>OY728121.1:942879096-944129096 GCA_963277665.1 Viscum album | reverse complement strand
TGATTTTAATCCTTTTATAATTTCATGAGCATAGATATTGGAAAGTGTGGCTGTCCAATGTGATATTTCATTGTTTATATATTCATCCAAAAAAAAGATCACAATGCACATCCTTTGGATAGTGGGGTATTAGTTTAAGTTCATGGGCTCCCCCAAATAAATATCATAGGTTTGGTGATCATTTTAGTTTAATATGATTATTCAAATTTTTTTTAAAAAAAAATAAGAAATAAAAAATTTGCGCGTAGAGCAATGAAATGACCTAATGTGTGGCTTTCGGAACTTGGGGATCGTGACTCCATAGTTGTCTGGCCCAGAGTTAGAAATTTTATCTCTATTTTTGTTAATTTGAATTTGTTTTTGACTGATTTAACTCGAGATGATTCCCAAGTATGTGGGCTTCACTTTTTGCCCTAAGGTCTTTGAGCCTGGGAGTAATCGGCAAAGTCTCGCTACAGGGGTTGACTCTTTTGAGTGCAACTTAAATTACAATGGCAAAATTGCAAAAACAAAAAAAAAACAAAAAAAAAATTATAAAAAAAAATGAATACTCATCTTAATATTGAAATGTGATTCCACCTAGCGCTTCCGTAATATCCCCCTTGAATAAAGATTAACCCCCATGTCTATTGTGTTGCAGAACACATCCTCATACTTAATTGACATTAGATGATATATGGAAATGAATTTGAACAAAGGAATGGGATTGGGATTGAGATCTTCTTATGAAACTATCTTGTATGAAAATATTTTGATGGGTTTCATGATTTTTTGGTATAAGGTTTTTTGGTGATCATTGTGTATTAAAATGTTTTTTGGAAAAGGGAATTCGAATTCCATATTGTTGAGATATATTTTGCTCGGGACTAGCAAAACTCAAGTTGGAGGGTGTGATTATCCACTAAATGAGGCTAATATTCATTGGTAATATATATAATATTCATGTCCTTTATTATTCATAAACACCATTTTAGTGCATTTTACACTTTGAACATCATTTCACATTATGATTGTAATACCTTCTTAAAATGCACTATTATGTGGTACATTTTTGAACATCATTTAAAGTACCAAATGATTCATCTGATTATACATATTTTAATTTGATATTTTTTTGAATTGATATAAACTCCAATATGAACATGTTTCATTCAGGGATCAATGGAGAATTCATGGAGGATGATGGAGATATTTGGAAATGAAAGGAAGCAATTCTGGGGAAGGCAGATTGGCCACCAGCCCACTGATGAAACTGTGGGGCCCCAAATACAATACCAATGAATCCCAACTTTCGTGGGATGATAGAAGAAATGTAGAGTAACAAATAACTCCGCAAAATAAAATGTTAATTCGGCCTCCATTGTGTCCATTTAGGCATCCCAAATTAGAGATAAAATTCTGGGCCAGATTCTGCGGCCCAGAAAAACAGCCTAAAAATTAAACCATATCTAGGAAACCATAACAACTTTTGGGATGAGATTTTACAGGAGGTTATAATACATCCGAGGATCCATTTTATATTTCTATGGCCCACTCTGATTCGGCCATCTAGAAGGTCTTACAAGCGCGTCTGTTAGGTGGATGAAAGCTAGCTGCCACCTCGGGTCAAATGTGGAAATGTCCAAATTACACAAGCTTTACACCACCTATGGCCTACCAAAATTAATTGAGATGCTTTGTACTGTTGGAGGCTCGACCCATGGGCTCAAAAATCACTATTTAAGGAAGTGTTGTTGGAGGATTTAGTAATCTCTGAGCTTGTCTTCATCGTAATGTTATGCTGCCACTCTTTCTTTGTAATGTTCTTCCTTCACATGTAAGTTGTTTTAAGTCATCCTTGTTTCTTAATAAAAGTTCTTATTCTCTTATTATTTTGTTCTTATACTTATCACTTTGATACTGTTGGTTCAAGGTGTGAACTTGTTCATACCAAAACTTGTGATAGTATCACACAACGGTGGAGTTATTGTTATTTTATTGCGTTTTTTTACTTCTACATTTCCTCCCTCATGAGTCTACTTTTCGCTTCAATTGAAACCATAGAATCAATGGAGGGGTAACCCACTTATGGGTTGATCCAAGGGAGTAACAAGGGGATGGATTGAATGTTATTTATCACCTCATTAATGTATAATCACTTCTTTAATTGAGATTTTTATTTGATGGTTTTTAAACTCCATCGTCCTTGTTGAATTTAAGGCCACACACTTCAAGTGATAATACGAACCTTTACCTTGAAGTGCTCAAAACTTTGATCCTTCAAGTGTATATGTGATTAGTATTAAATGGTGTAGGAATTAAACCAGTAAGTGATGATGTTGTTTTATCTCCTTAAATGAACCCATCTCAAATATAAGAAATTGAAATCATTAAAAAGGAAATACATCCAATCCACCCTGAGCGATAACCTAGGATCAACCCATTATTTTAAATTGAATTCACTTAAATATATTAGATATCTTTCAAACCCATCCAAAATCAATCCAAGTTGGCCACTTCATAGACGAAAATAGTCCATAGAATGTACGTGTCTATAGGTTTCTTCTTAGGTCTCTGTGGATTCGATAACCCAAGCTAAACTACAAGGACCGTCTTACCTTCTTCTTTTGGGTAAATTTGACCGAGAATCAGGCATTAAAGAACATCCTAGAATTTTGGTAAGACTGAGATTATGTGATTCCTCCTAGAAACATATCACTATTTTGATACTAAAAGTTGGTGTGGTTATAGAAAATAAATACCTAGGGGTAACAACTCAGACAAGGTGTTTCGAGCATGACTCTACTTAACCCAGTACATGAAAATGGGCCTTACTACAAACCTTGTTTTACACTCCTGTGGGATATGCTTAGGAAAATTTACATTTTATTTACAAAACATTATGAAGGATTAAAAATTAATCATGTCCCCAAATAATCCTTTTTTATGAGATTATCTATTCATAAATTTATAATTTATGTTATGTGTTTTTGTAGTTCTAAATAATGAATTTTGATTTATAAAATAATTTAGTGTATGCTATTGTTTTGAAATGGAACCTCACAGAAGAATGTGAACCTCACCGATACATATGGACTAAATTTTAACAATGGTAATATCTTTAATGGTCTTATGCAAATATTTCAAAGGGAACAAGTTTCCTAAAAATTATCATGGTAGTATACCTCAAAAGAATCAAATAGATCATGGTCATGCTTATATTGTTACTACAGATGAAGTGTATTAATTAAAGTATTTTTGTTTTTGTATTCAATATATTTGTTATCATATTTTATTTATAAGAATCCAGAGATATATAAGTACTGAACTACAATACATCTTTATTTTAGATTTGGAAGCTTTTATGTTTTAAGTATGGTTTTAAGGTGATCAAGGCATGATAGATTAATGGTTAAATTGTTTTGTTTTAAGAATATAATTATGTGTTTATTTTGGGAATGTTGTGACCTTCCTTTCGAATTTTTGGTTTCAGAATGTGGAATGATATGTTCTGGAAAAGTCTTAAGATTAACTACTTTTGAAAGGATTACGTTAAAATTTGAAAATTATTGTTCATTGATAACATTTTCTAATTTTATTAGATTGAGTGAGCATTTTAAGGATGAAGGAATGAATGAAGAACCATATGATTCGTTAAAATTGCCTTAGATGTGAAAAATCCTTCTGGAACATTCATTCCTATGTGTAAGGGATTAAGTGAAAATATTTTAAATAATAGAAAAATGATGATATAATGCTTAGGAAATGGAAAGTGATCATGGAATATTTTTTCTCAAGTGTTTTTTTGTAATATAAAAGAAACCCTAAACACTAGGATGAATATTTTAGAACAAAAATGTCACCCATTTAATTTTATTTTTTAGAAATCAATATTCTTTTAATTGATCACCAATTTATGTTTTTGAGATGATAGGATTTATAACAACCTTGTTTTCTATCACTCTCCATCAAAACACAATGGTTATATTTTCTTATAAGATCACATTTCCACCGTTCACTAATAATATCCTAATAAGATGACTATTTTTGTGGCGACCATCACATATACATTTACCTATTATTAAGAATATATTTTACTAACCCTATTTTTAATGTGGGTTTCCCAAAAAGAACTTTTGAAGTACCAAACTTTGATTTTAGAATTAAAATTTTAAATTATGAGGAACCAATTTATTTTAAGAGGGGAGAAGGTGACACTACAGCATTTTACAGTATGTATTTTTAAAATTTATCTTCTTAGATAGTGAAAATTACACAAAAAATGAGCTTAAAATAATATTAAATAATAGTTATCACAAAGTTGTTGTAATGGAGGGAATAAACGATATTATATAAATTAAGAAAATATTGTTTTGAAAAGTTTAAGACAAGAATATTTTTCTAGAATCATTAGTTTTATTATGAAAGCTAATTTTTTTTATTTTTGGTTTGATACAAAAAATTATCCCTTTTCTGATTTAATTACACTTTAATATTTTTCTTAAACTACACTAAAAAGGATCATTTCTAAATATTATTGAAAACTCTTTTTACATGTTTTTAATTCAGCACAACATCATTTATGCTTCAAACATAATTTAGTTTTCCTTCCATTTTATTTTATTTTTTACATATATTAACAATTTTATTTTATGACAAATACAAAAGATTTTTCCAAAATAACTCTTCTTGGAAAATTAAAATTGGTCATTCTATCAATAACTACTTGATGATTTTGTTAGAGTATTTTCATTTATGATTATGATTATAATATTTCAAAGTGGTATGAGACACTTTGATTTAAAATTTTCCTTTTTAAATATATTATTTGACATATAAGTATTTCATTGGGCTTAGAAAATGATGGGTGTGACCCTCTATAGCCCCTCCATAGATCTGTAGGAATCATTAGACAAACTAGACTTAGTTTTTATCTATTTATGTATGGTGTCTTGTCTGAATCCTTGATGGTATTTTTATGACTTATGGAATTATATATTCCTCAATTATGACATTAGTAATTGATAATAAATGTGAATATTCAACTAGAACAATATCCACGGTTATGTTTCATTATCATATGATTGTTTATATGGAATTATTTTGATCATTTGTTACTACTTCTATATTATGTTCATGTTTATGTTTTAATGACATGTGTTGTTAGATATTAACCTTGAATTATTGTTTATGTTTTTAGATTCTACTATATTTCTTACCCTTACTGATAATCTGTGCTCACTCATTTCATATGTTTTCTTTTTTTCCCAGAATACAGAGAAGTATATTATGATTAACATGAAGGGACAATCTAGGAGTTTAATTCTGTTATTAAATGAATAATTAGGGTTTATTTTATAGTTTCAACTATAATATATTCTTCATGTATGTATCTAGTTTTTCCAAAATTGGTAAACTATTCTATCCATCAAGACTTGATTCCTTGTAATCATGCTAATGTTATAAAATAATGCACTAACTATGGGATTATGGGGTTGGGGAATTAAAATATTAATCTATAATTTATTTTATATGGCTGATTTATTATATTATATTTTTATTTTTATATAGTTCATCCTTAAATTAGTTACCCATGGTTGTTCATTTAATTTATTCCTAATATTCTCCATTTAGTTGTCATGGTGAAAGGTGTTACAAAATAACATCATGATATCTTAAATATTCATGTTTTATTTTATTTATTAGTTCATTATAATATTACTAAATTATTTTCAAATGTTTTCACAAAATAAACCAACATTAAGAATGATTTTTAAATATGTTCTTTTAAGGTTGTAAATGTTACTATGATAATTTGTTATTAATCACTCATATTAAAATCCCAATATTATTATTCATAAATATTAAAAGTGATAAAAATTTAAATTTCAAATAAAAAAATAATTCATAAAATAATCAATTTTTGAAAGTCCTGAAAAAACATTTCATTTAATAGATGTGGTAGCCCGCGTGTATACAAAGATGATAATTTAATTTCCCATGGAATGAGAAGGGGAAAAGAATTGAAATAATAAAATTTTAATAATTATAATCAAGCTATAGTTTAATAATTGTTTTATTAAATAACATTTTTTTACCTTCTATTTATGGTATTGATTAAAAAATGAGTGCATTGTTCATAGAGGCAGTATTCTGCACTTACCCATAAATGTATATTTTCATTTTTTCAATGATTTTAGAAGAAGGTATAGGCTATAATTTCATTTTTATATCTATACATCATCATAGGAAATAAAATTATCATACCATCATTGATATAATAGATTAAGGAGTGTAGAAGAGGAAACCAATTAGAAATTTTTAGTTTAGAGTATTACATCTCCCTTGGATGCTCTCCCATTGGTAACTCATTAAGTCTACAGGGGCTTATTTTTTGGAAATAAAAATCTTTCAGTGTAATGGGTATAGTTTTATGGATTTATTTGGGTATATATTTGGTTGATCAAAATATATGGAATGGGTGGATAAATATGGAGGAGATGAGCACATTATAAAAGTAATGAGAGTGGATTTTTTTTTTAAAAAACCCTTTACATTTCAATAATTCCACAGAATTTTTTAGGGATAATTGTTCCAAACATGGCCAAATATGGTGTGGAGAATTAGATAAGGTCACTCCTCCCTTAAAAGTAAAATATCATAAATGTTTTTCAAATTTTTTTAACAATTTTTACTATGCTAAACAACCTTTAGTCTAATTTACCCCTGCTATGGAAACTGCACATTCACTATCAGTAAGAACCATTTAAGTGATAAAATTTCCTATTATTTAATAATTTTGAAATGATGATTTAAAATAATGAAATAATTTTTATATATATAATTTCTACGCATTAGTGAAATTAATTTTATTGTTATCACACATCACATGTAAAACAATTCCTAGAATAAGAACACTTAATGCCTAAAATTTAGGGGTAGGATAAGATTATAAATGTTTATAGTTTTCATGAAATTTTTTTTTGAATTATTAAAAAATAACTATTTTCTAGATTTTATAAAATCTAAAACCAAATAAAATTTTTATATAGATAATATTTACTTTAATGTGAAGGACAAAATATATTTATGATTATAACCAAATGTTTCTTAAGTACAAAAATTCTATAAACATGATTTTTAAGTCCCAAAAAATAATTTATAATGAATATATTTTACTAGTTATATAATTTTTTTTTCTAAATTTATATGTCAATATTAAGTTACGAAAATATCAAAATGTGTTTTCAATTTTGGTAAAAATAGTATTTTTCAATATTCACTCTAACATTCGACTATTTTATAAAACACCCCAAAAATAGTCCTAAAATAATTTTAAAATGATGAATGAAAAAATGGATATAATATTATTTAATTAAACTTAAATATTTTTTAAAAACGAGTTTTTCATATAAGTTATTTAACGACCATAAATATGAAAAAATTATATGAATTTTAAAATATGATGTATATCTATAAAAATATTATCATCCAAATTTATTATTAGGTGAAGTTAGTTATTATATAATATACTATATTATATGAAACTGGTATATATAAATTAAATATATTTCTATATATAATTTTGGGGTTGTTATATGCTTTCCCCTTAATAAATTTCTCCATTGAAATTTCATTCCATACACTATAGTGAACCGTTTTCGGTACATTTATTTCATGGTCTCTTTAAGTACTCACGTTGGCTCAATATTCTTAAGATTTATCCAATATACCATTACAAAGTGAGATTTCTTATTACGTAGAACATTTTATATAAAGTCCAAGATCTACTGTAGTTAGTATTTATAAAAGGAGATCATCTGACAGTACCGACTGTGGATTAAATACATGTGAGGGATTTGTTATGCACCTTATCAATATTGATTCCTAGAATATATCATGTAATTTTGATTAGTTTGAAGTAATATCACTATAATATGTCACTGATCTAATGATATTGAGAATATCAAAGGGGTAATGTATCCAGGATAGAGATTCCCCTAACTCTCAAACATTATGAAATACATACACTGAGATATAGAGAGGAACATTTCTTCTCCAACCCAAAACTCCATGTCTCATCCACATTTTTTAGCATAACTCTTTTATTAACATTATTTTTTTGACATGTTACTAAATAGTATTTAGCTTTTATACTATTTTTTAAAACATATAATATCCTATAAATATTATTTCACAAATTTCATCAAAGCATAAAGGTGATCTAAATCAATTCACATAGAGGGACCTATATGGGGAAATATGAATACTTTATTGGAAACCACTATTGTATGAGAACATGATCAAGACAATATGTCTGTCATATTGACCCTTGTTGTCCATATATAATTCTCTCAACATATCCGCAAATTTATGTAATGGTTTTTAATATATTCCAATAGTTTGGGGGTGATATGTCATAATGAATTACAACACTATATTTAGAGAGTGTAGAAGTGTTATTCAAATATTTTATATGAACATTGATTCTCGATTATGTGATATAGATAGTGGTGTTTCATGATTCATTACCACGTATTTAATTTATGTCCTTTTAAATTCAATGAGCGTTAATTCTAGTGGAATTTTAATGAAGTGAGAAGTATTTAAAAGTGAGTCCATAAAAACGAATATAGAAATATTCACATTTGATGTCTTTAGAATACCTATGAAAAAATCAATAGATATGTCCCCTTTTCTTTATAGGTATAGGGAATGGTTCTCTTATCCCTCTAGATTTGTTCCTCTCAGACATCCTCAACACTCCCACCCCAATAAGCAATGTATATTCAATAATATCCTTTTTTATATTATCCCACCAATAGTGTTTTCAATGAACAGTGTACATCTTCATGTTTCTCGAGTGGAAATAAAATGAAAATCTTTGAGAATCACAGAATATATCATTCTACATCACACTCTCTAGTGGATTTAAAAACCATTTACCCTATATCACAACTCTTTCATAATAAATTTTTATATCAAATCTTTTAGCATTTCTTATATAATTCACCATATTTTAATTATCTACGTAGCTCCTTTGAGCATTCTAAATTTTTCTCCAAAAGGGAATAATTATAAATTATTGAAAAATAGGATATTCTTAGTTTCTTTATAATTTTCATGTTAATTATTTTCATATTCATTAATATTGGATCCTTATCAATCATCATTATAGACGTGGTTAAAGGATATTTTCTACATAGTGTAGCTTTCACATTATTCACCATCCCAGGATGGTTGTGGATTGACTATGAATAATCCTTGATTTTATTTAACTACTTTCATTAGTGCATGCTGATCTCCTTCTATATGTATTTATACTTTAGGCTCATATAGTCTCTATATTTGTCACACTTCTCTCCATATAGATAATGACTCCATATTTTCAATGAAAATAATACCACATCCAATTCAAGTTCATGTGTCCTATCATTTTTCTCATACTCATTCAATTGTAATCCTTCTTAGGTTATCATGATATCATTCATGATGAGTACAAATATCCCAATACCGTTTTCAAATCATCACATTAAATAAAAATCATTCTCCAATTTTTAGTAGCGTGTGTTTAAGTTAATTAGTAAGACACTTCTTCAAATACATTAAGATCTATCCACACTTATTTATCCAAAAATACATTAATCCATTCCGAGTTAGTTGTTTCTATAGGTTTTACAATCTAGTGAAATTTCTCTAAAATTACAAAAAATTCTAACATAATTCCTAGAGACAATGGATTTTTCTAACTAATGTATTAATATTACATTTCTCAATCAATTTAGTTTTCCAATGGTACATAGACATCCTATTTCATGTAAATATATTCCCCAATAATAATACTTCACACATCAAGAACACACATTTATTATATTTTCCATATAATATATATTTCCTTAATGTCTTCACTGCAATTTTGAAGTTCTCTTAATTTTCCTTCATATTTTTGAGTATATAATATAATAATTTATGATGACTAATATAAATTTATTATGTTAATATATAATGAGTGTACTCATTATGTCAATGAATATTATTGGATAATTCATGATTCCAACTAGAATGAGAATGAAACCATAGATCTCATGCATCATACAAAAGGAGGTCTTACTAATATCCTATGTCTTCATTTTTAAATTAAGATATCCTAATATATGATCCAAATTAAATAAATATAGATCTCTCTGAAACTAATTGAACTAGACATCAATATATATAAGGAGATACTTGTTCATTATCATGATCTTTTTTGAGTTAATGTCAATCAATACATAGATTCATCAACCCATCCTTCTATAAAATGTGATATGAGATAACCCATTGCAAATCAGTAGTGAAAAGGAGACCCTCATATTCTATTGTAGTTTAATATTTAGTTATTTCATATCAAAGGGGGCCATTCTATATGCATTCTTGAATATCAGTAGAGTTCCACTTATAAGATCCCTTGAGAACTCAAGATATCAATTAGGATGAATACTATACAACTTTTAGGGGACTAAATCAACATATTCTATTATAGTGTGCAGGTATTTGATAATTTTTATTCCCTTTATTTTTATTTTTTGATATAGATATAATTTCATATAAGGAAAAACTATTTATGAAAATGATGAAGATTAAAAATGATATTCATCCTCCTCCTTCATCTTACATAAAATTATGGGATAATTATGGATATTGATAGTTAGTTCCTTCTATTTGTATTTGATGTGGGATTAAAGTAATGGTAGCCTATATATTCACAATATAGTAGCTAATAATACTATAGGGTGTATGACAAAGATTTAAATTATATTCAGACCAAAGAGATTTACTTTTGTGGATTTATTTACAACAGATGCAATGATTAATCCATTTCCCTCATTATAAATAATTCAACCACAATTATTTTTTGTGGCGTTTTAAATATTATACTAGACATGAAAAAAATAAAATAATTTCTATGACTAGAATAAAATAATAATTTCTATATTAGTGAATGAAATACTAGTGTAATTCCAACTACACAACTTTCATGAACAACATATATACAAGTAATAGTATAATCTGGAATCAACTCTATTATAATTTTATAATATTTTAATTAATTATCCTCGAAATCCGTTGGCTACGTGAAATGGTTTTCATAGTGTCCATTTTCTTTTTAGTTGAAACATTAGTCAATAAGATAAAAATTAATTTATATATTCTAATCTTTAATGAAATTATTGTAATTCTTCATCTAACTTACACATGTCTTGGCTTGAAGGCAATCCTTTCCACACTTGAAATATATATTGGCCCCCTTGAGATAGATCACAATATACTTGTTTATATACTATTGATGTAACATCCCAAGTAAGTAATGAATAATAGATATTTTTATCGATGTCTATTTATGAATTAGATACTGTTTTAGAGGCTTAAAATGAGAATATGTCCAATCTTAAGCAGGGAATGCACTAATATTCTTAAAAGATAGTTTTACTACCTTTTGATAGAAAACCATTTTTAAATCAAACTTTGGACAATTTTATAAGCTATATTTGTCAAAATAAACTTATTATTTATGATTGGGACATTGAAATTTACAATGGATAATTTTTTGGTATTTTTCTGACAATGTTCAATTTTTAATGAATAGTGAAATATACTGCATTTTACATCAAAACTGCTTTTCCATATAATTTAATTATATGGTTAGATTATATTTTTAATTGATTTTAAATTTTAAATAGAATATATTTTTACCATTTAATCCAATGGTGGTCATAGGGATTAATTTCACTTTGGAATTGGGCATAAACAAGTGCCAAACTTTTCATAGATATTGTTTCAAAAAAACCCACTATTTGCTTTGACAACGAGAATTATTTTTAAATTAATTATTGAAATTTACATGATTGGAATTTGGTAAAATGGATTCCATATTTGGAATCAGAATTTCCAAATTATGTAATTAAGACTCTTTTGTTTTTGGACATTATGAATAGTAACGACGGTAATTATCTTTAATGATCTTGATTAATGAGTAATCGGGTAGTTAAGGATAATAAAATAATATCATAATAAAAAAAAAGACAACAAAATGTGTCGTAATGCTACTTGTTGTCTCATGGCCACCCATGGGATGCCTTGTGCCAAACTTCGGGACCCCATGGAATCACATTTCTGTGAAAGTGACTTTTTATCTTTTTATTTTTAAAGAAAGTTAAATATAACAAAGAATGTATAACCTGAGTAAAACATTTTTAATTTTATCTAAATAAATGATATGTTGGACTATAAATAGTAATTATAAATATAAAAATATTTCCTACATCATGATTTTTTTTTTAATTTTTAGACATTAAATAAATCAAATTATTTATGACATCATGATGATGGAGCGATTACCTCATTAATAAACAATTTAAATAAAATTAAACGATAATGTAAAATCTAAGACTTACACTTGTCAAATACCTATTGGATGAGTGTATTTATAAACCTTATCAACTTATCCTAGAAATAAATCAATGTGGGACCATTAAAATCCTAAAAGCTTTTGAAAATTACATAACATTTTGTAACTTTCCAAGAGTGCCCCTCCTCTCCTCTTATAAAAGGCCCCCACCTCTACCTCCTTACCCACACCTCTCAAGCCTTTGGCTCGGCCAACCCCTGCTCATTTTTTCTCTCCACATCCCACTATTACTCCTAGAAGCCTCACTTTGGGAAGAAGTCTTCCCAAGGAAGCCTTTGAGCTCAAATCAAAAAGAGTTTCCCGATTTAAAGGTAGTGTCTTCTCTTGTGTTCTTTTGTATTATTTTTCTTCTCCAACCCCATAACTCTTTTTATTCATTTCTTTTGTAACCACACCAGTATCTTCAATATACTAGGATGTTTTCATAAGAATTATTCTAGCTAAACTTACACACACCTACATCTAATGGTTAAAGAACATACTGTTTCTGTGGATGGCGAATTTCTGCCTCACGAAACGATGATTGTTCAATATTCTTTTAACACCTTCAAATGTGGCCATTATGATGAAACAATATTTATATATGATATATAATATGTTTATGTTTTACTTAAGCTTCTGTATTTTTCATTTAATGCATAACATTATGGTTTCCATTATGGGTAAACGCGATATCTTCATTTTAGGAAGTGCGGACTACCGCCCCCTCAAAGTGATTTGATTCGTTAATACCATATGTGGTACGTATAAAAGATAGATTTAATGATATTATAAATGATAAAATACTGGAATTATAATACTATTATGTATAATTATGTTTTAATTCCATTAAAGTATGAGATATAAATGAAAGTAGCGTTCATGCGTACGTACGGTTTACCGTCTCCATGAACGACGCATTTCATTTCTTATCCCCAAATGTAATGTACTATTATAAGTACATATATATAATGGATATATAAGATTTATTTTACATCTAAATGATTTATATAATTCTGTAATTAAAATATACATATCTCTCATTTAGTTTTAACTCCATTAATATGACATAGAAATGAAAGTAGCGTTCATGCGTACGTACGGCTTACCGTCTCCATGAACAGTGCATTTCATTTCTTACCTCTAAATGATTAAGTAATATTATAAATGCATGTATATACTGGATATATATGATATATATGGCATCTACATCATGAATATCATTCTTGAGAAAATTGATATTTGACTACGTGAACAACTTGTAAATATAAGAAGTTCACTTTTGATTCAAGTACCAAATATCGACAAAACAGCCGTTATTAAGTTAAATGATCAAATACTATTCATAACATGGTAATAAGTGATATAAAAGGAATAATGAACTTGAAAAAGGTTCTTAAGAAATTTTAAATTATAGTAAGTTTATTATTCAGGACATTAAAGAATGATCGAGTCAAGTCGGACCCGAGGTAAGGGACTTCGTCTCAATCTCCATTCATTGAGGAAAATTTTGTTTTATACCCAACTTTCTTTTATACGGTGTATAAAACCCTTTGAAGTTTATGATTATTCAAAAGGAATCTTTTTTTATACGAAGCATTTACTAAATGACAAAAGGAATGTTTTTTTGTCGTACGTATGCGGCGACAACGACTTCTCCACCGCCGTGACCATTATTTGAGTTTTGGCTTCCCCTACAAGCCATAAACTTTTTTGAATGAAAAATAAATCCCATGTTTTACTTTTAATTTATTTTGGTATTGAAAATGGTTTTCATAATGTTTTTATTATATCAATGTGTTGTATTGATATCTTGTGATTGAAATGTGGAAATGTTATGTTTCCTTTATGCATGTTTTATGTGATACGATTATGTTATGGTTCTTGGGAATTGTTATGAACATGGGTGGTTCCGTGATAAACTAAGGGAGGGTGAGCCCTATATAGCTCTCCAATGCATTGGGTAACATGAAGGAGTTAAAATTTAATGTTTCTACAAAGAGATTTAGGGAATATACTGTGATGGGTATTCCAAACGTAACCAAGAGGGTTACTCCCTACGTAAGAATGTTATGAATGCCTCAAGTTACCTTTATGTCTTATGATTTCTATGATTTATTCATGATTTGATGAGGTATGTTAAAGTGCTTATGTTTTATGAGTAAAGTATGATTTCATTGATTCTTATGTATACATATACTCATGTTTCCTTTCAATATTTTTATATCCCTTACTGAGCTTTTTATGCTCACCCCATGTTTTTGAAATGATTTTCACAGGTCAAGGGAAAGGTACATGATATGATGATAGTGTCAAGGAAGTGTCAAGAAAGAATCCATGTTTTATTTTAAATATGTTTCTGTTGATGGGAAAAATGAGTACTATCTTTTATGTAACCACTTTGTTTAAATGTGGAATATAATGCATGTTTTATGATCTAATTCTCTAAAACTCTAAACCTGAAAGGATCCCCAATGTTTAATCTTGTACTAACTCAAGATTAAGTAAGGTTTAAGGCTGGGGCCTTATAGTTGGTATCAGAGGTCGGTTTAGATAACTTTAGAAGTTAGAATTCTGTTAAATGATTATCCAAATTTTTTTTTGAAATGATATAGCATTTGAAGATTACCATGTTGCTTCATCTAAGAAATGTTTTTTCAGAATGGTTTTCCGTAGAGGAAACAGGGAAGCAGTGCTAGGAAGGCATACAGAAGGAAATAACCATCCGAATCCGCATCCTAAGATAGTCGGAATTTGAACTGAACAGTTTGTTGTAGTAATGGCGCAGTTGACTCATGCGATAAATGGCGGTGGTATCCATGCATGAGATCAGCCAGATCAACCACAGAGGAACATTTTATTGGTGGAACATTTCATGAGGCAACATCCCCCATCATTCAGAGGATCATCGGACCATGTGCTAGCTGAAGGGTGGATTAAAGCACTGGAGAAGATTTTCGATGTCATGGGGTGTTCAGACAATCAAAAGGTTAGTCTTTCTATCTACTGTTTGGAGGGTGAAGCAGATCAGTGGTGGTCGATGGTTAAAAATATCAGGGACGCTAATGAGATTGATGCTCTTGACTGGGATGAACTCAAAGGTATGTTTCTTGAGAAGTATTTTCATAAGGCTATTGGACTTAGGATGGAAAAACAATTCTTGGAATTGAGTCAAGAGGAAGACTCAGTGGCTGCCTATGAAGACAGGTTCCCTCGATTGGAAAGGTATGCTCCAAATTTTATCTGAGACCTTGATAGTAAAATCAATCGTTTTTACTCAGGATTAAAGCCAAAATATCTAAGGGCTTTAGCTTCTCGTGAGTTCAAAAGTTATGAAAAGCTTGTTCGATGTGATGAGAAGGTGGAAATGGAGTTTTCTGATGATCAAGTGTTCTATAACAACCAGCAGAAGAAGAGACTGAGGTCGCAGGAGAAAGGAAAGAATTATTCAAAAAGGTCTGATGGTAAGAAAACTAAGTTTCCAGTTTGTGATAAATGTGGTAAAAGGCATGCTAGGGATTGTCTTATGAATTCTGGAAAGTGCTACCGATGTGGTAAGATGAGATATAAGGCTCGTGATTGCACTGAAAAAGATCAGGGTGATGGTAAGACCAAATTTGATTTACACTTAGTGAAATGTTTTAAGTGCAATGAGATGGGTCACTATGCAAACGAGTGTCCAACAGAGAGCTAGAGTGATGGGAAGCAGTTAGACTACAAGAAAAAAGGGGTGGTTAAATCCTTTGCAACTACTTCAGCATATGTCGGGCCATCAAATGAAGTTGTATCAGGTACATTTTTTGTTTTTTCATATTATGCTAGTGTGTTGTTTGATTCGGGGTCTACACATTCTTTCATCTCTGAAAACTTTTCTAGTAAAATGGGAATACCATCTCAAGAAATGACTCCCGAACTTGTGGTAAAAACACCTGGGGGAAATGTTGAGGAAAAAAGAATTTATAAGAAACTCCGTATCCTTATCTATGAAAAAAACCTACTTGCGAACCTTATTGTTTTACCTCTAGTGGAGTATGATGTTATCCTGCGTATGGATTGGCTCTCTATTTACCATGCTAAGATTGAATGTAGAGCTAAAGAAGTTTCTTTTCAGAAAGACATTCAGTTTCTGTACAAGAATGAAACCTTACTATTGATAACTTATTAAGAGGCCGAGAAACTTGTAAAAGATGGAAATGAATGTTACCTTGCAAATATTGTTAAAAACAAAGGAACTATTCAGATTAATGATGTGCTAGTGGTAAATGAGTATCTTGATGTTTTTCCTGATAGTTTTCCTGGAATAATACTATATTAGGAAGTTGAATTTACTGTTGACTTAGTTCTTGATGCTAATCCAATTTCAAAACCCCCTTCTCAAATGGCTCAAATTGAACTTTTAGAGTTGAAGGAGCAATTGCAAGATTTATTAGAGAATGGTTTCATTCGACCTAGAACATCACCATGGGGTGCTCCTGTTTTATTTATTAAAAATAAAGATGGTTCTGTGAGACTTTGCATTGATTATAGATCCTTGAATAACATCACTATAAAGAACAAATATCCTTTGCCTCATATCGATGATTTGTTTGATCATCTCCAGGGAGCTCAGTATTTTTCAAAGATTGACCTGAGATCGGGGTACCATCAGTTGAAAGTAAAGGAAGCACATATTCCGAAGACCACGTTTCGTACAAGATATGGCCATTATGAATTTGTAGTAATGCCTTTTGGGCTAACCAATGCACATGCTTTATTCATGGACTTAATGAATAGAATTTCATATGAGTTCTTGGATAATATTGTAGTGGTTTTCATTGACGATATTTTGGTGTTTTCTAAAAGTAAAGAGGAGAATGAAATATATTTAATGGTTATTTTTCAAACCATAAATGAAAAAAATTGTATGGAAATTCAGAAAGTGTGAGTTTTCGTCGTAACAAATTTCTTTCCTTGGTCATATTGTTTTTAAATATGGGATAACTGTTGTTCCTGCAAAAACAAAGGTTGTGGAAGAATGGCCAAGACCCACAAATGTAACTGAGATTCATAGCTTCCTTGGTTTGGAAGGCTATTACCGAAGGTTTGTTAGAAAATTTTCATGGTTATCTAATCCAATGAATAAGCTAACTCGGAAGGGTGTTAAGTTTATCTGGACAAAAGAATGTGATGATTGATTTCAGGAACTGAAATGAAGATTGGTGAATTCTCCAGTTTTGGCACTACCTTCCAGAAATGGGGAGTTTGTTATCTACAGTGATGCTTCATTGAAAGGACTTGGTTGTGTCCTAATGCAGAATGATCACGTAATTGCTTATGCTTCACGACAGTTGAAAACTCATGAGGTAAATTACCCTACACATGATTTGGAATTAGCTGCTGTTGTTTTCACTTTAAAAATTTGT
The DNA here is from genome assembly GCA_963277665.1 of Viscum album. Classification (NCBI taxonomy): domain Eukaryota; kingdom Viridiplantae; phylum Streptophyta; class Magnoliopsida; order Santalales; family Viscaceae; genus Viscum; species Viscum album. The sequence goes on along the minus strand of OY728121.1, from coordinate 944,111,288 downwards.
AGGCATCATTTGTATGGAGTAAAGTGTGAAATATATACCGATAAAAAATTTTTAAATTATATATTATCATAGAAATAATTGAATATGAGACAGAGGAGATGGCTAGAATTAATCAATTATTATGATTGTACAATTCATTATCATCCTGGAAAAGCAAATAAAGTGGCTGATGCTTTGAGTCGAAAGAGTAATGCTTCATTTACAATGTGGCATTTGGAACATGATCCCTTGGTTAAGGATTTGACGAACTTTTGCATAGTAGTTGTTGGTGCCGGATGTACTTCTATTTTGTTTCAGGTATCAGTGAAATATTCTCTATCAGACAGAATCAAGAAAGCATAGAAGAAAGACAGTGATTTGCAGAAAAAGGTAGAGATTGTTCAGAAGGGTAAGTTTCCTGAATTCAACATTGAAAATGATTGTGTTTTGAGGTTTGGTAAGAGATTATGTGTTCCTGGTGATTCACAATTGAAGAATGAGTTGTTATGTGAGGCTCATAGTTCCCCATTTTCAGTTCATCCTGGCAGTACTAAGATGTACAGAGATCTGCGGGAGTATTACTGGTGGGATGGAATGAAAAGAGATATTGCTGATTTTACTGTGAAGTGTTTGACTTGTCACCAGGTTAAATCGTAACTCCAGTTACTGAAAGGGATGCTTCAGCCTTTACCAGTGCCAGAGTGGAAATGGGAAAATATATGCATGGACTTCGTTGTGGGATTGCCGAAGACACCTCGAGGTAATAATGCAATCTGGGTTATTGTTGATCGCTTGACTAAATCTTCTCATTTCCTTGCTATACGAGATACTTTTTCCCTAGATCAACATTCCTGTTTGTATCTTAATGAGATAGTTAGGTTACATGGAGTTCCTATCTCCATTGTATCTGACTGTGATCCTAGGTTTACTTCTAACTTTTGGAAAGGCCTTCAGAAGTCGTTGGGTATTGAGTTAAATTTTAGTACAGCTTTTCTTCCTCAATCAGATGGACAGTCAGAACGAACAATTCAGACTTTGGAAGATATGCTACGTGCTAGTTTGATGGATTATCAAGGAAGTTGGGACCAACATCTTTATTTGGTTGAATTTTCATATAATAAAAGTTTTCATTCGAGTATACAGATGGCTCCATTTGAGGCATTATATCGTAAACGGTGTCAAACTCCAGCTTTTTGGGATGAAGTGGGTAAAAGGAAGCTTATGGGACCAGAATTGGTGGAAGATATGGCAAAAAAAGTTCAGTTGATTCAGAAACACATGAGAACAACACAGAGCAGACAGAAGAGTTATGCGGATAAACGGAAGAAGGATCTGTCTTTTGAAGTAGGTGATCATGTTTTTCTCAAAGTTTCACCGTGGAAAAGTGTGATGCGATTTGGAAAGAAAGGAAAGCTGAGTCCAAGGTTCATTAGACCATATGAAATTCTGTAGAGAGTTCGATCATTTCCATACCGAGTGGCTTTACCTATGAGTTTATCTCAAGTACACAATGTTTTTCATGTTTCAATGTTAAGGAAGTACATGCCAGATCTATCTCATGTTTTGAGTCCAAAGGTAGTTCAGCTGGAAGAGAAACTATCTTATGAGGAACAACCGACTTAGATTCTTGACCACAGGGAGCAAGTGTTTCAGAATAAGGTGATTCATCAAGTAGAGGTTTTTTTGGAAAAACCACATGATTGAAGAGGCAACATGGGAATCTGAAAATGCAATGAGGGATAAATACCCCCACTTATTCGATAAGTAAATAAATTGCGGGGACACAATTTTCATAAGGGGGGAAGGATGTAACATAAAAAGTAAGTAATGAATAATAGATATTTTTATCTATGTATATTTATGAATTAGATAGTGTTTTAGAGGCTTAAAATGAGAATAAGTCCAATCTTAAGCATGGAATACACTAATATTCTTAAAAGATTGTTTTACTGCCTTTTGATGGAAAACCATTTTTAAATCAAACTTTTGAAAATTTTATAAGCTCTATTTGTCAAAATAAACTTATTATTTATGATTGGGACATTGAAATTTACAGTGGGTAATTTTTTGGTATTTTTTTGACAATGTTCATTTTTTAATGAATAGTGAAAAATACTGCATTTTACATCAAAAATACTTTTTCATATTATTTAATTATATGGTTAGATTATCTTTTTAATTGGTTTTAAAGTGTAAATAGATTATATTTTTACCATGTAATCCAATGGTGGTCATCAGTATTAATTTCACTTTGGAATTGGGCATAAAAAAGTGCCAAACCTTTCATAGATATTGTTTCAAAAAAACCGCAATTTGCATTGAAAACGGGAATTATTTTTAAATTAATTATTTCAATTTATATGATTGTAATTTGGTAAAATGGATTCCATATTTGGAATCAGAAGGTCCAAATTATTTAATTAAGACTCTTTTGTTTTTGGACATTATGAATAGTAACGACGGTAATTATCTTTAATTATCTTAATTAATGAGTAATCGGGTAGTTAAGGATAATAAAATAATATCATAATAAACAAAATACACAAAATTGTGTACAAATTCTACTGGTTGTCTCATGGCCGACCATGGGATGACTTGTGCCAAACATGGGGACCCCATGGAATCACTTTTGTGTGAAAGTGACTTTTTATCTTTTTTTTTAAAGAAAGTTAAATATAACAAAGAATGTATAAACTGAGTAAAACATTTTTTATTTTGTCTACATAAATGATCTGTTGGACTATAAATATTCATTAGAAATATAAAAAGATTTCCTACATCATGATATTTTTTTAAAAAAATTTTAGACATTAAATAAATTTAATTATTTATTACATCATGATGATGCAGCGATTACCTCATTAATAAACGATTTAAATAAAATGAAAAAATAATGTAAAATCTAAGACTTACACTTGTCAAATACCTATTGGATGAGTTTATTTCGAACCCTTATCACCTTATCCTCGAAATACATCAATTTGGGACCTTTAAAATCTGAAACTCATTTGAAAATAATGTAACATTTTGTAACTTTCCAAGAGTGCCCCTCCTTTCCTCTTATAAAAGGCCCCCACCTCTACCTCCTTACCCACACCTCTCAATCCTTTGGCTCGGCCAGACCCAGCTCATTTTGTCTCTCCACATCCCTATATTACTTCTAGAAGCCTCACTTTTGGTAGAAGTCTTCCCAAGGAAGCCTTTGAGCTCAAATCAAAAAGAGTTACCCGATTTAAAGGTAGTGTCTTCTCTTGTGTTCTTATGTTTTATTTTGCTTCTCCAACCCCCTAAAATATTATTATTAATTTCTTTTGTAACAAAACCAGTATCTTCAATATACTAGTATGTTGTTATAATAAGGATTCGAGCTACACTTACACACACCTACATCTAATGGTTAAAGAACATACTGTTTCCGTGGATGGAGAATTTCTGCCTCACGAAACAATGATTGTTAAATATATTCTTTTAACACCTTAAAAGGTGGCCATTATGATGACACTATATTTATATATGATATATAATATGTTTATGTTTTACTTAATCTTCTGTATTTTTCATTTATGGAATACCTTTATGCTTTCCATTATGGGTAAACGCGATATCTTCATTTTAGGAAGTGCGGACTACCGCCCCCTCAAAGTGATTTGATTTGTTAATACCATATGTGGTACGTATAAAGGATAGATTTAATGATATTATATATGACACCATACTGGAATTATAATAATATTCTGTATCATTAAGTTTTAATTCCATTAAAGTATGAGATATAAATGAAAGTAGCGTTCATGCGTACGTACGACTTACCATCTCCATGAATGGTGCATTTCATTTCTTATCCCCAAGTGTAATGTACTATTATAAGTACATATTTATATTGGATATATATGATTTATGTTACATCTAAATTATGAATATAATTATGGAATTAAAATATACATATCTCTCATTTAGTTTTAATTCCATTAATATGACATAGAAATGAAAGTAGCGTTCATGCGTACGTACGGCTTACCGTCTCCATGAATGGTTCATTTCATTTCTTACCACTAAATGATTATGTAATATTATAAATGCATGTATATACTGGATATATATGATATATATGGAATCTACATCATGAATATCATTATTGAGAAAATGGATATTTGACTACGTGAACAACATGTAAATATAAGAAGTTCACTTTTGACTCATGTACCAAATATCGAAAAAATAGCTGTTATTAACATAAATGATTAAATATTGTTCATAACATGGTAATAAGTGATATAAAAGGAATAATGAACTTGAAAAATGTTCTTAAGAAAGTTGAAATTAACTTAAGTTTGTTATTCAGGACATTAAAGAACGATTGAGTCAAGTAGGACCCAAGGTAAGGGATTTCATCTCAATCTCCATTCATTGAGGCATATTTTGTTTTATACACAACTTTCTCGTATACGGTGTACAAACCCCTTTGAATTTTACTATTATTCAAAAGGAATCTATTTTTATATGAAGCGTTTACAAAATGAAAAAAGGAATGTTTTTTTTCGTACGTATGCGGCGACAACGACTTCTCTGCCGCCGCGACCATTATTTGAGTTTCGGCTTCCTCTACAAGCCATAACATTTTTTGAAAGAAAAATAAATCCCATGTTTTAATTTTCTTTTATTTTGGTATTGATAATGGTTTTCATAAGGTTTTTTTTATATCAATGTGTTGTATTGATATCTTGTGATTGAAATGTGGAAATGTTATGTTTACTTTATACATGTTTTATGTGATACGATTATGTTATGGTTCCTGGGAATTGTTATGAAGACGGGTGGTTCTGTGATAATATAAGGGATGGTGAGCCCGATATAGCTCTCCAATGCATTGGGTAACCCTAATGAGTTAAACGTTAAGGTTTCTCTGAAGAGATTTAGGTAATATACTGTGATGGGTATTCCAAACGTAACCAAGAGGGTTACTCCCTACGTAAGAATGTTATGAATGCCTCAAGTTACCTTTATCAATTATGATTTCTATAATTTATTCATAATTTGATGTGGTATGTTAATGTGATTATGATTTATGAGTAAAGTATAATTTCATTGATTCTTATGTATACATCTACTCATGTTTCCTTTCAATATTTTTATATCCCTTACTGAGCTTTTTAGGCCCATCCCATGTTTTTGAAATGATTTTCACAGGTCAAGGGAAAGGTATATGATATGATGATAGTGTCAAGGAAGTTTCAAGAAATAATCCGTGTTTTATTTTAAATATGTTTCCATTGATGGGAAAAATGAGTACTATCTTTTATGTAACCACATTGTTTAAATGTGGAATGTAATGCATGTTTTATGATCTAATTCTCTAAAAATCTAAACCTGAAAAGACCCTCAATGTGTAATCTTGTACTAACTCAAGATTAAGTATGGTTTAAGGCCGGGGCCTTATAGTTGACATTTCTGGCATAGAATTTTCTTACCAACATAAGTATTATCTTGCAATCCCCAATATTCAAAATCAGTTTTCCACTTATTATCTCTATTCCAGCAAAAATACTACGAATCAACCACTTCAATCTCATATTTTAGGGCACATAGAACAAAATCTTCATAGATTCCAAGGTCTCAAAATTCTTTAAAATTTGAACGATGTGAATTTTTTCCACTAAAGAAGTGGTAAATTTTAAATTTAGTGTTAATGAAAAAGAAATAGGAATACTATTCTCGCATTATTATGTTCACCTCATAAGACCAAATTGATTCATCCTCCTATTCCATGAGTGTAATGATCTACATCTATAATTTATAATGGAGAGTCTGAAGGAAGTATTTATTGATAAATAAATCCTTGATCTTTTTAACCTCATTAGATTCTATGTCTTAGATGGCCTTTATATTCTTGATTAGTGTCCACCACTGATCAATGTCTCTCATAGGGAGGAATACAACCAATATGACTTTATATTTTTTAGTGAATTGAAGGTAATAGAATATATTCACAATTGAGTCAATATATTATTCAGAAATTTTGGGATCATATGATCCACTAGAAGTCATAGGTATCTATTAGATAATAAAATCAACTGAAACATTCACTCATGGAGGGTGTTACATAAAATCTAAGTTATAATTATTATGATGTGTCAGTTCTTCTAGTATGATAAAGTGGTTCTCAGCTCCTACCTCAATCATCTTTGCATTTTCATTAGGTTAGTCATCACATTTTCAATTACACATGTTGTTAGAAATATTCCTCTAAATTCAAATATGTTTTGAATTTAATGGTTAGATATGAATTGGAATACCATGATTAATATACATATAAAATATTAATCCTAAACTTAGAAGAAGTAAATAATACATGATGTTGAAAACCTGAATTACAAATCAATATGGATTAATATTTGCTATTAATTTTTTTTCACATTAGTTTTTCTAATATAATTATTTTTCATAAAATTACATGTTCAAATAATGAATAATATTTTAAAGAGAATATGAATTATCCATTTCTTATCTGTGGGGACTATCTATCGATGTGTGTAGTTTCAGTCAAATACATCATTTATCAGAGTGATGATTTAGTCAATTCTCACCCAAACCTTTTCAGGGTGACTACCCGAAGGCCCATCTATATCACAGTTTCAACCACATTCCAGTATCCTAAGGGGTATTCAATTTCATATAAATCTACATACTCAATTTTTTTCCAAAATTTCAGGATCTTTCTATTGCATAGGAATGTACCTTAAACGACTCAAAACAATTTTCACTAATGTTATCTAATCCTAATCTCCAAAACTATGTAGACTCTCCTCTAATAAAAAATATAGAATGACAAGACTTAAACATAGTTTATTTAATATTTTTTCATATAGATATCCTATAAATAAAAATTGATGATCTTGAGGTCTAGTGTCTTTAGAAGATAAGATATATATAAACAATATATTAAAGGTAAAAATATCTTATTTATTTAAATATCCACATAGTTCTCTATAATCTTAGAGATGATCTCAAACTATATCAGATACCCAGGGAAAAATAAATTGGTAAAAGTTTAGGTAGAAATATTAATTAGGGAACAAACATGGGGTTAAAGCATAAAATTGGAGATAAAAAGAAGAAAATAAAACCCTAAAGATAATGAAAATAAGCATGGAAATGTGGAATAAGGAAATGAAATGAAGTGATCCTAGAACAATGGAATATTTTGAATAAATAGAAGACATGATATCATAAAAATAAGTCAACATTCACTGCCAAGTCCATAATCAAAATGTGGTCAATCTAACAAGGCATATTAGGTTCACAACCAAATACTTTAATTATCATATCAATAAATTTAAATCACTACAAAATATATTTTAGGGATATATAATTTTAATCACACCCATAACATAATTAAAATTAAATATATTTATGATATATGAGGAAATTAAACCGTAAATAAACCATAACAATGATCAATCCCAGGAGAAGAATGTGGTTTTCATAATTTTTATTGAAGTAATTACTAAAGAACAAATCATAAGGATTCCCAAAAAAGAAGGATATAATTTTTTTACTTTAATAATTAAAAAATATACATAGTTTATGGAAATTAAGTTATTATATAGAAAATTCATTATAATTATCTTGGAAAATAAAGAATAAAAACAAACCACTTGGGTGATGATTTAAAAAAAGTAAGGATTATTTTAAAAAATAAGGTATTATTATTTTCTATATAACCAGAAATACAATAACAAAATTATATATAAATTGATGACGGTTTCTAGAAGAAATTAATGGTTTTAAAAACATTTTATGTAGGTGATTCTTGACATGATATAGGAAAGTAGAATGTTTCTAATAAATAAGGGTTATGTAAAATTGGGAATTTAGAAGCGATATTAATCGATGAAAAACCTATATAAGGAAAGGGGTACTTATAAGGCCCCATCCTTAATCATTACTTAATCTTGAGTTAAGTCATGAATTAACATTTATGATCTTTTCAATTTTATAGTTTTAGAGAATTAGTCCATAACTTATTACATAATTGACTCGGACATTATGTGTAAAAAGTTACACTCACTATCCACATTTTCCACCAAAGGAAAACCATTAAAAAAATTATTTTTTTGATAAAAATTATCCGGACTTCTTCCTTTCTCTTATCCATCCTTATAAATGTGAAAAAATAGTTCAAAAATTTGGGATGATCATAAAAATATTAGTAAAGAACATAAAAATAATGAAAACTCTTAGTCTAGTTAAAACATGGTAACACATTTAATGGTTTTTAAAAGAACTAAAAAAACATTTTCACATTTATAACACTCATAAATTTTATTAAACTAATAGCAAAAAAATAAAACTTATTTAGGTGACATAGAGAATTATATACATAAAACCCTTTCAATCCCATTCAATTGGAATTACCATATGATCGACTTCCAAATTGGAGATCTATAATGGGGATCACCCTTCGTATAAGCTATATCAGGCTCACCCATGAGCTATAATGAGGCTCATCCCTTAAGATAAGCTGTAACAGGATCACCTTTGATTTTTAATGGGGATAAAACCTTTGTATATGTAGTTTTGGGCTCACATGTGAGCTATAATGGGGCTCAACCCTTCGTATAAGCTACATCAGGCTCACCCGATTCAATTAATTATCATGTACCATTTTAAAAATATATTTATCAGAAAACCATTGTGAGAATCTCATATAACACCATATGAAAAAAATTTCCATACCAAAATACAATTTTCATTTAAGAACCCATTTTCAATACCAGTATACCCAAATAAATGAATAAGTTATTTATTTAAAATACATTAAGGCTTATAGAGGAAGCCAAATATCAAATAACGGTTACGGTAGAAGAGAAGTCGTTATCACTGTATATGTTAAAATAAATAAAATTATCTCTTCCATTTTTTAAAGAAAATAAAATGATTTGTATAAAAATATTGCTTTTAAAACATTTATTAAATTTCTAGATAGACATAAAATGTCCTTTATAATCCTTTTATATCCATATAAATAAATATATAAATTAATATCATTAGGACAAATATTTGATAATTAAATATTTAAATGTTCAGGGTGTCACATACCACATTGGACATTTAAATATTCATCTCCATGAATTAATTAATAACAATAGTATTTATAAAATATGGATTTCAAATGTCATTGTGGCTGTATATACATCTTACAAAAGAATAGAGGTGTATATTATCAGGAAATGCCTCAAAGAAAGGATATTGAGACGAAGTCCCTTACCTTCTGTCCGACTCATCACATACAACCATTATGTTCTTAAATAATAAAATTAGGTAAATTTATAATTTATTTAGAACCTTTTTTAATTTTATTATTTCTTTTATATCACTTATTACCATGTTATAAAAATTACATAATTATTTATGTCCATATCAGACGTTTTGTAGATATTCGGTACTTGAGTCGAAAATGAAATTTTTTATGTAATTTATCCCTATAGTCAAAATTTAATCATCTATATAATATTATTAATGATTTAAATAACATATATATCCAGTATATATATATTTATAATAGTCCATAACATTTGGAGATAAGCAATGACATGCACCATTCATGGAGACGGTTGACCATACGCATGCATGAACGCTACATTCATTTCATTGTCATATGAAAGGAATGAAATTATTATGATACATAGCTGTATAATAATTCAAATATAATATCATATTTTATATATGTTACATAATTTCATTAACTCCATCCTTTATACTCTCCACGTATGGCATGAATGAGTTATATAACTGAGGGGGTGGTAGTGCGCACTTCCTCAAATGAAATTATCATGTTTACAAATCATGAAATGAATAATGGTATGTTGTAAATAAGAATTTCAGAAACATAGAGACAATATAAATATAATATATTTCATATATAAATAAAGTACCATTATAATTTACACCATGAGAGGTGGTAGGGTAAAAGTGAACAATCATCGTTTCGTGAGGCAGTAGTTCACCGTACACAGAAACAATATGTTTATATCTATTAGATGGAGGTGTGTGTAATTATTGTTATACTAATTATTATTGAAACATCCTATTATATTGAGTATATAGTATTTTTTATGTAACAATATATTAATAAGATCATATGGAGTGGAGATGGAAAATAAAAGAAAAGAACTTGAGAGAAGACATTATCTCTAAATCAGGTAACTTCTTTTGATTTGAGCCAAAAGGATTTCTTGAATTTTTGTATACCCAAGGTAAGGCTTTTAGGTATAAGGGATGTATTTTGTGAGCTTATTTGAGAAGAATTTGGGTAATTAAATAGGCTTTAGATTTGAGAGTAAGTGGGTAGAGGTGGTGGCCTTTTATAAGAGGGAGGAGGACCACTTTAGGAATATCTTGAAATATTATTTTATTATAAATTGATTTTCGGTTTCAAATGTTCCCAAAGTAATTTATTTTGAAGAAAATATTGGTTTGGGTCAAAAAATTATCAAAACACAGTTTTTATACATCTTTAGGTCACCAATTTATCCTTATCTTTTTTTACTTTAACCATTAGTTAAAAACATTAACTCTTACCATAACTTCTTAAATTTTCATAATTAATGGTTACTATAGTTACTATAGAATACCAAGAGAAAAATAAGTGGATCATTAATGACATATTTAACATTATATAAGTCAGTTGGAAGAATATTATATTTTTTAGGACTATTATATCATTTAATTAAATATTATTTATTTTAAAAACTTATTTATGTCAATTTTGACAGAATAAAGTAATTGATTTTTGTTAAATACACAAAAACTTGATTCTTTAGAACCAATGGAATTATATAAAATATAATATGTCAGTATCATCCATAAAATTCTTGGATGGCATCAAAATAATCAAATTATATTTATTTTAATATTTATAATATCATTTATTTGAATCTTTTATTATTGAAGTAATCACTGTATCATTATTGTGTCATAATTAAATTTACGACATTTATGTATAAAAATTATAAATAAAATGTCACGATCTTGGAAATATTTTTGGATTTATAATAACTTTGTATATTCAAATAGATCAGTCATATAAACCCATATAAAGATTGTTTTTGTAAAAGATACATGTTTATGTTATATTTCTCTTTACTTTAAATTAATTCTTATAAAATGTAATTTTCACACCCATGTGTCTCCATGGGGTCCCAAAATGGTCCAATGGATGACCATTTTCATAAATATCTAGTCCAATAGGACTATTAAAAGATTTACGGTAGTTTAATATTATTATAAAAGTATTTTTTACCCTTATTTACCAGATTTACCCTTTAACCATGCTAAAGAAAATCATTACTGAAGTTACTATTCATAATGTCAAAATATAAAAGGTAACTATTCACATAGTTTTTACCTTCTGATTGCAAATATGGGACCCATTTTAAAAAATTCAAAACACAGAATTGGCATAAATAAATTTAAAATTAATTCCTTTGTCAAAACTAAAAGAAAGTTTTTAAGAAGTAAAATATATCAAAAGATTAACATGTGTTTATATCCAAATTTAAAAGTGAAATTACTTCCAATTATATACAATGGAATATATGATAAAAATATATTCCATGTATACATTAAAACAATTAAATAATATTATTTAACCATATAAATTATCTCAATGAAAAATGTTATTTTCAATTAAAATTTAGCGTATTATTACTGTTCATCCAAACATTATAGTTATCAAAAAAATATCAAAAAATCATGAAAAGTAAATTTTGATATCTGTATTATAAAGATGAAGTTTATTTTGTAATATATAACATATAAAGATGTCTAAAATTAAATTTAAAATAGGTTCTCTATCAAAATGTGTAAAAACTGCATTTTTAGGAAAATAATTATTTTATCCGAAAAATAAATATTTTATCCGAAAAAATGAATTTGTTATTATATCATATCTAGAAAATATATAAGATGAATTTAAAACATTAAATTGAATATATAACACATAATTTTTTTATAAATAAAAATCTATAATGAGTGATATGATTTTATAAACAGAACTATACCCTTTTAAATTTGTTTTCGTAAAAACACATCCTTTATATTCAATTGGTTTTTATTTCCATTTCTAATAAATTTGGTTACCAATGAATCATTATTTAAACATGTGTAAACCATATTTCAAAATTAATTTTATACTATTCATTCCCACCATTCCAATGGATTTTCATTTACTACCATTTAAAATAATAATAATATTATTGTATTATATTTAAGTATAACTCAATATTGTGTGCAACGTAATATTTCAAAGAAAGGCATTATTATATGTCGAGTAATATATAAGGAAAAGAATCCCTTTTAAAATAAAATTAATATATTAATAATAAATATTAATATAAAATAAAAATTATTATTCTATAAATATCTGGTTCATTGCATCATACCCCCCTTTTGGAAATTGCGTCCTCATAATTTTAAAATTGGGTTCAAAAATATCATTGAAAATACCATATTAGAAAAATAGTCAACAAAAATACCAATTTAAAATAGTTAAATATAAGTATATAGGTCACTTGAGATAACAGATACTAGGATGTAGAAAAACATGGATATGGAAGAAAAACTAACAATCTTGTTCTGATGGAGAGTGGTAGAAAACATGATCAGAATAAACTTAACCACCAGAAAACCACAAACTTGTGATGGGTTAAAAGGTATTTGATTTTTTAGTTGGAAAAGTAAAAAAATGTTTTTGTTTTAATATAATTTTCATAAATTTGAGAAATTTATTTATGATCTTGACTAAGAACATAAAGAAACAAAATTACTTTTCATTTAGACATTCATCCTTTAATAAATTTCCACCACAAAAAGATCATTTCTCCAAACGATGAGTATTCAATATGAATTGGTCACACTTGAAGAACTAGAATCAAGTTCCAGAGAATCACTTAAACCACAAAAGATTAATTATATATTCATCATGTCTTGAAACATTAACTAAAACCAAAGTGGTTAGTAGCAGATCATATTATCCCGAAAAAGGATAATCCTTTATGAAAATAAATACTACTCTTAATATCCAAAATCCAACAAACAATATCCAAGGTTCAACAAATACCATTCAATACAAAATTTTCCTTAAAATTATTCAAAATAACCCTAAAAATAATAGAAACCTAAAATTTAGAAGTATTTTATCCCATAGTCTTTTAGGATAAATCATAACAATTATCTCTAAATAACAACGACTACATTTAATGTCTCATACATAAAATTAATTAACCTAATCACATATTCTCTATGATAGGTTAATCATTTCCATAAATAACCAAAATCTCAATATGACCACAATAAAAACATATTTTCTTCCAAAATAATATTTTAACCATTAATCCACAAATTAAATCCCATAGTATTCTATTTTCCTTAGGCATATAATGTTCCCAAAAGAGAGAACGTCTTCGAAAGTAACACTTATCACATAATCACCAAATCATTTTCCTATACCAAGGGTATCTACTTTATAAGACATAGTGTCTAAAAATAAAATTATTCTTGATCCATAAAATCATTTGACTAAAAATGATAAGTAATACTAACCAGGAACTTCATGTACGCCAATGGTATGTGATAAATCCTAGTGGCACATTGGTTGTGGGTTCGATTCCCGCAGCTTTGTCCGACATGATAGGATGTCACATAGTCTGTGTATTGAAATTTTTCAAAAACTCTATATTTATAATAATATTAAAATAATGAGATAAAATGATCAAAAATAACCATAACATGTTTTCTCCTCAATGGTTATTTCATACCTCACATTTTACATCCCAAAGACTAATAACCCACAATTTCCACAAAGGTGAATGTCTAAAAAAATACCGCCAATAACCTTGAAATAACATAAGACACAAAAGTTGTTTCTATGTCATTGAAATTTTAATATACCTTAAAACTATAAACCCATGGACATATCCCTATCCCTTAAGAAAACATCATAATCTCCAAAGTTGTCTAAACCACTCATCTCATACAAACTGTAAGGCCCTATCCATAATCATTACTTAATCTTGAGTTAAGTCAAGAATTCACATTGGGGATTTTTTCAGGTTTATAGTTTTATTGAATTAGGCCATAACTTATTACATAATATACCCATATATTACATGTGGATAGTTACACTCAGTATCCACTTTTTCCACCAAAGGAAACCCTTTAAACAAAACATGATTTCATTTTGCTGATAAAGATCTTCTTGAATTATTTTTTTATCTTGTCCATCCTTATACCTATGAAAAACATTCCAAAATCTTGGGATGAGAATAAAAATATCAATAAGGGAATAAAAATAATGAAAACAATTAGTCCAGTTAAAACATGGTAAATCATTTATTGTTTTTTGAGAGAACTATACAAAACATTTCCACATGAATAACACTCACAAATTTTAATCAAATTAAATCATTAAACTAATATAAATAGATTAAAAAACATTTATGTGATATATAGAATAATATAAATAACACCCTTTCAATCCCACTCAATTGTAATAACCATATGGTCGACATCCAAATTGAATATCTTTAATGGGGATCACCCATTGTATAAGCTATATTAGGCTCACCCGTGTGCTATAATGGCGATCATACATTTTTATAAGCTATAACAGGCTAAACTATGAGTTATAATGGGGATCAACCCTTCTTATATGCTATGTGAAGCTCACCCCATTCATATAATGCACATGTACCATTTCAAAAACACGTTCATCACAAAACCCTTTTGAAAAACTCATCTAACCCCATATGAAAAACATTTTTGTATAAAAATACCATTTTCATTTAAGATCCCATTTTAAATACCAATATACCAAAATAAAATATTATGGTATTTATTTTAAATTCATTAAGGCTAATATAGGATGGAAAATATCAAATAATGGTTACAAAAGTGGAGACGTCATTATCACCGTATACATTAAAAAAAATAATATACCTTTTGTCATTTTGTAAAGAAAGTAAAATTCTTTGTATAAAAATATTGATTTTGAAAAAAATGAATTAAATTATAGATAGAAATAAAATTTCCATTATAATCCTTTTATATCCATATAAATAAATATGTAAATTAATATCATGATGACAAAGATTTGATAATTAAATCTTTAAACGTTCAAGGTGTACCATACCACTTGGAACATTTAAATCTTAAAATAAATTAATTAATAAATAAGATTATAATAGTTAAAATATGGATATTTAATTTCTTTGTGGTTATATTTACATCTTACAAAATAATATAGGTGGATATTATCAGGAAATGCCTCAATGATATGAGATTGAGATGAAGTCCCGTACATTGAGTCTGAATCGAAACATATAATCGTTATATTCATGAATAATAAACTTTGGTTAACTTGTACTTGATTTGGAACCTTTCTAATTTTTATTAGTCCTTTTATATCACTTATTACCATGTCATAAAAATTACATAATTATTTACGTTCATATCATACATTTTGTCGATATTCGGTACATTTGTCAAAAACGAATTTGTTTTGATGTAATTTTTCCTTGTATTAAAAATTAAATCATCTAAATTATATTATTAATTATTTAAATATAATATATATAAATTATATATGTATTTATAATATTCCGTCACATTTATAGAAAAGAAATTAAATGCCTCGTTCATAGAGACGGTAGACCATACATATACATGAACGCTACATTCATTTCATTGTCGTATTAATGGAATGGAAAATTAATGATACATAGGTATATAATAATTATATTATAATATAATATTTTTATATATGTTACATAATTTCATTTACTCCATAATTTATACATTCCATGTATGGCAAGAACGAGTCATATCACGTTGAGGGAGTGGTAGTCCACACTTCCTCAAATGAAATTATCGTGTTTACACATCATGAAAATAATAAAGGTATGTTGTAAATAAAAATTAAAGAAGAATAGAGAAAATATAAATAAAATATATATCATATATAAATATATTGACATAATAATGGCCACTATGAGAAGTGGTAGAGGATAATTGAACAATCATTGTTTCGGGAGGCAGTAATTCGCCGTACACAGAAACAGTATGTCTGCAGCCATTAGATGGTGGTGTGTGTAAGTGTAGTTAAAATACATATCATAAAATAATAATAGTATATAGAGGATAATGGTTTTTATATAATAAATTAATACAAATTTCATAATGAGTGGATAAGGAAAATAAAAGAAAATAACTTGAGAGAAGACGTTACCTCTAAATCGGGTAACATCTTTTGATTTGAGCCCAAATGCCTACTTGAATTGCCTTATGGAAAATGTAAGACTTTTAGGAGGAAGTTAGGGATTTGGAGAAATTATTGGAGTAGAATATGAATAATCCAATGGGATCGAGAGTTGATAGTATGTGAGTAGAGGTGGCAGCTTTTATAAGTGGGAGGAGGGGTACTTCAGGAATATCTTGAAATATTACTTTATTATAAATTTATTTTCAGTTTCAAATGGTCCCAATGTAATTTATTTAAAATATATGATTATTTTGGTTATATAACCTCTCAAAAAAATCATAAAATTTTATGACACAAATACATCCTTATATTTTTTCTTTAACCCTGAGTAAAAAAAATTAACTCTTACCATGTCTCCTTGATTTTTCATAATTTATGGTTAATATAGTTAATATAAAATTCCAAGAGAACCATAAGTGGATCATTATTGAAATTTTTAAAATTATATTAGTTATTTTCCCGAATATTATAATTTTTAGGAATATTATGTCATTTAATAAAACTGTATTTGTTTTAAGAACTCATTTATGTTAATTTTGACACTAAAAATTAATTGATCTTTTAAAGTAATAACAACTTGATTCCTTAAAAAAACATTAAATCAAATATATTATGTCAATATTATCCATACAATTCGTGTATGACATCAAAATAATCTAATTACATTTATTTAAATATTTATAATATCATTTATTTGAATCCTTTATTAATGAATCAATCACTGCATCATTATTGTGTCATAATTAAATTCATTTCTTAATGTCTAATAATTATAATTAAAATATCATGATGTAGAAATATTTTTAAATTTATAATTAATATTTATAGTCTAATATATCATTTAAATAACCACATATAAATTTATTTTAGTAAAAGATACATGTTTATGTTATATTTCTCTTTACATTAAATTAGTTCTTATAAAATGTCATTTTCACACACAATTGGCTCCATGGGGTCCCCAAATCTAACCAAGGATTCCCACGGCTGGAAATATATCCTCTAATAGGATTAGTAAATGTGTTATCATAGTTTAATATTGTTATAATATTAGTTTTTACCCTTATTTTCCAGATTCACCCTTTAACCATGGTAAATAAAATATTTACTGAAGTTACTATTCACAATGTCAAAAAATAAAAAATACCTATTCAAACAATATGGACATTATAATTCCAAATATGGAATCAATTTTTTCAAAAATCAAAATAAATAATTAGCATAAAATAATTTAAACATAATTATTGTTGTAAAAACTAAAAAGTGGGTTTTTGGAAGTAAAATCTATCAAAAGATTGAAATGTGTCTATATCCAATTTAAAAGTGAATTTTTTTCCAATGAAAAACATTTCAATAAATGATAAAAATATTTTCTATTTATTCATTAAAAACATTAAATAATATTATTTAACAATCTAAATCATCTCAATGTAAAAATTTGTTTTCAATTAAAATTTAGCATATTTTTACTATTCATCAGAACATTATAGTTGTCAGGAAAATATCAAAAAACTCATCCAAAGTAAATTTTGATGTAAAAATTATAGTGACGACGTTTATGTTTTCATATAAAAAATATAACGGTTTCAAAAAATAAATTTAAAAAGGGTTCTTCGTCAAATGGCAGTAAAATTTTATTTTTAGAAAAATAAAACTTTTATCCAAAAAATTGAATTTTTTATATCATATCTAGAAAAAAAATAATATGAATTTAAAAAATTTCATTGAATATATAACATATATTTTTCATTAAATAAAAATCCATAATGATAGATATTATTTTATAAACACAATCATTCTTTTTGGTATCGGTCTTCATAAACACACATCATTTTTATTCAATTGGATTTTATTTCCATTTCTAACAAAATTGGTAACCAATGAATCTTTATTTAAACATGTGTAAACCATATTCAAAAATTAAGTTGATAATATTCATTCCCTCCATTCCAATAGCTATGCGTTTACTACCATTAAACATAATAATAATATTATTGTATTATATTTTGCTATAACTTAATGATAGATTTCGGAGAAACCCGTTGTTACGTATCGAGTATGCTATAGGAGAAAACATTCCATTTAACATAAAATTAATATCTTAATCATAAATATTAATATAAAATAAAAAGTATTATTCTATAAAAACATGGGTCAATATAATATTTAATAAGATATATATGTAATGGAAATATAATTAAAATTAAATTATTTCATTGGAATTAAATTACATTATAGGTAGTGAAAGAAAGAGGGTGTGTAATTGATAAATAACTATAGTGGTATGGAAGATCCCCTACCTCATGTCCAAATGTGCTATACCGTTATGCTTAACATCCAGACCGATTAAATTGTGTTCATTAAATATATACAAAAAAACTCATCTATATTTTATTTTATATGGTCCATTTGAAATAATTTTTTATTTATTTATAACACAGTTTCCTCTAATTTAGGTTACTTGGGTTTTTTGACTAATTTCTTCGTAAAACTTTTGGCTTTTTACTTTGGTAAGAGGTGTTGTCAAATAACTTCATCATCTCAATTATTTTTTTAGGTTAATTTCATTTATAATTCGGTTTTAACAATATTTATATAATACCAATGCGTATCTTAAAAGTAGAGATAAATTAAGAAGGATTCGTTGATATGTCCACATGAGGTGGCTAAAGTTACTATACAAGAACCACCATAAACATTCCATAATCTTGTTAATTCAACTAGAATACACTTATTACATTCCCAATGATCTTTTCAGCATATATTTTTAGATAATTTGGTCATAATTATTTCATGGAAACCCACAATAATACATAGTGGATACTAATTAAAACAATATAAATTTGTTTCAAAATAATTTTTTTTAATAAAACATTAACTCATTTATTGAAAAAAATTCACAATATTCATACTAGATTTTTAATTACTCTTTCCTATATTTAAACCCTATGAAAATCATTTTAAAACAATAAATGAGCAGAAAAAAACTATTATGGAACCTTAAAATAAGGAAATAAATTTCTAGTCCATGAATATTTATAAACATTTGAAACCAATTTCACAAAGAAACACTTCTCATCCATAAAGTATCATATAGTTACCTTTTGAAAACAATATATTTCAATAAAACATTGTAAACATAAATAAACAATGTAGGTAAATTATGGAATTAATTACTTAATATTTTAACCCTCATAGCTGCCACATGATTTATAACCCACAAAACTACCTTATAGTGTAACCCTCAAGACTACCATACATTGTAACCCTTACAACAACCTTATGGTGTAACCATCACAGTTACTATTGGAGTAACCATAGGGCTGAACTATAGCATAAACAAACCTAATTCATTGTAGGTATATATATGTCCAACCCTTCATCATAAAAATTCCCAACAACTAAAACGTAACCATGAATAAAGAATACTTCATCATAAAAACATTTGTTTTAGGATTTTGTAAAAAAAATAAAAGATTTTTTTAATGAAATATAACTTATTAAAAAAATGAAAAGATACATTTTTCATACAATTTAGAGATATTAATACATTAATAACCAAATAAATACATTCATAAAAACCATTTTGAAAACATGGACATGATGTAGAGTGATTTTGAAGAATAAATCATCAAATCATTTAAAATGACATTTTATTTAAAGAGTCCCTTACTTCGAGTTCAACATCAATAAAATGTGATCAAAGATACTATATAATGGTTTAAATAGTATTATTAATTTATTATAGAACTATATTAATATTTATTTATAATCAATTTCTATCAATTTATTAATAATATTTTGTTATTTCCATTGTTTCGTGTGCATTCATTTCATTTTTTTCATAGTCTGTTCATTAGGGATTTTCTTTTCGAGTGGAAGAAAAACACCAGAAGTAGAAAAAAATAGTATTAATATGTTTATATAATTTTAAATCGTACTTTATATCATTTTTCTTTCTTATATGATGATGATTCCGTAGATAAAACATTAATGAAAATGATTTTATTTATTTTGGCGGTTTTTACGACCATCACAAACATATGTCATGTCATTTAATATCAGGTTTATATATTGGTTCCAAAACATTATATAACTTATAATGTATATAATAAAATCATATTTAACCATAATATTAGTTTTACCACCATACATGAAGAATTTGAAAAAAATGAAAATCCATCGTCCATGAATGCAGTGCATTGACACGTCACAGACGATGATTGCATTTTCTAAAATAAGAGGATAAGAGGAAAGTTTGGATGGTGGATATTCCACTAGCACAATAAATTTATAGTATATTTAAGATAATGGATTTATCTTTTCACTTGTATGAGTGATGGTTATTTTATAGAATTACAAAATAAATGAAATTGAAAATAAAATACAAAAAAAGAAATAGGGTTTTACCTCTTGAATTGTCCACCTAGAGAACCTAAATAAGGCACATAGTTTTGGACTTTTTGTGATACAAGTAGGTATTGGATGTTGGAAAAAAGATTGGGAATTTATTTGGATATAAATTAAATAAGATACAAGGATTTTAGGTGTGAGAAGAATATGTGGGGAGATGTGGTATTTATAGTGGAGGAGAGGGGCGTTTAATCATTATTTTATTCATTAGTGTATTAATTTGGATCAATAATATGAATATTTAGAGAAATATCAATAAATATATTAAAATAATGGATGTTATTAAATGATTATATATTATATAAGGAATTAGTCAATGAATAGTGTATTTAACATATAGTGTATATATACGGTAAATCATCATATTTCACTATTCACCAAAAAATCAACTAATTTAAAAATATACCAAAAATATACCCTATGAATTTTTCAATGTGTATAATTATAAAATGAACTCCCATTTATGAAAAAATTCCAAAATATGAGAAATTTAATATTTTATTAAAATAATCATTTATTCAAAGAATACTAATTTTAAAATTATTACTGATTTTATAACAATTTGAAAAATTAATTAAGGTCCCATAAAATTATCTTATAATAATAAGACAAAAAATTATAAATTTACTTTATGAATAAAATAATTTCATTTAAATTATAATATAAATTATAAAAATTTATTTAAATATTAACGACTTACAAAAATAACAACACATAATTTATCATTTTCAAAACATTTATTTACTTAATCGATGATATATATATATATATATATATATATATCATATTTTTACTTATAAGATACACAAAATTTTTATACAATATCATATATGAGATTTTTATTTTATTAGAATAGATTCTGTAATTTCAATAAATATGACTTATTTCATTATAAATTTATAATGAATTGAACTATTTTACTCCACAATGAAAGAAAATTATTTTATTATTACCTAGGTTGTTACATCCTACCCACCTTTTGAAAATTGGATCATCAAATTTTTTATTTAATTATTAAATAGGTGATGATAAATTTCCAACACATCATTTTTAGATTCCAATGCAACTTCTTCAACCATGTGGCTTCTCTACAAAACCTTAACTTGGACAATTACCTTATTATGGAATACTTTTTCTCTATGATGAAGAATCAAAATTGGTTTACCATCATAAGAATGGATCCCATCCAGATGAACTACTTATGGTCTCAAAACATGAGATTAATTTGGCACAAACATTCTTAACATTTAAACATGAAAAACATTGTGTACCTGAGATAGAATCAGAGGAAAAAAATACTCAGTCAATAAATGGTCCAAATTTCTCAATATTTTCAAAAGGTCAAATGAACCATGGGCTTATCTTACCTCTCTTACCAAATCACATAACACACTTAAATAGAAATATTTTAAGGAAAACATGATCACCTCGCACTAAAGAAAAGTCATTCCTCCTATTATCCACATAACTTATCTTCTTTCTGGAAGATTTCTTCATGTGTTGCTAGATCATATTAACTTTCTCAAATAATTACTCTAATAATTATAGTCCCACCAGACTCTATTCCAAAAATTCATTCAAAAAATGCTAAAGTTCGACACCATCTTCCATATAATGACTCAAAATGTTCCATTTGTAAACTAGAATGATTTTTTATGAGAAATTTAAACTATATAGAGTTATTTATCCCAACTTACATTGTAATGCATTGACCAAGATAAAAGCATTCCCAACAATAACTGCATAGTTTGATCTGAATATCCATCTGATAGAGGATGAAAGGTTTTTATGAATTTTTGTTCAGTTACCAATGACTTTAGAAGGCTTTCCAAATGTTAGAAGTGAACCTTATATCACAGTAAAATAAAATAAAGAGATGAACTCAATGTAACTTTACTATCTCATTGATGTGAAACAGAGAAAGATTATCCAAAGATAGATTATCTCGAATAGAAAGAAAATGTAATGTTTTAGTCATTCGACTAACAATATCCCAAGTCACATTGTTACCTCAAGATGTCTTTCATAGTTCCACCATGAAGTCTATGGATATATTATCCCATTTCCACTATAGAATTGGAGAAGGTTTAAGAATTTACTATTTTAGTTTTTTATATACTTTAATATATTGAAAAGTCAAACATTTCATGGTAAAATCATCAATTTTTCTTTTCATTCCATACCACTATTAAAATTACTGAATGTATTATACATCTTCGTGCAATCAGGATGAACTAAGAATGGAAAAATATGAGATTCACTTAAAAATTATTTCTTCGTCGGGGAATCATAAGGAACACAAAATCTCTTCTCATATCTGAGAAGATAATCATCATCAATATTAAATTCTGGAAACATACCCTTTCTAACCAATTTTACCTTTTTTAGCAACTCACTATCTTCCTTCTATGATTTATTAATTAAATCATATAGAGACAGATGAACTGAAACCTAAAACAAAAAAGAGTAATTTCCTTCAAGGAAAACTTCCAAGACAATATTCATCAAATCATTTATCAAGGGGTCATGTTTAAAACATAACATTGTTAATGATTCATGATATTTTTGGATAAAGAAATATTCCACTTTGTTTTCTTTTCTAGTATGGTAATTGATCATGTAATCATAATAATTTATTAGTTCAACCCATATTCTCTACCTCATGGTCATTTCCTTCTGAGTGAATATATATTTTAAAATTTTATGGTCAATATATTGTTATATTTGGCTCCATATAAATGATGTACCCAAAATTTTTAAGTGAAAATAATAACTGATAAATCCAGATCATGTTTGGGATAATTTAACTCATGTGGTTTTAGTTTTCATGAAGCACAAGAAATGAATTTATCATTCTACATTAGAACACAACCTAGTCCCTTCAAAGAAAAATCACTGTCGATGATGAAATCAACCTTTTTTGACAGCATGGAGAAAATTGGATACTTCACAAATCTTCTTTTAAGTTCCAAAAAACAAACATCACACTCTTCTAACAAAATAATTTTACACCTTTCATGTTAACTTAGTTATTGGCCTAGATAACCATGGAATATTTTCAAAAAATTGTTGGTAATATCCTACAAGTCCAAGAATACTATGAATATCAATCATATTTGTATGTCTTGTTTATTCATCAAACACTTTTCTTTGGGATCAAATCTCACACCATCCTTATTTATAATTTTCATAGGAGAAGAAATAATTTTCGACCATAAATATCAATTTATTAATTTCCTATATAACATCATTTCTTTGATGGTTTGAAGTAGAATCATT
Organism: Viscum album; assembly: GCA_963277665.1. Lineage (NCBI taxonomy): Eukaryota > Viridiplantae > Streptophyta > Magnoliopsida > Santalales > Viscaceae > Viscum > Viscum album. Next base: position 944,087,299 of record OY728121.1, on the reverse strand, counting down.
TAATATTTTACATGATATTCTTAACATTTTTATAACACAAAAATACCATCAATAAAAACAACAAAAAAGTTACCCAAAAATTCATGGAAGTTACTATTCATAATATCCATAACTACAGTAAGGGAATTTTTCAAACCAAATAGCATAAAAACAAACTCATAATGACCATACCTAGCACATAATGTTGTTTTTGGAATATCATCCTCCTTCACCTTCAGAATATGGTACCCATATCTCAAGTAAATATTAGAAAAACATTTAGCTCTCTAGAGATGATAAAAAATGTCATTGATATGTGGAAATGGATACTTATTCGTAACATTAATGTTACTAAAATCTCTACAATAAATTAAAATTCTCATGGAACAATGATTCTTTTTAACAAAAAAAATAGGATCACCCCATGGAGAATTTCTTGGATGAATGAAACCTTTACCATAGTTCTCATACAACTTATTTTTAATTTCATAGAGTTCCACTTAAGCCACTCGATAAGAGGGATTGGGATTGGATTTTAATTAGGAACTATGTAAATTATAAATTTAACTTTTTGTTCATGTATAAAACCAAGAAACCCATAAAGAAAAACATTTTGGTATTTATATACCACTCGAAAATCATTAATCTGAACAGTTCCCTTGTTTTAAAAAAATATGTGAAAGATAACATTAATTTAAATATATTAACAATTTCTTATATTCCTAGAAAGTTATAAATGGTATGCATTCATTATTTTATAAAATTTGAAACACTTTCTGAAAAAAACTTCATTAGCTCTATAATCAATATTAACTTGATAAAAAAGAAAGCCATTCCATAAAAAAAATAACGTCAAACTCTACTAATGATAAAAAACATGGATTGAAGGTAATGTATTTCCACAGAAAATAATATAAAGTTAGTGGTACTTTAGTTTTCCCTTAATATTTTCCATGGTGTTTTTATCATATGTTCTGATTTCATTTCTTATGTTGAAAATTTTAATTTACTAGAAAATTTTACGGAAATAAAGAATGTGTAGACCCCTTATTGAATAAGTCATTAAAAATATCCAAGTAAACAAACAAAGTTCCTGATACCACTTTATTGGATAGCCCAAAATCTTCCGAATTATTCACAAAGTATTTCACTACACCTTTCTTCTTATAATATGGATACTTTCCTTTATTTAGATAATCCATTTGGCTAGTAATTTCATAATTCCCAATCTCACCACATTTAATACTCTTTACAATTTTCTTATCAGAGTTAAAAATACCAACAATAAGATAATTTTAATTTCAATCTCTGTATATATGTCAAAATATACCACATTGGAAACAATTCCATAAATTTTTAATGCTTTTCCCAATATTATTTTTTCCAAACATCCCAAAAATTGGAAACTGAATTTTATTACCTTCATATTTCTTTGAAATACTTTTAGACATTGAAATCCTCATGGACCACTTATTCTTCTTGTTTTCAAAGTATATTTGATCATAAAAAAAATCAATTTCTACCGTATCATCACAATGAACATGCTTCTAATAAAATTTTCATTCATATGAGGCCAATGATATTTTGTATCTTGGGATTAATCCTGAGTACAAAAAGATTAATTTTTTTATCAAGATATCGAACAGGAGTTATAGAATACCGTGTCAATTGATTGAAGATTTATTCATACATGGAAACTAAATATCCTTCATTTTGATTAAATTAAAGGAGGTCATTTTCAATCCTAATTCAAACCACCATAATAAAATATTTTTTAAATAAAATATTCTTAAATTCATTCAATTCCAAGAAATAAATTTCTAGTTTATCCCTGTTATTCTTTCCCATTGACCACCACTGGTCATATTTCAAATAGTAAGACTAATATTTTGATTATATGAACACCCAATGGCATGAAATATCTTTTACAAGATTTAATCCACCCTTCACCCATCATGGGGTCACAAGATCCACTGAAATCATGAGGGGGTTGCCCCTTAAAATTTTCAACTATCGTCATATTCCTTTGTGGTAATTATGGTTTTTATCTTGAATGGATACTACTAATATTTATATCTTAATTCAACTGAGGCACTATTGTCACAAACTTCATGTTACAATTCCCAACATTCTAGGTTGTAGATTCGGAAAGATATCATCTTCTTGATGCCTTCCTGCTTTATCATCCCTATTTCTTCTACAGAAAACTATTCTGAAAAGACATATCTTATTTGAATAAATATGTTAATCTTAAATATATATGTCATTTAAACATAAAAATAAAGTAAAAATCATTTATTTTATTTTTTTAACATTATACTAACCCCTAATGTTATCTAAACTATGATATTAATCCAACTATAAGGACATATTCTTAAACATTTAATAATCTAGTTAATTAAACTAGAATACAATTTTTATATCCCTAAAGATCTTATCAGTTATATTTTTTAGATAATTATTTGATAATTGAATTATGGGAACTCTTAATAATACATGTTAGATAATATTTAAATTAATATCCATTTATTCCAAAATAAAATAGTTCTTAATAAAACATGAATTGATTTCCTACAAAATCATCTTAATATTCATCATGGATTTTTATTTTTTGTTAATCATCCTAAAAACCAGGTGAAAGAAATTTTAATACATGGAATCAGAAAAAAACTCAGTAATGAACATTAAAATAAGGAAATAAATTTTTTGTCCATGATTATATCTTAACATATCAAACCATTTTCACAAAAACTTTCTTTTCACCCATAAAGTATCATACAATTGCTTTGTGAAAACAAGTGATTTCCAGAAAACATAGAAAGAAATAATCCATGTAGGTAACTTGGGGAATTAATTACTTAGTATTATAACTATAATGGCTACCATATTATTTGTAACCCTTGCGGATACATTACTATGTAACCCTCAACACTACCATACATTTCAACCCTCAATGGAAACTTATGGTGTAACCATCACTATTACACTTGGAGTGACCATACAGTTGACCTCTAACAAAAACATACTGAATTAATTCATGGTATATATATACCCCACAATATATCTTATAAAAATACCAATAATTATAAAATAATCAAAAAAATTAATAATTTTATCATAAGAACTTACTTTTTGAATTTGTATGAAAATTAAAAGGCGATTTTTAAAGAAAATTCCCCTTAAGGAAACCTAAAAAACAACCCCTTTTGAAATACTTGATAGAAATAAAAAAATAATAAAAAAATATAAATATTAATAAAAACAATTTTGAAAACATGGAAATGATGTAGAATGATTTAGAGTAACAAACCAATAAATCATTTAAAATGATATTTTAGTTAAAGAGTCCCTTGCATCTGGTTTGACATCCTTCAAATGTATTCAATCCTCCAGAATAATGGTTTAAAGAGTGTAATGAATTTTTTTATAGAACTATATTAATATTTATAATACCTTATAAGATCTTATTATTACAAATTTCAACCCATTTATTTATAATATTTTGTTATTTCCATTATTTCAGGTGCATTTTTTTTGTTGTTTCCATGGTTGGTTCGTTATATATTATCTTGTTGAATGGAAGAAAAACACAAGAATAGTAAACAATGGTATCAATATGTTTCTACAATTTTAAATTATACCATATATAATTTTTTTTATGATATGTGGAAAATTTATTTGATAAAACATTAATGAAAATGATTAAATGTATTTTGGAGATTTTTATGATCATCACGAACTTATATCATCTCATTTAATATCATGGTTATATGTTGGTTCTAGAATATTATATAACATATAATATGTATAATAAAATGTTTTTTAACTATAATAATGTTTTTATGACCACCCTTGAAGACAGAAAATGAAAACAAAAATTCATCGTCCATGAAGGCGGTGAATGGACGCGCCACAGATGATGATTTCATTTTCTAGAATAAATGAAGAAGATGATATGTTTGAGGATGTAAATTACACTAAAACTATAAAATTATAGTATATGTAATATAAAATAGTAATCAAGTTACTTTTATGAGGGGTGTTGATGATATAATAAGATAATAAAATAAATTGAAAAGAAAATAAAAGAATAAAAAAGTGTGTTTTACATCTTGAATTCTCATCCTTACGAACCTCCTTAAGGTACCTAGTTTTTCCCTTTTGGTGATACCAACAGGTCTTGGATGTAGGGAAGATCCATGGTAATGGGTTATAAAATAAAATAGATAATATATAAGGCTTTTAGATATTATTATATGAGGTGGTGATGGGTGGTATTTATAATGCAGGAGATGGGTTTTTTCTAATTATTTTATTCATTAGTTTATTATTTTGGATCAAGACTATGAATAGTTAGATAATTATCAATAAATATATTAAAATAAATAATTAGATTTAGAGATTATGGTGATTACATCAGGAATAACACAATGAATATTGAATTGAAATCATAATATATATGTACCATAAATTATCATATTTCATTATTCACAAAAAATTCAACTATTTTAAAAAAATCCCAAAAAATCGCCCTAATATTTTTTAAATGCATAGAATTAAAAAAAGAAATAATAAATTTGAAAATAAATTTTTACATACTAGAAAGTTAATGTTTAATTAAAATCAACATTTTTATGAAAAATTCCAATTTTAAAATTATAACTCATTTTGTAACACTTTGGAAAATTAAATAAAGTCTCATAAAATTGTATTCAATAATTAGGAAAAAATAATAATTTATGGATTAATTTTATGAAAATAAATTTTATTTTAAATTTTTATATTAATTATAAAATTTTAATTAAATATTTATGACTTAAACAAATACCATCACTTAATTTATCATTTTCAAAACATCTATTTACTTAATCTATGATATAAATATTTCATATTTTCACTTATATGATACATAAATCTTATTTATACCATCATACATGAGGTTACTATTCTATTACGGTGGATTCCATAATTTCTATAAATATAAATTACTTCATTATATATTTATAATGAATTTAATTATTTAATTTGAGAATGAAAACAAATTATTTCCTAAGCACTTGGGTTATTACAGTTACTCTGATCGTTTCATGTTAATAGAACTTATAGAAATATAAAAAGTATTATTCTATAATATTAATTATGTCAAAAATTTAATTTTTAAATAACAGATTCATTTTTATATTTATCCATGTTATATGGATAGGGAAAACAATAAATGACTTTTCATGGATGTGGTTGTTTACACATTCACATAGATGGCGATTTCATTTTCCTTGGAATGGGAAGGGGAAAAAGAAATGAAATAATTATAATTTTATAATTATAATAAAATTATAAATGACATATTTTATAATTAAATCACTATTCTAAAACTTCTATATATTTTGGTAATGTGAAATTAAACATATCGTTCATGGAGGTTATATCCCACACATATGTGTGATGACCTTTTCATTTATCTCAGTGATTATGGAGGAAGGTATAAAATGGATATTACATTTTTATAATTAAACATCACCATAGTAATAATGATTTTCATATCATACCTTATGGGATAGAAGGGATTGGAAGGGTGTAGAAGAATAAAACAAATTAAAAAGTTGGGTTGGGAGTATTACCTCTCCCTAGGATGCTCACATTTGGGTACCCCTATAAGTATCATTATCATGTGACTTTGGTGAGATAAATTATTCATGGTTGTGGAGAGAGTGTTGAATTGAGAATAAGGTAGATTATTGGTTAATCAAAATCCTTGGATTGGGTGAAAAAATAGGGAGGAGTATAGCACCTTTTAAAAGTAAAGAGAGTGTCATTTTTATAGAATCTATTTACATTTCAAAAACATACCTCCATTATTCAAGGAATAAGGCTCCAAAAAATACCAATAATGGTGTGGGAAAATATATACGTTCGTTTATTACTCCATTATCCAATATCATACATGTGTTTCATATGATTTATCCATGTTCACTCAATTAAAACACTTTTACCCTTATTTACCCTTACCATGATAACACTACTTTCAAAATCTGTAACAAATTTTAATGGGCCAAATTAAAAATGAAACTATTTAAAAACTTGTTTATATGGAATTAAAATAACCAAATAATTTTATAAAATAAATTATAGATGATTTAAATATATTAGTTTTAGTATTATAGTATATAACGTGGAAAACCCATTTCATAAAAATTTTTCATTTAAAGCTGCTTAGAATTTATGCATTAGAAACTATATTGATGAATGTTGTTTTGTTGAAAAAAATATAATATATAAGGATTTTATTAAAATAAGTAAATTTCAAAATAATTATTTAATTTAATGTAAAGACCATAATAGTTTACTGTTATAACTAAATTTTACTGAACTGAAATGATTATAATCATATGATTTATAAGTTCTAGAAAATAGTTAAAAAAATTAAAATATTATTCCTTATATATAGAATCAATTTTTATGAAATTCTAAGTAAAACTTGTCTTAGGAAAATACCATAAAATTTCCATTTTGGTAAGAATAATATTTTTCTACATTCATAAAATAAAACTATTTTAAAATAAACAAAAACAATTAATCCTAAGATCATCTTTTCATCATGAATATTATAATGGGAATTATTTTATTATGCACATTTTATAAATGTGATAAAAATAAGTTTTAGATATTCATTTTTAATAAAAAATAATTAAAAAAAACAAATTTTAATCCATGAAATATTTTAAATAAAAATATTGCATTCTAAATTATTTTTAAGGTAATGTTTGTTATTATCATACATATTACCTTATATGAAACATATTTATATTCATAATATAAATATTTATATATAATTTCTTGGTATTTACAAGGAATCCCAAAAAAAAATGAAAAACTATTTCTTTATTTAAAACCAATTTTTTTAAGAACCTTATATACATCATGAATTATATTCCTTAATTAATGTTAAAAAATAATAATTATGAACTTTTTATAATTCAATGTAGGTTTTATGATTTCTTCATATAATAATGTATTAGTCATAAAACCTTATTATCACATAGTATTTATTCTTTAGTCATCAAAAATTTGTCAGTCGTTCTTATTGAATCAATAAATCTACCCCAAGGATACATACTCCTAAAAAATACTTCACAATTATATCATTAAAAATAATTGTTGTTGTGTTTGTACATAGTCTTTACATTTTCTCAAGATAAGAAATATTTTTTTTGAATATTTTCCTTAATTCTAAAAAATCATTCTTCGAAAAATCCTCATTATTAAAAATCTCTCATCAAATGTATGTGACTCATATACATTTTAAAATTATCCAAATAATTTACCTTAAAATATATAGTCTTATGAGGGATACAAATAAGTATTATTATCAAACACAATAACTACTATATCAAAATACTCAATTACATTTTTCATTATTCAACAAAACCACTCATATGTTGAATCAAAATTCATTTTTTTATTCTAAAAATTTGTTTTTTGAGTTAGTGGTAACCAACATACCACTTGGGAGCCAGAACATGGATACCAAAATTTTAAATTCATTTTTAAAATGACTGAAAAAGATAATGGGCCCCGATAAGTTCATTGTCTTCACCATTGTCACCTCATCATCATCACCATTATCATTGTTACCTGAAAACATCACTGTCATCATCGCCAATCAAATAACTTACGTCATTGCCTACTATCATCCTCAGTGCGAGAACCCATGTATCCATGTCCGAAAAACACCATTTTTACCGAAAGAAAAAAAAAACAACCAACACATAACGAACCAGAAGAACCATCATTCCTTCACACTCATCATCATCATCGACGTTGAATCCATCACCACATGGAAAACAAAAATCACTTAACAGAACACAAATCGACGGCATCACCAAACAAGCATAAATAAGATAAATCACTTGAAAAATAAACCTAACATAACCATCATAAATAAAGAAGAAACCATAAATAATTATTGACAGGACCAAATTTTTATATAAACTATTCACCAAATCAGTCATGCTCAGAAAAATATTTATGAAAATAGAAAAATGAAACACACTGAAAATGGAGCAACAAGGAACTGCCATCAAAAAAGAGGAACCCCAAAGGAAAAAAACACCTACATATGTATTGGATCCTAGACCAACCTCATATGCTCAATCAACACATTCAAACCCACCATCAGAATCCCCTCACCGGACCCAAATGAGGTTCAAAATAAAGGGTCCTGATGCATGATCAGAGAGGAGGTGACCTACGGGATTTCAAAATCCATTACCATAGGAATAAACCATAGAAAAACTATAATATACTATCATGTGGGAAGGGAAAAAACTTTAGATAGAAGGGAATATTAGGGGAGTGGAAAAGGGTATAGGAAAAGGGATTTGAAACATTAGAATAGAACACCACGTGAGACTGAAAGGAGGAAGCATGGTCAATGAAGGAAGTAGGGGGAACCCTAGAAATCACTGAGAGAGAGGAAGGACCACTCATCTCAAAGGGATAGGCGCTGATGGAGATGGAGAAGTCTAAAAGGAAAGTGGAACCACCACCACCACCAACCAAAACAACATGAAGCCAAAAATAAATCCAAAAAATGGGGAAAGGGAGGATGGAAGAATAGGGATGAGGAGGGTGTAGGGTGCATCACCACCGCCTCCCGAGGTTGATGCTAATAGAGGAGTAGCCACTATCACCTATTGGGATCAGAATGATCCCAAGAGGAAACCCTTATTCAAAATAATACCAAATTTTTATTCTTTAGAAATTTCATTTTGTTCATCAATTAAAACTCTAAACCATGTCAATTGAGGCCCATGTTTTTCAGTATACTAATAATACTATTTTAAAAATACTAGAATGATATAATTTTATAAAATTTGAATAAATAATTTTTTTATAGTTTCAATAATTTCTATTGAAGGATCATTAACACAATTTATTTTATTATTATATTTAAACATCATCCTGTCTTTAAAAAAAGATTAATTGAAAATTTACAAACAATACTCTTGGGTTGGATTTTAAATTAAACAACATGTTGGTTTGGATTCCCCATATAGTATCCAAATAATCCCTAAGTGGGGGTGAATCAAGGTGTTTCAATTTTCGAAACATTTGAAACATATTTTTTTCCTATTGGATCATGTTTTTTTAAATGGGTAATTATTCAATATTTTATTATATTTTATTTATCAAATGCATCCACAATAGATGTCAAATATTTATATATAATGTAAAGCATACACTAGAATAAGATTTTACATGTTATACTTGCATTGTGATATATTCAATGAGAATAAACAAATCAATGATGAAGCTTAAAAATAATCCTCTATAACAAATTTTTTTGGATTCATTTTTTGGTAATCTCACTCTTCACCAAGGATCAAATCCTGTATAAGTTTTTATGAAGTCACACTTCACTAAGAATCACCACATGATGAATGCCTTAATAAATAACTCAAACTCTCATAATAGGAACTTAATTTTCAGAATTTTTTCACTATGTTCATGTCATTATATAGCGAATCATATATAAAATACATATTTTTGGTAAAGGAAAATACTTATAATGATTTTATTAGTAGGTATGTAGTTATGAAAAATTACATGCACTAGTGATGAACCTCTGTAGGCAGCCTATATTGACTATGTACCCACCTACAAAATTAAACATTGATATCATGGTCCCAACTAAAATGGTACATGATGTAAATTAGTTTGTTTCAACACTGATTGAACTCTTTGGTGATCAACGATGGACGGGGTGTTTCCATAACTCTTTAGAGGTGAAACAATCTTCTCAGTCCCTAGGAACTCTCACATACTATGAATGTGATTAGTTGTGGACGGTTTCAAAATGATGGAACTCCTTAAGAAGCCCTAATTGACCACATTATTTCCAACCTTTTTTTGATTATTATCATATGATCACTTATTTATTTTTATGAGGTTGAATCTATGTACGTACACCATTAACATACACCAACATGAATATTATAACACTCATACCCAGATCACCCCATTTTAATTCATAGTTACAAAATTCCTCATGAATAAATCCCCATATGAAAGAGTTTTCTAACTAGTATTAAGGCTCCAAAATATGTTGTGGGGGAGATTATACCCTATGTATTGAAAGACATACATCAAATCTAATGTTCATGAACTCTTCATATGCATCCAGATTCTCATACATAGTGTGAGTATGAACCAAAGAAACCTTCAATATGAATTTATCATAGGTTCATATATATATATATAAGATGCATGATAAGACTTATAATTAATGCATATGTAAAAAATATACCACTCATTTTTTGATCAACATGTAATAACCAAGATTCCATGAAACCTATCCTCAAAATCAATGAAAATATATTGGTAAGGATTATAGTGTTAGTCAATTGATGAATAAATACATAACACAATGTCTAAATTTTGGAACAACACCCTAAACCCATCAGTTATATTTCTATGATCCACCATTGAGGAACACATCACACCCAACCCTAGGGTGATCTTTTATCCTCACATAATAGTACAACCACATGAAAAGACTGAATAATTTATTCACAGTCACCCATGTATGGTATTTATTCTATGATGTAATTTCAAAACATTGGATAAAATTCACCTCTCCATTGTTATAAACCCACACAAGCATTCAAATTAATTCAAACAATAACATCAAGAAAAAAATGTCCATAGGCTTTATCACATATTACATGTTTCCCATATGAGGGATCATTTAGAAAATTCTAATATACCCAATCATATTGATATATGAATAAAATTTACAAATTATATAATATATCCATATGCAGATAATATTATATAAATGATAGCTATCTATGTGAAGAATGTTTATCATGGGCCACACACACACCCACATGAAACACACATCAAATATGAGTGTCAAATAAAACTATTATATACCATCACACCATGCCAAAAACCATATAAAAAGCCATATATGGTAAGGATATTAATGGATCAATAATTTTTTCCAAATATCTAGATTTGTAAATAGATCTATCTAAAATAATGTTGATGCACAAAATAGATATGAATCACATACCAGTTTTCCCAAAAACGTATCCCAATTCATCATAATAAGGTATATAAATAAATAATTTCAAAGAGTTAAGAATATGTAGAGGTACCCATTAGCCTATATCAATACAAGAAACCCTCACAAAAATAAATATCCTTAGGTCATTACTATGAAATGGAATAATGTATAAACCCATCCATAAATTCATCTCGATCAGATAGGTCACTAAGAAGAGAAGTAAGGGTTACCAAGGAAGATATTGATTCAAAAAACAAGATCAATTACTTTCTAAATTAAAATCATATGGTTTCATCATTAAAATGAATGAGACCCATGATGATTGGAGGAATATTATTCCATTTTAGAATATTTCAATAACCACAATCACAACATGATGGTGCCAAACATGGCCATGGTGGCATCGAACAAAGCTAGCCTAGGAAACCCTGCATTGAGACACTCCATCATATGGTGTAAGAAAATTCCCGCTTTACACTAACTATGGAGTGGTAAAATGGAATTTGGTGATGGTTTACATGTGAAATACTAAGGGGGAATCCTCAAGAGTGTGCCCCCCAGAAGCATTTAGGTATGGTCCATTTCAGGTAGGTAGGTTACGAAAATAAAAAGGATTATACAAAGGCATAACTATGCCCACTGCATTCTTAAAACCTCCAAAAATCTTATTTGGGCCACCAAGGATCCCCCAACACTTCACAAAACCTAAATTAACCAAAATAAGGCTTAAAGGCACCATCTATGGAAAGGAATGACATAAAATACCATACCTTGTAAATCCATGGGTGTTACAAATCTCCCCCACAAATGACTTCTCATCCTCAAGATGTTCCTTTAGTGGCCATCCTTGAAAAACTCAAGCTATTGATCCCAAACATCATTCTATCACTCCCACGTCTCCTACATGATCCATGCATAGTACCATATGACATGAACAAGTGATACTATCTTCCAGTACACTGCCTTATCACTCTATTTCACAATCCATATTGGTCCCTCCAAAAAATATGCATATACTTATACCTCTATGTCCTCACTGTCAATGAAAATCCCTTAATCAGTCTCATAGGTCTAAATTTCTAACACATGGAATTCAACATGTATAAATCAATATCATGGAAGAATAAAAAAGTTTTAATCCACAATTATGATATTCTGAGTAATCTAAAATAGTCCCACAAACTATTCATTTAGCTTCAATTGTCTCAAGAAACTATGATTCCCCAAATGAGGTGACACATATAAGAAATAAAAGTAAAAAAATATACTCAAAAGATCATCTCCACTATCCAGCATATGATTCATGTCTACATTGAGTGATATCCAATTTTTTGACCAAAATGACCCTCCAAAAGGTCTCATTCACCCTACACAACATAGTAATAATTTCCACACTCACCTCATTCCAACATAGTGGTGAATTATATGACCGACCATAAAGAGACTCAACAGGTTCCATCTGAATCATTTAAAAAAAATATAATTATAATAAAAATATATCATGGATAGATAATCATCCCATGATCAACCAAATTACGTACCACTTTCTGTACCCTATCCTCTAGTATTTGGGCTATTATATTCGATTATCGGCCACTGTGGAACTGATGTACCATACTCAGTTTTAGCTATGTCTCAAAATATTTTGTCATTCATTTACAAAAACAAGATATAAACATGCATCCCTATATAATACAATATTTCAAGGAAATCCAGGAATTCATATAAAATCCTAGATATAACATTTTCAAAAATCATCAATAAATTGTGTCTCGTATTTTCAATAAATATGTTAATTTCATTAGCTGATCAAATAACAACCATATTATATCTCTACTTCTCAAGGTCCTGGTAAACCACATGAAAATGTCAATCCTCCCTAAATCTCAATTCTACATAGTTTGGGATATTTATGAGGTAAACCACATGGTATAAGACACTTTTCCTTGATCATTAGAGAGTTTAGTAAAAGTGAGATGAAGCTTGTAATATATATCTTCATTCTTTTCCACCAAAAGTGTTGCCTTATGTCTTGATACAACTTCATCAAAACTAGCTACACTACCCACTTAGAGGCATGCGATATTCTCATCAACTTTTCCCTCATTAGAGTAGTAACCATAAATCTCCAATAAAAATGGTCACACATAACAATCACTCTACTATCTTGGGACACGATGAAATCCTAACAACTATTCATACATCACTACGAATTGGGTATATGACTATTTTCAGGTGTTTACATGATCCCCCTTCATCGAAATGACAACAAATGGATAATATTTCATCACCCATTAGTTGTAAAATAAACAAACCCATTATTCAACCAAAAATATCCTCAACCGACAACAATCCTCTGTAATTAACTCTAAAAAATATGGAGTTTTCTAACTAAGATCACATTCCACAACATTTCCTTTTCTTAAATAATGAGTAAATCTCAAAGTCAAATATTTTCAGATACATGACCCAAACCCTATATTTAGGATTCAAGTGTCTCTAAGAGAATATTTGATGTAATATATTTTAATACATGTATGTGAAAAATATATAATCAAATAGATAGTGGCACTGAATCATCGAATAATTGAGCACAAATTCCATATCCAAGTAATGTGTAGTCTACATCCGTTCATGGGGGTCACAAATGATGTGACCCATATGTAACTCTTGGGTCCCTCTACATTAGCACTAAATCTAATTAAACTATTTATTCGTCATACTAAATTTTTATAAAGTACATGGATCAGTAATATTAGGATCATTATAGTGACCCATACTTTTCATAGATAGAACTTACACCTTATTATATGAATATATGATAAATAAGATAATTGTACACTATGGAATCATATATGAAATTTTCCATTGGAATCATGGACAGATAAAAAACTATTTTATATGATTCTCCAATTATGTTCATCATAACTATCATCCTTCATAGACATATAATACTAAAAACATTTCATAATAACAATGGTAAGTGAAAGACATAAAAATGGGTGAGATCATATGGCCAGTAAGGGTAAATCATGGAGACATTAATGATAACTTGATTATAACATGATGACAAGGGTATGTGAACATGACCATAAAATTTGAAATTTGTACCCTGTATATCACAAAACATAATCTTGAGTCATTGATTAATGTTTGACAGTTCATATAAAATGAATCATAAAGGAATCAAATAACATGATCCACGAGAGAATAAATATGGAATAAGAGATTAGTTTTTTTTCATACACATTGGATTATAAATTCCTAAACATGTACACATAGAAGTAAACTCACTCATCAAGTTATGGACATGTAACTAGACCCAGATATAAACATATGAACATAGAAATAAGTCCATACATAATCATATGGACATAAAATGTGGTTCAATTCATAAACATATATTCATGAAAACCATGTCAATGAATAATACTATTAACAAGAAATTAGGTTCACACATATCATATTTAACTCATTAGTAATCTATATTAACTTAATTTATTGAAGGGAATTATTAGTCCCACCCATCACATTGTGAAAATAATATATATATATATATATATGTTCCACAACATCATAAAATAGAAATAATATCATAACCCATGAAAATAAATGGGTTTCAAGAAAATTTCAACATAGTATCAACCATGGAAAACTATAATGGCCCAACCCTAGTTACCCAGAATCAGTGCATTATTATGTATCATTGGTATGATCCCAAAAGATCAAGTCTCGAAAGACCGATTAGTTTAGTATCCTTGTATGTACTAGATACATTCATAAAGTTTACATTACATTAGAAAATGGAAAACTAAAACAAAATTGTTTCCAAAGACCACACTGAGACCCCATAAAATATCCCTACAGGTCAGTCATAATATACTTCTTCGCATCCTGGGAAAAATAAAACATAGAAAGGGGTGAGGTCATATGCTCAGTGAGGATAACAATATAGAAAAAACATTAATAAATAAGCATAAACATTTAAGGCAATGTATAACTAAAAAAATCCTATTAAACTTGAAATAAAGAATAATATGGAAAAAATAAAATGAAATAATGCCATTTACTTATGAACATGGATATTATACTAGTCAAATAATCACATGCAATATCAATATCAAATTTAATAATGATGGAATGCATAATGCCAGACATTCATAACCACATAGTCAAGGCCTTTTTCCAAGACTACAAATAAGATTTTGTCAAGGCATTGTGCCGAGACACTAGTTTCTCTCATGAGACCTATCGATGCATCGAGGATCTATAGCGAGATCCACCCATCACTTACTAAGTCCAATTCATTCCTCATATGTAAAGGTTTAAACATAACATAAACATTTGTATTAAAACTAGCATACGAAATGTCAATAATTTATCCATATACCACGAATGGTATATAAATAACACATAAATAGTAACAAATATCACAAAACGTTCAATATAATATGTATGTTTTGTATCATCATAAACAAACTTCAAATAAGCTTAAAATATATCAAAATATGTTGACATAGATGAAATAAAAACTATTTGAGAGAAATATCTATTTTTGAAATAATTTAAAAGTCACATAATTATAAAAGAAAACCTTTACTTTGAAAATATTCATATAATCTTTTAAGGAATGCTTTGACTATTTTATAACAGTGAAAAATAGACGCACCCTCCATATAAGTTAAAAAAGAGATTCTTACCTTAATTTTGTCAAAAAGGTTAAAAAGGACCTTGTTTGGAAAACGACGGAAAGATTACTTTAAAAAACATATAAGGTCAAATAAGGGTATAAATGAATTTATACCATTGTTTAGAAAATAGTAAAAATGTTTTGAAATACATTTTTAAGAAAAATGGATGTAGATGATTAAGAGGTCCCAGTAGATAATTATGTATAAACAACCCTGGATAATGAAGAGATTGTGAAATAAACCATTACCTTGTACTTTTCCTAGGTCGAGGGTACGTTAACCTCCAGTATAATGGTGAAATATTTGTTATTAATTTATACAATAACCATATACATAAATATGATATCATATATGATCTTCTAATATTTCATTGTTAATAATATTTTAGTATTATTGTCGTTTTGGGTGTTAACTTACTCATTTTATTTTATATGTTTTGTTATATAAGCCGTGTTTTTTATGAATAGGTTGTATATTTTAATATCCTGAATGATATCAATTTCTTAAACATTATCTTTAGTCATAAAATGGAAATTATTCTTGAATGGACACGATGGGGAATGAATCTCATCGCGTCCATGGAGACTGTATTCTGTACGTACGCACGAGCGACAATATCATTATTTTGATATTAAAATAACATATAATTGGATGTTATATCATATGTACAAAATCATTGTAATGATTTATTTATTATTTACATCCATTAGACATAATTATCATACCCATACAAATAATAATGTATTGAATAACAATTACACCACGATGTGGAGACAGTAAGCCGTACCTACACACGTATGGTGACATGTCATTCAAAGGATGGATAGAATACTGAATATGGTTATACCATATTTATAATAAAATCACATTATATAGAAGATAATGGAATTATTATTTTATAAGGGAAACAACAAGGAAAGAAGAAGTGGAAGAAGAAAGGAACTTGAAAGAGGTGATGAAATATTTACCTCTTCTTCAGGTTCTTCGTTTTGATTTGATCAAAAGGGATCCTTAGGTTGGATTTCTGACTAAAGGAGGGACTCTAGGATAATGTTAGGACAGTTGAGAGTCTATTTGGGAAGGGGTTGGATGAGACAAAATTCTTTGAAGGTGTGAATTTGAGAGAAGGGGGAGTGCCCTTTTATAAGAGGGGTGATGGGCACCATAGGAAAAGAGTGAAATATTATTTTATAATAAATTAATTTTTTATTTATAATGGCTCCAAAGTGACTTATATCGAGGATAGTGTGGGGATGGGTCGAAATACTTTCATCCAATAGATTTTAGATATGTCTGGGTCATTATATGAACCTTATCAGTTAGATTTAACTCTTAGTTAATTAGTTGGACATTTACCATGTCACTTTGTATTTTTATATTATATGGTTAATAAAAATATATATAACAAGCCATGAGAACCCCAAGTGGTTCATTATTAATATATATAACCTTATAAAAGTCAATTTTCTAAACTGTAGATTTTAATGAATAGAATATTCGTTAATAATATAATATTTGTTTTAAAAACCCTTTTATGTCAATTTTGACACTATTTGGAAAATGATTTTTGTGAAAATGATAATAGAATAATTAATTAAGAAAAAGTTAATCAAATCAATCCTAATGTGTCATATTAAACTAGAAAGTTAGTGTAGTTCCTAAAAAGTCTAAAATTACATTTATTTGGGTATTTATAATATCTATTATTTAAATATTTGATTATTAAGGTAATTACTGCATCATCATTGTGTCATAAATAAATTCAATTATTTAATTTCTAAAAATTATAAATAAAATACCATTGTGTATGAAATCGTTTTATATTTGTAATGAATTTTTATAGATGAATTTATATTATTTTTAACCTGATATAAAAAATGGTTTAGTTATTGAACTTTGAATTTATCACTTTTAACTCTTCTTTCAATTGAATAATAATAAATGTCCTAATCAAATCCATGTAAACCTAAATGAACATATTTTATTACAAAGCTTGATTTTGATTGAGATAAACATATCCAATATAATTAGGACATGTGTTAGGGTAAAAATAATATCATTTTTACCTTTAATTACCCTATTTACTTTTAACCGTCGTAAATAAAAGCAAAAAGTTACTATTCACCAAATATTATTTTCTTCTCATTGAAAAAAATTTTACTTGCTGATGTCAACCGTCTCTCTCAGATTTTTGAAATTCAATTCACATAATTGGTTAAATTATTTTTTATGCAAATTTTCCAAAGCTCCTAGGAGGTGGGTAAAATACGGTAAAAGTTCAATAAAATTTTTATGTATATAAAATTAATATAAATTGACTCCAATGAATTATATTGAACTTATATAGGTATTATGTATCTATTTTGAATTAAAATAAATTTAAATAAAATAAATAATTATTTAAATAAAATGTCGGTTTTAACAACTAACTTAGTGTTTTTTCACTATTCATCAAAAATTGATAGTTTTCAGAAAAATACAAAAAATTCACCGTAGGGTAATTTCGATATTCCAAATCCAAAAATTTTGTCCATATTAAAAAATAAAAATTATAAAATTTCAATAAGTCGGTATTACTATTCATAGCGGCTAGTTTTACTGGTTATGGTGTGTTAGAACTCGAAGTTGCGTACAACACACACTATTGTATTATTCAATGGGAAACGTACTATGGAAGATTGAGGTGTTACATTCTCCCTTCCTTAAAATAATTTCATCCTCAAAATTTCTAGAATACTAAAACATAAAAATACTCGGGTGGTTCTTCATCATTAGTTCCTCATGTCCCCGTGTTGCCTCTTCCATATTATGGTTTCTCCATAAAACATTTACCAGACGAGTCGTCCAGTTTCTCAACACTTGTTATCTTTTATCAAGAATCAAAACGGGCTCTTCTCAACAAGATAGATAGGGTTCCAGTTCTAATTCTTCATAGGTGAGTACATGTGTTGGGTCAAGCATGTATTTTCTCAACAGTGTTACGTGGAACACATCATGAACTTTGGAGAGACTGGGCAGCATTACCAAATGGTAAGCTACAACCCCAATTCGTTCTAGAATTTCGAAAGGTCCGATGTACCTGGGACTCAATTGAACTTTCTTACAAAAACGTATAACTCCATTCCATGAAGATACCATCAAGAAAACATGATCACCGAATTGAAATTCCAAATCCTTCCTTTGATTATCGACATAGCTCTTATGCTAACTTTGAGCTGCTTTGATGTGGGTTTGGAGTAACTTCACCTTTTCCATCGTTTCTTACACATGTTTTCAGCCTACGAGTTTTCTTTCGCCAACATCATCCCAATAGGTTGGTGTGCGATATCTCATTCCGTATAACGCTTCATATGGTGCCATCTGAATACTTAAATGGAAGCTATTGTTATAGGAAATTCTACCAAAGTTAAATATTGATCCCACATACCTTGAAAGTCATGTGATGAAGATCTCAACATGTCTTCTATGGTTTGAATAGTTTGTTCTGATTTTCCATCTGTTTGAGGGTGGTTGGAAGTGCTGAAACGAAGTTCATTATCCAAGACCCTCTGAAGACTTTTCCAGAATCTTGATATAAAATGGGGATCATGATAAGAAACAATCGATAGGGGTACTCCATGAAGTATCACAACATCATTTATATAGATTCTTTCTAGAAGTTCAAGTGGTAAATCTTCTATTATAGAAAAAAATGTGCTGACTTGGTAAGTCGATCAACAATGACCCATATTTCATCATTCCTTCTAGGATTCTTTGGTAGTCCCATGAAAAAGTCCATCGTAATATTATCCCATTTCCACTCAGGTATGGGAAGAGGTTGCATGACTCCTTCAGGCTGTTGCCTTCCAGATTTCATTTTTTGGAAAACCATAAATATTGACATATAATCGGCAATCTCCTTCTTCATGTTGTCCCACCAAAAATGTTCCCTCAAATCTCTATACGTCTTAGTGTTACCAGGGTGTATAGAGAAATTGGAACTATGAGCATTATCCAAAAATTCTCTTTTTAGATCAGGTATATCAGGAAAAAAAAGTCTTTTCCCAAATTTCAAAATTCCATCTTCATACACAAAGTCATTCAATCTCCCATCATTCACATATTTAATCTTCTTTTGAAACTCTTTATCATCGGTCTAAGAAATCTTTATCCTTTCTAGTAAAGAAGGGTTGACAACCATTTGAAAAAGCATTGATGTTTCAACTTCCATTGTTATTCCCATATCCAACTTTACTAGATCCTTGTATATAGGATCCATTTCAACTCTCATCTTTTTTCAAAACTGCATGATCCTTTCTGATCAAAGAATCTTCCAATTTATTTTCCCTCCCAAGGTGGTAGTGTATAGTTAAATCATAATCTTTGAGTAACTCGAGCCATTTCCTTTGCATCATGTTGAGTTGCTTCTGTGAGAAAATATACTTCAAACTATTATGATCCGTATATATCTCAAATTGCTCACCATAGAGATAATGTCTCCATATCGTAAAAGAAAAGATTACAGCTGTTAACTCAAGATCATGAGTAGGATAGTTTTTTCACATTAATTTTTAGTTTTCATGACGCATAAGCAATAACCCTATCATTCTACCTAAGGACACAACCATGTCCTTTCATTGAAGTATCACTATAAATTAAAAACCCACCATTCTCCGATGGTAGAGTTAAGATAGGAGAAGTGAATAATCTTCTCATCAGTTCTTCAAAACATTCTTCAAATTATTTTGTCCAAACAAATTTAACCCCTTTACGTGTGATCTTGGTTAATGGGTTAGCCAATCAAAAAACATTCTAGACGAAATGCCGATAATAACCTGCTAAACCAATAAAACTACTTACCTCGGTTATACTCATTGGTGATGACCATTTTGGGATTGCTCTTGTCATAGAAGGATCAATAGAGGTTCCATCCTTAGAGAAAATATATCCATGAAAAGAAATATCTTGAAGCCCGAATTCACACTTTCTAAACATCCCCTATAATTCATTTATTCAAAGAGTCTTTAAGATAATGCGCAAGTGATATTCATGATCTTCGTAGCATTTATATTATACCAAGATATCATCAATAAATAACACTACAAAGTCATCAAGATATTCCTTGAAACTCTATTCATTATATCCTTGAAGATAGAGGGTGCATTAGTCAATCCAAAAGGCATTACTGTAAACTCATAATGCCCGTACCTGGTTCAAAATGCTGTTTTTTGAATGTCTTCCTTCTTCAAACCATACTGATAATGTCCAGATCGAAGGTCAATCTTTGAAAAGTATTGAGCTCTTGGAAGTTGGTTGAATAAATCATCAATTCGAGGTAGGGGATACTTGTTCATTAATTTTATAGCTTTTATCTCCTTGTAGTCAACACACAACCTTATAGATCCATCTTTCTTCTTAAAAAAAAGAATAGGGGATCCCCATGTAGAAAAACTAGGGCGAATAAATACCTTATTAATCAATTCCTATAGTTGTTTATTTAGTTCCACTAATTCCACAATGTCCATTCTATAAGGGGTCTTCGATATGGGCATTGAACTAGGAATTAGGTCAATGGAAGACTCAATTTCTCATTCTGGATGATGTCCAGGTAAATCCTCCAAAAACACATCAACATATTCTTGAACAGTAGGTACACCCTCTATTTGAACATTCCTTTCCTCACTGATAGTTATTTCATTCTCTTCCTCCCCTGTAATTGTATTTAGTTGATCTATTGTGGGTGGATCTATATAAGAATTAGGTGGTTACATTTCTGCTCTAAAGATAATGTACTTATTATCATCATCGGAAATTGTAACCACCTTCGTATTAAAATAAATTTTCGCATCATGGCCCAAAAACCAATCCATACCGAGGATTATATCAAATTCCATCATGGGTATGATGATTAGATCAACAGATAAATAACTTTTATATGCCTTAATGGGAATTTATTCCCAAAACTTTATTACAATGATACTTCCCTTATGAGTTTTCACTAACAACTCCCTTGTTAAATAAAATTTAAAATATCTAATTTTCTTAGCAAACTAGGGAGATATGAAATAATGTGATGATCCAGAATCAATTAAATCATTGGCTAAACTTGAGGAAACCATTAAATTACCTGCCACTATGTCTTTCGGAGCTTCAACCTCATCAGTAGTGATAGCATAATCTTGGGCTTGATCCCTTGTCCTTTTTTGAGTTATGTTTCCCTAATGATTAGAAAATTCATTTTCATAATTCCCCCTTTCTCTATAATTTTATAATTCAACATCAATAGCCTCTTTCATCCCCTTTCAATCACGATCTTGGTGGCCTTTTTCACCACACTTGTAACAGA
This sequence comes from Viscum album, assembly GCA_963277665.1. Classification (NCBI taxonomy): domain Eukaryota; kingdom Viridiplantae; phylum Streptophyta; class Magnoliopsida; order Santalales; family Viscaceae; genus Viscum; species Viscum album. The sequence goes on along the minus strand of OY728121.1, from coordinate 944,065,233 downwards.
CTCCCATTTTCTTCAAGAAAGTACCTAGGCGTTTCTTCCCCCATTTTTTGGAGGATGAATATTCAACTTTTCCATTATTCCTCTTATTTCCATTTCCAGAGTGATTAGAAGATCTCTTCTTCTCCAGATTTGCTTTATAGTCGTAAGACACAGAGAATTCCCTTTCTGTTTTGATAGCACATGAGACAATATCTTCATACGATGAGAAGGATTGTGAGACTAATGCTCAACTTAGAAGTGGTTTTAACACATCAAAGAAACGATCAATATTACTCCTTGGGTTATGTATATATTCTGCTGCATGCCTTACTATCCTTGTAAAGTTATCCTCATAATTTGTGACATTCTCATCCTCTTTTTCCCTCAGAAATGAAAATTGCCTTTCCATATCTACTCGATGGTCATGAGGAATTTATTTTTTCTAAGAAAATATCTTTAAAGTCACTCCATTCCATATTTGATACTTAATAATATTCCTTTGTGTTTTGAATCAATGACCACCATTGATCAACATCTCCAGTGAGGCAGTAAACTGCCATGGCATCTTTTTCCCTTTTGCTACTCCCCAAGCCATGAAATATTTTCTCTAAGGTATTTATCAATTTCTCAGCTACTAGTGGATTTTTACCCCCATTAAATGTTGGTGGTTGTTTCCTCATGAAGTGGTCTAACATTTATCCTCTTCATTTTAGATCAGGGTGCTCCATACGGGTAAGATTATTATTCATAACCTGAGTGAGTTGTCCCAGTATGGTGATTAGCTGATCAGCACTAGTTGTATCATCAGCTCCACTATAATTATCTTGAGCGGGAGGGAAATCCCTACATTGAGTGAGTGCATTGATACAGTTTCTATTACTTAAACTAGGTGCTATTTATAAACAATGTCATTCACGATATTTTTTTATAAATCATAATACATAATTCCAAACTTGTAAAACACTTAACATAAATTGAGCAGTTTATGGATATAATCCATAATCATAGAAATGCTTATTTGAGAACTATATAATCATAAACACTCCATAATGGCTTGTAAAGAAAATGATAATTATCCTAATCATATCCCTCGAGAGTGTTGTAACCAAGAGGGAAGCAAGGCCCGTTGTCGTGCACCAGTCCCCGTTAGAGACTAGCTCAATGCAGTGTTATCGGGTTTTACCTCTAGGTACATCTGTGCCAGAGCCACCTCTACCTGGTCATATCCAGACAGGGATATATTTCTTGGAAAAACTCACAAAATATCTACAATAACAAAATTCTAGGATGTTCTTCTATACTAATCCTCAAAGTCTATCTTAGGGTAATGCTATCTAATCAGAGTTTATCTAAATCTAGTTTCCAAGGTTTTTACTAAACTTTCTATGATACCAACTGTAATGCCCCAACCCCAGTTACCTAGAGTCGGTGCATTATTACAAATCATTGGCATGATCACAAAAGATCATGTCTTGAAAGACCGATTAGTTTAATAGCCTTAGATTTACTAGATATATTCATAAAGTATACATTACATCATAATATAGAAAAGTACAACAGCATTTTTTCCATAGACAACACTGAGACCCCATAAAATATCCCTGCAGGTCAGTCATAATATACTTATTCGCATCTTGGGAAAAATAAAACATAGAAATGGGTGATATCTGATGCTTATTAAAGATAACAATATAGTAGAAACTTTCATAAATTAGCATAAAAATTTAAGGCAATGTATAAATAAAACAAAAGCCTTTTAAACTTGAACGGAAGCATAATATGGAAAAAATAAAATGAAATAATTCCATTTAATTAATCACATGGATATTTTACTAGTCGAATAATCACATGAAATATCAATAACCACTTTCATAATGATAGAATGCATAATTCCAGTCTATCAAAACCACATAGTCAAGGACTTGTGCCAAGACTAAAAAGAATATTTTTTCAAGGCCTTGTGCCAAGACAGTAGTTTGTCTCATGAGACCTACCTATGCATCGAGGATCTATAGTAGGCTCCACCTATCACTTACTAAGTCCAATGCATTTCTCATATGAAAAGTTTTAAACATAACATAAACATTCATATTAAAACTAGAATACAAAATTTAAATAATTTATCCATAAACCATGAAGGGTATGAAATAAAACATCCACAGCCAAAAACATCACAAAACCTTCAATACAATATGGAAGTTTTGTATCTTAATAAATCAACTTCAGAAAAACTTAAAATCCATCAAAGGATGTTGACATAGATGAAATCAAATCCTTTTGAGAGAAATATCTATTCCTATATTGAAATGATTTAAGAGTCATGTAATTATAAAGAAAAAATTTATTTTGAAAATATTCTCATAAGTTTGTAAGGGAAGCTTCGACGATGTCACAACGGCGGAAAATAACCGCACTCGCCGTATAAGTTAAAAAAACATTCTTACATTAAATTTTTCGAAAAGGTCAAAAGTACCTTGTTTTGAAAACGACAGAAAGATTCCTTTCAAAAACATATAACATAAAATATGGGTATAAATGAATTTAAACCATTGTCTAGTAAATAGTAAATTTTTTTGAAAGTCATTTTAAAAAACATGGATGTGGATGATAAAGAGGTCCCAATAGATAATTACGTATAAAAAACCTCGGATAATGAAGAGATTGTGAAATAAACCCTTACCTTGTAATTTTTCTTGGTCAAGGGTACGTTAACCTCTTGTATAATGGTGAAATAATTTTTATTAATTTATAAAATACCCATATATATAAATATGATATCATATATGATCTTCTAATATTGCTTTGATAATAATATTTTAGTATTATTGTCGTTTCAAGTGTTAACTTACTCATTTTCTTTTATATGTTTTGTTACATAAGTCGTGTTTGTTATGGATAGGTTTTATATTATTCATATCCAGAATGATATAAAGTTCCTAAACATTATTTTTAATCATAAAATTAAAATTATTCATGAATTGATATGATGGGGAATGAATCTCATCGCGTTCGTGGAAACAGTATTCTGTATGTACGCACGAGTGACAATATCATTATTTTGATATTAAAATCATATATAATTGGATGTTATATCATATATACAGAATCATTATAATGTTATATTTGTTATTTACATAAATTACATATCTTTATCATACCCATCCAAATAATAATGTATTGAACAACAATTACACCACGATGTGGAGATGGTAACCCATACGTACACACGTATGGTGACATGTCATTCAAAGGATGGATATAATAATGAATATAGTTATACCAAATTTAAAATAACATCATTTTATATATAATATACTCGATTTATTATTTTCTAATGGAAATAACAAGGAAAGAAGATGTGGAATAAGAAAGGAACTTGAAAGAGGTGATGAAATATTTACCTCTTCTTCGGGTTCTACCTTTCGCTTTGATCAAAAGGGCTCCTTAGGTTGGATTTATAACTAAATTAGGGACTCTAAGATTAAGGTAGGACAGTTTATATAGTATTTTGGAAGGGTTTGGCCGAGCCAAACGACTTTGAAGGTGTGAATTTGAGAGAAGGGGGAGTGCCCTTTTATAAGAGGGGTGAGGGTCACCTTAAGAAAACAGTGAAATATTATTTTACAGTAAATTAATATTTGGTTAATAATAGATCAAAAGTGACTTAATTCGAGGATTGGGTGGGGATGGGTCTAAATTCTTTCAACCAATATATTTTAGATAGGTTTTGGTCACTATATTAACCTTATATTTTAGATTTAACTCTTAGTTAATTAGTTTGACATTTACCATGTCTCTTTGTATTTTTATATTATTTGGTTAATAAACTTACTATAACAAGACAAGATAACCCCAAGTGGTTAATTATTAATATATATAACCTTATGTAAGTCATTTTACCGAACAATAGATTTTTCGGAATAGAATATCATTTAATAATATAATATTTGTTTTAAAAACTATTTTATGTCAATTTTGAAACTATTTGGAAATTGATTTTTTTGAAAATCATAAAAGCATTATTACTTCAAAAAAGGTTAATTAAATCAATCCTAAAATGTCATATTAACCGATAAAATTAGTTTAATTCAAAAAAAGTCTCAAATTACTTTTATTTGGGTATTTATAATATCAAATATTTTAATATTTCATTATTAATGAAATTACTGCATCATCATTGTGTCATAAATAAATTAAATTATTTAATGTCTAAAAATTATAAATAAAATACAATTAAGTAGGAAATATTTATAGATTTATATTTAAAATTTTTATTATAATTTATCTAATGTGTAACCCTATATAAAAATGGTTTAGTTATCAAACATTAAATTTAACACTTTTAACTCTTCTTTAATTTAAATAAATATTAATGTCCTAATCTAATCCAAGTGGACCAAAATGATCATATTTTATTCCTAATGTTTTTTTATGGTTGAGATACACTTATCAAATAGAATTAGAACATGTGTTAATGTAAAAAAAATATCATTTTTACCTTTAATTACAATATTTACTTTTAACCGGGGTAAATAAAATTAAAAAGTTACTATTCACCAAAAATTATTTTCATCTCATTGATCCAAATTTTACTCACTGATATCAAATGTGTCTCTCATATTTTTGAAATTCAATTCACATAGGCGGTAAAATTATTTTTTATGCAAATTTTCAAAAGCTCATAGGAGGTGGGTAAAAAACGGTAAATGTTCAATAAAATTTTATATATCTAAAATTAATATAAATTGACTCCAATGAATTACATTGAACTTATATAGGTATTATGTATCTATTTTGATATAAAATAAATTTAAATAAAATAAAAAATTATTTAAATAAAATGTTGGTTTTAACCAATAATTCTGTGTTTTTTCAGTATTCATCAAAAATTGAAAGTTTTCAGAAAAATACAAAAAATTCACCCTAGGCTAATTTCGATATTCCGAATCCAAAAATGAAGTCCATTTTGAAAAATAAAATTTATAAAATTTTAAAAAGTCGGTATTCCTATTTATAACGGCTAGTTTGATTGGTTGTGGTGTTTTAGAACTCGAAGTTGCGTACAACACATGGTATTGTTTTATTCAAAGTGAAACGTACCGTGCAAGATTGGGGTGTTCCAAAAAAAAACACGGTTTCATAATAATTTTGTCATTTCATCAGAGTATAACATGTTTAAAAGAAATTGGTTTCATAAAAATAATTTCATTATAAAAATTAACCATATTGTAAAATAATAAGGATGATATCTTTTGATCATATAATATGTAAATATAATTTTATATCAGGGGTTATTATTTCTGATGAACAAAAGAACCATTAAAAGGCCATTAAATCATTCTTGATGAAAATACTATCTCTATTTCGGAATCACTTCTCCAAAATCTAATAATTTGAAAAATGTTATAGAAATAATTTTCATTCAAACGGAACATGAAAAAATATTACATAAGAAAAAAATAATTTAGTGGTCATGTAGGTCTGATATTATGTTGAAGACTTATAAGTAAAAAAATTTCTTTTATACTTTTATAGAAAGTCAAAAATTTCCTCCTTAAAAAAAGAAAATATTTTGAATTTAATCTATTTTCTAAAAAATTAAATCCTGGGAACATATGAACTCAAATAATCATAGTATAATACAAATATCCTTATATTTTTTTTGTAAAAAATGGATATGGAAGAGAATCGTTTTTTAACCGAAGATAGAAATATGATCAATTTGTCTTAAGAAATATTTTTTTGGTATATTGAGTAATTAAGGAGAGTTATTTGATATGAATATAAGTATTTTCAAGAAATAAAAAGGTGATATTATAATTTATGAGTTTATGAGGTGGTATATTATAATTTTTCATAATTAGGAACGTAATTATAAACAACCCAGATAAACTATGAAATTATAACATAAAAATGTTACCACATAGTAACTTTTGATTCATAATCCTAGTGAATGAAATAATATTATATGGAATTTAAATCAAAATAATTTTCACATCAAGAATCATAAAATATATTCATAAGAAATATATACACTACATTAAATAAGCAGGTGGGGAATATGATATATTTCTCACAGAGATAAAAATGAAATGAAAATCTATTACCTCAAGTGTGTCTTCCTTAGTAATATTTGAAACATTATATATATATAAAACTATTAAAAATTAATTATAGAACCATAATCACATATATCATATCATACTTTATTTATTTATATCCATTTTTTATCAGTTTATTAATAACTATATTCTTAAATCATTGTTCTTGGTGACATCTACATCATTTTTCATATTTGTTTTGGTTTTTTTGTTTTGTTACAAGAACATAAATCATGGGTCCAAAATATATATAATTTGAATTATTATATTAATAAAATATATATTAATTATATAAATGTTTATATTCATTTATAAAAGTAGATATTGAAAAATAAATTACACCATTCACGGAGATGACAGGTCATTCGTATGCTTGAATTCTATTTTCATTTTTTGATGGGTGGAATGAGAGAAAGGTAAATATTAGATCATATTTACTGAATAATTATTATATCAAATATTTAATATATATTCATCAAATACATACTTATTATCATCCTTGAAAATATAAATAAATTAAATATCATAGAGCATTGTGGAGGTGCAGTCCACACACCCACACACAATCACTGTTATTATTTCCAAATAGAATGGAAAGTAATAATGTATATATATTATTATCATTGAGAAGTATATTTATTTAAATTTTTTCATATTTATACATTAAATCCATAGAAATAATAATTCATAAATTATATTTATGACAAAATAATGTACCAGTTTATGAATATATTAATCCAAACATAAGAACAAGAGATACATTCACCTCCAATTTGATGAAATGAGGGATAATAAAGGTATATTCATAATAAAAATTACATTTATGTATACTTATAATATTTAATTAATTAATATATGAATAATATAACATATTTATAGCTTGTAAAATAATAATTAATAATAAAATGATTGGTTAAGTTGACTTCTTTTTCATTAAAACAATTCAATTAGATATCCTCTTGAGGACCGTATGATTCATCTTTTGGGAATACCATTACATATAGAATTTCGATAAGGAAGATTAAAATGAATTTAGTAATTTATTGGTGGATCGAGGAAGCCATTATGTTTTGAATAAGAGAATGGAGTAGTTCCCTTATATAACTCTGATGAGAGGATTATTTTTAATTTCTTAAATTCTTGAATTATAATAAGGTCCATCTATATCAAAAATTAATCCAAAATTAAATATATTAGAATATAATAATTAACTAGTTTTAAATCGCATCAACCAATAATATTTTTACTAGTTTAACTGGGGTTTTAAAAATCAACTTTTAGTTTAACCCCTTTTTTATCCTATTTTAACATTAATCATAGAAACATGTTTATCAATCCTAAAATGTTTTAAATTTATATATAAGGTGAAAAATGTTTCATAAATTGAATATGGATAATGTTTTAAAGCACATAATATCCACCTTTTCCTATGTATAATTTTTTTATGATTAATAAATTATTTAAAAATGTTAATTTGATAAAAAAATAATTATTGTAAATTTTGACACTATTAATTTAATTTTACTTAAAGGACATAAAAAAAATGTAACACCCCAAGCTTCCACGGTATGTTTCCCTTTGAATTATGCAATAGCTTTCATTGTACACAACTTCGAGATTCTAACACACCGCGTCCAATCAAAGTGGCCGTTATGAATAGTAATACCCACTTTTTATAATTTTATAAATTTTATCATTCCAATTGGAATACATTTTGGGATTCATAATATGAAAATTAGGTTAGGGTGAATTTTTGGTATTTTTTAAAAAACATTCATTTTTTAATGAATAGTGAAAATACTAAACTTTAATAAAAAATAACCATTTTAATCAAAAATTATTTATAGTGCTAAATTATACTATTGAGTGGTTTTAAAGTATAATTATATTATATTTTTACCATTTCTTCCAATATTGGTCATTGGACGTAATTTCATGTTTAAACTAGACATAAATAAGTGTCAATATTTTAATAATAATTATTTCATAAAAACACACTTTTTGGTTTGACAACATGAATTAATTTTAAATTAATTTCTTCCACTTTTGTATTTTGAATTTGAAAAACTAGATTCCATATTTGGAATCATGAGGTCCAAATTGTGTAAATAGGTAACTTTTATTTTTAGACATTTTGAATAATTATTTCGGTAAATATTTTATTTACCTTGGTTAAAGGGTAAATCCGGTAAATAAGGGTAAAAAATAATATTATAAAAATATTAAATTACCCTAACACGTGTCATAACCCTATTGACTGATGCATGTATGACCATGGGCATCCTTGGGTCGAATTTGGGACCCCATAGAGCCACTTGAAAGTGATAATGACACTTTATATTAATTAAGGTAATGTAAATACAAAAATTACATAAGCATATATCTTTTAGTAAAACAATTTTTACATAGGGTTATATATGTTTTCTCTTCGACTATAAATATTCATTAGAAAGATATAATGATTTCCTATATAATGGTATTTTATTTATAATTTTTAGACATTGAATAATTAAATTTATTTATGACACAATAATGATGCAATATTTTCCTTATGAATAAAATAATAAAATATATCATATTCACAGAAAACATGGATTACATAAACAAGAATATAAGGAGAACGAATCAGTTAACACAAAAAAACAACAATAAAACTAAAATATCTTTAACATGAAATATCAAAAGATCATATATGATATCATAATTACGTATATAGTTCTTGTATTATTTAATAACAATAATATCACCATTATACATGAGTTTAACCAACCCTCAACCAAGAAAAAGTACAAGGTAAAGGTTTATTTCACAATCTCTTAATTATATAAGGTTGTTTATACATAATTATCTACTGGGAACTCTTTATCATCCACATCCATGTTCTTAAAAATGTCTTTCAAAACATTTTTACTATTTACTAGACAATGGGTTAGAGTTATTTTTACCCTTATTTGACGTTATATGTTTTTTAATGTAATCTATCCGTCATTTTCCAAACAAATTACTTTTGACCATTTCAAAAAATTAAAGGTAAGAATGATTTTTAACTTATATGGTGGGTGCGGCTATTTTCTGCCGTTATAACATAGTTGAAGCTTCCCTTACAAGCTTATAAGAATATTGTAAAAAAATTGTTTTCTTTATAATTATTTGACTCTTAAATGATTTTAAAATAGAAAGATATATTTCTCTAAAAAGGTTTTGATTTCATCTATGTGAAAATCCTTTGATGGATTTTAAGTTTGTTTGAAGTTGATTTATTATGATACAAAACATCCATATTTCATTGATGGTTTTGGGATATGTTTGACTGTGGATGAGTTATCTCATACCATTAATGGTTTATGGATAAATTATTGTCATTTTGTATGCTAGTTTTAATAAGAATTCTTATTTTATGTTTAAACCTTTTCATATGAGGAATGCATGTCACGACCCGTCCTCGGGGCCCGTTCCGTGACTACCCCAAGCCCGCCTTCCATAGTCCAGGGGGTGGCGACTAGCACCAAAGGCGTAAATCCCGAAAACTGGGAAGACATTTCCTTTATAAAAGTAAAAAATACACTCCAAAGTACAAGCGGATGTAAAACACTATGTATAAAAGAAAGTGCTGAAAAGTAAATGGGCCAGAATACAAACCCAACTGAAAGTACAACTACAACTGAACGAAAGTACAACAGAAAGAGGCAAATAGCTGGAAGAAAGGATGTAGATCCTGGGTCGTCCTCCTCGGATCCTACCTGAAGGGTAGGTATAGATAGCGCAGCTCTTGGATCGTCCACCACAGATCCTACCTGAAGGGTAGGTACAGATAGCCTCCACAACTCTCTCGCCTGTCAACCTCCTCTGAGTGTCGTCTCACCGTGAAGTCCACCTCCGGGTACCATCCAGTCCTCGAACACTTGGCCTCTGCAAGCGCTGCCTATCGTCTACAACCAACACAACGAGGTGCGAGTATAGCCCGTGCAGGGGTGAGTATAACGATACTCAGTAGGGACCCCGAGACCCTCAAGGTCTCACTAAATCCAAGAAGGACAACCACAAAGAAAGATCTCAACAGATAACTTCTACTTAAGTATATGCCCATACATATACCTATGTTATCAAGTAGCCCATCTCAATCATGAGGAAATACAAAGATTATGAAATCAACGGATAACCACTACCCATGTATATGCCCATACATTTACCTAAGTTATCAAGTGACCCATCTCAATCAAGAGGTAAACACAAAGGCCATAGACTCATCTCAAAACAAGATTTTCATTATCGAAACCTTCACTGCTGAAGAGCCCCATCTCTGGAGTGTACAGTGGTCCTATCACGACTCCGAGGTACTTCTCACTAACCTAAGACTGCTGAGGTACTACTCCTGTCGAGTACCGCGGGTCTTCCACCCAAACACAGTAGTGCTTCCCGCCGGGGTAAGCCACCCAAACACAGTAGTGCACACCCCCTAATAGCCTGCAGAGGTACTCTCCGGACGAGTACCATAGGTCTGCACCGTCACACTGGTAGTTCTCCGTCTGCCATTGTTCTGCACCCAAACAAGTAGTGCTCCGTCCACTGGGCTAGTCGACTCACTCCAAGTCGAGTTGGTCAAGCAGTCATCAGGTCTCAGTCGGCTACACGGTCTCCGTACTCCTCCCACTTGCCTCTAGGAGGGTCCGCTCCACAAGCTACTATTCGATACTCCAAGTATCTCAAGGTCCAATGAAGAAGTATCTCAAAGGACTGCCTCGTCATAGGGGTCTCAACACAACAGACGACACGTCAATCGGACGCCCGGTCCGTGAGTTATTAGCCTTTTCATCCCAGGGGCCCGGTTGGTTTCATGTGTGAACCAACTAGGCTGTATCTCAACTGTACCCTGAAATCTCATAGGGTATTCTCAAAGGGACCGTTTCTCAACGTGATCAACAACGCCGCTGACGGTTCGTCAAACGGACGTCCCGTCTGAAAGTTATCAGCTTTTCCGTTCCAGGGGTCCGGTTGGATTTTGGGTACAATCCAACCCGGCCACTATCCAAATGCATCCAAAACTCGATCAGAGTATTCCAAAAGTTACGCCTCAACAAGAGGAGTCCAAAAAAGTCAACGACACGTCAATCAGACGTCCGGAACTCAAGATATAAGTGTTTCAGCTCCGAGGGCCCGATTTGTTTCGTATCCGAACCAACCCGGCCGAACCCAAAGTTCTCCGAAACCTTGAGTGTAATATATCGAAACGACCATCTCAATTCAAGTATCGAATCTCAACCGAAGGTGTGTTGATCGGAGATCCATATCCCAAGTTATGGTCATTTGAATGGAAACAATCCGAAATGGGGGGGTCTGGGCCCGGCCCGGCCCGGCCCAACCCCCCATGGGTTGGCCCGAACCGGGAGACCTGACCCGTGTCCGGGTCTGGCCCATCAGGGCACGGCCCGGCCGCATGGCCAGCCGTGGCTCGGCCAGCATGGCCGAGCGGAAGCCACGGAGCGGGGGGGGGGGGGGGTGGGGGTGGCGTGGCGCCCTCACCGCTGATTGAAGCTGGCGGCGGTTTGCGCCGCCGCTTTTCCTCCGGGATCCCGAGCAGCCACGGGATCCCCCGTGCCGCACCGCCGCGGTAAGCCGCTGCATTTTTCTTCCTCCAGAGGCGCGCTAGGGCGTCGCCGCCTCCTGGAGGCCGGACGACTCCGGCCGCCGCCCCCGGTCGCATGCGGCGCCGCGCCGGCGACCCGCGCCTCTACGGTTTCCGCAGGCCACCGGAGTTGCTCTGGTGGTCCGTTTTCAATACCGTCTGTGCCGGCATAAATCTCGGTTCCTGATCTTTACTGCAGGAGCATCAAAATTACCTTGCGGACCCATTTGTCCTCGCCCATCAATCCGTGATCAACATTAAATAATCAAACCGCAGCCTCTTCGTGGTTTTCTGGCATGGCACGACGGTGTCACGGCTTGTTCGACTTCAACGGTGTGGCGTGACGGCGCCGCGCTTCTTCGCCAATCCTCATAGTTTCTGCGCAGTGCAACTGCAGCAGGCCGCCTTTCAGATTCCGCAACAAATTCTAACAAACAAGGGGGGAGGAGGGTCGACCGTGTTTTTGCGTTCCGACCTCCTCCCGTTATTACGATAACTGGCAGCCCAATTGAAACCAAGAAAGGCAAAAGATGAGATCACAATCAACAATAAAATAAACCCCTACCTCATGATGTGATCCCTCGATGTATCTGCGGAAAGGTAGCGTCGTTCGTTGACGTCGGAAGGTGACGTCATCGTTTTCGATATTCCAACGGTGGTGTCTCCTCCTTTGATGGAGGCAGGGAAGCGTTCTTCGTCGAAGGTCTTAAAAGGCCCGACGTCACCCAAGTGTACTCAAAGATGTGACGTATCCCCTCTTGTCACAGACAAGGAATAAAGGGGTACGTCACCACTCTTTAGTGTCAGTGTTCTTCGTCGGAGAGTTGCGTTATTCGCATTCTTCAACACGGAATAAGTTCTTCAAAGCTTAGAGATTTCTCTGGAAATCCTCCTCACACAACAACCAACTCTCCCAAATAAAATAAGACATATCTTATTTTATTACATCAAGCCAAGCATTTCAAATTTTAAAAATCAAACACTTAACTCACTTAATTAATTAAGTGAGTTGGCATGATTAAAGAAGAGAGAGGGGGAGGTGAGTGGTCTCACATTAAAGGGGGGTTAAACATGTTAAGAAGAGTTACCAATTAATGAGAGGAGAGGTTTAAGGTATTTTAGGGAAGATGAAAGGGGTGGGGTTTGTGTGGGCCCCACCTCACCTTTAATCCTCTCATGGGAAGCTGGGTGGTTACCCCAACTTCCAATCAATGGATAAACCACTTAAAAGAAATAAAAATTGTAACTAAATTTTTATTTTATCTTCCAAAAAATTTTAACAACTCCTCCTGTGAAAACGAAACTCTAAAAAAGATCTTCTTAAGCAATTACTAGCGCTGCGAATCCATCGGTGCCCTTGGAATTCGATTCCGACCACCGGTTCAAAAGTTAGAAAAACTCACTCGTTCGTTCAATGAACGTACCTGAGCTAAACATCGTAAATTGATTTCGGGCACATCGGGCCTCGGAATCATGTTCCTTTAGAAACTGCGTTCTTGTAAAATTACAAAGAAATTAAGAAAAAAATTTCCATGAATTTTACGGGTCTTTAAATTACTACCACCTCAGGGCTTTACGTCCTCGTAAAGCGTTAACACAAACTAGAGTCACAAAAGCGGTACTGAGCATGCATCTAAGCCTCCTGCTCTCATGTGCTCACCTAGAGGTTCTCGTACTGCCAGTGAAAGCACACCCGAGGAATCAACCGTCCTCGTAGGATCCGCTCCTGTCGATCCTTAATCCCCACTGGAATCTCTGCGTATGTCGCCCTGTCATCGACGTCCAACTCCCTGAGGTCGATGATGTACGAATGATCATGCACGTATCTCCTCAGTTGAGATACGTGGAAGTCGACGTGCACCTGGTGAAACTGAGGTGGATGGGTCAAGCAGTAAACCACCTTGCCTTCGTAGATAAGGACCTAGAAAGGTCTGTTGAACCTCGTAGATAACTTGTCGCATCGGCCACATCTCTGTAAACCTCGTTGAGGTGAGACCTGTATAAGGACGTGATCGTCATCCTCGAACTCTAGAGGTCTCCAATTCCTATTAGAACTGAAACTCAAAACGACTGCTTCCATGAGGGTAAGGTTGACCGACTCAAGAGTGATTGGTCGCACCCTCCTGTGCATGAGTTTATTCTGTGCTGCCTCCTTTTCTCCGACCAAGGAATACCAATTCCGACGTCGTAGTTAAAACAAAACCTTTTTTCCTAATACCGTCAATTTGTACATGAACTGTGATTACCCAGTCCATACTCAAACCAACGTCGTAAGGCCTCGATGCTGCCACCAAGAGATTCCATCCAAAACTCTCGCCTCAAGGGTCTGACCACACTGCCGACATAAGTGTGATTATCGAGTCTTCTCCCAAGGTATCTCCACACATGAGGGTCAAGTCTACGGCTTGCCGGAAACACTAGGTCTGGGAAAAGATTTTTGAAAGAAAGGAATGATTCATATTGACGTTTGTTACTACAGCAGCTAGTAGTGGACACAGACTATCGCTTGAATCATTTTTTAGAGCCATTGGGTCACACTCTTTGACCACATACAACCACACTCTTCCTCCGCCCTCCAGCTCCCTAAGCCTGGTGGGAATAAATAAGGCGTGTGGTTGTAGCATGTTGAAATGTACACCACCTCATGCTTCTCTCCCAGCTCGGCCTCCATGTCTGCTGCTTCACAGACTCATCTCTCCTTAAAGCTTCCTCTTCATGAAACATTTAACACGCCCGAGTCTCTAAGACTGGCACCAGTTTCCCATTCCTTAATGCACTGTACAGTCTGCATCCGCTCCTGGATGATCTGCACCTTCTTTTCCTACGATCTGAAAGAGCTTCTAAAATTTCTACTTTGCCGAAAAGAGAAACTCAGTCTCATCCCCTGGATGAACCACGCCCATTGCCTAATAAAGTCAATCCTGACATGAATGTTGCATTCATGCCATGGATGACGTCGTAAGGCGTTGACGTAACTACCAAGAGATCCAACCATCACTCTCACATCCAAGGGTCGAGTCACGCTGTCGGCATCAGTGTGAGGTCACTGGGCCTCCTCCAGTATAAATCTTGAAAGTGAGGGTCAAGTCAATAGTTTTAACCTGGACCTCTCAGTTTCAACCAAACAAAAGTACAGGAAAGAAAACATCACAAAGATAAATGTCTTTTTATTTTTGAAGCTCATAGTACAAAGACATGAATACAATAGAAACATGGAACTAAAAGTACAAGGAACGTATACACTAGTTCCGCTCCTATCCACCTGCTCCCGGAGCTCTACTACCTTGTCCACTGCTTGGCTGTTTCTCAAGCACATGCCGCTGCTTCTGTCTTGGGGGCTCATCCAATGCCTGCGGATCAACTGTGCGACGATTCGGACAGTCACGTTCCATGTGACCCTATCCACCGCACGTGTAACATAGCATGGCAGGTCTGGCTCTGTTACTCCCCTTAGACCTCTACATCATCTGTCTACTGCCTACAGATTACTCGGCTACTGATGGAAAATCATTCGGAAAAGGAAATAAATCTTGAACAAACTCATGGTGTAGAGCCACTGATATAAACTCCACCCTGAAGAAGGTCTCAAAATCTTCCCAGGTGAAGGTCATCCTATCGCAAAACTGGAACAACTGAATCCACCATCTCTCAACTGCTGCCTGAAAGAGGCTGGCAACAAAGATCACCATGAAGTCTGCTGGCGTCCCCACTAGCCTGAAGACACTCACCACAGCCTCCAGCCAATCCTCAGCCGCCTTCGGGTCCATCTCTCCCCGGAACCTGGGTGGCCTCTGGCGCTAGAACTCGTGCAACACGCTCAAGCGGCATGCATCACTTACTGATGGGCCTGGTGGCATCGGTGGCCCAACATATAGTAGTACCGCTGGAGCCTCAACTGCAAGAGGGCCCTGTACCGAAGCCTCGTCGCTCGGAAGGTTGTCAGTATGCACATCCCTATGTGCTCTAGCTGGTCGTCCGTGAAAAGGCATCCTGAAGAAACAACATGACACAGTCAAACGATTTATACCTGGTGAGATGACCTGGTTTGAGATGTTTTAAGGGGAAACCTTTGAAAACACACATGCAATCAGTGTTTTCATGCACAAAGTCGGAAATCAGTTGTCAAGGTCCTGATGTATGGATACGTCGGCTGCTCGCACCAACACTGGACTCCCTGAACTGAAAACAACACTTGGTACTCTTAACCCTGTCGCCTCACAGAAATAAAATATCAGAGATATAATTTCTTCAGTAGAACCGACTCCTCTGATACCAATTTGTCACGACCCGTCCTAGGGGCCTGTTCCGTGACTACCCCAATCCCGCTTTCCATAGGCCAGGGGCTGGCGACTAGCACCAAAGGCGTAAATCCCAAAAACTGGGAAGGTATTGCCTTTATAAAATTAAACAAAACACCACAGAGTACAAGCGGAAGTAAAACACTATGTACAAAAGAATGTGGTGAAAAGTAAATGGGCTAGAATACAAACCCAACTGAAATTAGAGCTACAACTGAATGAAAGTACAACAGAAAGAGACAAACAGCTAGAAGAAAGGAATCACCTCATGGGTCGTCCTCCTCGGATCCTACCTGAAGGGTAGGTACAGATAGAACAACTCCTAGATCATCCACCACAGATCCTACCTGAAGGGTAGGTACAGATAGCCTCCACAACTCTCTTGCCTGTCAAACTCCTCTGAGTGTCGTCTCGCTGTGAAGTCCACCTCTGGGTGCCATCCAGTCATCAAACACTCGGCCTCTGCCAGCAATGCCCGTCGTCTGCAACCAACACAACGAGGTGTGAGCATAGCCCATGCAGGGGTGAGTATAACGATACTCAGTAGGGACCCTGAGTCCCTCAAGGTCTCACTAAATCCAACAAGGATAAACGCAAATAAATATCTCAACAGATAACTTCTACTTAGGTATATGTCCATACATTTACCTAAGTTATCAAGTAGCCCATCTCAATCATTAGGAAACAAAATGATTATGAAATCAATGGATAACCACTACCCAGGTATATGCCCATACATATACCTAAGTTATCAAGTGACCCATCTCAATCAAGAGGTAAACACAAAGGTCATAGACTCAGCTCAAACAAGGATTTTCATTATCGAAACCGTAACTGCTGAAGAGCCCCGTCTATAGAGTGTATATTGGTCCTGTCACGACTCCGAGGTACTGCTCACTATCCTAAGACTGCTGAGGTACTCCTCCTATCGAGTACTGCGGGTCAGCCACCCAAACACAGTAGTTCTTCCCGCCGGGGTATGCCACCCAAACACAGTAGTGCACACCCCCTAATAGCCTGCAGAGGTACTCTCCGGATGAGTACCGCGGGTCTGCACTGTCACACAGGTAGTGCTCCGTCCTCCATGGGTCTGCACCCAAACAAGTATTGCTCTGCCCACTGGGCTAGTCGACTCACTCCAAGTCGAATCGGTCAAGCAGTCATCAGGTCTAAGTCGGCTACACGGTCTCCGTACACCGCACACTCGTCTCTGGGAGGGTCTGATCCATGATCTACAGGTCGATACCCCATGTATCTCAAGGTCCCAAGAAGAAGTATCTCAGAGGACCGCCTCATCATAGGGGTCTCAATGCAACAGACGACGCGTCAATCGGACGCCCGATCCGTGAGTTATTAGCCTTTTCGTCCCAGGGGCCCGGTTGGTTTCTTGTGCGAACCAACCCGGCCATATCTCAACTATACCCCAAACTATCATAGGGTATGCTCAAAGGGACCATTTATCATCGTGATCCCCAACGCTGCTGACGGTTCATCAAACAGACGTCTGGTCTGAATGTTATCCTCTTTTTCGTTCCAGGGGCCCAGTTGGATTTCGGGTACAAACCATCCCAGCCACTATCCAACTACATTCCGAACTCGAGCGGAGTTTTCCATAAGTTATGTCTCAACAAGAGGAGTCCAACAAAGTTGACAGCACGTCAATCGGACGTCCGTAGCTCAAGATATAAGCGTTTCAGCTCCGAGGGCCCGATTGATTTCATATCCGAACCAACCCGGCCGAACCCGAAGTTCTCCAAAACCTTGAGTGTAATATACCAAAACGACCTTATCGATTCAAGGATCGCATCTCAACTGACGGTCCATCGATCGGAGGTCTGTAGCCCATGTTTTGGGTGTTCAAATGGAAATAATCCGAGATGTGGGGTCTGGGCCCGGCCCGGCCTGGCCCACCCCCCCCCCCTCGGGGTCGGCCCGAACCGGGTCTCCCTGACCCGGGTCTGGGTCTGGCCCATCAGGGCGCAGCCGGCCGCGGCTCGGCCAGCGGGGCCGTGCAGAAGCCGCAGAGCGGGGGGGGGGGGGGGGGTTGCGCGGCCCCTTCACCGCTGATTGAAGTCGGTGATGGTTTGTGCCGCCACCGTTCCTTCGGGATCCCGCACGGCCGCGGGATCCCCCGTGACGCGCCACCATGGTAAGCTGCGGCGGTTTTCTTCCTCTGGCGGTGCGCTAGGGCGCCGCCGCCTCCTGGCGGCCGGACACCTCCATCCGCCGCCCCCAGTCGCCGGTGGTGCCGCGCCAGTGACCCGCGCCTCCAAGGTTTCTGCGGGTCACCAGAGTTGCTCCGGTGGTCCGTTTTCAATACCGTTTGTGCCGGCGTAAATCTAGGGTCCCGATCTTTACTACAGGAGCTTCAAAATTACCTTGCGGCCCCGTTTTTCATCGCCCGTCAATCCGTGTTCGACGTTAAATAATCAAACCGCAGCCTCTTCGTGGTTTTATGGCGCTGCGCGACGGCGCCGTGGCTTGTTCGACATAAACGGCATGGCGCGACAGCGCCGCGCTTCTTAGCCCTTTCTCATAGTTTATGTGTGGTGCAACCACATCACGCCTCCTTTCACATGCTGCAACAAATTCAAACAAACAAGGGGGGAGGAGGGTCGGCCGTGTTCATGAGGTACGACCTCCTCCCGTTATTACGATAACAGGCGGCCCAATTGAAACCATGAAAGGAGATAGATGAGATCACAATCAACAATAAAATAATCCCCTACATCATGATGTGATCCCTCGATGGATCTGCGGAGAGGTAGCGTCGTTCGTTGACGTCGGAAGGTGACGTCGTCATTTGTGATATTCCCACGGCGGTGTCTCCTCCTTTGATGGAGACCGGGAAGGGTTCTTCGTCGAAGGTCTTGAAAGCCCGACATTGCCCAAGTGTACTCAAAGATGTGACGTATCCCCTCTTGTGGTAGAGAAGTAAGAAAGGGGTACATCACTGCTCTTTGGTGTTGGCATTCTTCATCGGAGAGTTGTGTTCTTCGCGTTCTTCAAGAAGGAAGAAGTTCTTCAAAGCTTAGAGCTTTCTCTTCAAATCCTCCTCACACAACAACCAACTCTCTCAAATAAAATAAGACTTATCTTATTTTATTACATCAAGCCCAACATTTTAAATTTTAAAAATCAAACACTTAACTAACTTAATTAATTAAGTGAGTTGGCATGATTAAAGAAGAGAGGGGGGGAGGTGAGTGGTCTCACATTAAAGGGAGGTTAAACATGTTAAGAAGAGTTACCAATTAATGAGAGGAGAGGTTTAAGGGAGTTTAGGGAAGATGAAAGGGGTGGGGTTCACGTGGGCCCCACCTCACCTTTAATCTTCTAATGGGATGTTGGGTGGTTACCCCAACTTCCACTCAATGGATAAACCACTTAAAAGAAATAAAAATTTTAACTCAATTTTTATTTTATCTTCCAAATTTTTTTAACAACTCCCCCCATGAAAACGCAACTCCGAAAAAGTTCTTCTTAAGCAGTTACCGACGCTTCGAATCCATCGGTGCCCTCAGATTTCGATTCTGAGCACCGGTTCAAAAGTTAGATAAACCCACTCGTTCTTTCACTTAATGTACCCGAGCTAAACTTCATAAATTGATTTCGGGGACATCGGGCCTCTGAATCAGTTGCCGTTAGAAACTTCCTTCATGTAAAATTACAAAGAAATTAAGAAAAAATTTCCCTTGAATTTTATGGGTCTTTACAATGCATTGGACTTAGTAAGTGATGGGTGGAGCTATCTATAGCTCCTCGATGCATCGGTAGGTCTCATGGGACAAACTAGTGTCTTGGTACAAGGCCTTGACAAAATCTTATTTTTAGTCTTGGCCCAAGGCCTTGACTATGTGGTTATGAAAGTCTAGCATTATGTATTCCATCATTATGAAAGTGGTTATTGATATTTTATGTGATTATTCGGCTAGTAGAATATCCATGTGAATAAGTAAATGGTATTATTTCATTTTATTTTTTCCATATTATGTTGAAGTTCAAGTTTAAAAGTATTTTGTTTTAGTTATACATTTCCTTAAATGTTTATTATTATTTATAAAAGTTTTTTCTATATTTCGATCCTTACTGAGCATCTGAGCTATCCCCTTTCTATGTTTTATTTTCCCTGGATGCGAAGAATTATATTATGACTGACCTACAGGGATAGTCTATGGGATCTCAGTGTTGTCTATGGAAACAATGTTGTTGTAGTTTTCTATTTTATGATAAAATGTAAACCTTATGGATGTATCTAGTACTTCCAAGGCTACTGAACTAATCGGTCTTTAGAGACTTGATCTTTTGTGGTCATTCCAAAGTTAGGTAATAATGCACCGACTCTCTGTAACTGGGGTCAGGGCATTACAGTTGGTATTAGAGGAAGTTTAGTACAAACCTTGGAATATAGATTTAGATAAACTCTAATTAGAGAACATTACCCTAAGATAGACTTTGGGGATTAGTATATAAGATCTTACTATAATTTTGGTATTGTAGAGATTTTTTGAGTTTTCCAATAAATACACCCCTGTCTGTATATGAGCTGGTAGAGGCAGCTCTGGCACAGATGTACCTAGGGGTAAAACCAGAAAATTCCTCTTTGAGCTAGACTCGTACGAGAACTAGTGCACGACAACGGGCCTTGCTGCACTCTTAGTTACGACACTCCCGGGGGATATTCTCAGGATAATACTCAATTTCTTTACAAACCATTATGAAGGGTTTATGAGTATATACTTTCTCAAAGAAAAACTTTTTATGATTATGGATTATATCCATAAACTGTTTAATTTATGTTAAGTACTTTACAAGTTTGGGATTATATATTGTGATTCATAATCTAATATAGTGTATGCCATTATTTAGAAATGGGTCCTACTGGGAGGAATGGAAACCATATCAATGTACGCACTCCTTTTAGGGATTTCCCTCCTTATCAAGATAACTATAGTGGAGCTGGGGATGCAACTAGTGCTGATCAACTTATCACTCTACCGAGACAACAAACTAGGGTTTTGAATAATAACCTTACCCCTATGGATCACCCTGATCCATTGTGTGGAGGATCAATGTTAGAGAGATTCATGAGGAAACAACCACCAACATTCAATGGGTGTAAAAATCCACTAGTAGCTGAGTAATGGATAAATTCCTTAGAGAAAATATTCCACGCCTTGGATATGTAGCGAATGGGAAAAATTTGTCATGGAAGTTTATCGCATCACTGGAGATACTGATCAATGGTGGTCATTGATTCAAAACACAAAGGAAGATGATGAAGTATCAAATATGGAATGTATGGACATTAATGAGATTTTCATAGAAAAATACTTTCTTCATGACCATCGAGCCGATATGGAAAGACAATTTCTGAGTCTAAGGAAAAAGGAGGATGAGAATGTCGCAAAGTATGAAGATAACTTTACAAGGTTAGTGAGGCATGCTGTAGATTATAAAAGTAACCCAAGAAGTAATATTAATCGTTTCTTTGATGGGTTACAACCATTTCTCCATCGAGAATTAGTCTCAAAATCCTTCTCATCGTACAAAGATATTGTCTCATGTTTTATCCAGACAGAAAATGAATTCTCTAAGTCTTACGTCTTTAAAGAAAAGCAATAGAAGAAGAGATCTGTTGATCACTCTTGAAATGGATATAAAGGGAAGAAGGGAAAAGTTGAAAATCCATCTTGTAGTTAATGTGGGAAGAAACACCCCGATACTTTCTTGAAGGGAATGGGAGTCTGTTACAAGTGTGGTGAAAAAGGCCACCAAGATCGTGATTGCAAGGGGAAGAAAGAAGCTAACGATATTCAGTGCTACAATTTCAGGGAGATGGGACATTATGAAAATGAATTTCATAAGTGCCAAGGAAACTTACCTCAGAAAAGGACAAGGGATCAAGTCCATGCTTATGCAATCACTATTGTTGAGGTTGATGCTCCAAAAGAAGTGGTGGTAGGTAATTTAATTGTTTCCGTCAAGTTTAGCTAATTCATTATTTGATTCTTGATCATCACATTATTTTATATCATCTCAGTTTTCTATGAAAATGAGATATTTCAAATTTGATTTATTAAGGGAGTTATCAGTAGAAACTCTTAAGGTATGTATCATTGAAACAATGTTTTGTGAATCAGTCCTTATTAGGGAATATAAATGTTCTTTATCTGCTGATATCATCGTCATAGCCATGATTAAATTTGATATAATCCTCAGTATGGATTGGCTTTCGGACCATGATGCAAAAATTTATGGTAAGAAGAAGGAGGTTTCTATTTTTGATGACAATGATAAAGAAAACCTTATCTTTAGATCAGAAACATAACCATCTTATTATTATCTAGATCCACCCCTAGTAGCTCAACTAAATTCAATTATTGGGGAGGAAGAGAATGAAATAACTATGGGTGAGGAAAGGAATGTTCAAATAGAGGATGTACCTATTGTGAAAGAATATGTTGATGTGTTTCTAGAATATTTACCAGGACATGCTCCAGAATAATAAATTGAGTTTTCTATTGATTTAATTCCTAGATGAAGGCCCATATCGAAGACCCCTTATATAATGGACACTTTAGAATTAGTGGAAATGATGAAACAACTAGAGGAATTGAGTAATAATGGATTTATTATCCCTAGTGTTTCTCCATAGGGAGCCCCTGTTCTTTTTGTTAAGAAGAAAGATGGATCTATGAAGTTGTGCATTGACTACAGGGAGATCAATTCTATAACAATAATGACCATGTATCCCCTACCTCGCATTGATGATTTATTCAACCAACTTCATGGAGCTCAATACTTTTCAAAGATTGAACTTCGATCTGGAAATCATCAGTTGTGTGTAAAGAAGGAAGACATTCTGAAAACAACATTTTGAACCAGGTACGGGCATTACGAGTTTACAATAATGCCTTTTCGATTGAGTAATGAACCCTTTGTCTTCATGGATCTAATGAATAAAATTTTCAAGTAATATCTTGATGACTTTGTAGTGGTATTTATTGATGATATCTTGGTATACTCCAAAAGCTACGAAGATAAAGAAAATCAATTGCCCATAATTCTAAAGACTCTTAGAAGACATGAATTATATGGGAAGTTTAGAAAGTGTGAATTATAGCTTCAATAGATTTCATTTCATGGACATATTGTCTACAAGGATGGAATCTCTATTGATCCTTCTAATATAAGAGCAATCCATGAATGGCCAGCACCAAGGAGTATAACCAAGGTACGTAGTTTTATTGGTTTAATAGGTTATTATCGGCGTTTCTTCTAGAATTTTTCCTGATTGGATAATCCATTAACCAATCTCACACGTAAAGGTGTTAAATTTGTTTGGAAAAAATAGTTTGAAGAATGTTTCGAAGAACTAAAGAGAATATTATTCAATGCTCCTATATTTACTCTACCATCAGGGAATGGGGGGTTTCTTATTTATAGTGATGCTTAAAAGAAAGGACTTGGTTGTGTCCTTATGCAGAATGATAGGGTTATTTCCTATGAATCATGATAGCTAAAAATTCATGAGAAATACTATCCTACTAATGATATTGAGTGAGCAGCTTTAATCATTTCTTTAATGATATGTAGATATTATCTCTATGGTGAAAAATGTGAAATTTATATTGATCACAAGAGTTTGATGTATATTTTCTCACAGAAAGAACTCAACATGAGGAAAAGCAGATGACTTGAACTACACAAGGATTATGATTGCATGATACACGACCACCCAGGGAAGGAAAATAAGCTGGAAGATGCATTGAGAAGAAATGATCATGGAGTTTTGAACAAGATGAGAGTTGAAAGGGACCCTATTTTCATGGATCTAGTAAAAATGGACATGGGGATAACCGTGGAAGGTGAAACATCAATTCATTTTCAAATGGTTTCCAAACCATCATTACTAGAAAGGATAAATAGTTCTCAAACCGATGGTGAAGAGTTTCAAAAGATGATTAAAGCTGTGAATGATGGGAGATTGAGTGACTTTTTGTATGAAGAAGGAATTTTGAAATTTGGAAAGAGACTTTGTGTTACCGATATAACTGATCTAAAAAGGGAATTATTTGATGATGCCCATAACTCCAATTTATTTATACATCCCGGTAGCACTAAGAAGTACAGTGATTTGAAGGAACATTTTTGGTGGGACAACATGAAGAGGGAGATTTCTAATTTTGTGTCAAGATGTATGGTTTGTCAACAAGTGAAAGCTGGAAGGAAACAGCCTAGAGGAGTCACACAACATCTTCCCATACCTGAGTGGAAATGGGATAATATTATGATGGACTTTGTCATGGGACTACCAAGGAATCCTAGAAGTAATGATGAAATATGGGTCATTGTTGATCATCTTACCAAGTCAGCACATTTTCTTACTATAATTGAAGATTTACCACTTGAATTTTTAGAAAGACTGTATATTTATGAAGTTTTAAGACTCCATGGTGTACCCATATCAATTGTTTCTGATCGTGATCCCTATTTCACATCAAGATTCTGGAAAAGTCTTCAGAAGGCCTTGGATACTGAACTTCGTTTGAGCACTTCCTACCACCCTCAAATAGATTGACAATCAGAAAGAACTATTCAAATGTTAGAAGACATGTTTAGATCATTCTCACTTGACTTTCAGGGTATGTGGATCAATATTTACCTCTTGTAGAATTTTCCTATAACAATAGATTCCATTCATGTATTCAGATGGCACCATAAGAAGTGTTATACAAAAAGAGATGTTTCACACCAACCTGTTGAGATGATGTTGGTGAAGGAAAACATTTTGGCCTAGAACTTGTTGAAGAAAAGATGGAAAAAGTGAAGGTAACCCAAACCACATCAAAGCATCTCAAAGTAGGAAGAAGAGATATGTCGATAACCCAAGGAAGGATTTGGAATTTCAGGAAGGATATCATGTTTTCTTGAAGGTATCTCCATGGAAGGGTGTTATACGTTTTGGTAATAAGGTAAAATTAAGTCCAATGTACATCGGACATTTCAAAATTTTAGAACAAATTGGGTCTTTAGATAACCGTTTGGCAATGCCACCAAGTCTCTCCAGAGTTCAAGATGTGTTCCATGTATCATTGTTGAGAAAATACATGCCTGAGCCAACGCATGTATTCACCTATGAGGAATTAGAACTGGAACCCGATATTCCTTATTGCAAAGAGGCTGTCAAGATTCTTGATACCAGAGAACAAGTGTTGAGGACCCGGACGACTCATCTTGTAAAAGTTCTATGGAAAAACCATAGTCGGAAGAGGCAACGTGGGAACCTGAGGAACTTATGATGAAGAACCACCTGAGCCTTTTTATGTAGTAGAATTCTAGAAATTTTGAGGAAAAAATTAACTGTAGGAAGGGAGAATGTAACACCCCAAGCTTCCACATTATGCTTTCCTTTGAATAATTAAATAGCTTGCATTGTACGCAACTTCGATATTCTAACACACCGCGACCAATCAAAGTATCCATTATGAATAATAATACCCAATTTTTGAAATTTTATAAATTTTATCATTCAAATTGGACTTCATTTTTTGGTTCAGAATATCAAAATTATCTTAGGCTGAATTTATGGTATTTTTTCAAAAACATTCAGTTTTTGATTAATAGTGAAAAATACTAAATTTTAATTAATAACAACCTATTTAATCAAAATAATTTATAGTGCTAAATTATATTATTGAGTGTTTTAAAGTATAATTAGATTATATTTTTTCTATTTATTCCAATATTGGTCATTGGACACAATTTCAAATTTAAACTAGACATAAACAAGTTTCAATCTTTTAATAGTTATTATTTCATAAAAACACATTTTTTGTTTTGACAACGGGAATTAATTTTAAATTAATTTATTCCAATTATGTATTTTGAATTTGAAAAAATGGATTCCATTTTTGGAATTAGGAGGACCAAATTGTTTAAATAGGTAACTTTTATTATTATACATTTTGAATAATATCTTCGGTAAATATTTTATTTACCTTGGTTAAAGGGTACATCCTGTAAATAAGGGTAAAAAATAATATTATAATAATATTAAATTACCCTAACACATGTCCTACCCTATAGGCTGATGCATGTCCAACCATGGGCATCCTTGAGTAGCTTTTGGGACCCCATAGAGCCACTTGTAAGTTATAATGACACTATATATTAATTAAGGTAAAGTAAATAAAAAAATGACATAAGCATATATCTTTTAGTAAATTAATTTTTACATTGGTTTATATATGTTATCTCTTCGACTATAAATATTCATTACAAGGATAAAAATATTTCCTACCTAATTTTATATTATTTATAATGTTCATACATTGAATAATTAAATTTATTTATGACAAAACAATGAAGCAGTATTTTCCTTATTAATGAAAGAATCCAATATATCCTATTCATAACAAACATGGCATACGTAACTAAGCATATAAGGAGAATGAATTAGTTAACACCCAAAACAATGATAAAACTAAAATATCTTTAACAAGAAATATTAGAAGATCATATATGATATCTTAATTATGTATATTGTTCTTGTATAATTTTATTACAATAATTTAACCATTATATAGGAGGTTAACCTACCCTTGACCAAGGAAAAGTACAAGGTAAGGGTATATTTCACAATATCTGCATTTTCTGAGGTTGTCGATACATAATTATCTACTGGGACCTCTTTATCATCCACATCCATGTTTCTTAAAATTGTCTTCAAAACATTTTTACTATCTACTAGACATTGGGTTAAAGTAATTTATACCCTTATTTGACGTTATATGTTTTTGAGAGGAATCTTTCACTCGTTTTCCAAACAAGGTATTTTTGACATTTTCGCAAAATTCCAGGTAAGATTTTTTTTAACTTATATGGCTGGTGCAACTATTTTCCACCGTTATAACATCGTCAAAGCTTCCCTTACAAACTTATAAGAATATTTTAAAAATAAATGTTTTCTTTATAATTAAGTGACTCTTAAATGATTTCAAAATAGAAAGATATATTTCTCTAAAAAGGTTTTCATCTCATCTACGTCAACATCCATTGATAGATTTTATGTTTGTTTGAAGTTGATTTATATTAATACAGAACATCCATATTATATTGAAGTTTTTGTAATATGTTTTCCTGTGGATGTGTTATTTCATACCATTCATGGTTTATGGATAAAGTATTGACATTTCATATTCTAGTTTTAATACGAAAGTTTATGTTATGTTTAAACCATTTTATATGAGGAATGCATTGGACTAAGTATGTGATGGGTGGAGCCCGCTATAGCTCCTCGATGCATCGGTAGGTATCATGAGACAAACTAGTGTCTTGGCACTAGGCCTTGACAAAATCTTATTTTTAGTCTTGGTACAAGGCCTTGACTATGTGGTTATGAATGTCTGGCATTTTTCATTCCATCATTATGAATGTGGTTATTGAAATTGCATGTGATTATTCAACTAGTAGAATATCCATGTTAATAAGTAAATGACATAATTTCATTTCATTTTTTTCCATATTATGCTGAAGTTCAAGTTTAAAAGGCTTCTGTTTCAGTTATATATTTCCTTAAATTTGTATGCTTATTTATGAAAGTTTCTTCTATATTGTTTTCCTTACTGAGCATCTGATATAACCCCTTTCTATGTTTTATTTTCCCAGGATGCGAAGAAGTATATTAATACTGACCTGCAGGGATAGTCTATGGGATATAAGTGTTGTCTATGGAAACAATGTTGTTGTAGTTTTCCATTATATGATGTAATGTAAACCTGATGAATGTATCTAGTACTTCCAATTATACTAAACTAATCGTTTTTTCGAGACATGATCTTTTTTCATCATGCCAATGTTATGTAATAGTGCGCTGACTCTGGGTAACTGGGGTCGAGGCGTTATAAAAAAGATTGAATTGAATTGGAATAATTTTATGCATGAGTTGAATGATTTATACAGAACACTATAAACCACTAAAATTATATAAATTTTAGTATTTTTGAAATCATTTATTTTATTTTCCTATTAATCAACTGAACATTACATCAATGTTGTATGTGAATATATGGTAATTTTATAATTTATAAACAATTATATATAAATTGTTTCCCTGAAAATAATATTATTTAAAAAAATATATACATTTATATTATTTCATAACATTCGTTTGTCAATTTGTAGACATATAGGTGATATTCAAAACCATAAGTGGGATATTTTGAAAATTACATTTATTTAAATATTTCATAGCTATTTTTCATGGGAAATTTTCCATTAAACAAATCATATTAAAGAAGGAAATTATAAGGGTGATAAACCCACCATACAAAAATTTCAAAAACATTAGAAATAACCCACAAGTTTCAACATAATCCATTCGATAAATATTAAATAGTATATATCTTCCAAAATACATCTGAAAAATTGAAAAATAAAAAATTAGAATGACTTGATAAATAAATTGTATCCATAAATATCACAATGTCTTCTAATAAACATGTTAATAGATTGATCACATATTTTCTTAAAACACACTAATAACTAGAATCACCTTATATATTTAATGAACACTATTCTTCTCTAAAAAATAACACAAAATTTATTCCTCATATGAAATCACAAACTATTGAATATACTCCCCAAATATAAAAATGTAACACACATAACAAAAAAATGAAGAAAATAAATTTTTAATAAAATGACTAACCAATTTCATGGATAGAAGTAATTTCAATGTTAATAATATTTTTATCCTAATTAAACATTATTAACTCAATATTAAACCCATATTAAGTTTTATCTTTACCTAAATCATGTTTTCTCTAAAAATATCACATTACCACTAAATCAATTTTCTTAGTAATTTGCACCATTCGATAAACGATTTCATATCTTTATGATATATACTATGGAACGATCCTTATGTGTTCATGAAATTTACAACAAGAATATCCTTAGTATTATATTTATACGACATAAATCATGAATTCAAATAAATAAAAACAACAATCATTCCACTTACTTCATAAACCATTAACCTGACTTCATCATATTATTCCATAATAATTCATTCCTACAATATGAAATATAAATTATGTCTTAAGATTAATCAACCTCAATTTAATTATCTATCATACTTTTAAAATAATTTATACCTTGAAAATAATCCATACCTTTTGAATATCATTCAAAGTCTCTTAATAATAATTATTAAAACCATTACTCATACAATGTTAATGATTCCATTCTTGATAAATCACCATAAGATGTTGATTTCCATAATAGCCATAAGTTGCACATTTAGAGAATTTGTCCATTGAAGATACAATATGAATATAATTATTCTCATCCATTTCGTTAGTCGAGATTTTCATTTTTCCTCAGTAATTAACTTATTTGTGTCCTTATTTTCCACAAATTAAATATCTCCCATTTCTTATAAGATAATAACTTTTATGTTTAATCCAACATTCTACTCATGTTGGATAAGAAAACATATTTCCTCTATGGTCTTCATGACATTACATCTTTATCTTATTAGGTATATTTTGAAACTCACCAATGTTGATATTTTTGATCATATAATGAGAGAGATTATTGGGGATAATCACATGGTTTTGAATTCCATATCTTACTACACATGGTTTCTCAGGAGAACAATCATTACATTTACCATCACATTCAAAATTAGCATGATTCCATTGGGTTTCATCAACTAACTAAAATGAAAACAATATTGTGAGTAATAATAATATTTGGAAAACACATAATCATGAAAAATCATTTCTAATATCTCTAAATCGTGAAACATTATTACATGAAACCATAAGTATAACCTATTCCATTTGTAGTCATTACCATGACATTATGATTCTATCCTATACATTGAATTATCCAAATGATTACCAGTATTTTTATATCATAATAGTTTCCAGAGTTTAACAAAAACATTATTTGATACCAACTATATAAACCCATATTTTTCATATATATATATTAGTTATTTTTATATGAATATTCAATAAAATGAATAATGTTCCATTCCTAAATCATATAATTATATTTTCTTTGGAATCATGGTCACGTAATCAACTCTTTAATATGAGTCTCCTAATAATTTTATAATAACAACCACCCTTCTATGAAATTTCATCCCAAAATATATTCATCATAGCCTTGGTAAAAGGAAACATAAGAAAGGTTGATCCTAGATGCCTAGTAATGGTAATAAAATGAGACATTAATGAAAATTTAGTATAATTTGCGCATAAGGGTATGATAGAATTATCATTACATTTTAAATTCATAAACTTCATATCAAAGATTATAATCTTGAGTCATGGAATAAATTTTTGTAGTTCATAAAACATGAACCATAAAGGAATTAAATAATATTATCCATTAGAATATAACATTGGCATATGACATGAATTTTTAGAATACACATATGATTATAACTTTGTGAACATATATAAATATAAATACTTGTCTCCTAATGTTAAGGAAATTAAATCAATCCCCCACAAAATCAAATGTACGTGGAGATATGTCAATGCATAATCTTAATGATATTAAATATTAGACAAAACATAAAAATATATACATGAGAAACTGATCCATTCATGAAATTTTGAACATGAAATATGGTTCAGGAAAATCATATTTACCACATTTGATATTTTTCTTTAACCAATTAATTGGGGAGAGATAATGGTCCCACCAATCACATAATCCATAAATATTTGTGGAAAATGGTCATAAATATTCACCATATCAGAACCCATTAAAATAAATGGGGTTCGTTATCAATTCATCATTTCATCATATTATAACACATATAAAGGAAATGGGTATCATAAAAAACTTCTCAAAATAAAGGAAAATCATCTGAAGAATGAATTAGGATTGTATCCTTGGATCATATCCCTTATATATAAAATCTAATATCAAGGGTTATTTTATTTATTGATTATAAATACCATTAATGTTCATTAAAACATTTCGGCATAAAATATTCTTTTGATTTTGAAATCACTTCATTACAATAAAAAAAATTTCAGACTATTATAATAAAACATTTCTTGGAAAATAAAAAATGAAACTAATAAGGATGATTTAATGGATTTTTTGGTCGTGATAGTGGAAAATTCAATTAATGTTGTAAATGTTAAAAAGTAATCCTTTCATACTTTTGTAAATTTTCAAAAAGTACAACATTCATAAAATGAAAAGAATATTAATTTTAATTTTTTCTAAAATGTAAAACATATTGAAAATGAATTAATACAATCATAATAAATTTGTACATACATTATATAAATCTTTCTAGAAAACATTGATATGGAATGGAATGTATTTTTGATTAAACAGTGAAATAAAGTTGATTTTCATTCAACACAGATTTTCAGTATATTGAGTACATAAAGTGGGAAAAAAAGAAAATAATAATTTCCAAGCAATAACTTGAGTAGAACAAATTTCATGACTTTATTGAGTGTCAGATCATAATATTTATTCATATAAAACATAATTATAAATAATAAAGATAAACATTGAGATTTTAACAAAGAACCCTTACAACTTTGGTAACCGTTGAATCCTGAGACCCATTAATTAAATAACATTAGAGTGATATATAAAACCCCATAATATTCATAGTAATAATCATCAAAAACATTCACGGCTATGATATAGACCATATAAAAAAACAAGTGGTTATTATGGCATGTGTTTTATATAGATTTAAATGAGATTAAAATCCATAACCTCAAATCCTAATTCAAATTTATGTGTTGGAACCTGAAATATAATATATTTATATGTATTATATCAATTAAATAACCATAATAATTTATATCAAAAATATATTATTTATTTATAACCTTTTATCCCCATTTTTATAAAAACATCTATATGAAAATATCTATTCTGGGTGATATCTTCTTTGTTTTTCCAATATGTGTTGGTTTGGTAGTTTGGGTGATTATTCATTATTCATGGTTCCCAAATTTCAATAATTTTAATAATTATATAAATTTAATATATATTCACTACATAAATTTTTAGTGTTATACGTTAAAATAAATGTGAAAAAATTAATTATGTAGTTTATAGAGATGGTATGTCGTACATATATATGAACGTTGTTTCCATTTTTGACTGATGGAATGAAAAAATGTTCAACATTAGTTAAACTTTAATGAATCATTATGATATATTATACATCATATATATTCATCTATCCCATCCATATTACAATTTAAACAATATAGAAATAGAAAATGAATCGCATCGCATCATAGAGGCGGTAGTCCACACATACAAATAATCGATCTTATCTTTTCCCAAAGGATTGGATGGTAAGATGGTAAATATTATATTATTAGAAAATATGTATAATTATTTCATAATTAAAATATATAAACATTATACCCATAATAAAACAATTATATAAAATGTGGTGATGAAAAATGTTTTTTATCTCTACATGGAGATGTTATGTCATACATATGAACAAGCAACGCATTAAATTCTTATTTTATTAAAAGGGAGTTAATAAGAGCATTTTAATGATAATTATAACATTTAAATATATTAGTGTTAGATAATTAATTATTTTATGAAATTTTTTTCCTATTTATATGTGGTAAAAGAAACAATAAATAGAATTTGGTCGTTTTAGGTGATTACCTCTTCTTTGAAAAAAATACCTTAGAAATCCTATTAATTTAATTCCCCAAAACCAGTTACCTAGAGTCAGTGCATTATTACGTATCATTGGCATGATCATATAAAATCATGTCTCGAAAGACCGATTCTTTTAGTAGCCATGGAAGTACTAGATACATTCATAAGGTTTACATTACATCATAAAATGGAAAACTACAACAATATTGTTTCCAAAGACAATACTGAGATCCCATAGAATATCCCTAAAGGTCAGTCATAATATACTTCTTTACATCCTGGGAAAGACAAAACATAGAAAGGGGTGAGCTCAGATGCTCATTAAGGATAACAATATAGCAGAATCCTTCATAAATAAGAATAACATTTATGGCAATGTATAATACTAAAACAACATCCCTTTAAACATAAAATTAATCTTAATATAGAAAATATAAATCAAAATAATGCCATTTACTTACTCACTGCTATATTCTACTAGTTGAATAATCACATGAAATATCAAATAGCCACTTTCATAATGATGGAATGAATAATGCCAGACTTTCATAACCACATTGTCAATGCCTTGTGCCATGAATACAAATAAGATTTTGTCAAGGCCTCGTTACAAGACACTAGTTTGTCTCATGAGACCTACCGATGAATCGAGGAGCTATAGCGGGCTCGACCCGTCACATACTAAGTCCAATGCA
Source organism: Viscum album (assembly GCA_963277665.1). Lineage (NCBI taxonomy): Eukaryota > Viridiplantae > Streptophyta > Magnoliopsida > Santalales > Viscaceae > Viscum > Viscum album. The sequence continues at coordinate 944,031,842 of OY728121.1, read as the reverse complement.
TTCCTCACATGAAAAGGTTTAAACATAACATAAACATTCGTATTAAAACTAGCATAAAAAATGTCAATACATTATCCATAAACCATGAATGGTGTAAAAATAACACATCCACAGTCAAACATATCACAAAACCTTCAATACAATATGGATGTTTTGTATCATAATAAATCAACTTCAAATAAGCTTAAAATCCATCAAAGGATGTTGACATAGATGAAATTGAACCTTTTTTTTGAGAAATGTCTATTTATATTTTGAAATCATTTAGGAAAACATTTATTTTGGAAATATTTTTATAATCTTGTAAGGGAATATTGGACGATGTTATAATGGCGGAAAATAGCTGCAACCGCGGTATAATTTAAAAAAGATATTCTTACCTTAATTTTGTCAAAAAGTTTATAAATGACCATGTTTGGAAAACGACTAAATTATTCCTTTATAAACATCTTATAGTAGTCAGACAATGTTATAAATGACTTTAACCCATAGTCTATAAAAAATGAAGAATGTTTTGAAATACATTTTTAAGAAACAGGGATGTGGATGATAAAGAGGTCCTAGTCGATAATTACATATAAACAACCTCAGATAATGAAGAGATTGTGAAATTAACCCTTAGATTGTAATTTTCTTGGTCGAGGGTACGTTAACCTCCTATATAATGGTGAAATAATTGTTATTAAATTATACAAGAATCATATACATTAATATGATATCATATATGATCTTTTAATATTTCTTTGTTAATAATATTTTAGTATTATCGTCATTTTGGGTGATAACTGATTCCTTCTCCTAATATGTTTAGTTACGTAAGACATGTTTGTTATGATTAGGATATATTTGATTAATATCAAGAATTATATAATGTTCTTAAACATAATTTTTAATCATCAAATGGAAATTAGTCTTGAATGGATACGATGGTGAATGAATCTTATCGCGTTCGTGGAGACAGTAATCCGTACGTACGCACGAGCAACAATATCACACTTTTGATATTAATATCATATATAATTGGATGATATACCATATATAAAGAATAATTATCATTTTATATTTATTATTTACATCAATTATACATCAATATTATACCCATACTAATTATGATGTATTGAATACCAATTACAACACGGCGTGGAGACGGTAAGCCGTTCGTACGAATGTATGGTGACATGTCATTCAAAAGATGGATAGAATAATGAATATGGTTGTAACATATTTATAATAACATCACAGTATTTATAAGGATTTGGAGTTATTATTTTGGTATGGTAATAACAAAGAAATAGGAAGTGGAAGAAGAAAAGAACTTGAAAGAGGTGATGAAATGTTTACCTCTTCTTTGGGTTCTTCCTTTTGATTTGATAAAAAGGGATCTATAGGTTGGATTTTTGACCAATGTAAGGCCTCTAAGATGAAGGGAGTAATGTTGGGAGGATATTTGTGTAGGGGTTGTTCGAGCCAAACGGCTTTGAAGGTGTGAATTTGAGAGAAGGGGAATTTTCTTTTTATAGGAGGGGTGAGGGGAACCATAGGAAAAGAGTGAAATATTATTTTATAATAAATTCATTCTAGGTTTATAATGTCTAAAAATTGTTTTATTTATAGGATAATGTGGGTATGGGTCGCAATCCAATCGACCAATAGGTTTTAGACAGGTTTGGGTCACTATATTAACCTTATCTCTTAGATTTAGCTCTTAGTTAATTAGTGTGACATTTATCATGTCTCTTTGTATTATTATATTATTTTGTTAATAAACTTACTATAACAAGAAAAGAGAACCGAAAGTGGTTAATTATTAATATATATAACCTTATATATTTCATTTCTCCAAACCTTATATTTTTAGGAACATTATATCAATTAATAATATAATATTTGTTTTAAAAACTCTTTTACGTCAATTTTGACACTATTTAATAATTGTTTTTCATTAAAGTATTAACAACTTTATTAATTAGATCTAAACTAATTTAATCAATCCCAAAATGTCATATTAACTTAGAAAATTCGTTTATGGAATCAAAGATTTAAAATTTTATTTAATTTAACATTTTTAATACCTTTTATTTGATCCTATGATTAATAAGGAAAATATTGCATCATCATTATGTCATAAATAAATTTAATTATTAAATTTATAAAATTTATAAATAAACTACCATTATTTAAAAAATATTTTTATCTATCTAATGAATATTTATAGTTGAAGAGATAATATATATAAACCTATGTAAAAATTGTTTTACTAAAAGATATATGCTTATGTCATTTTTGTATTTACTTTAACTTAATTAATATAAAGTGTCATTTTCACTTACAAGTGGCTCCATGGGGTCCCAAATTTGACCCAAGGTTTCCCATGGTCGGACATGTATCATCCAATAGGTTTAGGAGATGTGTTAGGGTAATTTATTATTATTATTATATAATTTTTACCATTATTTACCAGATTTACCATTTAACAATGGTAAATTAAATATTTACCGATGTAATTATTCAAAATGTCTAAAAATAAATGTTCTATTTTTACACAATTTGGCCCTCCTGATTCTAAATATGTAATCCATTTTTTTAAATTCAAAACACATAAGTGGTATACATTAATTTAAAATTAATTCTCGTTGTCAAAACAAAAAGCGTGTTTTTAAGAAATAATAACTATCAAATGACTGGCACTTGTTTATGTCTAGTTTAAATGTGAAATTATGTCCAATGACCAAAATTGGATTAAATGGTAAAAATATAATATAATTATACTTTAAAACCACTCAATATTATAATTTATCACTACAAATTATTATTATTAGAAGAGTTGTTTTGAATTAAAATTTAGTATTTTTCACTATTCTTCAAAAGTTGAATGTTTTCGGGAAAATACCAAAAATTCACCCTAAGATAATTTTCATATTCTGAATCCAAAAATGAAGTCCATTTTGAAAGATAAAATTTACAAAATTTCAAAATGTGGGTATTACTATTCATAACAGCTAGTTTGATTTGTTGTGGTGTGTTAGAACTCGATGTTGCGTACAACACACGCTATTGTATTATTCAAAGGGAAGCGTACTGTGGAAGGTTGAGGTGTCACATTCTCACCTACTTCAAATAGTTGCGTACTCGCAATTTGAAATTGTTCTTCGAAAATAAAAGGTTGAAAATAGAAAATACCTTTGTGGAAAACCCACATCGGATATAGGGTTAATAAAATTTAGTTTTAATAAGAGGGAAAGGGAAATGAGAATGTCAGCACCAAATTTGGGTTTTGAATAAGAGAACATTGGTGCAAATTATAGAAACATAATTAGAGGAAAAATGTAAATATTTATATGGAGTGATTGAGGTTATCAATAAAAAACAAGTGTAAAATTGAGGGCCTCAAAGCCATCAATCTATGATGATTTAAAATATCATTAGTTCAACAAAACATAACGTATTAGGATAAAACATTTTTGGTTTTAAAATTCCTTCCCTAAAGTTTAAGAATTAATTTATTCATAGAATAATAAAAATTTATATATATATAGTTGACAAGTATAGTTTCATCCTTCAACTAATTTTTACCACAAACTCATCTTTCACTCCAAAAGATAATAGAACTCAAAAATATTATATTAATCTTAATAGTATATGTTTCCAAATATTAACACATAACATTATAATGATGAAAAATATTTTTTAATAACCAGAGACTTCTTGTAGGCTAGTTTTAGGTAATTAAGGCCTGTCGCACTATGGTTGTGTGTTCGATTCCTGCAGCTTTATCCGACGCGACAGGTCATTGCCCGACCTGTAGGTTGTACTTTTCCTAAAACTATAGTATCATAATTTTTCAAAAATAATCATAAGAAATGTTTTAACCTTAAACAATACTATCCAATTTCAACTTAATCCATTTTAAACATTATAGTTATCCAAAGTACGTCTTTCCAGGCTCTCGGTAAAAGGTATCTAAATTCCAAAATCAATTGCAACATCAGATTCCCCGAACAAAGTAATGTTTTTATTATTGTCACATAATGAAAATATGATTACCTTATTCATATTAAAACCTTAATGAAAACAACAAGTACTACAATACAATCATAATATATATAACATTATTCTTATAACCAAAATAGAATCCTTGAGTCCAAAATCACAAATACATTAGTTATGCCAATTCAACTGTAGTAATAGCATAAGCTTGGCCTTCATCCCTTAGCATTTTCTGAGGTTTGTTTCCCAGACTCTTAGGACATTCATTTGCATTATGCCCCATTTTTCTTCAATTGTAGAATTCAACATTGACAGCCTCTATCTTTCCCTTACAATCACGAGCCTCGTGACCTTTTTCTCCACATTTGTATCAAACTCCCATTCCTTTTATGAATGTACCATGGTGTTTCTTCCCAAAATTAGCACATAATGGAAAATCCTTCTTTCCCTTTTCCCCTTTATCCATATCTTATTCCACCATTCCCTTCTTCTCTTTCTTTACTTTATTGTCATAAGATTTAGAGAAATCCTTTTCTATCTTGATAGCACATGAGACTATATCTTCTTACATTGAGAAAGATTGTGAGACTAATGCTCGATGATGAAATGGTTTTAACCCATCAAAGAAATGATCAATATTACTCCTTGGGTTACATATATAATCTTTTTCATGCCTTTCTATCCTTTTAAAGTTCATCTCATACTTTTCGACATTATCATCATCTTTTTTCCTCAGACTCAAAAATTATCTTTCCATATCCGCTCGATGGTCATGACGAAAGTATTTTTCTATGAAAATTTCTTTAAACTCCCTCAATTCCATATTTGATACTTCATCATATTCCTTTGTGTTTTGAATCAATGACCACCATTAATCAGCATCCCCAGTGAGGAGGTAAAATTCCATGACAACTTTTTACCTTTCGCTACTCCCCAAGGCATGGAATATTTTCTCAATGGAATTTATCTATTGCTAAACTACTAGTCGATTTTTACCCCCATTAAATGTTGGTGGTTGTTACCTCATGAAGCGATCTAACATTGATACTCTGCATTGTGGATCAGGGTGCTCCATACGAGTAAGGTTATTATTCATAACCTGCCTGAGTTGTCCCAGTAAGGTGATAAGCTGATCAGCACCAGTTGCATCACCAGCTCCACTATAATTATCTTTAGTAGGAGGGAAATACCTATATGGATTACATGCATTGATAATGTTTCCATTCCTTCAACAAGGCACCATTTCTAAACAATGGCATACACTACATTAGTTTTTGAATCGCAATACATAAATCCAAACATGTAAAAAACATAACATAAATTGAATAGCTTATGGATATAATCCATAATCATAAAAAAGTTTTCTTTGAGTAATTATACACTCATAAACCCATCATAATGGTTTGTAAAGATAATAAGAATTATCCTAAGCAGATCCCCCGGGAGTGTCGTAACCAAGAATGTAGCAAGACCCATTGTCCTGCACCAGTTCCCATTCGGGTTTAGCTCAAAGCAGTGTTTTTAGGTTTTACCTGTAGGTACATCTGTGCCAGAGCTGACTCTATCTGCTCGTATCTATATAGGGATGTATTTCTTGGAAAACTCACAAAATCTCTACAATACCAAAATTCTAGGAAGTTCTTCTATACTATTACTCAAAGTCTATCTTAGGGCTATGTGATCTAATCAGAGTTTATCTAAATCTAGTTTCCAAGGTTTGTACTAAAATTTTTTCTGATACCAACAATAACGCCCCGACCCCAGTTACCCAGATTCGGTGCATTGTTACGTATCATTGTCATGACCACAAAAAATCAAGTCTCGAAAGACCGATTAGTTTAGTAGCCTTGGAAGTACTAGATATATTCATATGGTTTACATTACATAATAAAATAGAAAACTACAACAACATTGTTTCCATATAAAAAATTGATATCCCATAGACTATCCCAGCAGGTCAGTAATAATATAATTCTTCACATCTTGGAAAAAATAAAACATAGAAAGGGGTGATATCAGAAGCCTAGTAAGGATAACAATATAGTGGAATCTTTCATAAAAAAGCATAATATTTAAGGCAATGTATAATACTAAAACAAAATCCTTTTCTACATAAACTTCATCTTAATATAGAAAATATAAATCAAAATACTTTCATATACTTACTCACATGGATATTCTACTAGTCGAATAATCACATGAAATATCAAATAGCCACTTTCATAATGATTGAATGTATAATGCCAAATTTTCATAACCACATGGTGAAGGCCTTGTGCCAAGACTAAAAATAATATTTTTTCAAGGCCTTGTGCCAAGTCACTAGTTTTTCTCATGAGACATACCGATGCATTGAGGATCTATAGCAGGCTCCACCCATCACATACTATGTCCAAGGCATTCCTCAAATGAAAAGGTTTAAACATAACATAATCATTCGTATTAAAACTAGCATACGAAATGTCAATAATTTATCCATAAACCATGAATGGTGTAAAAATAACACATACATAGTCAAACATATCACAAAACCTTCAATACAATATGGAATTTTTGTATCATAATAAATCAACATTAAAAAAGCTTAAAATCCTTCAAAGGATGTAGACATAGATAAAATCATAACCATTTTTTAGAAATGTATCCTTATATTTTGAAATCACTTAGGAAAACATTTATTTTTTAAATATTCTTATAAGCATGTATGGGAAGCTTCAGAGATGTTATAATTGCAGAAAATAGCCGCACCCGCCGTATAAGTTAAAAAAGATATTCTTACCTTAATTTTGATGAAACGTTTATAAAGGACCTTGTTTGGAAACGATTGAAATATTCCTTTATAAAAATCATATAAAATTAAAACAAGGGTATAATTGAATTTAACCCACATTATATAAAAAATTAAGAATGTTCTGAAATAAATTTTTGAGAAACACGGATGTGGATGATAAAGAGGTCCTAGTAGATAATTACATATAAACAACCTTGGATAATGAAGAGATTATGAAATTAACCCTTAACTTGTAATTTTCCGTTGTCGAGGGTACACTAACCTAATGTATAATGGTGAAATAATTGTTATTAAATTATACAAGAATCATATACATTAATATGATATCATATACGATATTCTAATGTTTCTTTGTTAATTATATTTTAGTATTATCGTCATTTCGGGTGATAACTGATTCGTTCTCCTTATATGTTTGGATACATAAGCCATGTTTGTTATGAGTAGGATATATCTGATTAATATACAGAATGATATTATGTCATTAAATATTATTTATAACCATCAAATGAAAATTAGTCTTGAATGTATAAGATGGGGAATGAATCTCATCGCGTTCGTGGAGACGATAATCCGTACGTACGCACAAGCGACAATATCATTCTTTTGATATTAAAATCATATATAATTGGATATTATATCAAATATACAGAATCATTATCATGTTATATTTAATATTTTAATCAATTATACATCATTATTATAACCATCCAAATAATAATGTATTGAATAACAATTACACCACTTCGTGGAGACGGTAAGTCGTACATACGAATGTATGGTAACATGTCATTAAAAGGATGGATAGAATACTAAATATTGTTGTACCATATTTATAATAACAGCACAGTATGTATAAGGTACTGGAGTTATTATTTTGGTATGGTAATAACAAAGAAATAGGAAGTGTAAGAAGAAAAGAACTTGAAAGAGGTGATGAAATGTTTACCTCTTCTTCCAGTTCTTCCTTTTGATTTAATCAAAAGGGATCCTTAGGATGACTTTATGACCAAAGGATGGCCTCTAGGTTGAAGGGATGAATTTTGGGAGGATATTTGGGAAGGGGTTGGCCGAGCCAAATGGATTTGAAGGTGTGAATTTGAGAGAAAGGTGATTTCCCTTTTATAAGAGGGGTGAGGGGCACCTTAGGAAAAGAGTGAAATATTATTTTATAATAAATTAATATTAGGATTATAATGGATAAAAATTGATTTATTTCTAGGATAATGTGGGGATGGGTCTAAATCCACTCAACCAATAGGTTTTAGACAGGTTGGGTTCACTATATTAACCTTATCTCTTAGATTTAGCTCCTAGTTAATTAGTTTCATATTTACCATGTCTCTTTGTATTATTATATTATATAGTTAATAAACTTACTATAATAAGAAAATAGAACCCCAAGTGGTTCATTATTAAAATATAGATCCTTATATAAGTCATTTGGCTGAACCATATATTTTTAGGAATATTATATCAATTAATAATATAATATTTGTTTTAAAAACACTTTTATGTTAATTTTGAGACTATTTAATAATTGATTTTTGTTAAAGTCTCAACAAAGTTATTAATTCTATATAAATTAATTTTATCAATCCTAACATTTCATATTAACCTATTAAATTTGTGTATGACATCAAAATGTTCAAATTATGTATATTTTTTATTTTTAATACCATTTATTTGATCCTTTCATTAAAAAGGAAAATACAACATCATGATTGTGTCAAAAATAAATTTAGTTATTCAATGTCTAAAAATTATAAATAAAATAAAATTATTTAGGAAATATTTTTATCTTTCTAAAGAATATTTATAGTCAAGGATATAAAATTTATTACTATATGTAAAAATTATTTTACAAAAAGATATATGCTTATGTCATTTTTGTATATACATTAACTTAATTAATATATAGTGTCATTTTCACTTACAAGTGGCTCCATGGGGTTCCAATTTAGTCCCAAGGATTCCCATGGTCGTATATGTATTATAAAATAGGGTTAGGACACGTGTTAGGGTAGTTTAATATTATTATAATATTATTTTGTACTCTTATTTACCGGATTTACCCTTTAACCATGGTAAATAAAATATTTACCGAAATAATTATTCAAAATGTCTAAAAATAAAAGTTATCTATCTAAACAATTTTGGACCTCATGATTCTAAATATGGAATAAATTTTTCTAAATTCAAAACAAATAAGTGATAGAAATTAATTTAAAATTAATTCCTGTTGTAAATATTTGTGTGTTTTTAAGAAATAATAAAAATCAAAAGATTATCACTTGTTTATAACGAGTTTAAATGTGAAATTACATCTAATGAAAAACATTGGATTAAATGGTAAAAATATAATCTAATTATACTTTAAAACCACTCAATTTTATAATTTAGCACTATAAATTATTTTGATTAGAAAAGTTGTTTTTAATTAATGTTTTGTAATTTTCACTATTCATCAAAAACTGAATGTTTTCGGAAAATTACCAAAAATTCACTGTAAGCTAATTTCGATATTCTTAATCCAAAAAATGAACTCCATTTTGAAAGATTAAATTAAAAAATTTTAAAAAACTGGGTATTACTATTCATAATGGCTAGTTTGATTGGTTGTGGCATATTAGAACTTGAAGTTGCATACAACACACGATATTGTATTATTCAAAGGGAAATGTACTGTGAAAGCTTGGGGTGTTACAATTAAGGACCCTAAGGAATGTATTTTGGTAAGAGAAAAACCTATAGATTGTGTATAATGATGTTTTAATATGATTATTTTAGGGGATGATAATACAAGAAGTCTGAATTTTTTGTTAATAAGTGAAAAGTGATGTCCCCTTTTATAGTTGAGGTAATCGAAATCTTTTGAAATCATTACAAGACTAAAATATAATAAGTTCATTATCTAATGTAAATTATTAAAAATTATAATATATTTGATGATAAATATGGATGGTATTGATATCCCAACCTAAAATAAAATTTTAATAGGTTTACATGGTGTTGTAAACCTTTTTGTTTTGTATGACCCCTTTATTAACATATTTTAACATTGATCATTATAAAAATAATTTCACGCTAATATGATAACAATTTGAAATATAAAGTCAAAATGGATAATAAATTTAAAAGGGATAATTTTTTAAACCATATCCTTTCAAACTTATCATCTTTCAATATTTTTATGTTTTTTAAATAATTTTAAAAAAATATAATGTCTATAAAAATTCTTAAATGTCAATTTTGACAATATTCATTTAATTTGACTTCATGGACATACATTAAAAGATAAATTTTCATTATGATAATTTTATAAAAATTTATAATGTTTTATTTATCCTCAAAATTCTGGGCACCCTATTACTCACTCAAATTATATTAATTTTAGTACTTTTAAAATCATTTATTTTACATTTGAATTTATTAAATAAATAATGGATTAGTATTGTATATGTTCATAAAGAAAAATATCATACTTATAAAATATTTAAATAAATTTATTTAATAAAAATAATTACATTAATATCACAATATACATTTAAAATCCAACAGAACTTATGTTTCCCCAATGTGCTCATAGAAAATATATTTAAAACTACGAGAGTGACATTATGTTACATTCATTGAATTAAATATTATATTGGTAATTTTTTGGGGCCTGTGTCCATTATGAAATAAAATTAATCTTATGTTGATATGGGATGAATTATCTTCATCCAATAATAATTAATATATAATATTAAGACCTTGTAACAATGTTTTAATCTAGATTAACTCAATTTACCCAATACCATAATGATAAAACTTACCATGGTTACTATTCAGATTTACCAAAAATAATAGGGTTCTATTTACAAAATTTTAAATTCTTGACTCCAAATATGGAATCAACTATATCATATTCAATACCAATAATTGGAAAAATTAATTTTAACATAATAACATGACACTCGACAAAAACCACTTTTTAGAAACATTCATTGGTAAGAAAAAAATTTTATTTAATTTTTTCCCATGCCAAGAAAAATATTAAATAATTATTAAAAAAAATTATTAATATTAAATATATATATATATATTTGATAAAATAAATTCCAAAATATTTAATACTATAATTTATTATGATAATAATAATTTTTTTGAATAAAAACAATGTTTTAAAAAAATCTGTTTCATAATTTAAAAAAATTATGTAATAAATTATAAAATAACATAAAATCTAATTAAAATGATTGGATTATTTAAAATATAAGGGAAATAAATTTTTTAAACCATTTTATGAAAAATAGAACTTTGTACATTCTTGGAAGAATGACACTGTTTTAAAAAATAATCAGTATTTTCAATATTCTCCAGAAAATATATATTTTTTGAAATACCATAGAACTTCTATATTTGATGATTAAGATATGATGATTTTGAAATTTTTGTTAGTTTTATCAAATAAATTTTCTGAAATATTATACATTTAAATATAATATTTTATCACAAAATGCAATATAAATTATTTTGATAAGAATCTATTATTAATATATAATATAGCATGAAAAAAATTGAAAGCTTATTTAATAATTATTAATCTATAAATATATATTAGTATATATATTTTATTCATATTGTAGTTAATCTTGATCTTACGCACTAATTGAATAGCTATGTTATAATGGTCATATTTAAATAATAATATTTCATGGTTCATTTATGTTCGTTGTTGTGTTTCGTATATGATATTGAACATAATGTTCATATTTTAAAAAAATCATCATGTGTTACAAATATATTTTATTTAAATATCCTATATAGCTCTAGTATGTCCAATTCACACTAATATTTCAGCTCAAACATTTTCTATTTTTTTATTTTAATACATTGGAGCTGTTAGATGGAAGATGTCTTGAATAAACCTCTAATCGTACTTTTCCTACCCAAGGATGCCCTTGGACTCAAAAAATTACTTGGGAATTTATAATTAATCACAACCTCACAAACTCTAGATCAACTATAATTCTAGTATTATAAATCACATTACTAAACAATTAATCCACATGATTCCTAAAATCACATTTCAAGAGTTATTCATATAGTCGATTTTCTCAAAGCATGCTCAGTAGAAAATAATTGTTTCTATCATGCATATCTATCATCCTTGAATATATTTGGATATCAGTAATGACCACCACAATAAATAATTATCAATATATATGTTTTATCATATTCATGAGATCCATAAACACTACTGGTACATTTTTCATCAAAAAAGGAATCACAAGGTAATCATGTAGTTCATATGTTCTCTTGAATGTTGTTTTAATTATATCATCCTCTATGACACAAAGTTGATGGAATCCAGATCATATAATTATTCTAGAAAATCACCAGCCTCCTCATTATTGATCCGAGAAGCCACTAATCCTCAGTAATATTTACATGTTCTTCACTGTAATCTGATGTCACTTCTAGAAATCCATATAGCCAATGTCTATAACTCAAATTTATTGAAAAAAACACAATATCACCATAATGAGATGTTCTCAAGATAATGATTTATTTTCCAATAAATCCTCATGTTTAATCTTATGTTCCTTCAACTAAACCAGTATAATATGATATCAATTAATTTATATGGGATTACATCATGGAAAAATTATAATAATATAATTATTTCTTCTTTAAAGAGGGTTCTTTGAATGTTATCTCTAAAAACATAATGATAGTGATTAGGAAGTGAATATGTTACTACTATTTATTTTTCTACAACAGATAATACCAAAACCTATGTTTTAATATTTCAATATTTATCGTGTACATTCCCACTCTTCAGTATCCAACTTCCCATTCACAAATCATCAAAAACATCATATTCCTAGTCACAGTAAAGGATAATAATTTCCTATAGTTGTAATCATGTTCTTGGTAACTAGTCAACCCATACATTCCAAATATCAAATCAAAACTAGTCATATCAAGAATCATGAAACCCCACTTATGTCTATTTCTATCAAATTTCACATGAAATTATAGACCTCTATGAATATTGTTTTAATTCATCCCTAGGGGTGTGTAAAGACAAAATAGTTCAGAGGACAACTAAATTATTAAGTTAAGGGAAATAAATCATGAGAAGATATGAAAGAATGGGACATTCCTTTAACAAACAAAGTATTCAAAAAAATATATATAACCAAGAAATTACCTTAATATATGGAAGGTTCCTCTCCAAAATTTATAAGAGATTAATCTAATGTGAACTACCATCCATCAATGGGACTATGACCTTTCCCATATAGATAGTGGATTTCAAAAGTCATCTACATATAAGGTGTTTATATTATATGTGGAGCTCATAAACCTCTATTTCTAACAAAACTACCATAACATAGCACTGATGTCGTTAAACAATATTTTTATAGATTTTCCACCTTTCCACATTAGCTACACTACAAATGTAGTTTCAAAAAAGTCTTACTAACATGTCCTCCCTATTTATAGTTGAATCACATAAAGGAACCATCTCTAATAGAGTAATCCGATGATATACTTATCTTATATGTCTTTCTATAGCCACATAAGAATGAATCCTCTCCCTTCCTCTTTCCACAATGGGAAGAATCAGCCATAGAATACCTAGGAAATCAATTAGTAATTCCACTGAAATCTGAAATATGGATTGCATTCATGACCCCCCCCCCCCAAATGTTTTTCATTGATCATTGCCTTATGAAGTAGTTATAGGTATTTATTCCTATAAAATACCCTGTCATATCATTTGAGTTCTTATTGATGTAAAATATGAATCTTTTTATCCTTTTAAACCCTTTTCCACTATATTTTAGGGGAAAATAATAGTGAAATTGTCATATGTACATGGTTATAAGATTGTAGTATCACCCACAATTAAAGAACCCTAATCTCTAGAGTGTGGTCTAACTTACTCATGATTGGGAAGATCTCCTCAAAGAATATTTCCTTCACGATAGTCCAGGTAAGACCCAAATTCCTACTTACCTATCTCATAACATTAAAATATCTATTACTGTGTCCCTACACATAAAAAGTGTCCAACATCAATAATTGATTCATTAGTGTTTTAACCTGGTTGAATATCCTAATAATTATTTTGATGTTGTCTTACATATCATGTGGAACCCCGGTACCCTATATGGATAGGGGATACTAATTATAAAAATCCTAATCATAATAAATGATCATCTAATGTGCCTTTCCACCTTAAACATGTACTAAATATATGAATTTATGTTATAGAATATTTCATACCTTAAACACTGGAGTGGGTACCAGAGCATGATGAAGTGTATCCCAATGAACAATCACTTGTGGAACTAGTGTGTCCACCATAGTGTGTGAAATATGGTTTTATTTATGTGTATATACCATCATAAAAATCTAAGTAAACATTGTCTGAAATCCTTAAAAAAATATAAAATTATTATAAAAACACACTTATTGTAACCATATAATATATTCAAATGTAGAAGATAGACATTTTAAAAGAAGGCATATCCAAGATGTCTTCGCATAATGATAACACATAACATTCCAAGTACTACCCAGACCTTATGTATTTTCATACATACCTACACGAGACTCATACTCATATATATATATAGAAGAAACATGCTCATGTTAAAATTATCTAACATGTGAACAAATATATCACAGAGTAACAAATCAAGGATCATGATATTTAATAAAATGAACTACGATGAAAAGAATGAAATAGTTATATATATCTTATATTACAATATGTTACTAGTTACGATTCATGAATGAACTCAAATCACATAAGTCATAACAACACAACATAGATTATCAATATCAAACTCTAAATCCATAATTATAAAATGAAACCCATCTTTAGTAACACATAGGTCTGAAAAATAGGATCTATCGAGCATTTTTTGTGACTCCCCTTCTTGATTTCTTCACTACCTAACTCATTTAAAAAATACTGTAAATGTATTAGAGAGAAATGAAAAATGGAAAATCCTTTGATTCGACATTGTAACACCTCAATCTGAATCACATGTTTTGGGTTGGAGGGCTACATGACCCCATGCACACCTCCTTATATGCAAGAGACTAACAAATAGAAGTAGGGCTCCCAACTGTACAAATGGATACAATACCTTTATTATCAAAATAGATACATCAAAATTATATCCAAGTATAAATAAACATCATGAATAAACATTGGAAAAAATAATAATAAATGTTATATCAGATGAAATGATGGGTATCATAGAGTCATATAAGAAAAATATACCAAGGACGCTCGACCTGGCAGATCATCTAGTATTACAGAAAGAAATAGGGGAGTAAATATAAAATAACATTACAATGTATATATAGTATTTATCTCATCACTACCTACATCATCATGAAATGTTTCCTTAACACTCTATTTATAGACCCCTTCCCCCACCAAGATCCCTAATTATGATGTCATTATTCACATCATGATTATCATGAAGGGTGTAATTATAATCCCAATAGGAAACTACCAATGAATAATTAATATAAGTGGAGATATATTAGGTGTATAACAAAAATAAAAGTAATTCATATGTAAACAATAAACTAATCAATTTATCAGATCATTTTTCACTAACCAAGCTAAAACAAACCTTGGCCCTACCCACATCAACATTATACTAGGAAGGATATCAATGTTAGTCATTACAAGTCTCAAAACATGCCACATGGTCCATAAATAAGATCTTCACTCAATTCCATTCAGTCGAATCTTTTATTAAAAATTTAATGAATACATTATGCCCCCTCATAAGGAATCCATCTATCCTCCCATGAGGCTAAGGCCCTCTAACATTAATAATTAATTGGAAAACCATCTCGCATGTACGATATTTCTCCCATGTTTGAATTAAAAAACATTGGATACTCTTCACCCCGATATTTCTTTACTCCTACATTAGCTGAACATGTTTGTGACGTTAGATAATATCATTAAAAAATGTCATGTAATTATCATTTATCACATATCCAATTCTTCCCAAGGTACTATTTATCTAATTTTTAGAAACCTAGTCCCCTTAAATCTTAACCAAATGTTATACATGCTATGGAACACTGAAAATAATTACTTAGAATAGTATGGAAAACCAGTTATATCAAGTATGGTTCTCACTAGCCAATAACAATCTCCCATAATAAACACATATAAAAATTGGGACATAAATCATACTAAAACATAACATTTAATTGTAAAAACATTTTATATAAAAAAACCTTATATGGTAAAGATCATCCAACATTAAAAATGTTTATTCAAACATCATTATCCATAAATATCCGACTCCCAAATAAAAATTATGCAACAATAGGATAACACCTTCATATTAGGGGTCCCTATAACCAATCCATATATATAATAAAAAAGGGACTATAGTGAGATTCATAATGAAAAATAATACGAAAGCGTAGAACCACATCAACACATAGAATGAGGTCTTCTGTGAGTGGTAGATCTCGTTTCCCTCATAACCAGAGAAGAATTTGTATAGAGTTCCATGTGCCTATAATAACAATATAATTCATGATATAAAATAATCAAACATGGCAATTAATCAATGAATAATGAACGTCCAAAAACTTCCAAAGATTAATAATTTATTAGATAGGGTAGGAAGTGGAAATGGGTTAGGACATATTAATGAATCAATTGAGTCAAAACACCGTTAATGTACTACCTTAATTAAATACATATTTTCTCTTCTTTTAAATGAATAAAACCGATGAAGGTTGAATTCTCATTCAACCATTTCAAAAAATTTATATTACCATGGTTTCCACTATGGTATTAGTGGAGTCAAACTCAAAAATCCTAGGAAAAAATGAATGGAATTCCCTAAATAGTGTGGTGTTAAATTATTTTAATTTTTTGACTCACCATGATTTCCACCATTTCATGGGGTGTTCTCCTTTTGTTGTGGTTCAATGTTTAACTCTCTATTTAACACACTCAATTCCATCCCCTGACACAAGTTTTTTGGACCTATAAATTTCACAAGCATGTTCTTGGCATAAAACACCCTACATGATTTTTTTTTCCTTTCCTTGGTTCACCTCAAAATTTCAAAACACCTATTTAGGTGTCCAAGAAACCTGAAACTCATTATTAACCCTAATTTAAGCATTTAGGGATCAAAATATCTATTAAATTTAGTATAAAACTTAAAATAATGTCCCTCATAAATGCATGGGTGTTACAGATATGAACACCATCCTATGAGGTCACATGAGCTGTGTTATGCTTGATTTATATTTGGGGAAGTCACATAATTACACTATGTAGTTTCTAGTTAATTATTTATACAACCAATTATTTTTAGGTACAAATACCAAACCCGCTTCAATAAATACAAAAATTACTCTTCTGATAGGGACACATAGAATACGAGATGAATGAAGTTGAGGAAAAGTGAGGGTAGAGTCTACTTGAGCCCTATAGGGAGATTAAAATGTAATATCCACTAAGAAAATGTTATCAGGATATTTTAATTAATATATTATTCTCAATAAATCCTAACTAGGATGACTTAAAAACGTATAAAGTCCACCACTATTCACTAAACCAACCCATTTCTGACAGTACTAGTTCATTACACTTCAATAAGAATGATTACACACCACTAATGGTCTAAGATGGTAATATTAGGGGAAATACACAAGGAAGCAATTATAAGACAAAATAAATTAAGTGACTTGGACAATGAAAAATAATTTAGGTGATTATTATATGGGTAAATAACCTATGTGGGGAGGGTATGTCATAATCAATGGTGTAGGTTTCATTAAGAAAAACTAACCATGCATTCAGATTCCAATAACATGGTGCACTACTTAGCGATTCCACATTACTAGTGATTAATATATGACCCATGTTGGATCCTCCATCTTCTAAGATATATTTATTATTAATGGAAACCCAAAAAAACATTTATTCCATCATGTTAATGTGGTCAAAACTAAGATAAGGTGGAACTAAATCCACCTCCAATGCCACATGATGCCTATGAAAAATATTTTAATTATATATTGAACCCATAAAATCATGAATTTAATTTATAAATAATATAGTATGTTCTTCATCTATAATAAATAGGTCCCTAGGGGATTTAAAATCATTAATTATCATGATAATGATGGAATTAATCATAGATATATTAGTGGGAACTCTCCTGGTTCCATAATGGATTTCCCCTCTAGTCAGTGAGTTATGTCGTAGATGGAAGACCTCCTAGAGTAATCCCATAATCATTAATAAAGGAGTACAAACTAATTTAATTTATATATCCCATCCTGCCTATCAATATCAGGAAAGTAATATTGTCTTTCTCTTTAGGCATATGACTCATGATGGTTCCTTTTGGTGATATCATCAACGAGACAGGGATATTCAAAAAGGACAAGTCAATATGTATGTCGATACCAAATCTAATTAGTCATTATATTGTAATATGATTCATATTATGTATATAGTTTCTCAAAATTATATTAACTCACATGATTTTAGAGACATGAGTTGATTGTTTCAATTTTTTTTTAAAATTTCTTCATATAAGGGAATCCATGTATATATTTTCCCTAAATGGTTACTGATGTCACGCCTTTTAGGACATATATATCCTTGTAGAATGACATTATACAATATGGAAAATATCTATGTTTTTTAGTGTGTACATTTATAATATCATCATAATTACAGAACATTATATAGTATAGTCCTTCCACATGACCTTAAAATGTACACCCCAAACCAAATGGATTTTGACATATGATTTGATGGGATATATAGGATTCCTATATGAGTATGAAACCCAAAAAAATTAACCATTTACATCCATACTTATATAACCATATCCACATTATCAAATGACTCTTTTCATTTCACCATATTACCCATCAAATAAGACCTCAACTAGAGGGTCATATTCCCTCCCAGTAAACATCCTGACACTATGAATTCATCTACATTCTATTTGATCTACCTAGTTGGACAGGTTTTTCATAGTCAACCAAAACCTCTCTAATTAGGTTATTCTTCCTTCGATTTTATACTTAATGGGTCATGGAAAAGTATATTCCATAGATTCCATTTCAATTTTTCTTTTAACCCATGTTTACATACCATATGACAATTACCAACATGGATTATTCTGTGCCACATGACATTAAATGGTAGGAACATCCCCATTTTCTAAAACCAAAATAGGTAGGATCATGAATCCCCTCATTTGGATAAGTATGAATCCATTCTCATTGAACAGATCATGAAATCACAAATTATAAATTCCTTCCAAATTGTTTTATAAACCCTATATAAAAAAATATTCATCATTGAATTAAATAATCATAAAATAATAAGACTCTCATAGGATGAAGAACATATATCCACATTCATTTATAGTAAAAAATGATTTTTACCATAGGGGTGACCATTACCCTGTTGAATTATGAGAAGGATTAAAAAAATACATCATAAATCTATTAAAATTTATTGGGGGTATGAATTTATTTTCCCAAAAAGGTTCTGATTAGCCCCACCTCAAATCATCATGAAAAAAATTCAACATGAATAATTAATGGATAGATACCCATGTGACCACCAATCTTTGTAAAGGAGTTCTGAAAATACATTCTTGTTGGACGATCATGGATGTGCGAGTCACTGGGTGTTTAATATTCTATTAACATACCCAGTAGGAAACCAATTGAGTAAAACATGTTCAACATTACATGAATCATTTGATAAAAAAATTAATATTTTATTATTCTCTTATAATGTTAATTGGTCAATACACTACTTAATTGTCTACATCCTTGATTACTATTAATTTTATAGTTTTCTTTTAAAAGGTTCTCATTCTTATTCTCCCATTAATTCAATGAGATAGAATCTCCATCCACTGGATGTTCTAACAATTCA
This sequence comes from Viscum album, assembly GCA_963277665.1. Classification (NCBI taxonomy): domain Eukaryota; kingdom Viridiplantae; phylum Streptophyta; class Magnoliopsida; order Santalales; family Viscaceae; genus Viscum; species Viscum album. The sequence goes on along the minus strand of OY728121.1, from coordinate 944,012,088 downwards.
GCTTCCAAAAGAGTTATGGTCCCCATGACATGATATCTAATGTGCAACATCCAGTGGCTCTAGAACTAAGTTAAAAATGATGAAATGGTGAATTAATACATATTTAATAGTTCATTTTTACCATTGAGTATATATACAAGACTTCATAATAACTTATACTTACAACCCATCACACTTAAGGAATGTTGAACAAACTTATGAGAGCCTGTTGTCAAATATAAATGCATCCAGAACCTATACCGATATCATGATAATTAATTACTTCCATATAATGAGAAGGGGGGGGGGGTCAAAATGTTAGTTGTGGCCTTAATTATTATATCTATTTTTGTAGTATGGATCCTAATGATCATTATTTTCATCATCATTTTGTGTCCTCTAAAAAAATGTAGACTACTAATGTATCTACTAAGAAGAGTCCTCCTTTAATCCCTAAACATCAAGGAATCTAATATATTATTGTAGCCATGTAGAGATTCTAGTCGTTGGTATAATTCCCATATCCTATATCCATTGTAGAATCAAATTAATTACTAGTTGGAAAAACAATTATATGTTGATATATCCTAAGACAAACAAGGAGGATTCTTAACATACCCACACTCAAACATTAATCTCGACACTATATCCCTATATAAAATAAAGGATAAATTTTAGATCATATTCAAAATCCTATAATAGAGTGGGACATATTCTCATACCCATTGAATAATTTCATCAAAAATCCTTTCATAAAATGGATGCACATGCCTATATCAATTTCCAAATCTTATAAAATTTGTAGTAGATCTTTATACTTCTATAAAAACGTGGTAATATGAAAATCATATCGAGTACATATTGGGGGGCCCATATCCCTGTTCTAAATAATTTTGAAGGATCTATTCGACATATAAAAATTTCTATTTGAGAATGGCCCCATATCACCACTCCTAATCTTGAGGATTTTTTATATTGTGATACACCAACACGAATAAACATACCCAATATGATAAGGCACTACATGAAATCATGAACACATCTTTATACCCAAAAAATAATAACTAGATGAGTGGCCTAAATGAAAACAATAGGAGATTATTACCTCTGTAAAATATAAACAACTATAATAAAAAATAATGAATGAAATAATCATAGAAAACATCAAAAATTAAATGTGAATGTAATTAAAAAATGTAGTCTCATAATATAACTGATGACAAATAGTAAGAATAAAAAATAATCCATATACCACGAAATTTAGAAATTTTTTCTAAAATTTAAATGTTTGACCAAAAAAGTAAATAGGTATCCCTAGAAAATAACCTTAATTTTTATCCCTACATCATTTCTACTAAGATATTAATCAAATACAATAACCAAATGTAGGGCCCATAGCCTCATGTAGATCCTTGAATAACAATGTGGTTTCTTGTATGCCATGATTAATTTTCTGAGTGTCAGTATAAACCTAGTAGAAAAACACCAACACATCCTTAGATTAAGTGTAGTATTCTTATTAATGTTTAGTGGTGATGTAAACCAAACCTTGGAGTACAATTTCTAGTAGTAGAAATGTTGGAAAAAAGAGGCGTAGTTAACCGATTTATGCTAAACATTAAGTTACCTATGAGTTGGAAACATTAGTGTTTGTAGGAACTTCTAGAAGTTGTAACCTCATTTTATTGGGTTTAGACAATGAGAAGAGAATGACATGCATTGGTATAAATGAATTCCCATTGGGATTTCATATTTCATTTTGAGGGTTCATTTATGATTTGATGAAAAAGTGTTGATTTTTCAAATAGTTGAAAATGGTTTTCTTTCAATGGAATGATTATGGTATTTAAAAAAAATTAAAATTAAAATAGTGAATTTTTTGAAAAGGTTGATAAGTGCAAATTTGTTTTATTTTGGAATGATTTATTGTGATATGTGTGATATGGTAAAATTACTAGACGAAATCCTTTAGTTTATAGAGAGTAATATTAAATAGCACGTTGTTTTGGATATAGAAAATGACCCAGATTAGGCATACAAGATACTAACTGGAAGATGATTCTTAGAATGTAGTATCACTTGAGTCAATTGATAACCAATAGTGGGTTTAGATTATTTTTGAAACATTTAATGATGTGGATAGAGGTAACCTAATGGATTAAGTATGCAACTTAGACTATTATATTAATTTCTAGGAGAAAAATCCACCAATCGTTCAGCGTGATTCAAAATCATAAAAAGAGGAGGTTTGGATGAATATAATTAATTGAATCGTCAATTTTCTAGGAAGACTAGATGAGATTAACATGTTGGCTACGAACATGTTGGAGGATATAACTTGTCAGTATTGGGATTTTGCAGTTCAGGATAATCTAGACCATTTTATGGAATGGGAGGATTTTGAATATTTTTTAAAAAAATATTCAAAGCACACTCATTTAGAATTTATAAAATGAAGGATGTTTTCATCGTGAAGAAGGAAAATCTATTAGTGATAGAGTATACATCTATATTTATAAATTTAGATTTCATTTCACATGATGCTACTAAAAGTGAATCATTGAAGTCATTCATTTTTGAATCAGGATTGAGGTTATAGAATCACTGAATGATTTTTTTGGTTTTTATAATAGATTATATAGAGATGATCAATAGAGTGTTGGTGGAAGAAATAGAAAAATTAGGAACTACGTGTAGAGGAAGCATGTTGATAACTACGGTAAATGGTGGGAACTCTATTTCAGTTAATAAGAGTAATATGGACACTTATTTCTAAGGTATTGGTTTGACTACAAATTAGAAATATTGATAGGTGATTATTATATTGAAATCCAAGAGTATGTTAGGATGTTTTCAATGTGGTTCATTCGATTTCATGAAGTGATATTGTCTAGTACCAAATAGGGATTGTAACAATTTCAACCAGATGGTGAATCCTCAGTGTTATTTACACAATGGTCCATGATTAGGAGTTAGGGACATATCTCATGTTTCACAAACATTTGTGCTTCGACGGGATGTGGGAACAGAATAGTTATTGTCCATAGATTCATAGAATACATTGTAATTCTAGGAATACCATGGATCCACAACCAGTGAAATCCTAATAGGATAATAAAGATATATGTGTAACAATAAATGAGTTGTTTGAAACTGAGAAAGTGATTATGGATAATCAATATAGACCATTAATAGTGAGAGGTATGATTCCTTTGAATATACCCTTATGTAGGATTTATTTTATATGGGTGTATCCCATTTGATTATTGTTTGACATGTTTACAACCAATGGGTTAATTTTTAAACTGAGGATGGATTTAAGCATCTCATTATGGGAAATCAAAATGTAAAGGTATGTTTTATATGATTTTGGGAAGAAGTGGTTGGAAAAATCTGAAACCAGCTAGGAGTTTTGACAGCGTCATTGATGGATGATATTGAGAATAGTGGTTTTCTAGTAATTTTTGATCATTTTCTAGATATTTTTTGCAAAAAAATATAGTATTTTCCACCCAAAACAGAAGTGAAGTCTATGATCGATCATGTACCGTATTCTAGTCTTATCCCACATCTGTCTTATCCAAGGGAACTAATATAATTGATGTAAGTGAACATGTAGTTATACGAGTTAGAAAGAAAAGTGTTCATTCGGCCTAGTAAATCTCCATGGGCATCAATAGTTTGTTGTGTGGAAAAAGTCGAATGGAACTCTTTAGCTGTGTATGGATAATCGTAATATTAACCAAATTATGATAATTAATTGATATACAAATAAATGAGTTAATAATTTACTTTATCAATTGATATGTGCTTAGTGGTTCTCTAAAATTTACTAGTGTTTAGGATATCACCAATTGCAGGATCAGAAGGAGGATATTTTGAAGATAACTTTCAGGAGTAGGTATAGATATTATGAGAATGTGGTTATGCCTTATGGTCTTTTTAATGCACTATATGTCATTATGAAATTGATCAATTGGATATTTCAAAGATATTATGAGTAATTCATGGTGTTTGTTGGATGACATATTGGTGTATTCAAGGACAAGGTCTGAGTATGAGAAACACTTGGTGATAGTGTTCGCTATCAGGTATGATAATTTTTTGTTTACCAAACATTGAAACTATTATTTCTGGATGTAAGAGGTATGATTACTTGGCCAAGTTATATCTCAAAGATGTTTTCCTGTATATTGATAAAATATAGAGGATGTGATATCTTAACAATTTCCAATGAATATTTTTGCGATACACATTTTCATTGGCCTAACTTGTTATTATCATCATTTTCTTCATTAAGTTTCATTACTAGATTCACAAATGACATATTTTGTGGGGAAAAATTTCCATTCAAATGGAATGTGGAGTTTAAAAAGTGTTTTCAAGAGTTTAATATTTTCCTTATATTAACACTAAGCAAGATATTAATGAATTCCAGATATGGTTATGTGGTGTATTTTGATGCTTTGTGATTGGGGTTGGGATGCATTCCTATATAGGGAGATCATGTTATTTCTTTTGGATAATGATAATTATGGTTGAATTAGACTAACTTCCAAACAGCCGTTTTGGAAATAGCTGGGGTAGTCCCTGATTTGAATACATTGCGTCATTTCTTATTTGGTGTGAAATTTTTGGTTTGTTCAGATCATAAGATCCGGAATGAAAATTTCACAAAAAGATATTTGAGCCTCAGACAAATAATATGGATTTAGTACCTTTAAATTTATTAATATTAATTTATGTATACCCTGAGAAATTTATATTATATGGATGATTTATTAAAAAAGATTCTTGTAGTGAGCTATCGAACAATGATTCAGATCATTGGTAGCTGATGTCAGTGATATTTGAAAATTACATAGATAATGAAGAACATGAATGTTTTTAAATTTTCTATATAATTTATATATTTCCTAATTTGGTGGAAAATTTTATAACATGCATTTATATGATTCATATTTTGTTTTAATTAATTAAGAAAAAAATGGAGGGGAGATCATTAAGGGATACAAGTTGGATAAGAGTTCATTTTTTTTGGTTTCAGGATCGGAAAGTCATAACTATGTCTTGTTAAGAAAAACTTCTTTCGGCATACCACCATTAAAGATGATCTTTTAAACCTACAATACAAAAGACATATAAAGAACTGAATATACGATTTTGGTGGGTTGGCTGGAAAATAATTGTGGGAGTGTTTTTTATGATATTTTTCACTTGTAAATAGGTTAAGGTAAATCATTAGCAGCCAATTGGTATGTTACAGTATTTAAATATTCATGTTTGGAAATAGGATAAGATACCCATAGATTTTGGTAAAGGTCTCTCAATTATGGTTTAGAAACATGATTCTATATGGGTGATTGTTTATCAACTCAAAAGTCATCCTATTACTTTGTAATTCATGAATCTTATATAGTGGAGGATTATCTAAAATAAATATCTCAGAATAGAAAAATATGCATGTAATACCAGTTTCTATAGTATCACAATGAGATCTAAGGTTTACATTTTATTTATATATTACTTTTTAGAAATTCTTTGGGTCTCAATTTACAATTTTCATGGTGTATCATCCTCATTCAGATATAACATTCAAGAAGATGATACAAATGTCGGAATTCATTCTTTGGGATTCTGTAATATATTTTTCTAGCTCATGGGAGAAGCACATACCATTTTTAGAGTTCTCATATAAAAAAGTTTTAAGGACCCATAAAAAATTTATCATTTTGAATCATTATATGGGCATCCTTGTAAATTTACACCTTTTGGGTGGAAATAAGTGAGAATTCTCTAGTTGGACAAAGATTTGTGAAAGAGAGATCATATATGATTCAGTTGATCAGGAAAAGGTTGGAAACAGTTCAGAATCTTCATAAATAATATTTGGATCATCATCAATGGAAATTTCTGTTTGAGGTGAGTGATCATGTGTTCTCGGAAATATATCCAAGGCTTTCACATAATTGTTTTGGTAAGAAGTTCATGTTTTATCCTCAATAAAAATACCCTTTAGAGATACTTTATTGGGTTGGTGTGGTGGAATATCAGTTATCTTTTAAACTGAGGTTTAGATATATGGAAAATTTGTTTCATATATCTCAGTTGAAAATCTATCAACCAAATCATGACCAAGTGATTCTATGGGATAATGTTGACCTAGATATAGATTCCACATTAATTCATGTGATAGTGATGATTATGGATAGAAAAGATAATGTATATTATGGGAAACGAATTTTTTTAGTTCTAGTTTTATGGGAATATGGTCATATTATGGAAGAAACATGGTATCAAGAGAAGGAAATGGTCGATAAATTGATTTATCTATTTCAGGCTAATGGTGGTTTTCAACTTTCTAAGTATGGAAAGTCCAATTTTGTGGAGAATATGACAAACTCTATTATGGGTAATTAGCCCTTTACTTATGTATTATGAGTATATAAATTGATTTGGTGATGTCTTGGGATGTATTTAGGAATTTTGACATGTGTTTGGGATTTTTTATGTTCATGGTTCAGGCACAGTTAGAAGAAACCATGCAAAACCTCTAGGAAACTATGCAAGGGAAAATAGGGTTCACTGGGTAGGCACACATTTGGGTCATGGTTTGGATAAACTGTGTGGACGTCGAGGTGAAACTATGTGATGTTTGATATATGGGGATAGTATGGTTGGTTCATTTTTTTTCTAACCATGTGAGCCAATTGCAATGTCCTGACTTTAGAAGCCTGATGATTGTGCATTATTTTATTACATTAACATGTTTACCAGGAAAAAAATCTTGAAATATCAATCAGTTTAGCCATCTTAGAAAACCATATTACGTATATGATACCCATAATACATTGGTAATGTTGGAAATACAAATATGATAAATAAAAAGGAAAAAAAATTACATCCTTGAATACTTATTCGAATATTTCTTCTTCATAACCTGGGGAATGAATACATAATAAGGGTGAGATCAAATGCTTAGTAAGGGTAATGAATTAGGAATCAATAATGGATCATTAGGAATAAAATAACATGTAATGGTAAATAACTATTGAAAAATTCAATTCAAATAACTAGATAATGAAAGGTAAGAAATTGAAACAGAATCCATCTAATCAACGAACTGAGAATGATATGTATCCATAGATATGTCGACACAAAATATCAAGGATAAATAATAACAAAAACTGAATAAGGGAAATTATTTCTTAATGGACGTCATGTCTAAGACACATAAAAACCTATACCGTTAAGGCCTTTCACTAGATGGTTTAAAACTATGAATAAAAACTTATTTAATATAGACAACTTATTTTTCTAATCAGAACCTATCGACGCGTCGAGGGGATAATTAAATTATGGGACCAGACATAATTAGGACTAAAAATAATTCCTCATATCTACTAATTAAGCAAATAATGTTCATTATCAAATATCCATATTGAATAAAGAATACATTTATATCAATAATTCCCAAGTTAATCAAATAACTATCAAATTGAACACTACGTGTAAAATGGTATATGGTTAGGAAATACTAATATCAATTGTATGAGAATATAGATATTCAAGTAATATTACAATGTAAACTTTTTAAAATAATTTGATTGTTTTACGATAATTATAGCAACAAAAAAGGAAGTGTGATTGAAAAGATAATAATTAAGAACATTCGTTAGGATAATAATCTTTCGACATTCTAAAGTGTCTCATACCACTTTGTATCAATTGAATCATAATATAGAGAAATTTACATCATTTAATGAATAATATAATATCATAATAACAAGTTATAATGATGTAACATGAAAAAGGTAGTACATACAACAAATAAAAGTGAAATGGAGCATAATAACAATTAGGTCTCAATGGAATGGAAATTGAGACGAAATTCCATTACCTGAAACATCCTTTTGTAGGGGTATTTATCCTCATCTATAGTGGTTTTAAAATATTTTACTAACTAATTACAAAAACATAATCATGTTTATTATATAATATATTAAATCCTTATAATATTTTATTATCATTTTGTTAACACTTTTCCATTATTTAAACTATTTCAGATGATAATTTCCTAGTTTTATCAAAAAAGTTTTGACTTGTTACATGTTGTTATTATTACATAGATCATTATTTAATAATATATATAAAATAATAAATGAGTTAATTATCTTATATATTCATTACATATGTATTTATAATAGTCCATAATATCTGGATATAAGAAATGAAGTGCATCTTTCATGGAGACTATAGGCCATACATACACATTAACGTTACTTTATTTTCATTATAGTATTTATTAGAATGAATATTAAATGAAAAAATGTATATTATAATATCATTATAATATCTATTATATATATGTTAGATAGGTTAATTAAATACATCCTTTATATATTCCATGTATTTTATGAACCAGTCACTTCTCTTTGAAGGGGTGGTGGTCCACAGTTCCTCAAACAAGATTCTAGTATTTACACAAGATGTATAGCATAAAGGAATGTCGAAAATGCTAAAATCCTAAATACATTGTAAATATCATATATATCATATATAAACCTAGTTTCCATCATAATTGACACCATTATATGTCATAATGTATTCTTGAGTTAGTAGTTCATCGTACAGAGAAACAATATGTTTGTTACCCATTAGATAGAACTGTGTCTCGGTGTAGGTAGAAACCTTATCATAAAAAAATAATAGTATATTTTAGATACTTATTTTATTATAAAATCATATAATAAGAAGATTTTATGTGTTGTAGAAGAGAAATAAAACTAATGAGAAAAAGGAAGTTTGTTACCTCTTAATCGTCTAACTATTTTTGGTTTATTCCAAAAGGCTTTGTTGGATTTATTCCTACACAATGGGGGGAATCTAGTACTAGGGTATTGATTGTGATGAGATACATAGGCAGATCTCGGTTGAGAAAATGTTTCTTGAGATTTGTGAGGAAGTTGGTGAAGAGGATTTCTTTTTACAGTGAAGGAGGAGCGTCACTCTTGTAATATTTTGACAACGGAATTACATACACATTTTTCACATTGAAATTAGCTCAAATAATGGAACAAATTTGAGAAAATGGATTATAGGGACTAAATATGGATAGAAAAGAGCTTTTTGACAAGTTTATATGTTCTTTGGGCCTTAATATTGAGGTATAGTCCCTTGTTAAGATTAATGTTACCTTAATAAATGTAATTAATTTTGATTAAATTAACTATTATTTTTGGTCAAAAACTCATTTTACCTCATGATAAAACATAAATAATTATAATTCCAAATATAGAATAAAATTTTCCAAATTCTAGTCCATCATGTGTGAGAAATTAATTTAAATTTAATCCCACAGACGGGACAACATTGTGGGGTTCTAAGGTAAAAAAACAACAGTTTTCACTATTTTTACAATCAATTTAAAAGTGAAATTGATCCCAATGGAATAAATTAAACTAATTTATGAAAATATAATATTATTAATCTTTAAACCTATATGGAATGTAATTTAACCTTAAAAATTAATTATATGAAAAATAGGTTTCGAACTAAAATTCAATATTTTTCACTATTCATTAAATAAATTAATCTTCAAAGAAAATACCAAAAATTTAACCTATACTAATTTTTATGTTTCTATTAAAAATATAAACTTTAATTTTACATATAAAATTTATGAAATGGTAAAAATTATATTTAAAATGGGTTCTTAATTAAAAAGAGGTAAAACTGCTTTATTAAATTATAGTATTTTATATCAAATATTGAGTTTGTTCTTACCCTATGATTAAAACATCTATTTGATGAATATAAAAATATTTTATTGAAAATAGTATAATTATATATATTACATTAATATCACTCACTAATTTTAATTAATTTAATTTGTATGTATAAATCAACATTGTGAGCGTAAGTCGATAAGTCTATTATGATCAAAGGTGCCATTTGATACATCAAAAATGAAGGTTATAATAAAACATTATTGGTTTCAATATAATTTTTATTTGGTTGAGTTATTCCTTTACTCTATATGAATATTTTTAAATATACTTACTTGGTACATTTTTATAATCACAATCTTATCCTTTAGTCAAGACCTAAACTATTTCTACTTCATCTCTTAGCACTTGATGCATCATATTCCAAAGTAATAAATTAACCTTAAATATCTCATCCAATGATCTAATTAATCCATTTTATAAGTAGTTAACCTTCAAAAAAGATAATGATCTAACACATTTAAAGTAAGGTCACTGAATTTCAAAAATTAACTTATCTTTACCCTTTAATCAAAATGAAGAAGCTCTAAATTTTTACATTCCAAACACATGAATAACTTCATCATGTATCCTCTTGAAATATGGTAATAACTCGAATCACCATAAAAACATACTGGAAACCTGAATTCTACATTATTCCTTATGTAAGACACATGTTATTGGATATATCTCTTAAATACACAAGTTTTTTAAACTCCAAATATGATATCATAAACCACATGTCGACAAGTCATTAATCAATTCCACAGTTGTCAGCACTTCTCCGAATCAATCATTTCTTAATCATTATCTCAAAATCGGGAACATATCAATGGTTTAATTTCACTCCATAATATATTTTATGAAAAATTTAACTTTATATAGAACAAATTTTCATGGTACCATTCAGCATGTGATCTCAAATATTTATAAAAAAAGTAATGCATTACAATCCTCAAATATTTCATAATTAATATGATGAGAAAATAATTAATTAAATAATTTTACAACATATTTCTTAGATCTAAAGACAAAATTAAAATAATCATTCCACTTCAGTCATGACCACAATGTATTCTTGAACCTGATCCCTTAGATTCTTCTCAGGTATATTCACCTGACCCTTGGGACATTCATTTTCATAGTTCCCCATATCCATGTAGTTGTAACATTTAAAAATAATGTTTTACTTTTTTTACTTTTCATTATTTTTCCTGGTTACCCTCTTCTCCACACTAATAAAAAACACATAATGCTTTCAAGCATTTACCATGGTGATTCTTTCCATAGTTATCACATGTTTTAAAATCCTTCTTTCCCATAATCTTCTTAGACTCATTTAATTTTTGATCATTCTCAATTGTCATATTCTTGTCTTGGTTTCTCTTGAATATATTCATTCTATAAAATTACATCACCTTGTTGATTGAATAGAACACTATTTCCTAATATGATGAAAAATTTTAGGATACCAGTTCCCTTCAGATATTTTGAATAAGGCATTAAAATAGTTGGTCAACCTTGCACTCAGTGTTGCATATAAAATATGTGTCATACCTTTCTAACATTGTAATGGTATATTTGCAATCTGAAAACTCTCTTCATCGTTTTTCTTTAAGCAAAAAAAATTTCTGATTCATCTCAATCTGATATTCATGGGGGAAGTAATTATCGATGAAGTTATAATTAAATGTCCTTCATTCCCTGATTTCTATTTCTTGTTCCTCCCACATTTTCTAGATCAAGGACCACCATTGATCTGGACCACCCTGTTGAAAATACACCTCAAATGTAACCTTTTCAATTTCACTACATCTCAAGGCTGTAAATGCAACACCCCAAGCGTTCACGGTATGTTTTTCTTTGAATAATACAATAACATTCACTATACGCAACTTCGAGATTATAACAAACCACAACCAATAAAAATAACCGTTATGAATTTTAATATACACGTTTTGAATTTTTATAAATTTTATCTTTCAAAATGGACTTCATTTTTGGATTCAAAATTTCAAAATTAGTTTAGGGTGATTTTTTGGTATTTTTTTGAAAATATTCAATTTTTGATGAATAATGAAAAACACTACGTTATTGTTTAAAACCCACTTTTTATTTCTATAATTATTTATTTTATTTAAATTTATTTTAAGTCAGTATATATATAATACCAATATTAGTTCAATGTAATTCATTGGAGTAATTTTTATAATAATATTAGATGTATAAAATATTATATACCTTTTTACCGTCTATTACAAACCTCCTAGGAGCATTTAGATATCTTCTTAAAATGTAATTTTGATGCTTTTGTGAATTGAATTTAAAAAATATAATAGATGAAGTTGATATCAGTATGTAAAATGTGGTTCAATAAGATGAAAATAATTTTTGGTGAAAAGTAACTTTTAACTTTTATTTACCATGGTTAAAAGTAAATAGAGTAATTAAAGGTCAAAATTATATTATAATTACCCTAACACATGTAATAATTCTATTGGATAAGAATTATTAGACCAAAAACAACCTTAGGAATAAAATATGATCCTTTAGGTCCACATGGATTAGATCAGGACATTTATAATTATTTTATTTAAAGAAGAGTTAAAAGTTTTAAATTTAAAGTTTAATAAATAAACTGTTTTTAATATGGGGTTATGCATAAGATAAATTTGACTATAAATTTTCATACTAAAGCTAAAATGGTTTCCTGTATAATGGTTTTTTATTTATAATTTTTAGACATTGAATAATTAATTTTATTTATGAAACAATGATGATTCCTTAATTACCTTATTAATGAAAGATTAAAATAATTGATATTATAAATTTCCAAATAAATATAATTTGTGACTTTTGATGATTTATAAAAATTATATAGGTTAATATGACATGTTAGGGTTGATTAAATTAATTTTTTTTCAAGTAATTGTCAGAACCCGGATCTTCTTTTTAGGTAATTTCTTTTATTCTGGTTGTTTTTGAGGAAAAAGAGGAGTTTCTAGAAATTTCTTAAGTACACGCCATGTATATTATGAGTACACGTTGTGTACTCGGTTACTGCGGGTAGCCATGTGATGGTCGTGTAATGGCCGTGTGTGGTGACCCAGAGGCCTTCAAATGCGGGTGTCAGATAAGGCACGTACACGTTGTGTACTTTATTTTTTACATTAAATGGAACGGGGTCACATCTAATTGAAAGAAACATCTTCTTATTTGCCAAACTCGTCTAAGAGCATCAGTATGGTGAAATTTTTATTTGAGCCCCCGATCGATCACCCATTGTTTGAATATACCACCGTCGATTGAATTGGTATTGCCACGGTAAGCTCTTCCTTCTTCTAGAGCTTTGTTTCTTAATTCCTCCTCTTTCAAGAGTTATCCCCAATTGAACATTTTGTAGTTTTTTTGTAGATCTACGGTGTTCTTGTGAAATTCAATGCTTGATGTCCATGTATATCGATCCTAAAACACCAAGGTAGGTGGTTTGTTCCTTTCTGTAGTTAGTATTTGAGTACTATGTGCAAATTTCCCCAATACCATTGAACGAGGTATTGCGTGTTTACTGTTTTAACCTTGTAATTTCCTACTATGATTCATATTCTTGAGTAGAGGTCATTTGAATGTGAATTGAGTTAATTGCTATGATATAGACATGTTTTAGCATTCTTGTATCGTTTATGACCATTTGGTCAAGCTTTTCTTGTTAGGATGCTTCTTTGTTTCCACATATAGTATTGTAGGGTGGAGTGACATTATTTATTTGAAACGCTATGATATGATATAGATTGTTTATCAATTTATTACTTGAGGTTTACTTTGGATTCCAAAAATCATCGTGCACAATTGGATTACACATGGCCGTGAGAACCTGGTGTAGTAGACTATAGGGAGAATGGATGATGAGGGCTTCTCAAGAGTGTCTGTTTTTACTATTATGATGAGAGACCATAGGGGGAATTGACGTAAGTGCTTCTTTAGAGTGTCTGTTGTTCCCTGATATGGGCCACATGGGGAATCAGACTTGGAGTGATTCCCTAGAGTGCCTTTTAGTTACTGATATGAGAATATAGGGGGAATTTTCCATGAGTTCTTCCTCAGAGAGTCAATGAATTAGCTGAACTAGAGGGGTTAGACTGTGTGTACTTCCTAGAGGGTTGATTGTATTGTTTTGGTTGAACAAGAGGGTTTAGGATGAGAGTACATCCTAGAGGGTTACCTGCTTTTGATTAACTACATTCTTGATATACGAAACTAAATGCAACAAACTGTAGGACTGTTGATTTTGAGTACATCCTTGTTTACTACTTACTTTTGATTATAGCCTACCATATATATTCACTAACTGTTAGGCACTGATATTTAGGTGGTTTCCTACTTGGATTCGTCTCACACCCTCTATGGGTCATGCTTTTGGGCCAAAAAATATTATATTGTTGCGGGTCTAGATAAGTCCAAGCGCCATTCTACTTCAGGTACTTGACCGCTTTAGATCTGGAGAGCATGAGACTATGCTATGGCTTGTGATGCTAAAGAGTTGTTACCTGTTTTTCTTTTGTAATTTGGTTTAGTACTGTATTCCAACATTGTGACATGTGTTGCTATTTTCCTTGACATATGTATCATGCATCATTTATATATATGTGCTTCAGTTCATTTCTTATAGTCTTCCATTATTGACTGTTGTATGGTATTATTACCTCTTCCGTTATTTCCATATATTTTACTTCTACTGTGTTACTATGCCAATGAGGGCATAGTTTCCCCACTATCACACCCAAGTGCCTAGCTGCTAGTCGGTAGCCTCTGACGTTTGGGGAAATGCGGTTGAGGCTATGTGACCAACCAGGTAGGGGTTGTAATGGTTCAGTCCATCCCACAATCATGATATTGTCCTATTTGGTCCTATCCCACACGGTTTTATTTTCCATGGGCTTTGGACCTTAGGCACCAAACCAAGAAAAGGTCTCATGATGGGAGAGGTATCCAAACCACCTTATAAAGGGGTGATTAGTGCTCCTCCTAGTTCGATGTGGGATTTACATAACCCACCCCCTTAGAATGGACCAGCATCCTCGCTGGCACATCAAATGGACACGAGCTCTGATACCATTTGTAACAACCATGTCCTGCTCACGATCAAGATATTTTCTACCTTGGGCTTAGCCTGCACAGATTTGTTTTCCCTAGCCTCCGGCCATTTGGAACCCACCCAGGAAAAGGCCCAATGATGATATACGTATCCACACCGCCTTATAATGGGGTGCTTCGTGCTCTTCCTCCTTCTATGATGGAGGTGTTAGACAGTGTGTAATTCCAAGAGGGTTTCTTATATTGTTTTGGTTGAACCGAAGGGGTTAGGAAGAGAGCACTTCCTAGAGTGTTACCTTCTTTTTTTAGCTGTTTTCTTGATATATGAAATTGAATGCATTGAAACTGTTAGACTGTTGCTTTTGAGTACTTCCTTGTTTACGGATTCCTTTTGATTATAGCATGCCATATATATTCATTGCCTATTAGGAACCTATTTATGGGTGGTTTCCGACTAGGAGTCGTCTCAAACACTGTTTGGGTCATGCTTTTGGGGCCAAATAGTTTATATTGTAGTAGGTCTAGATAAGGGAAAGCGCCCTTCTACATCAGGTACTTGACTGCTTTGGAGCTGGAGTGCATGAGACCAAGATGAGGCTTGCGATGCTAAGTATTTGATACATGTTTTTCTTTTTTACTTTGGTTTAGTATTGTATTCCATAATTGTGACATGTTTGGCTGTTTTCCTTGACATATGTATCTTTCATCATTTATATATATGTGCTTCAGTTTCTTTCTTGTAGTCTTCAACTGTTTACTATTGTATTGTATTATTACTGCTTCTGTTATTTCTATCTGTTTTACATCCACTGTGTTACTCCGCCAATGAGGGAATAGTTTCCCCCACTATCACACCCAAGGCCATCGCTTCTAGACAGCAGCATTTGACATTTGGGAAATGCGCTAGAGGCCATGCGACCAACAGGGTATGGGGCACCTCTGGGCGGCTCCTGGAACTGGGACGTTACAAAGTGGTATCAGAGGAATATCTTTTCTTATTGACTTACTATTTTGAGCCTATAGCTAGAGATATGATGAAATAGGTAATTAGTAACAAGTTGTGCCCGGGAGTAGCTAACCCGTGTACCAGGAAAAGTTAATTTACCTTTATTATTGCAATTTTTCTAATTTTTCAATTTTATAGTTGATTGATTTCACCGTTGGGTGACTCACATGTTTGGTGATATTATTTGTGATTCTATTGAGGTTCTATTTCTTTTTCATCTTGATGATATGAGGGTGTTCCATCTTATGGATCATATATGAACTTTCTAGAAATCACATGTCATGCATTCTTTCCAAACCATTTAGAGTGCATTATCAATTACATGTTGTTTTGATAGATGTTGTGCTAGATATTCATGCTGCTGTGATAGATGGCTTCATAGAATCCTTTCTCTATGATAGGGTATTGGTTGTGTAAGGTTTTTTTTGAATAAATTCCAAACTATGGATCATGATGTGTTATGGGCCCTCATGGATCATAATTTGATGGATCGATAATGAATTTTTCATATTTAAAACATTTATAAGATGCCATGCTTTGAAACACGGTGGGTATGGGCCCCCACAGATCAGAACTTGGCACCATTAATGTTCGTTTTAGGGTTTCCTAGGTTACAGAGTAGTTTTTGAGGCTTATGATCTGGAAAAACCATGAATACATGGCATGTAGTGATAAATACACGCCATATGTTCTTCTGTTTTGGAAAAAAACTATTTTTCTTGAGTACACGCCGTGTACTTATGTACATGCCCTGAAGTCTCTGACTATATCTCAGACTATGTGGGAAGAGACACGGGGTTGGGAAATCCTTGGTAATACACGACATGTAGCGGTTGTACACACCGTGTTGTAAGACCGTATAACCGGTCGCATAACTAACAACACGGGTCAATTAATCCTTTTCTAATACACAACCCATCCGTATGAAACATTCCGTGTAAGTGTAACCCAGGTATCGGGCCATGTCACTAATAGCACAGGTAAATGATATCTCTCAGGACCACGCCTATCTATCTTACACAGGCCGTGTATAGTCAGTCATGTAATCAGTCGTGTCACTAACAACATGGGTCGGTGAAGCTCGTCTAGTACTTGTCGTGTCTAGAACGAAAACATTGTGTAGTCTTGTTTTAGGAGAAAACATGTGAGTTAGTCATGTAGATGGACTTGTGTAGGTGAAGAGAATTCAAGTACACATCGTGTGTTCGAACAACACGCCATGTGTTTGGGGTGTTACATGACCAGTTATTGCAGGAGTACAAGCCCATGTGAAGTCTTAAGGAGAACACACCATGTAGAAATTTTACATGCCGTGTATCAATTCCTTGAAATTCTTAAATGATTTCTTTCTCTTATTCCCTTCTTACCCGTTTTACATTTTAGTACATGATAATATTGATTTAAGGTTTGATATTGACCTTGCAGAGTCATGCCACTGAGACATCCTCCGGTTGTACGCCAGTTACAGGGCTGTGATCAAACACCGGACATGGTGGTTCAAGGACCACCAGCAGATCCTCATGTTGTTCCAGTCATGGCACAAGAAGTTATTCCTGATACGAGTGCTGGTGTGAAATTCAGGGAGGGATTTATGAGGATGATACAGACCTTCCAGGGAGCACTGCCTCCTGCCCCGTTAGTAGATCCTTAGGGGATGGAGGACCCCAGGCTGTAGTGTCAAGGCTAGAAGCCATACTGACTATCTTCGAGCATCTGGAGACGCCTCTAGAGAGGAGGGTGATACTTGTTATGTATATGATTTGATATTCCTCCATGAGATAGTGGGATGTGATATCACAGGTGGGACAAAAATAGGGTATGGATTGGGATGAGTTTCAGTGTACCTTCTATGACTACTTCTACCCGAAGACTCTGAGGGCCGATCAAGTCTAAGAGTTCATGAGTTTCGATCAGGGTACTCTTTCTGTTATGGAGTAATCTTCTCGCTTCAAAGAGCTACATCTCTTTACATCCTTTATAGGGGAAGATGAGTTTTTCATATCAAGGAGGTTTGAGGATGGTCTCAGGAAGGACATTCGGGCTCAGCTGAACATCTTCTGGTTGACTTCAATATCTTATACAGTCAACCAGATGCTAATCACAGAGCGTAATCTAAGGGGTTCTGGAGCTGTGGGCCAGGGAAGTTAAACATCTAGAGTTTGTTCTTCTCCGGCTAATAGAAGGAGTGCTTTAGAGAGACTATCCGTGGAGATTCGAGTCAGCGGGATGCACCTTCAGGTATCCAGGTAGTATGATACCAGTGTGGAAAGGTCAGGCATACAAGGACACATTTCCCAAGAGACCCAGTGGAGTGCCGATCTTGCAGTAAGATGGTTTATCTTCATCACTAATGTCAGATCTTTTCACTAGCAGCTAGTAATTGGGGTTCTTATATGACCCCGCGTTCAAGAGCAGCACCACTAGTTTCCCACCAGTCCAAGAACTGGACTTCTTCAAGCCATTCAGGCGGAGGTGGAGGTCACGGCCGTGGTGTCCAGTCACCAGGATTTCTATGACAGCAGGGTGGATCATATCAGAGTGGTCAGGCAGGGTCATAGGTCTGCACTACATGCCAGACTTTTGCAGTGGATCAGACCCAGCAGGAGAAAGATCCCTGAACCTCTACAGTTCGAGGTACGATTCTAGTTGCCTTAGTTCAAGCTTCTTCACTTTTTGATAAAGGGGCTTCCCATAGTTTCATATTTGTTGCTATTTTGGAGAACCATGGGTTATGTATCTTTTCTTCTACAGATATCTTGATGCTAGGAATTCCATTGGGGACTATAACGACTAGTGCACATCAGTGAAAAGAGAGGTCTCTCGAGGTGGGTGGGTGTCACTTTTTATAGGACCTCTATGTCTTAGAGAGGACAAGATATGATGTCATTCTCGGAATGGACTGTTTAGTTTCCTTCTAGGCTGTTGTTGATTTCTATCATCATAGGCTGAGTTTTACTTCACCAGGGGGCAGTTCGTTTCTTCATAAGGGAGAATGGGATGTTCAGGCTAGAAGATCTGGACCCAAGCATCATGGTTTGGGAGGAGTTACAACCCAGATTGCTAGTCTATATCTGTAAGACCAGCGGACTTCACAAATGGACTTCCCTCCAGTGGTGGATCATTTCAGGGATGTCTTTCCAGAGGACTTTTTAGGTTTTCCTCCAGAGCGAGAGGTGGACTTTTCTACTGATCTTATGCCATGAGCGGCACAAGTGTCCATTCCTCCTTATAGGATGGCTACACCAATGTTACAGGAACTCAAGATGTAGTAGAAGGAGTTACATGATAAGGGTTTCATCTGAACCAAATCCTCTCCTTGGTGTTCACCTATCCTATTTTAAAAGAAGGTAAATGATACCCTCAGACTTTGTGTGGATTTTTTGGAGTTGAAACAGTTGAAGATCAAGAAACGATATCCCTTGCTGAGGATTTATAATCTCTTTGATCAGATTCGAGGAGCCTGAGTGTTCTCAAAGATTGAATTGAGGTCCTGTTACCATTAGTTGCATGTTAGTCCATCTGATATACCTCTTACATCATTTCAAAGTAGGTATGGTCTATACAAGTATGTGGTTATGCCGTTCGGTCTCAAGAATGCACCTGCAGACTTCATGACACTGATGAACTGAGTGTTTTATCCATACATGGATTCTTTAGTGGTAATATTTGTGGACGATATCTTGGTGTATTCTCACACTTGACATGACCATTCCCCCCATGTTGAGATCATTTCGAGTACATTGAGACATCATAAGTCATATTCTATGCTCACAAAATGACACTTTAGGATAGACTAGATTGACTTACTAGGTCATGTTATCTTAGAGACTTGAGTATCAGTCAACCCAGAGAAGGCGAGAGAAGTAGTTTCCTGGGATCACCCTAAGAACGTATTTTAGGCATGGAGTTTTCTAGGGCTAGATGGATATTATAGACGTTTCATACAGGACTTTCCTGCTTAGTAGTGGCACTGACTGGCATGACTAAGAAGGGTGAAAAGTTCTTGTGGTAAGACTCTTGTGATTCAGCCTTTCAGGAGCTAAAAGGGTTGTTGACTTCATCTTTGATACTAGTATTTCCAGAGCTGTGAAAGAGATATATTGTTTACTATGATGCTTTAGGTATCGCACTACGAGTTGTTCTTATGCAGGGGGAAGGAGTCGTTGCGTACGAGTCTCGGCAGTTGAGGCCATATGAGAGGAATTACCCGACGCATGATCTCGAGTAGGCAGCAGTTGTTCATGCCTTATGGTGTTGGAGACTTTATCTTATGGGAGAGTATTTTGTGGTTTTCACCGACCACAAATGTCTCAAGTATATCTTCACTCAGTGCGACTTGAATTTAAGATAGCAAGGATGGGTTGAGTAACTTCAGTCTTTTGACTTTGAGCTTGCCTACACGCTTGGGAATGGAAATGCAGTGGCTGATACACTGAGCAGGTGGACTCAAATATAGGCATTTCATGAGGCAAGAAGTGAGTGGAAGCTTAGGTCCATATTCTCTGAGATCCATTTGGAGGTGCACGACAGACAATGGGCAGGCGTTTCTTTCTTCTGTAGCTATTACCTATACCCCACTTGATCAAGTGAGAATGAGGAATCTATCAGATTCTGAAGGCGTAGTCCTATGGGAAAGCATGTCAGGAGAGGACCATATTCCTATATAGACCATAAGAGAGGATGAGATCTTTCAATTTCATGGGTGCGTATGGGTGTCAGTAGACATACATGAGGAGTTGATGTGGGATTTTCATTCCTTAGTTTGGGAAGTTCATCCTGGTGTCACAAAGATGTATCATGATCAACACCATCAGTATTGGGGGCCATGTATGAATAGAGATGTTGATAGTATTTTCATGAGGTGTTCCACCTGTCAGCAGGTGAAGGAGGAGCATCAAAAACCAAAAGGGATTTCGCAATAATTTCGCATTCCTGAGTGGAAGTGGAATGATATCGCGATGGATTTCGTGACATATTTTCTAAGGTCACCTCGAGGGAATGATGACGTTTTGGTTTTTATTGATAGATTCATGAATCTTTCTCACTTCTTGCCGATCAAGGAGACCTTTAGTGTTGATGATATGGGAATGTTGTACATACGAGAGATTGTATGTCTGCATGGGGTTCCAAACTCCATTGTTGAAGATAGAGGTACATTTTACTTCTTGATTTTGGAAAGGACTTCAGAAAGTTTTGGGTACACAGGTACTTTTGAGTACAGCTTACCATCCCCAGACATATGGCCAGTCTGAGCATATGATTCAGGTGTTTGAGGACATGCTTCGAGCTTACATCTGGGATTTTGGAGGTTTTTGGCAGAAAAACAAGCCTCTTGTAGAGTTGTCCTACAATAATAGATTTCAAGATGATATTCATATGACATTTTATGAGGCTTTGTATGGTAGGCCATTCCGATCACCCTTATATTGGCTGGAGGCAAGTGAGGCAGCTATGCTGGGACCTTGTCTTGTCCAGGAGACCACAGAGCATATAGAGTTGATTCGGAAGAGGATTAATACTACACAGTCTTGACAAAAGTCTGATACTAATTGACAGAGACGACCTATAGAGTTAGAGGTTAGGGATCAAGTTTTACTACGTGTCACACCGAGGCTGGGACACAAGAGGATTAGGAGACAAGGCAAGCTTTCACCGAGATATGTCGGGCCGTTTGAGGTGTTGGAGAGAGTTGGGCCGATTGCCTATCAGTTGCAGTTACCTCAGAGGTACCAGGCTATGCATGATTTCTTCAATGTTTCTCAACTTCACCATTACATCCCAGTTCCATCTCATATTTTTCAACCTAAGGATGTTGAGTTAGATGTGGATACCTCATTTGAGGAGCATCCTATTCGGATTGTTGATTGATGTGCGAAGGTTCTCTATGGCTGGTCTATTCCTCTAGTACGCTTGTTATGGAAGAACATATGAGTACAAGACAAGACCTAGGAAAGAGAGGTCGATGTACGATCACAGTGGCCAGAGTTTTTCAAGGATTCTTCTTCTACACTGCCTTGCTAGAAAAATTTGGGGACGAATTTCTTTAAAGGGGGATGTTTGTCAGAACCCAAATATTCTTTTCTGGTATGTTTTTATTTTCTGTTGTTTTTGAGAAAAAAGATGATTTTTTGGACATTTCTTTAGTACACACCCTGTACATTATGAGTACAGGCCGTGTACTAAGTTACCGCGGGTATCCGTGTTCTTTCCGTGTAACGGCCGTGCACACGACCATGTGTGGTGACCTAGAGACCGCCTAATGCAGGGGACAGTTAAGGCAAGTACACGATGTGTACTTTATAAGTACACACCATGTACTTTATTTTTTTCATTAACTGGACTGTGGTCATGTATAATTGACATAAATGTCTTCTTCTCCTCCAAACTCATCTGAGTGCATCCGTAAGACACGATTCTTATTTGAGCCCCCGATCGAGCACCGGTTCTCCGAATCAACTTCCGTAAATTTTATTTGGATCACCACGATAAGATATTCCTTCTTCTAGATCTTCGTTTCCGGATTCCTCCTCTTTCAAGAGTTATCCTCAGTTGAACTTTTTGGACATTTTTTTAGATCTACAATCTTCTTGAGAAATTCAAGGTTTGAGGTTCGCGTATATCGATCCTAGAACACCATGGTAGGTGGTTTTTGTCTTTTCGTAGTTTGTGTTTGAGTATTATATAAAAATGTTCCCAATAACCCTAAACGAGGTATTGCTTGGTTACTATTTTAACCATGTTATTGCCTACTATGATTTATATGCCTGAGTAGAGGTCATATGAATGTGATTTGGGGTAATTGATATGATATGGATGTGTTTGCCCATTCTTGTATTGTTTATAACCGTTTGGTCTAGCATTGCCATTTAGGATGCTGCTTTGTTTCCATTCCTAGTATTATAGGGTTGAGTGACTTTATTTATCTGACAAGCCATGATATGCTGTAGATTGTATATCCAAGTAGTTCTTGAGGTTTAATTTGGCTACCATACATCGTTGTGCACGATTGACTTACATAGGGCCGTGAGAACCTGGTGTAGTAGAATATAGAGAGAATGGATGCTGAGGGCTTCTGCAGAGTGTCTTTTTTTACTCTTACGATGCAAGACCATATGGGAATTGACATAAGTGATTCCTCAGAGTGTCTGTAGTTCCATAACGCATTCCATAGGGGGAATGGGACGTGGATTGCTTCCCCAGAGTGCATTTTAGTTAACAATACGAGGCTATAGGGGGAATTGATGGTGAGTGCTTCCTTAGAGAGTCTATGTTAAAATGAACTAGAGGGGTTAGACTGTGTGTACTTCCCAGAGGGTTGCTTGTTTTGTTTTGGTTGAACCATAGGGGTTATGCTCAGATTACTTCCTAGAGGGTTACCTGCTTTTGTTTAGCTTCTTGCTTGGTATATGAAACTAAATACATTGAAACTGTAGGACTATTTCTTTTGAGTACATCCTATTTTACTGCTTCGTTTTTATTATAGCCTTCAATATATATATTCACTGACTGTTAGGAACTGATCTTTGGCTAGTTTCCTACTGGGATTCGTCTCACACACTATTTGGGTCATGTTTTTGGGCCTAAACAGATTATGTGGTTGCAGGTCTAGATAAGGGCAAGCACCCTTCTACGTCAGGTACTTGACTACTTTGGAACTGGATAACATGAGAATAATATTAGGCTTGTGATGCTAAGGAGTTTTTACATGTTTTTAATTTGTATTTTGGTTTAGTACTGTATTATAGCATTGTGACATATTTGGCTGTTTTCCTTGACATATGTATCATGAATCATTTTTATATATGTTCTCCAATTTATTTCTTGTAGTCTTATACTATTTACTATTTTATGATATTATTACTACTTCTGCTATTGCTATCTGTTTTACTTCCGCTGTGTTACTCTGCCAATGAGGGCATAGTTTCCCCACTATCACACCCAAGGCCCTCGTTGCTAGTCAGTAGCCTCTACTGTTTGGAGAAATTCCCTTGAATCCATGTGACCAACTAGGTAAGGGGTTACTCTAGGAGGCTCTCGGAACCGGTACATTATAATAATCATGCTATTATGACTTTAACAAAAACAGAATACCAAATAGTGTCAAAATTGACATTAAAGCGTTTTTTATGAAAATATTATATTATTAATTGATATTATATGCCTAAAACTATAAGGTTCAAAAAAGGACTTATATAAGGTTATATATATCAATAATGAACCACTTGGGTTGGGTTGGATGTTTATAGTATGTTTATTAACCATATAATATAAAAATAAAAAGAGACATGGTAAATGTCAAACTATTTAACTAAGAGTTAAATCTAAAATATAAGTTTAATATGGTGACCTAAACATGTCTAAAACATATTAGTTGAGAGTTTTTTGACCCATCCCCACCTTATCCTAGAAATAAATCATTTTGGAGCCATTATAAATAGAAAATGATTTTATTATAAAATAATATTTCAATCTTTTCCTAAGGTGCCTCTCACCCCTCTTATAAAAGGGAGCTTCCCCTTCTCTAATATTCACAACTTCAAAGCCATTTGGCTCAGCCAAACCCTACCCAAATATCCTCTCAACTATGCTACCTTCATCATAGAGGCCTTTCTTTGGTTAGAAATCCATCCTATGGATCACTTTTGATCAAATCAAAAGGAAGAACCCGAAAAAGAGGTAAATATTTCATCACCTCTTCCATGTTTTTTTCTTTTTCCACATCCTCTTTCTTTGTTACTTCAATTTTAAAATAATAAATCCAGTATCTTCTATATAATTTGATGTTATTATAAAAATGTTACAACCATATTCGTTATTATATCCATACTATAAATTAAAAAGACACCATACATGCCTACGTACGGCTTACCGTCTCCACGTCGTGGTGAAGTTTTTCATTCAACACTTCACTGTTTTGATGCGTATAATAATGAGTATAACTGATTTAAATAATAAATATAACATTTTAATGATACTATATATATTATATACCATCAAATTACATATGATCTCACCAACAATATATCGATATTTTCACTCATGCGTACGTACGGATTACCATCTCCACGAACACGATGAGATTCATTTATCCGTTGTAACCATTCAAGATTAATTTTCATTAGATTATTAAAAATAATTTCTAAATACTTGATATAATTCTTTATATGAATAAGATACATCTTATCCATAACAAGCATGACTTACTTAACAAATCATATAAAGGAAAAGGAATCAGTTAACACCCAAAATGACGATAACACTAAAATGTTATTAACAAAGAAATATTTGAAGATCATATATGATATCATATTTATGTATATGGTTCTTCTATAATTTAATATAAATGATTTAACTATTATACAAGATGTTAGAGTACCCTCAATCAAGGAAAATTACAAGGTAAGGGTTAATTTTACAATCTCTATATTTATCCGAGGTTGTTTATACATAAGTATCTACTAGGACTTCCTTATCATCCACACCTGTGTTTCATAAAAATGTACTTGAAAACATTTTTATATTTCCTATAATATGGGATAAAGTAATTTATACCCCTATTTTACCTTCTATGTTTTTAATGGAATATTTCTGTCGTTTTACAAACAAGGTAGTTTATGACCGTTTCGACAAAATTAAGGTAAGAATGTCTTTTTTAACATATACAGCGGGTTCGACTAATTTCTTTCATTATAACATCGTAGAAGCTTCCCTTACAAGGTTATAATAATATTTCCAAAAAATTAATGTTTTATTTTTTAAATATTTTTCTTTTAAATGATTTAAAAAAAATAGGTATTTCTTTCAAATAGTTTTCATTTAATCAATGTCAACATCCTTTGATGGATTTAAAACTTGTTTGAAGTTGATTTATTATGAAACAAATCATCCATATAATATTTATAATTTTGTGATATGTTTTACAATGGATGTGTTATTTATATACCATTCTTTGTTTATGGTTAATGTATTAACATTTCATATGAAAGTTTTAATATGAATGTTTATGTTATGTTTCAACCTTTTCATATGAGGAATGCATTGGACTTAGTAACTTACTAATAGAGACATCTATAGATCCTCGAGGCATCAGTAGGTCTCATGAGACTAACTAGTGTCTTGGAACAAGGCATTGACAAAATATTATTTGTAGTCTTGGCTCAAGGCCTTGACTATGTGATTATGAAGTCTAGCGTTATGCATTCCATCATTGTGAAATTGGATATTGACATTGCATGTGATTATTAGACTAGTAGAATATCCATGTGAATAAGTAAATGGAATTATTTGATTTATATTTTCCATATTATGATGAATTTGAAATTTAAAATGCTTTGTTTTAGTCTTATACATTGCCTTAAATGTTTATTTTTATTCAAGAAAGTTTATGCAATATTGTTATCCTTAGTGAGCATCTGAGCTCACCCCTTTCTATGTTTAATTTTTACCAGGATGTGAAGAAGTATAGTATGACTGAACTGCAGGGATAGTCTATGGGATATGAATTTGGTTAATGAAGACAATGTTGTTGTTGTTTTTCATTTTATAATGTAATGTAAAACTTATGTATGTATCTTGTACTTCCATGACTAGTAATCTAATCGGTCTTTCAAGACATGATCTTTTGTGATCATGCCACTATTATGTAATAATGCAATGACTCTGGGTAACTATTTTTGGGGTGTTATAGTAAATATCCTTTCCAATTAATTAGTCCATTTCTAAGCCCCAATTGGATTAGTATTCACACTGATTGATGGGGGATTCTATCACACAAAGTGATCTATAATAAGATATTATCTCCGTGGAATATGATTCTAAATATAAGAATTTTATATTTCATATCCTGATTAAGCTACCCTAATATATCAATGACATGATCAATTCCAACAACAGCTACATTAACCATCTTAGTAGGGAAACCTCAACATTTACCATGAGTGTTGACACACTTCTTCCTTCTAGGTTTTATTTTTAGACAGTGTCTTAAACTAGATTACCTCATAAAATTAGTAATATTATTTAATTATAAATATTTCATAACACTCTTCATAAATTGAGAAACTTATTCATAGTTAATATTATAATCATATACATGATTTCGTTAGGGTTATCATTAAATCCCACATAATGATCTGTAAAGAAAATGTGAATTATCCTATGAATATCCCCTAAGAGTGTCAAGCCAGGTGCATAGTAAGGAATGTTGTCGTGTACTGGATTACCCTGAGTCAGGCCCATGATACCTTGTAAGAGTTGTTACCCCTAGGTAAATTTGTGCAAGAACCACGCCCAGTTGTAGTATGCAGACATGGATGTATTTCTAGGAATACCCACATAATCTCTATCTTAACAAAATTCTTTTATATTATTATATAATTATCCTCCAAGTCTATCTTAAAGGTTTAATACTTGATCTATG
The DNA here is from genome assembly GCA_963277665.1 of Viscum album. Taxonomy (NCBI): domain Eukaryota; kingdom Viridiplantae; phylum Streptophyta; class Magnoliopsida; order Santalales; family Viscaceae; genus Viscum; species Viscum album. Next base: position 943,984,826 of record OY728121.1, on the reverse strand, counting down.
TTTTCTAAATATAGTTGCTACGTTTAATTGTAAACATCATTTTATACCAACTGTAATGCCCCGACTCTAGAAGCATGGTGCTAGTGTAGTATTTTATTACATTAGTATGTTTAAAAGGAATCAAATCCCGAAACATTGATCTGTTTAATAGTCTTAGAAATCAATATTACATAAAATATACACATAATACATTAGGAAAATATGAAATACAATTATGGAAAAAAAATTAGTTGCATCATTGAATGCTTCTTCGAATATTTCTTCTTCATATCTTAGGGAAAACAAACATAATAAGAGTGATTTTAAATGCCATGTATGGGTATGTAAAGTGGATGAAATAGAAAATCATTATGAATAAATTAACATGGAAAGGTAAATAACTCAAAACCCATTCCATTCAAATAAATAGATAAGGAAAAATCAATAGGTCATGGTATAAAACTGAAACACGTTCCACTTAATCAATGAAATGAAAATGAAATGTATCCATATAAATGTCAACAAAAAATCTCATGGAAGAATAATAACTAAATATAAATGATGGATATGATTTCTTAACTAAAATCATGTCCTTTTAACATGAAAACAATTACCATCAACATCTTTTATCACACCGTTTAGAACTATGAATAGAAACACATTTAATTTCACCAACTTAATCATCTCATGAGAACCTATCGATGCATCGAGGGGATATATAAAGTTCAAGCCCCAACCATCATTAAACGTACATAGAATACATCATATCTAATAATCAAAAAAAAAATATTCCATATCAAATATCTGTACTGAATAAAGAATATAGTTTTTTCAATAATTCCCTAATTAATCAAATAACTATCATATTGAACATCGTATGTAAAATGATATAAAATTAAGAAATAATAATATCCACTATATGAGAATATGGATATTCAAGTAAGATTATAATAAAAAATGAATAAATTAGAGTGGTTATTTTAAGATAAATTTAACAATCATATAAGGAAGTGAGATTGGAAAGACAATAATTAAGAACATTCTTTATGAGAATAATCAGTAAACATTCTAAAGCATCCCATACCGCATTGAAACATTTGAATCCTAATTTACAGAAATTTATGACATTAAATGAAAATATAATATCATTATAATAAGTGTATTTATTATATATCATGAAAAGTTATGTATATACACCAAATAAAAGTGAAATGGTTAATAATAGAAAATAATCTTCAATTGAATGTAAATTGAGACAAAATTATCTAACCTTAAAATTACTTTTGTTTTGTAGTATTTATAGTACTATATAATAGATTAAAATATGTTAATAAATTATACCAGAACCATATTCATGTTTATAATATCATATATTAAATCCTTATAATATTTTATTTCCCACTTTTTATCACTCTTTCATTAGTTTAACTGTTTCGGGTGTTAATTTCCTAGTTTTATCATGTATATTTTCACATACTACTTGTTGTTATTATAACCAAGATCATTATTTCATCATATTCAGAATGTAAAACATGATATAATTATCTTATATATTCATTATGTATGTATTTAAAATTTTCTATAATATTTAGAGATAAGAAATTAAGTGCATTGTTAATGGAGACGGCATGCCGTACGTATGCATGAACACTACTTTCATTTATTTGTTGTATTTAAAAGAATGGAAAGTAAATTATATATATGTATATTATAATTATATTATCATATTTATGATACATATGTTATAATTGTTTTAAAACCATACTTTATACATTCCATGTATAACATTAAGGAGTCACTTTGCTTTTAGGGGGTTGTAGTCTACACTTCCCCAAAAGAAATTATCGTATTTACACTAAATAGAAAGAATAAAGGTATATTAAAAATTTAAGAATAATAAAGAAATTATAAATATAATAAATATAATATATAAATATTTATTACTTCATAATATCCACTATGATTGGTGGTAAAGTAAAAAATTAACAATCATCGTTTCATGATGCAGTCGTTTTCCGTATAGAGAAACAATATGTTTGTTGCCCATTAGAAGGATGTGCGTGTTAGTGAATGTCGAACCATTTTCATAAAAACATACTTGGATATTTTGGATATTTTGGTTTTTATAAAATCATATAATAATAAGAGTTTATGGGTCCAAGAATGGAAATAAAACAACAGAGATTGAGGATTCTTGTTACCTTTTAATCAGGTAACTACTTTTATTTTGTGCCAAAAGGATTCCTTGGATTACAACATGAACAAGGTTAGGATTCTAGTATTAGTTTACGGTTGTTTATTAGATAGCCGGAGAGATCTTGGTTGAGAAAAAGTGTATTGATAGGTGTGAGGAAGTGGGAATACAAGAGGCCTTTTTGTTGTGGAGGGGAGTGGCACCTTCGTAATATTTTGACAAAGGAATTCCAAACACGTTTTTCACATTGAAAATGGATACAATAATGGACCCAATTATATAAAATGCATGATAGGGTCCATATATGGACATAAAATTGATTTTAGAAAACTATATAAGTCATTTGGTACCTTAAGATTTTGGTTTAGTCCCTTATTATGATTAATTTTACCTTAATAATTGTAATTAATTATAACCACTTTCACTAAAACATTTGTTCAAAAACTAATATGAACATATTAAAAATTAAAAAATATGATTATTCCAACTATGTAATCTATATTATTACAATTTCAATCACATAAGTGACATAAATTAATTTAAATTTGATCTCACGGACGGGACAACAATGCAGGGTTTTAAGGTAAAATAATCCAAATGTATATTATGTTTTTATAGTCAATTTCAAAGTAAAATTGATCCCAATGACCTAAATTGGATTAATTTATAAAAAAATTTATTTATGTTAACTTTAAAACCAAGCTAAAAAATAATTTAACATAAAAAATTTATTATATGAAAAATAAGTTTTGAACTAACTTTCATTAAATTTCACTATTCATTAAAAAAATGAATCTTCCTAGAAAAATAAAAAACCCACCTTATGAAAAATTTTATTCTCCTCCTATAAATATGATGTTTATTTTTACATATGTTTTTTATAAAATAGTCAAAAATAAGATTTAAACGTTGTTCTTCATTAAATGGGGGAAAAATAACTTTATAAAAATATAGTACTTTATGTGTAATATCGACTTTACTTTTGCCTTTTTCTTATAAAATATAATTGATAAATATCAAAAATATTTTATTGAATAATATATATAGATTACATTAAAATAACTCACTAATTTTAATTATTTTAATTTATTATGATAAAACATCATTACAAGCATAAAAACAAAAATACTATTTTTATATTCAATTGATTCTTTATATTATTTAATCATTAATTTAAATAAATTAATTCATTTTATAACTTGTGTAATTTTTTTTATATGTTTTTTAATACTACTCATAATGAAAAAATTAATGAATAGGATATATCTTATATTTATATTTTTATAATATTTTATTTCTCAGTGCAACCCAGTCTTTTGTTTAACACAATTCAATGAAGAAACACATTTTTGCATGAAACATATGCTAACTCATTGTCATATGTATTTAAAGTTAAGAAAACATATTGACTTTATTTAATATGGTAAATATATTATAATTTCGCATGATATAATATTCCTTTACGAGGTTGGTGTCGTGTTTCATACATGATATCAAATAAAATATTCTTACTCTAAAATTTTAGTGTGTTACAAAACCATTATAGGGGTATTTGGATGTAGTGGGTGGTGCATGTTTGGGCACTATTTTCATAAATATACACCTAAAATGGGAAATGATAAAAATTAAATCCATATTTTGTGGTTCAAATCTAAATCACCTCGTAAACCCCTCATTTTTATATAATACAACCCCAACTCGATTTCCACTTCACCCCATACCTATGGAGACCCTTTCCATTGATCAAGGATTGATCTATTTTAAAATATTAGTGCGTTTGATGCTGAATTCCTTGTTAGAAGCTCATTATTTATTGTTTTCGTTAGTTTTTGTATTCTTCCTTCTCTTGGATTATTGTATCTAATCCATTAGGTATATTTCAATGTTTTATGATTCAAATAATCTTGATATATGGTTGTTTTTTAAAGGAAACAATATCTATGGTGGGTTTTGGAAGATTTAATCCATGTTTGTTTAATAATTTTAGTAGTTGTTTCATTTTTTCCTATGCTTTCCATGTAAGTGGCTTCAAAATAAACTCCTCAATGTTATATGTTGAATGATTGATATAATACTGATTGAATTTTATTGTTTTAATTATCAAATTTATGGCCAATATTTGTTGGAAACCATCATTAGTGATGGTTTGGGAAATTGGGGAAATTGGTTATTTTGTGGAAAGTGAAATGGGTTACATGTTTTTAAAATTATTAATTTAAAATTGGTGTTGGGTTTTAATTTTTGGAAATATTTTCAATAAAAATAGTTTCTTATTGAAATGGTTTGGATCCATTGGTTTGGAATATTATTTATCATAAATAGTTGGGAATCAGTTGAATGGGACAGATAATGGTTGAGAAGTACCACAATAAATTGGACAAAAAATGGACATGAATATCCATAATTAATGGTAACACCAAGCTACATTGTGTGTGTTGGGGTTGTGCATGTGGAAACTGAATGGGTTATGCCAATTAGATTGGGAAATGTTTTTAAATAATTTATTGGTTCATTTCCATAGAAAATTATTTTTCTTATAAATGGGATGTGTTTTTTAAAAATTGTTTGAAATTGATTTATATATATTTTAATGTGAATTTTCATACATATTATATCCTAGTGACATGATTAGGGAAGTCATATGGGGAAATACTACTATGATTTTTTACTCATCACCTACTTCGGAACTATGGTGTATCTTTTAAGGTATTGTATATAAGGACAAAAATATAGGAAATGATTCTCATTTTTTAATGATACATCATGATACCATGGGAATTGATTGTGGAGTAGAGATTGGATATTGTATAGGAGACATTGATGGATTTCTTGTTTGTCTATGAGTTATGGAATTTAGTTTCCTCTATGTACTCTGATATAGTTCATGGTTGTAGTTTGGTTTTGTCTTCAGTTGTTTTACCTTGAGTTTTATTACATTGTCCTCATGCATCATGATGTGTTTTTTGGTGGTGGTACTCTTTGTTGGGTTGTTTTATTTCCAAAGGTAAAATAATCCCCAACTTCTTTGGAATATATTTGAATTTATTTTAACCTATGGTATCTTGAGGAGGACAACTATGGCCTAGTAGCACCTCCACTTATTTGCAAGGAAATGGGTGAGTGGTTGGATGTTACAATATCCCATGTGGATATCCATAGACATATTATCGATACCCTCCTCCCTTCCATCATTTTCATGGATCGCACATCACACTCCCCATCTACGAATCCCATTACATTGACACAGATTTCAACCACTTGTTTTGACACCAAAAGTAGAGGTCACATTGGGTTATACATGAATCCTAATGAAAATAAATGATTACTATTTCACTTGAATGTATTAAAATGTTATGGACTTATACCTTATTCATGATAGATTCTGAAAACCAAGAATCTATTAGTGCTTTGTTATTAATGAAACAATTCTAGGAAAACATCCCAAAAGCCATTGGGTTTGTGTAACAGAATGATGAACATATAAAAAATAAGTATCTGGGTATAAGATAAGGGGTTTTTTACCAAAAGGGTTACATAAAAATATAAAGTGATATGATCTAGAATGAAATGAGATTGAAGGATCCACTAAGAGAAAAATACCACCATTCCCATCTAATATTATATAATAGTGTCAATCAGGGTGAGTCTTAGAAATTATAAGTGATTCCTTTATTTAAAAATATGGAAACCACTCCCATGATAACTTCATGTCATGAATGACTCTTTCTCATCATCAAGGTTTGGTATAGAACCCCTCCAGGACACGAGAATGGTTTTTTCATGGAATGAAACCTTTATCACACATTTAATTCCTTATTATATTTTTCTATGATCCATAGGTCTAACCCATTTCATCTAAACCAACTATCGATTCTTGCTGAAAACTCCAAAAGTTAAAAAAACTAGTTTTCACACATATATTCCAAAAAAATTGTAATTAACCTAAAAATAAAGGGGAATAAAAAACTCAAAATCTAAATAATTATGACCCCTAAGAAGTGAATTTAGGGGTATCTCATAAACAATCTAATATGTAGTATAAAATATTTGACCCATAGGATAAAATATCAATTTCCCACAACCAAACTAATTCAGAGGGACTGCCATTTCACAAAAAACATGAGTTAGTGGAGCTACATTTCATTGTATGCCTTTTTTTAATTTGATTAAAAAAATGTTATGCAAACTAATAATAATACCAACATTACTATAAATTCATCCTCACACTAATTACCCAAAAATCAAGTATTACTCATACCCATGGGCAATGGTTCCAACATCCCCTATTTACTCAAGTGTTAATACCCCAAAACAATACCTTTTAACATTTCATCATACGATTCAACCTATTAATAATGTGACTAAATGGGATATCACCCCCTAAAACATGAAAATAAACATGATTTACCACCCTAGATAATTTCTCATATTGGGATTCACCCCAGAAATCACCTTAAGGTCACACTAGCATTCATGGGGGATTGCACAATGGTTAAAGCATTCGTCCACTAGTCAGTTCCAATGGTTTATGCATGACAACCTTTGATTGATACTCATACATGGGAATATCACATTTTATAATGAAACTCTACAACCAAGACACACATTATTGTAAAAAATACCTCAATGAATGGTTTAGTTTTATTTATAAGTCACTCCTAATGTGACCTATGAAAATCTATCACCACGAGTCTTGAAACACAAAATCATGTTAGTATCCACCAAACACTATATCCCATGAGTTACAATAACACATATTATAATGGATCACATTTTTAGATCCCAAAAAGATACAAATCAAGTAAAAATAATTTAATACCCAAACCAAAACACCTATATAACACCCACAAGGACATTCCAAAATCTATCAACCTCCAAACTCACTGTCCACCTAAAACATCATCAGTATACAATCATCCACATCATAGTTTCTAAGACAAAACAACAAGAACCATCCTTTTACCCATCCAAAAAATCACATAAACAAATGTTAACCACCATCATATTTATATAAGTGACACCATTCACCAAATCGATTCTCTTCAACCTAGAAACATAAAATCAATGTTCTAATCTTGTGTTTTATAACTTCATCAGCATAACACACCATACTTATTTTGTGAAATCAGATTCCATTAACTTCGTACTATCACCACGTGTTTTCTCAAAAAAACCCCAAAAATATAATTCTACATTACTCCAAATAACAATCCTAAACACACCAATATTTGCCTAAAAATCCTACATTGATCACTAAGCCATTTCTACCATGTCATTAGAGATGTTCTTGATATGGTATCCACCTAAATATGTCAATTTCTATTAAATATAAATGGTCAATCCAAGCTAAGATGACTTACCTATAAATATCTATAACTCACCAGCTTGTTCAGTATCACCTCCCAAATATGATACCTTATCACCCTTCTACATCTTAAAAATTATCAATACCCACAATAATTTTTTATCCCAAATCTAGGTTCGAATCCATGGTCTTATCATAGAACTACCCATTTAACATTCTCGGTCCACTAATGAAAACTAACATGTATTTAATCTCTATCAAAAATAGATCATTCTATCATTATCCTCAACATTTACACACCGGGGAGAGATAAAAAAAGGCATGACATGTCAACTCCCAAGGTTTTTTTACTGCGGAACTACCCATGGAAGACTCTTCCAACCAAACAAAATTCTCGAAAAGAAATTCCATTCAATCATTTCATACCAACATCAAACTAATCTATTAATGAAAATTCTCTATGATCCATTAGAAAACAAGGGGTTCCTTAATCCTTGAAAACATATACCTCCAAATAACTTCAACATTATTAGCTATGAATTCATCATCTTATATATCATCATGATTAGTATGTCTCATAAAGTCTATACAACTCCAAGGAAAAATAGTGGCCTCATCTAACTCTAAGGCCATACATTGGTTTCTGAATCTAATCTACAAGGAAAACATAATAATAATAAAACTAGGATACTATTCATAACTATAACTCACATTTCACACACCGAATAATTTCAGGAAGCAACACTTCATCTAGTTTCCTGAACAATTTCCCTTTTATCACTCCTAATATTATTTGAAGGATCTAAAACACTCATCAAGATCATAGTAAAAAAACAAAAGAACATCCTATCAATACAAAAACATAGTCCCACAATTATAGGGAATATCCTCCAATGGTATACACATACTAGGGAATTATCTACCATGAACATGGGCTCCAAAAATGTTAAAAAACATTCCACTGATGGTAAGGGTAAAAATCCCATTTGTTCCACTTGAGTCCAATTAATCCATACCATCTCATTTTCATGAAAATAATCGTTATTTGGCATGAAAAACCAATATGTTTTGCTGCTAATATCCATAATCTTTTAACCTGCTCTATATTTAAACAACACAATTTTAAAACACACAATATCCCATATTACTCCAAGATCTCTAGACAGAACCACATCCCACATGTGTGGCCTCTAGATTGTTCAAATCTAGATTAGTTATCACACTGTAGCACCCAAAAACCATTATCCCAGAGCCGGGTTTTACTTCGCTAGGTTTTTAAAAGATACAAGGGATTGTACGATGAAGGAAATTATTAGTTTAACAATCCTTGTAAGCTACATACAAACACAATTCAAATATTAAATTAATTTTTTTGAATTATATCATAATATCCATTTATGAACCCTTGATAACATTCATTATATCCTTGGGAAATGAAAAAAATAAACGGTTAACCAAAATTTTCATTGAGGTTTATGTACATCAGAAGCTATTATTAGTAAATAAGTTATAATAAATATTATAGATTCATTAACCAAAAGACATTAATTTCAATAGAGAACATTATTTTAATGAATATATATTGTTATTATCAACATAGTTGACACATGTGTAATGGAACTTAATTATTAATAATATAAATTCATAATTATATAAATTTCGGATCAAGTCCTTATATCCAAGATATCATGAATCTTATCATTATGTCCTTTCAATGAAACATCATTAATAATAAATGGGTAGGAGTAAAACAATTTCCCATAAAATATTACATGAATAATATTTTATCTCATCAGGACTTCCGAGTCATCGTGGGGATATACATAATTTGGCCTCAACTATCACATTACCTTCTTATTAATTATTCATACATTGAATGATCAATAAAATCCTTTCTCAAACTCCCCTATAATATAATAGTGATCTATATTTAATAAAGGATATAAAAAAATAATATTTCATCAACATAATCCTAAACCATCCATATAAAGAATAATGGTGGTACCACGGGCTAATATCACTAGTATCGTATATGGAGGTTTTATAGATTAAAATTTCTTTAAAACATAAATGGAATATTTCTAGAGGAGAATAATATTTTTATTTTTGAAATAACTAATTTAAAATATAATAATTTATATAATATGAAAAAAATATTTTCTATAAAAGAAACATGGAAACATGAAATATAGTCTTAAATGTAATGAGTATCCAAAATGGAGTGAATATTATTTCATGTAGTGTAAATTAATATAACGATTCTTTTCCCACCTTTGGTAAAGAATACCTCATTCAAAAAAATAAAAAAAAAAATTTGGTTTAATTTTTTTTATATAATATCAATAAAAACTATATTAATGATATTAATAATTAAGTAGATAATTGTTGATATCATTCCTTAAATAATAATATAAATTATTGATATAGAAGAAAAATATTTGGTAAAAACCTTAAAATGATATTTTTAAAATAATGTAACTTATTTTTAATTTACCTAATTCTTTATCATATAATAAGAGGATGGATGGAAAAGAAAAATTTAAACAAATAACATAAATATATTTGAAAAACTATTATGGGGTTTAGTTGATTAATATAATATAAATTTTTCAGTGGAATACTAAATATCAACAGTCTCAAAATAAAAGGAGACTGTAACAGAAATATTTTCTTTAATTTCATTTGGAATCATTTTTTATTTTAGCCTATTGTATAATAAATATAGATTTATTATAATTCTATACCATCACCATATTAATTCTTATAATACTATATATTATCCACCATTAACATTCCAACACCCGTTTATTAATAATTATTTTTATAATATTTATTTGAGAGAGTTAACAATTTCATTTTCTGTATATGTTTTGGTTCAATTGTTTTGGCCCATTCATATTTCTCAGGATTCAATCATCTATAAAATTTTTATAATTATATATATATCATTAATATTAATTATATAAACAGTTTAAATAATCCACTAATGATGGATGTAAAAGAGTGATCAAATTTCATTGGGGTGGTGGTGGTCCACACATACACATGATTGATGTTATCATTTTCAACGAGTGGTAGAGGAAGAATATAAATGATATATTATAATTATATAATAAGAATTATTTCAAAAATATCATATATATATATATATAATATCATAATTTCCATCCACGAATGGTTGATATGTATAATGAAATAAATACCATCGTGAGGCTGTAGTCCCAATTAACACATTAATGATGACTTAATTTTGAATTTGATAGAGTATGAGAACAATAAAGATTAAAACATAAATATAAATACATCTTACTATATGGAATATATTAATGTCATTATATTTTCATGGTTAGAATAAAATTCAAGGAGATGTAATTTCAAATGAAACGAAAACACACTTTTAATTGTTTTTACCTCCTCTTCGAAAAACATCCTTCAGTTGATACTTAGTTCCTTCATAACATGGATTTATGATCAATAAAATACCTTTATGACATCCGTATGGTTGTTATGAAGTTATTTTGGAAGTTGTTTGATGAGAAAAATAAGCCATTAATGTTTTGAGAAAAGAGTATAGGATGCATCCTATTATAAGTGTGGGAGAAGACACGCATCGAATTTATCATTTGTAAAGACCTGGAATTTCCATGTAACATTTTTTAATTATATAGAAATATTACAAGTATGAAAAAAAATTGATGGTGCATGAATCCAAGGCCTGGTGTTCCCGAAATGAATCTCTGAACATTTTTTCGGGTACGTTCAGTAAATGTGAAAGAAGGTTTTTGTAACTTTTTGAACCAGTGCTCGGAATTAAAATCTAAGGTCACTATTGAACCTGCAGTGCCGATTTTTTCTTAAGGAGACCCTCACCTTGACAGTAGTAATTCAATGGTATAATTTCATTTTTCAGACTTTTTTGTGGGAGAGAATAAAATAAACATGTTTTATTTTATTTTTTAAATTTAAACCTCCCATTTGGATATTTAGTGGTGGGGACCACCTGGACCCTACCAATTAATGTGTGGAAACCCTTGAAATCCTCCCAAAATAATTTTACAACTTAAACATAATTAAACTTCAAACTTTGATTAATTAATAAACAAAATTTAATGAAGTGGATCCTCACCTTTCCTATGGTTGGAGGATCATTGGCAATGGGGAGCTTGGGAGAACCTTTCGAGAAACATTTTATCCAACGTAGAACCTCTCCAACGAAGAGAATCCTTCAGAGCAAAATCGAGGAACCGACTTTGGAGCTTCTTGCGGGAGTGACAAATGCTGACGTCACCATATTCACTGGCTTCACCTTCTTCCTTAAAACATCTCCATTGGAAGAACGAGGTAGGTATTTTAATTTCAAATATTATTGAATTTATATGTTGATTCTTCATATTCTGGATCCAAAACAATGATTTCCAAACAAACATATCCATCGTTCTGTGCTTATACCTTGCCCCTTTCCTTTTGTTCTTTCATCATTCTTCAATTCCAAATAATTAACAACATTGAAAACACAATGTTTTGTTGAGCATGATGTATGGACGTGGATCCCTTGAACCGAGAATCACGAAAATGAGGTAGTTATATTTTTCGGGCATAGAATAATGTTGCGATGACCCCCAGAAGAGGAGGGCGACCGGTAACCGACTGACCACGGTTCGAGCAGGCGATGGTAGAGGTAGGGCAGCACACATCCGTGCTGCTGGTTGAGCAAGAGGTCATGGGCTGTCAGCCGCGGCAGAGAAGGGTGGTTGCTGGCACGCCGGCCGGCCGCATGACGAAGCGGCGGTGTGTGATCGCGCCGCCGGAAACTGGACCCCGTGGCCGTTTGGCCGCGACAGATGACAGAGGGCGGCCGACACTCAGCCGGCTGCAGTGGAGTAGCGGCGCGCTACTGCGCCACTGGGAGGAGGACCGTTCAAAGCACCGACAAGCCGTAGCAGATCGGAGGGACCCTCTCGGGTCCAACGGGTGTCATGGCAGTGCCTAAAGGCGTCGCCCTTTGATATTTTGAATGGAAGGGGGTCGCTCCCCCTTCAGCGCCATCTCAAGCAGACTGCACCCAGCGTGGGCTGGGCCGAACCACGGCCTAGCGGGCTGGGTCTGTCAAGGCCCAGGCCATCTGGGCTGGACACAGATTGGGTCGGGTAGACCCAAACCCGGGTTGGGTTGGACCGGACCCGGGCCCATCCGGGCCTAGTTTTGCTTTTTTGGCCATATCTTGAGAACTAGGCATTCGTTTGATGAAACATATATGGCGCTATAATACTAGGATTTATACGGTCCTTTTAGTATACTCCACTTGTGTTTTGGATAAATATCGAGTACGACTATGCTGGATCGACCCCGAATCCAACCGGGCCCTCAGAACAAAAACACTAATAACATACATACCGGGTGTCCGATTGAGGCACCGTCAGTTTCGTTGGGTTCTTGTTGATGTGAAGGATCTTTGGGATACTTATTTATGGGAATTTTTGTTTGTTTAAGTATAAACCAATGGCTTGAGTAGTGGAACCTCCCGGAATCAAGCATGCTTAGTGTGGGAACCTAGTGGATGGCTGTACTTGAAGAGTCTTCAGATCCAGTGTGGGTCAACTTTAGATCTATTGTGGGTCATCTTCAGATCCTGTATGGGTCGCCGCTCAATGATACTATGTGGGTCAGTGCATATCGATCCTCTGTGGGTTGGATCCGGTGTGGGTTAGGACACATCGATCCTGTGTCAGTAAGCGCATACTGATCCTTTGTGGGTCAGATCCAGTGTGGGTCCGCGGAGGTTAGTTACCTACCGATACAATGTGGGTTAGAAGTAGTGTTACTAAAACAAATAAGATGATCTCTCTTTACGACTAAGAATCTGTACTTCTGTACTTAAGTTATACCTAGTGTGAGTTGAGTCTTTACCTTTGTGGTACTATCTTTTGTGGAATCCTTCTGTGTGTAATTACCTATGTGGTACTTACCTTTGTGGTGTTGCCTTCGTTGTATTCTTTCCTTCATTGAACTATTGAGCTTTTGGATAAATATTTAGGAATTTTGTTTCCTCATGATTCATATGGGTATACTTGATAACTTAGTTATATTTATGTGCATATTCCTAAGTAGTGTTGAATTTTGTTTTCATGCTTTGTGGTTTTTCATTTGTGGGTTTGAGAGGCCTTCAGGGGTCTCAAGGTCCCTACTGAGTATCGTTATACTCACCCCTGCATGGGCTACGTCCACACCTTGCTGTGTCTGGTGAAGACGACGAACAAGAATGACTGGGGAAGAGGGTACTATGACTGGAGGCATCTCTAAGGTGGTCATTAGACGAGAAGATCCACAGATACGACCTTTCGAGAGCTATACCTACCCTTCAGGTACGATACTTGGTGGATGTTCACTGGATATGTTTCTAGATTTACTTATACTTTCTAGTTTTTCTTGTACTTTTCAGTTGGGCTTATATTCTGGCCCCTTTTTTTTATGTAGACAGTATTTTTAATATACAGTTTTCATTGTCCTCATATCCTGCTTTGTTCTTTGTTGTGTGATTTTACAGGTTATAAAGGCAATGAATTTCCATATTTAGGTAATATGCCTTTTGATGCTAGTCTCCAGCCCCTGGCCTATAGAAGGTAGGCCTGGGGTAGTGATGGCACAGTCCCCAGGGAACGAGTTGTGACAAAGTGGTATCAGAGGAGTTCGATTCTACTGATGAAGTTGAAATCTGATCTTTTCTATGTGGAAATAGTGTTATGTGGTATGAGTGTGGTTTTCAGTTTGTGGAATCTACTGTTGGCGTGGCGGATGGCGTATGCATACAGTAAGACCCTAAGTATTGATTTCTGACTCAGTGCATAAAATCACTGATTGCGTCCGTGTCTTTGAAAAGATTTCTCCACAATCACTTTCAGTCGGCTCACTGAGTATAACCTATTAACCGTGGCACACATGTTTCATTTTAGGATTCCTTCACAAAGACAACCAGCCAGGGTTCTAGTTAGAGTATGTGATAACATACCACTGAGGGACGAGGCTTCGATGTAGGACCCCCTTACGACAGTTGTAACATCGGGTGGTGTACCATCATCACCCTACCCATTGGACATCCAATGCCACCAGATCCAGAAGTAGAGGGTGTACGCCTCTTGAGCGCATTACACGAGTTCCAACGCCAGAGGCCACCAAGGTTCTGGGGCGAGACGGATCCACATGCGGTTGAGGATTGGATGAAGGCCATGGTTAGAGCCTTTCGATTGGTAGGGGAACTAGCTGATCTCATGGTGATCCTTTCCGCCATTCTTCTTCAAGCAGCAACGGGAAGATGGGGGAGTTTGATTCTCCAGGTTCATGATGAGTTGAATCTCATCTGGGTGGATATCAAGAACCTTTTTAGGGAACTGTTTGTCCCAGTGACTCTACGCTCTGTGAGTATACAAGAGCTTCTCCACTTGCATCATGGTATCATGACCGTGGACCGGTATTCAGTGAGGCTCACTTACCTCTTGTTCTACTCCACTGAAATGGTGTGAGACCCTTTCTTTAGGGCCCAGACCTTCGATCAGGGGATCATATGATAGATTAGAGCCTTGATGATTTCTCTCAGCATCTCGATGCAGGCGGGGTGTTAGAGAAATCACTCTTAGTGGACAGATTCTTTGCTGATCAGCTAATGACAGCAAGACCTACCACTGGAAGACAGGTAGAAAATTCATCTATAGCATGCAACAGAAAGCTAATATTGAGGTCCAAGAGGGTCAACCATAGTGGTGGATGACCACAGGATATAGGTTCGGTGGTGTGTGGATCTCAAGACAGAGCATGGTAGGTGAGGAACATGCATTGTTACATGTGCAAAGGGTAGGGTAACATGACTCGCGACTTCCGGACCCGCCATACGGACTACCAGAAGATGGTCGAAGGATCTCCTAGGAATAATCAAAGATTCAAT
Organism: Viscum album; assembly: GCA_963277665.1. Lineage (NCBI taxonomy): Eukaryota > Viridiplantae > Streptophyta > Magnoliopsida > Santalales > Viscaceae > Viscum > Viscum album. Next base: position 943,969,412 of record OY728121.1, on the reverse strand, counting down.
TGAGGAAGTCCGTAGGTAGGATTATAAGGTGGAAGAGGATCAGGTCGTGCAGTAGGAAGTGTGGGGGGGGGGGGGGGGTGATTCGAGGTTCTACCACCACCACCACTAGGTGGTCTACCCCAACCATAGGGAGTAGGTGGATAGGGGCAAGATCAGCTCTAGGTAGCTGAGGCTTATGACAACAATGCTTCGGAGATGATACAAGGTATGATCTATGTCTACTCCACCTTAGCTACAGTACTTATAGACATAGGTTCCAGTCATTATTTTAATGCCATGACACTCATTTGGATCTTAGAGATACCAGTGGAGCCTTTAGCTCGATCCTCATGGCTAGATACTCCTACAGAAGTGGATTCGACGATTACACACTGGTGCCGACAGTGTGAGCTTACTCTAGGAGGTGAGAGATTTAGTTTAGATCTCCTATTAGTGGCGTCGAGGACTTACGAATTAATCTTTGGTATGGACTGGTTATCCATAGTTCATAATTAGATCTACTGTATTAGGTGTAATGGGTAGTGTGTCCGCATGGACAGGACCAGGTTTTACTTCACCGGAGAGAATGGAACATTTGCAGCATAAGATGGACATACCCGGAGGAGGGTGCAACCAATCACACATCATTTGGATAACCTTACTCTCAGAGAAGTTGATAATGAGAGTTTGAGCTATCCTATAGCGGTGGACCACTACACTGATATTTTCCCAGAGGATGTTCCTGGTCTACCTCCTCACAGAGAGGTGGACTTTTATATCGACTTGTACCCAGGGGCGTCACAGATGTATACACCAGAATATCGATGGCTCCTATGGAACATCGAGTGTAGTGAGTATAGGTTGAGGACTTGCAGAGCAAGGGGTTCATTAGGCCCAGTGTTTCTCCTTGGGAAGCCCTGATTTTGTTCTCTATGAAGGCGAATGGGAGTTTGAGACTCTATGTTGACTATAAGATCCTGAATCAGGTGACAGTGAAGAACAAGTACCCACTCCCAAGGATTGATGATATTTTTGATCAGCTGAAGGAAGCATGATAGTTTTTGAAGATATACCTCAGATCAGGCTATCACCAGCTCAGGGTACGATATGAGGATGTGTAGAAGACGACCTATATATGTTGGTATGGCCATTAATAGTTCTTGGTTAGGACATTCAACATGACTAACGCCCCACCAATTTTCATGGGACTCATGAATAAGAACTTCTAGCCATACCTTGATCACTTTGTGATAGTCTTAATCAACGATATTATAATATATTCAGTGACGACATCCTAAAATATTCAGCGATAGAGGAGGAGCATGCCTATCATATGCAGATAGTTCTAGACACACTCCTAGAGCACCAGCATTATGGAAATCCCTCGAAGTGACAGTTCAGGATACGAGAGGTCCAATTCAGGGGACACATCATCTTAGAAGATGGAGTTGTAGTGGATCCAGTGAAGATAAAGGCTGTGCTTTCTTGGGAGGAACCTAGGAGCGTGACAGAGGTGTAGAGTTTTCTGGGTTTGGCCGGTTACTACCGGAGGGTTTTTCGTGACTTTTCCAAAGTTTCGGCACCATTATCATCATTGAAAAAGAAGGGGCAACCCATCATGTGGTCAGAGGCCTTCTGACATAGTTTCCAGAAGATGAGACAACGATTGAAAAGTGCCCCATCATGAGGCTACCGGAGGAGGGCGTTGGGTTTGTAGTCTACTCCGACGCATTAGGGACCAGGCTCTGATGTGTCCTGATGCAGTAGCAAGCAGTGATCACATACGGTTCTCGATAGCTAAGATAGATTGTGAAGAACTATGCTACCAATGACTTGGAGTTAGCAGCAGTGGTCTTCTCCTTGAAGATGTGGTGACATTACTTTACAAGTGAATGTCTTACAGTCTACTCTCATCACAAGAGTCTCAAGTATATCTTCTCTCAGAAGGAACTAAACCCGAGACAACAATGTTGGCTTGAGTTCCTCCACAAAAATGACTTCAAGATAGTCTATAATTATGGTATGGGGAATGTAGTAGAAGATTTACTCAGCAGGAGGTCTGATATTCTGTTGCTGAGTGAGGAAATAAAGCATTTAGCTGCTTTGCGGATATCCTACATGGATAGAGATAGAGAAACTTTTCTTCAGTCTCTGATAGTCACCCCCACTCCTTCAGTGAGTAAGGGAGGCGCATCTTGGGGATACTGACTATGAGGCTTGATGTGCTTAGATATCCACAGGATATGCACCTGATGGATATTCATATGGTGGTGAGCATGTCATCCTCTTCATAAGGTGTATTATGGTACTAGGGACGCTTAGGGAGGATGTGTTGCGGGAGTTCCATAGGTCCCCAATAGCGGTACCTCCATGAGTGGCGAAGATGTACCAGGACCTCTGGAATCCGCACTGGTGGCTGGGAATGAAGAAAGAAGTAGAAGATTTTGTCTCTCGGTGCCTTAGTTGTCAGTAAGTGAAGATAGAGCATCAGGTTCCATCAGGCTTAGTTCAACCACTAGAGGTTCCAGAGTGGAAGTGGGATGTAATTTTAATGGACTTTGTAACAGTAATTCCTTGCATGTCAAGGGGAGTATCTTGTATTTGGGTGACCATTGACCGACTCACCAAGTCTGCCCACTTCCTACCTATCAGAGAGAAGGGGTTAGTATATAGCTTGGGATGCCTCTACGTGCATAGGATTTCATGGCTTCATGGAGTTCCATCCATGATTTTATCCAATCATGATTCACATTTTACTTCACGGCTATATTAGTGGTTGCAGGAGGCGTTCAGTACGTAGATTTGGGTGAGCACTGCATTCGATCCTCAGACGGATGGTAAGATAGAGTAGACCAATCAAACCCTTGAGGACATGCTACATGCTTGCGTCCTTGATTTCGGCCGCAGCTGGGAGGATCAATTTCCCTTCATGGAGTTCTCATAAAACAATAGTTATCACTCCACTATCGGTATGGAACCATTCGATGCATTGTCCGGTCGACATTTCAGATCACCTCTGTGCTTGACTTAACCTAGGTAGTCAGCACTCGGGGGACCAGAGATGGTACATGCTACCACAAAGAAGGTGCAGATCATCCATGAGAAGATGAAGACTTCACAGAGCAGGAAAAAATATTATTCTCACATGATACGGGGACCTCTAGAGTTCGAGGATGGTGACCATGTCTTTCTACAGGTCTCACCTCGATGAGGTTTGCTGAGATTTTGCTGGGGTGGCAAGTTATCTTTGAGGTTCATCAGACCCTTTCAGGTCCTCAGCAGAGTTGGAGAGGTGGCATACTTCTTAGAACTTCCACCTCAGTTGCAGCAGGTGCATGACCTCCTCCACATATCCCTACTGAGGAGATGCGTGCATGACCATTCGCATGTCATTGACTGGGGTGTGCTAGACATCGACGATGGGGTATCATTTTCGGAGGTTCCAGTGGAGATTTAGGATCGACAGGCGAGCGTTTTTCATGGGAGGTCGATAACTTTGGTGCACTTTTGTTGGCGGAAAGGGAATCTCCAGGAGAGCACATGGAAGCGGGAGGCTCAGATTCATTCACAATACCCCCACTTGTTTCCCTAGTTTGTGTTATGGATTTTGGGGATGCAATGTCCTGAGGTGGGGAGAATGTAAAGACCCAATTTTTTTGCATGTAATTTTTTTAATTATAATAAAATATTAAGAGTCCGTGAAAATTAACGGTGCGTGATTCTGAGGTCTGCTGTGCCCGGAATGAATATTTGAATGTTTTTTCTGGTACGTTCAGTAAAAATGAGAGTGGGGTTTTTTGTAACATTTAAAAAAGTGCTCATAATTGAAATATGAGGGCACCGTTGAACTCACAATGCCAACTTTCATTTAAGGAGACCTTCACCTAGACCATTGTAGGTCGACGATAGAATTTAGTTTTTTGGTCTTTTTCGTGGTAGAGAATAAAATAAACATTCTTTGTTTTATTTTTGAAATTGAATCCTCCCAGTTTGAAATTTAGTGGTGGGAACCACCCGACCCTCTTAATTAATGTGGGGAAACCCTTGGAATCATCCCAACATAATGTGTGTACTTATACTTAATTAAAGTGCCAACTTTGATTAATTAATAAATATAATTTATTGAAGTGGATCCGCACCTTTCGTGAGGTTGGAGGATCTTTGGAAACTGGGTTCTTGGGATAAACTTTGGAGAATCATTTTATCCAATGAATAACCTCTCTAATGAAGAGCATCCTCCGGATCAAGATCAAAGAACCGACTTTGGAGCATCTTGTGGGAGCAACGAACACCAATGTCACTGTCTTCATCGACTTCGTCTTCTTCCTCACGAAATCTCTATCGAACGAACAAGGTAGATATATTAATTTGAAATATGATTGAATTTATATTTTGATTATTCATAATCTAGATCCACAACGATGATGGGAAAATAAACATGTCCATCGTTTTGCGCTTATACCTTACCCCTTTCCTTTTGTTCTTCATGGGTTCTTCAAGCTTTATTTAACACAAAATAATTAACAGCTCAAAAAACAAAATTTTTTGTTGAGAGAGACGTATGGACACAGAGCCCTCGACCCGAGAACTGTGAATATGCAGTCATTATATTTTTTGGGCTTAGAAGGAAGTTGTAGTGACCCACAGAACAGAAGGGCCGCAGGTAACCAACCGGCCGCAATTCGAGTAGGTGGCGGTGGATATAGGGCAGTGTGCGTCTTCACCGCTAGTTGAGCCGGAGTTCATGGCCCGTCGTCCACGGCGGAGCGGGGAGGCGGCCGACACACTGGCTGACTGCATGGCAATGCCGCGATGCTAGACCGCACTACTGGAAACTAGAGACCGCAGCCGCTTGACCACGACAGAGGACGGAGGGTGGCCAACACTCGACCGACCACAGTGGAGCAGTGGCGCGTGACCCTACCACTGGGAGGAGGACCTTCCGGAGCACTAGAAAGAGCACCGGCTGACCATACCTGATCAGCGGGACCCGCCTGGGTCCCGCAGTTGACATGGAAGCGCCTAAAGGCTTTGCCTTTTTTTATTCTGAAAGGAAGTGGCCACTCCCCCTTCGACGCTAGCTCGGGTGAACAATTCTTCCTTGTGGGCCAGGCCCACTGAGGCCCAGGCCATTCGGGCTGGACCCGGATCAGGTCAGGTCGACCGAAACCTGATCGGTTCAGCCCAGACTGGTTCAGGCAGCCCAATCTGAGTCGGGTGGCCTAGTCCGGGTCAGGCCGGGTCGGTCTGACCGGGTTGGACCAGATCCATGCCCAGTTTCATCTTTTTGGACATATCTTGAGAACCGGGTGTTCATTTGACGAACCATCTACGGTGCCATAATATTTAGATTGAGACATCCCTGTTGTTATGATCCACAGGAGTTTTTGATAATGTTGGAGTACAACTGGGTTGGATCTAACCCGAATCCAACCGGGCCCTCGGAACGAAAACAAAAATAACTTACAGATCAGGCATCTGATTGAAACACCGCCGGTTGCGTTGGGTTCCTTTTGACATGAAAAATATTTGGGATAAATTTTAGTGGGACGTTGTGGAAATTGAAGTATCAACCAATGGATTGAGGAGAGGAACATCCTAAAATCAAGTATTCTTATTACAGGTACCCAGGGGATTAATGTACTTGAAGAATATTCAGATCTTGTGTGCGTCATCATCAGATCTTATGTGTGTCATATTTAGATACAATGTGGGTCTACACTCAGAGATCCTATGTGGGTCAGTGCATACTAATCATATGTAGGTCAGATCCGGTATGGTTCAGTGCTCAGCGATCCTATGTGGGTCAGAACATACCGATCCTATGTGTGTCAGATCTTTTGTGGTTCAACAGGGGTTAGTTAGCTAACAGTCTTGTGTGGGTCAGAAGCAGTGCTACTTAACAGAATAAGATGATCTATCTTTACGATTTATCATCTGTAATTTTGTACTTAATTTATATCTGGTGTGATCTAAATCATTACCTTGGTGGTACTATCCATTTTGGTATCCTTCTGTGTGGCATTACCTTTGTGGTACTTACCTTTATCGTTTTTCCTTCGTTGTATTATTTCCTGCGTGGAACTGTTGATATTTTGGTTAAAGACTTGGGCCTTGTGTTTCCTCATTATTGAGATGGGTATGTTTGATAACTTAGGTATAGGTATGGGCATATACCTATGTAGTATTGACTGTTCTTTCAATGCTTTGTTGTTTATCCTTTGTGGGGTAAAGAGACCTTCAGGGGTCTCAGGGTCCCTAATGAGTATCGTTATACTCACCCCTTCCAGGGCTACGCCCGCACCTTGTTGTGTTTAGTGTAGACGACATACATCATTGACTAAGGGCGAGGGTACCAGGACTGGTGGCTGCATGGAGGTGGTCATTAGAGGAGAAGATCCGCAGAGATGACCGTCCGAGAGCTGTAGCTACCCTTCAAGTAGGATACTTGGTGGATGTTCACATGATTTGTATTTAGTTTCACTTATACCTTCCAATTTTACTTGTACTTTTCAGTTTAGATTGTATTCTAACCCCTTTACTTTCTGTACACAAACTTTTTACTATAAAGTTTTCCTTGTAATCTTATCCTATATTGTGCTTGGTTGTGTGAGTTTACAGGTTATAAAAGCAATGCCTTCCCCATTTTAAGGAATACGCCATTCAGTGCTAGTCTCCAGCCCTTGGAACATCGAGAGCAGTGAGTATAGGTTGAGGACTTGCAGAGAAAGGGGTTCATTAGGCCCAGTGTTTCTCCTTGGGCAGCCCTGATTTTATTCTCTAAGAAGGTGGATGGGAGTTTGAGAGACTATGTTGACTATAAGATCCTGAATCAGGTGACAGTGAAGAAGAAGTACCGACTCCCAAGGATCGATGATATTTTTTATCAACTGAAGGAAGCATGATAGTTTTTGATGATAGACCTCAGATCAGGCTATCACCAGCTCAGGGTACGAGACGAGGATGTGTAGAAGACGGCCTATAGATGTTGGTGTGGCCATTAAGAGTTCTTGGTTATGAAATTCAGCACGACTAATGCCCCATCACTTTTCGAGGGACTCATGAATAATATCTTATAGCCATACCTTGATCCATTTGTGATAGTCTTAATCAAAGACATCATAATATATTCACCGACGGCATCCTAAAATATTTAGCGAAGGAGGAGGAGCATGCCTATCATATGCAGATAGTTCTGGACACACTCCAAGAGCACCAGCATTATCGAAATCCCTCGAAGTGCCAGTTATTGATACGAGAGGTCCACTTCATGGGACACATCATCACAGAAGATGGAGTTGCAGTGGATCCAGTGAAGATCGAGGATGTGCTTTCTTGGGAGGCACCCAGGAGCGTGACATAGGTGCAGAGTTTCCTGGGTTTGGCTGGTTACTACTAGAGGTTTTTGTGTGACTTTTCCAAAGTTCCAACACCATTATCATCATTGACGAAGAAGGGGAGACCCATCATGTGGTCGAAGAGCTTCCGGAATAGTTTCCAGGAGATGAGACAGTGATTGAAAAGTGCCACCATCTTTAGGATACCGGAGGAGGGTGTTGGGTTTGTAGTCTATTGTGACGCAACAGGGACCATGCTTTGATGTGTCCTGATGTAGTAGCGAGCAGTCATCACATATGGTTCTTGAAAACTGAGATAGATTTAGAAGATCTATGCTACCAATGACATGGAGATAGTAGCAGTGGTCTTATCCTTGAAAATGTGGTGACAATACTTTATGGGTGAACATTTTACAGTCTACCCTCATCACAAGAGTCTCAGGTATATCTTCTCTCAGAAGGACCAAAACCTGAGACAACAATGTTGTCTTGAGTTCCTCCAAGAAAATGACATCAAGATAGTCTATAATTATGGTATGGGGAATGTAGTAGAAGATTCACTCAGTAGGAGGTATGATATTCTGTTTCTGAGTGAGGAAATATAGCATTTAGATGCTTTGCGGATATCCTACATGGATAGAGATGGATTAGCATATCTTTAGTCTCTCATAGTCACCCCCACTCCATCAGAGAGTAAGGGAGGCACATCTTGGGGATGTCGACTGCGAGGATCGATGTGCTTAGATATCCACAGTATATGCACCTGATGTATTTTCAGATGGCGGTGAGCATGTCATCCTCTTCATAAGGCGTATTATGGTACCAGGGATGCTTAGGGAGGATTTGTTGAGGGAGTTCCATAGGTCCCCTATAGCGGTACATCCATGAGTTGTGAAGATGTACCAAGACCTTTGGCAATAGCCCTGGTAGCTTGGAATGAAGAAATCAGTAGCAGATTTTGTCTCTCGGTGCCTTAGTTGTCAGCAAGTGAAGAAAGAATATCAGGTTCTATCAGGCTTAGTTCAACCACTAGAGGTTCTCGAGTGGATGTGGGATGTAATTTCCATGGACTTTGTGAAAAGAATTCCTTGCATGTCAAGGGGAGATGCTTGTATTGGGGTGATCATTGACCGACTCACCATGTACGCCAACTTCCTACCAATCAGAGAGCATGGGTTAGTATATAGCTTGGGATGCCCTTATGTGCATAAGACTGCAAGACTTCATGGAGTGCCATTCATGATTTTCTCCAATAGTGATGCACATTTTACTTCAGGGATATGGAAGGGGTTTTAGGAGGCGTTCGGTACATAGATTTGGGTGAGAACTGCATTCCATCCTCAGACGAATGGTAAGACAGAGCAGACCATTCATTCCCTCAAGGACATGCTACGTGCTTGCGTCCTTGATTTCGGCCGCAGCTGGGAGGATCACTTTCCCTTCATGGAGTTCTCAAAAAACAACAGTTATCACTCCACTATCGGTATGTAACCATTCGAGGAATTGTCTATTCGACATTTCAGAAAACCTCTGTGCTTGACTTAACCTAGGGAGTCAGCACTCGGGGGACTAGAGATGGTACATGCTACCACGAAGAAGGTGTAGATCATCCAGGAGCAGATGAAGACTTCACAGAGCAGGAAAACATATTATACTCACAAGATACAGGGACTCTGGAGTTCGAGGATGGTGACCATGTCTTTCTACATGTCTCACCTTGACGAGGTTTGCTGAGATTTGGCCGGGGTGGCTTGTTATCTCTGAGGTTCATCAGTCCCTTGCAGGTCCTTAGCATAGTTGTCGAGGTGGCATACTTCTTAGCACTTTCTCCTCTGTTGCACCAAGGGAACAACGTCCTCCACATATCCGAGTTGAGGAGATACGTGAACGACCCTTCACATTTCATTGACTGAGGTGAGCTAGACATCGATGATGGGGTAACATTTTTGGAGGTTCCAGTGGAGATTGAGGATCGACAGGCGAGAGTTTTTCATGGGAGTTTGATACCTTTGGTGCGCATTTGTTGGAAGCACGTGAACCTCCTGGAGAGCACATAGAAGCAGTAGGCTCAGATTCATTCACAATACCCCCACTTGTTTCCCTAGTTTGGGTTATGGATTTTGGGGATGCAATGTCCTGAGGTGGGGAGAATGTAATGACCCAATTTTTTCCATGTAATTTGTTTAATTATAAGAAAATATTAAGAGTCTGTGAAAATTGACGGTGTGTGATTTTGCGGTCCGCTGTGCCTGGAATGAATTTTTTAATGTTTTTTATGGTACGTTCAGTAAACATGAGAGTGGGGTTTTTGTAACTTTTGAAAAAGTTCTCAGAATTGAAATATGAGGGCACTGTTGAACTCACAACGCCGATTTTCATTTAATGAGACCTTCACCTAGACCATAGTAGGTCGACGATAGAATTTAGTTTTTTGGTATTTTTCATGGTAGAGCATAAAATAAACATGGTTTGTTTTATTTTTGAATTTGAATCCTCCCAGTTTGAAATTTAGTGGTGGGGACCACCCGAACCCTCTCAATTAATGTGGGGAAACCCTTGGAATCATCCAAAAATAATGTGCATACTTATACTTAATTAAAGTTCCAACTTTGATTAATTAATTAAATTAATTTAATGAAGTGGATCCTCACCTTTCGTGAGGTTGGAGGATCGTTGGAAAATGGGTTCTTGGGAGAACCTTTGGAGAATAATTTTATCCAATGAAGATCCTATCCAATGAAGAGCATCCTCCGGATCAAGATCCAAGAACTGACATTGGAGCATCTTGTGGGAACGACGAACACCAACATCACTGTCTTCATTGGCTTTGTCTTCTTCCTCACGACATATCCATCGAAAGAACAAGGTAGAGATATTAATTTGAAATATGATTGAATTTATATGTTGATTCTTCATATTCTAGATCCACAATGATGATGGAAAAACAAACAGGTCCATCATTTTGTGCTTATAACTTGCCCCTTTCCTTTTGTTCTTTATGTGTTCTTCAAGGTTTCCTTTTCAAAAAAATAATTAAAAGTTCCAAAAACACAATTTTTTTTGAGAGTGACGTATGGACATAGAACCATCGACCCGAGAACCGTGGATATGTTGTCATTATATTTTTTGGGCTTAGAATGAAGTTGCAGTGACCCACTTAATAGAAGGGATTCTGGTAAACGACCGGCCGTAGTTCGAGCAGGTGGCAGTGGATATAGCGCAGCGTGCGTCTGCACCACCAATTGAGCTGGAGTTCATGGCCCGTCGGCTGCGGCGGAGCGGGGAGTCAGCCGACACACTGGCCGACCGCATGGCGAAGCCACGACACTAGACCGCACTGCCGGAAACTAGAGACCGCAGCCGCTTGATCATGATAGAGGATGGAGGGCGTCCAACACTCGACCGGCCGCAGTAGAGCAATGGTGCGTGACCCTACCACTGGGAGGAGGACCTACCGGAGCACCGAACAGCCATAGCGGATCAGCGGGACCCGCTCGGGTCCCGCAGGTGACATGGATGCTCCTAAAGGCTTTTCCCTTTTCTATTCTGAAAGGAAGGGGGACGGTCCCCCTTCGATGCTAGCTCGGGTGAACCGCGCTGCCTAGTGGGCCGGGCTCGCCGAGGCCCAGACCATTCGGGCGAGACCCGGATCGTGTCGGGTCGACCGAAACCTGGTTGGTTCTGGGCAGAACAGTTCAAGAAGACCAGTCTGAGTTGGGGGGGGGGGGGGGGGGGCTAGGCCGGGTCGGTCTGACCGGGTCGAACCAGATCCAGGCCCAACCTGGCCCAGTTTCATCTTTTTGGACATATCTTGAGAACCGGGTGTCCATTTGACGAACCGTCTATGGCGCCAAAGTCATTGGATTGAGACAGTCGTTTTGGTATGATCCACATGTGTTTTGGATAATGTTGGAGTACAATAGGGTTGGATCTAACTAGAATCCAACCGGGCCCTCGAAACAAAAACACAAATAACTTACAGATCGGGCATCTGATTGACACACCGTAAGTTGCGTTGGGTTCCTTTTGACATGATAAATCTTTGGGATAATTTTTAGTGGGACTTTGTGGCAGTTGAAGTATAGACCAATGGATTGAGGAGTAGAACATCCTAAAATCAATCATTCTTATTGCGGCTACCCAGTGGATTGTTGTACTTGAAGAATATTCAGATCATATGTGGGTCATCTGCCGATCTTGTGTGTGTCATATTCAGATACTGTGTGGGTCTGCACTTAGAGATCTTGTGTGGGTCAGCGCATACTGATCGTATTTAGGTCAGATCCAGTGTGGGTTAGCACTCAGTGATCCTATATGGGTCAGCACATACCGATTCGGTGTGGTTCAGATCTTTTGTGGTTCAGTGTGGGTTAGTTAGCTAACAGTCTTGTGTGGGTCAGAAGCAATGCTACTTAACTGAATAAGATGATCTATCTTTATGACTAATCATCTGTACTTCTGTACTTAATTTATATCTGGTGTGTTCTAAATATTTACCTTGTTGGTACTATCCTTTTTTTGTATCCTTCTATGTGGCGTTACCTTTGTGGTACTTACCTTTATGGTTTCCCCTTCGTTGTATTCTTTCCTGCGTGGAGCTGTTGAGATTTTGGCTAAAGAGTTGGGACTTATGTTTCCTCATTATTGAGATGGGTATGCTTTATAACTTAGGTATATGTATGGGAATATACCTATGTAGTATTGACTGTTCCTTCCATGCTTTTTTGTTTATCCTTTGTGGGTTTGAGAGACCTTCAGGGGTCTCGGGGTCCCTACTGAGTATCGTTATACTCACACCTGCATGGGATACGCCCGCACCTTGTTGTGTTTACTGTAGAGGACAGACATCGCTGACTAAGGACGAGGGTACTAGGACTGGTGGCTGCATGTAGGTGGCCATTAGAGGAGAAGATCCGCAGAGATGATCGTCCGAGAGCTGTAACTACCCTTCAGGTAGGGTCCTTGGTGGATTTTCACTTGAGCTGTTTTCAGTTTCACTTATACTTTCCAGTTTTACTTGTACTTTTCAGTTGGGATTGTATTCTGACCCCTTTACTTTCTGTAAACACTCTTTTTTACTATGATGTTTACTTTGTTCTCGTATCCTGTATTGTGCTTGGTTGTGTGAGTTTACAGGTTATAAAGGCAATGCCTTCCCCATTTTAAGGAATACGCCATTCAGTGCTAGTCGCTAACCCTTGGCCTATGAAATGAGGTCTTGGGGTAGTCCCGTCATGAGCCCCGGGGGACAGGTTGTGACACCATAAGATTAAAATATATTAATGTCTTCAATAATACAAATAACTCTAAAATGAATCATATTATAATATTACAATTTTATGTTCTAAATAAATATTTCTAATGAGTGTTAAAAAACATTCTTCTAGTATATTCAAGCATTATCAATTTATTTTTAACCCATTAAACCTATTTTACCACTAACTGGGGTGATACATATTTTTTCAATGTTACAATTAATTAGTGAAAACATTTCATTTACCATATTACCTAAAACTAGTTATACTGATTTCAAATATATTATACACTTATCATGATTCAACTAGAAGATTTGGAATATTTTGTTTAAATATTTATTTCTTAATGAGTTGAATATTGTCATAGGATGATAAATTTTTCAAGAATATATATTTTTGTGAAGAAAAATAATGTATAATTTTAATTCTAATTTATTTAATTAGATTTTTTAAATTTAAATATACATATTTTTTTTTCAATATAAATAAACCAATAAAGAATAAAAGTAAATAATTCATTAAAATAAGGGGATAAAAATAAGTTTCATTAGAACAAATTCTTTACAATAATTTCAAAAAAGATATGATTATATTTTTAAGTTCATCATTATATTTTTATATTTTTATATTACTTATTTATTATATATTTTTTCTATAAAAAATGATTTAATAAAACTTAAATTTATTGTTATATAATTAAAATTTCCTAAATATGAAACTTTTGTAAAATTGGCATTCTCATGATTCACATTAAAATATATTATTCTTCAAAATATAAATATTTTATCAAAAAATAATACTGATCTGTTGAATTCAAAATCAATATTAATTTCCTATGATTAAATTTATAAAATTGTAGAATTTATGTCTTTAGAATATTATTGAATAATGAAATGTCTATTATTTTATTATTTATTTAGAAATAACATCATAATTACTTTAATTGAGTCTCAGGAATTAAATTATTCCCATATTATAGAAAACAAAAACATAAAATTTACATAATACAACCTCATGAATATAAGTGATTATTATTTTTATCATAACTTCATTGGGTACCCACATCGCCCCTTCAATCCTATGATTCCTCTAAACTACCTTTACCAGTCGATTCATTTGATTCCACAACACTTGTTCTCATATGTAAAGAATTTGAATAGGATATTTACAGTAAGATAAAAATGTTTCTAATTATATTTCAACAGGGGTGATCAAATGTGTTAGTTGTATATTGTACATCCTTAATAAAAAGATATAGAAAATATCATGATCTTTAAGGAGGATTGTTGGCATTTCTATAAGGTATGAAGTAGATCCAATTATTTTTAAATATTTAAATGGAACGATAATACTAAGAGAATTTATTCAATTAATTTAGAACCATATAACAAACATCCATAGAGATACCACCAATAAAAAATGATATCCCACCAGGAATTCTAAATCTTTTATTTTATATTGACACATAACTTTTTACTACATTGAGATTCCTTGATATTACTATTAATAGTTATTAAATTCACTATTCTATATATATAAATTTCTAGGAATAAGTCATTACTTCCAAAAACATCATCCCAACATGTTTTTGTTTGACATAATTTCCCATAAAATTCTTAATGCAGTGGTTTTTAATGCTCAAATAGAAGATATTATTAAATGAAAATTACACAAAATTTAAATACTAAACCCACATACCATGAATGTCAAGTAAGAATGAACTCAAAATGAAATTTAATATCTAAAGAGTCTTTTCAGTATATCCATATGTATATGGATGATAGGAAATTCTCAAATATAGATAGGTGTTAAGAACCATCTGGCTATATTTCTTAAATATTAGTGTAAACTTTGGGTCATGATCAGATACTTTTAAAATGGATGCACCATGATGTATCATAACATACTAATATATCGGATATTAAGGTTTCCAAGAGGTATATCATCCATCATATAAATAAAATGTTCTAAAATATAATAGTGATAAATAATAACACATATGGAATCAATATTTCTTGGATTTGTTTTGGAAACTAGTGAAAACATACATAGTGATATCATCCCATTTACTTATATTAGTATGTATAGGTTTCATAAATCCATTAATATGTCATCAATATGATTATACCTATTTGAAAACCAATCATCTTGATATATATATATATATTTTCTGTTTCATATTGTCCCTCTAAAAAGTTTCATTCAAATTTTCATTTAATTTTTCCATACCAATGGGTATAGTGAAATATTTTAAATGGGAATTTAACACCACAAAATTTAAAGGGAATAAATTATTTAGTCAATATCATTTATGATACACAATAAAAATCATATAAGGTATTATAACATCTCAGGACATTAAATTATATTTACTATTTTAAATAAAGTCTATCTATTATATAGCTTGCAACGCACACAATACCAAGTTACAATTTATTTATAATCAACACCATGTTATGATTTACCTATAAAAATAACCTATATTATCATGAAACACACATACCTATATTCTTTTCTTTTATTACACAACATTCTATGTTCATTCGATATCATGTGTTACATGAAAAACTATGTTTTACAGAACTACAATATACTATGAATAATATTACGAAGATATTATAATAGTTTTTACCAAGATATTGGAATGATAGGAATGAATAATGTTAACCTAATTATAAAAATATGTTTTATGTATATAATGAATGCTTTGGTGACCAATTGATTACAAATGAATATAAAAACCAATTCAATATAAAGGATGTGTTTTTATTAAAAACAATTTTATGCCCACCAAGGCATTTTAACTCCATAAATTAAATTTATAAAAATTAATAAAACATAATGGTTAAATATACATTTAATATTTTGAATCAAATGTTTTTAAACTCATCAAATATGTTCTATAGGCATAGAATATAAACAAATCTAATTATAGGCATAAAAATTTATATTGTTCTATAAGGGAGTTATTTTGCCTTTTAATAGAATAAATGTTATAAATATAAAATTTTAAACATTTATAAAAATTATTTGAAAAAACAATCATCATTTGTATTTAAAAATTTCATATTTTTCATTGTGTGAATTTCTTATATTTTTTCAGAGAAGTTTCATTTTTAATGAAAAATGAAAAATACAAAATCTTAATTGAAAATTGACATTTAAATATAATTAATTTATTATCATAAATTATTCAATGATTTTTTTAAAGTTAAAATAGTTCTATTATAAATATATTGATCTAATTTAGGTCATTTTAATCACTTTTATGTTTAAGTTAGATATAAAAATATTGTAATTTTTTTAACATTTTCATTTTAAATACCCACTTTCTTATTCCATTAGTGAGGTGATTTTTAACTTCATTCCTTCCAATTATGTAATTTTAATGTTTTAAAATGGATTAAATATTTTAAATCATCATAATATATTATTTATAATAACTTCAATTGATTTTTTTGCCGATAATATTACTGAATGCAATAAAAATTAATTAGAGCGATTAAAGTGAAATTGAATTCACTTAGTTGATAAACATTAATCTTAATGGGAATAATGACCTATAAACATATCCAAAACCAATGTATATACATATTCATAACATATAACCTATTTTACTAGAAATGTGGTTCATTATTTGAGTCACGTGATGTAAGTTAGACCACCCAATAATGTATACCTTTTTCTATTTACAAAAATGCCACTCCTCCTCCACTATATAATGGACTAATCCCCTCACACCTTCACACATATTAATCAATTTTTCTCATCCAAAAAATTCACAAATAATCTAAAGAATATCTAATATAATATTATAATCCTCAATTTTTTCGTAAATCAAATTGAATAATTCCTTTGGTGCAAATCAAATGGAATTACCCGAAGAAGAAGACACATTATTCAACAAGTACTTTTATTTTAATTATTTCTACATCACTTAAATTATTTTTATATAATAAATATATAATATCATAAGAATTTTAAATATTATAATATTTATTATTTTAGTTACATGACTTAAAACTTCACACACTTCAATCAAATGGGATTCACAATCATAGTTTGTGTGTACAGAAAACTACCACATTGCGAATTTGTGTTGTTCGTTCATCAAATTAACATCTTTCATGGTTGGTAATAATTATGTAAATATATTTTTTATATGATATATAAGATATTAATAGCTTTATTATTCTTCTAGAATTATTATATAACACATACTTTCATGATATCTATTTTGTGGGAAACGATAACATCATTTGTGGGCATGTGGACTACAACCTCCTTAAGGCAATGTCATTTGTTCATGCATTACATGGAAACTATTAATGATGGTTTTAATAAAAATATGTGAAATATATAAAACATTAAATTATACTATAATTATATATATATATAAAGATATATATATATATACATATATCAATTCTAATTTAATTCTATTAATGCAACTTGAAAATGGAAATATCATTCACACATACGTGCGATCTACAGTCTCTATAAATAGTGTATTCCATTTCTTAAAAAAATATCATGGATCAAATTAAATTAAAATATAATTAATATATATGATATTAAAATCATATATTACATTATGGATGTGGTAAAATCTTGATATAAGTAAACTTTCAAAAAGATAACTAGTGACAGAATACTTGAAAAACAAGCCAATTATCAACCAAAACAATGAAAATAATGAAATATTATTAACAAAAATGTAGTAAGACATCATAAAAGAATAATATATGATTTTATAAATATTAATATGGTCATTTTATAAGTTAATAAAAAATTTAAAACAATTATACATGATGCTAAATGGCGTTCACCCAAAAGGGAGTGTAAGGTAAGGGGAATTCTAGTCTCACTTTTATTTCTATAAGACTTATGACATATTCAACACTCATTATATTTTTTTGGTTTATATACTACCATATCATATGTTATATCAATAATATCAATTTATGAATTATTTTATATATTAACATTGACAATATTCTGTCATATATCTCACAATTTATAAATTACCCCAGTAGTAAGCGATTTCGTCTCAAATTTTTATTCAATTGGGACTTATTTGTTTTTTTGAACCAATTCACTCTTATGTGGTGTATATTCTATCCATTTGAAAATAAATATAATTACTAATTCTTATTTAATAGAATTACAAGTTCCAATATTAATTATCTCAACCAAGGGGTTTGATGTGGAAATTACTAAGTGGTAAAAGTTATCATACCATCACAATTCCTTTGGTGATTATTAACATTCTATTGAAACAATCACTTTCATGAATTAATTTGTTATTATAAATAATACTAAATTTTAATATACATATTATTATTTTATTTATATGGATATTTCCAAAATTTTATACCATTTTTACATATTTTTTTTACTTTGAATGTTATATGATTTACTTGGGAATTATTGTAAAATCAATCTACATTACTTACCTAAAATATTTTATAATGGTCATTGTTCATTATTTAAATTGATTACTCAATATATGAGAAATTGTTTGTAAATATAATATATTGGTTGGGGACTAGTTAATTCCAGCCCTTTAATGCATCAGTAGTCTCAGGGAATGAATTCAGTTGGTGAGAAACCCTTCATGTTTGTTTTCATACAGTACTAAAAATATTGGATAATAGATCATGAAAGTAGTATATGGAAAGGTCTTAAAACAAATATAATGGATTTTTACCCGTAAAAATAAAAATTATTGGGGATATATCTTCACGGTAACTATATTTTGGATAGATCTTGATAGTTCAGATATCCAAAAATATGTATTCCATCATTATTGTTATTCCATGTGATTATTTGATTAGTTATAATATCGATGGTCATGTTTCATTATCATGTGATTATTAATATTTTATAATTCATAAATATTTTATTATCTCCATATTTATTATTCTATGTACAGCTATTTATTTGCATGTGTGATCAATTATTTTCCTTACCAAATTGATTATAATAATTGATTCATTATTTCTTTTATTGTACTTCAACCTTAATAAGAATTTGTGATCTCATTTATTTTTTTTATTAACCCAAAATTCCATGAATTTTTAAATGAGAAATAAGTAGGTATACAATAGAATTAATAAAGTAACATTTTTTTTAAATATATGTTGTAATTTTTGTTTTCCTAATATAATGTAATACCCATTTATGTATCTATTTTACCATGACTATGAAACTGGATGGTCATTCGAGATAGGTATCCATGTATCTTATGAAAATGTAATGGTATAAAGAACATGTTCTAGGCTTACTAGGGTCAGGTCGCAATATTTTTAATCAATGTTAGTTTAGTAAAAATATTGGAAACTAGATTTAGGAAAAAATAGATTAGAAAACATGACCCTATGATATAATTTGATGATATTTATAGAAAAATGACCAAAAGAAACCATGATTATGATTATGATATTAGTAATGGATAATTTATTTATATTTATGATATGTATTTCATTAGTTTTGATATTATAAATTATTTTCCATAAATATATGATGAAATATAATATTTATTGTCCTATAGAAAAGACATCCAGAAAAAGGAGGGGAACCGCCCCGATTCACATGATCCAAAGAGTAAGAAGGGTCATATATTTTAAGGTCTTAAGGCATAATTTTGAAGGGAAATAGTATACCACGAATTATCCCCATGTGGAAAAATAATATATATTACTAATAAGATATAGAAATATTTTTATAAGTATCATTGCTACGAAGGGAATCCCAATAACATGAGTATAGATGAGAGAAATATGGATAAAGGAATGAAAAGAAATAGTTTTTTTCAAACATGAAATAATTTTGGAAATAATAATCTTGGAACATGCTTAAATGGAATTGCAGTTTTCTAAATTTGTGGGTAGAAAGGTGACTATCCTTGTGATTTTATGTTTAAGAAACTGGTTACTAATGTCCGAATTCTTTAACTATAAAGATATGTGATGCGATAAAAATAAATACCTCAAGATTCAAAGAAATATACCCCAAGAGATTCTAATGGATCATGTTATGGATTATGCTACTACAAAAGAATAAGAGGAATGATTAATATTATTTTTTAAGACTCAGGAATAATTAAATTTGAGTGTTTTATCAGTGATGTACTAGTTATAATATTTATTAAATATATATGTATCATAATGTTGTAAATTTTATTAAGGATTTGAAAGTTAGTGTTTAATGTTTCGAATGTCTAACAAAATTGAATTAATAGAATGTTTAAATTCTCCTAAAACACATTATTTATGGAAATATTACCCATAATATGATCATTATGAAGATATAATAATGTTCTTTAAAAATATGATTGATATTGATAAATAAATTTGATAATACTAACAACCATAGAAATGACTAATAGCATATTTATAGATTAATTTATTTATTTGAATGTATTTTTGGATTTTATTTAATATAACCAATAATATTCGATTTAATTAAGGAATAATGAAGCATGAATGTTTTCAATAAGGTCTTATGGCCATTCAAGTTATTACCATGTTCTGAGAGAATACATGATGAATGTATTTACATGTCTAGTTTGAGATGATTTAGAGCCACTTCATCTTGGTTATATTAATGGAACTTTTATTTTGGAAATTCATTAACCAGCCTTCTAATTTTTTGGAACATAATATTTTGGTGGTATCATAAGGTTCTATCATTTATGAAATGGAAAACATGATATGTGTAAAAGGTTTTAGAGATTAATATATTATATCACCTTATGTAGATTTATGTACTAACCATGTTGGTTTTGGAAAATTATTTGAGAATGATAAAAGGAATTTTCACTCTATTATTGATCATACAATCCAATAAATGTAAATTTTTCGTACTTATAGGATAAAAAAATAATTTTTTTTAAAATTTATTTCTTTGAGTAAGGGTTGAATGTGAAATTTATTAAAGCACAAAAAAAGTATGAACTTGTGCTTATGAATTATAAATGTATCAAGTAAGTATATTTTCTTATATTCTTAAGCAGTAACAGTTTTACTAAAAATTTGAAAAATGATATTGAATTTTTTTATCTTAATAACTTCATTTTTTTAATAGTCTTTTAAATCATCACATATTTATATTTTTGAGCCCCAGAAATTTCTCTTTATAATTCACTTGTTTTCCATCAATGACCTCAATCACTCACTATAATTGTTTACACTTCCCCCCCAGTCCATGTCTTCACATTCCAATGGTGTTCTCTTACATGGAAACCTAGTTATGTGTTGTTCCATATGACCATGTTACTTAAAATAATATCCTTTCAAGGGGATTTTTTACTAACCCCTCTCATGGTTTGTTATTTCAATAATGGAATTTTCAAATATCAATCAAATTATTACCAATATTGAGTTAAAATTATAATGACATAATTTATTTAAATTGGGGAGAATATGACACCCCAAAAATCTAATAGAATAAAATTTTATTTAATAACATGTATGACATGGATAAAAAACTATAGAATAGAAAATTACATCATAATACTTTACAATATATTTATTATTTTAAACGACTTCAATCTATTCTATTGCTTTCAATGCATGATACACCAAGTTAATATTTCTTTATATGAAACATCAAGTTATGATTTTTCTATACAGAAAACGTAAATTATATTTCAGTACATGAACTATATGATTATATCATGTTTCAAAAAATTATGAGTTCCTTTGATAACTTGTGTTACATGCCTGACTTTGTTTTACCGAACTACAATATACTATTAATATTATTGTTTCAAATATTATTATAGTTGTTTCCTAGCCATTTGAATGAAGAGAATGAATAAGATTAAATAATATATGAAAATATTAAATTAAAATTTTTTATATAATGAATAATTTTGTGAATTTTTTTATAAACTAAAATAAAATCCAATTTAATGTGAAATATGAGTTTTTATGAAAAAAAATATTTTCATGGCCACCAAGGTGTTTTACATTAATAAACTAAATTAATGACAATTATTAAATGATATTGATAAAATTTATATGTTATATATTAACTTTTTTTTCGAATTCATTCAATAAGTTGAATAAAAATAAAATAATAAAAAAAATCAAATTTCAAGCAAAAGAAGATATATTTTTCTAAAAGGTTGTTTTTGTCTCCTTTCAATGGAATAATTATTTTAAAACTAATTGTTGACACATTTTAACATTTTTATTTTTGAAAATAAATTTCATATTTGAAAATAAATTATTTATTTGAAATTGGGATGTTAAAATTATCTTAAGGTGGATTTTGGGTAATTTTCTGAGAAGTTTCATTTTTTGTTGAATGGTGAAAAACACAGAATTTTAATTAAATAATGACTTTTCATCTAAATAATTTATATTGATAAATTATATTTTGAATTGGTTATAAAGTAAAAATATATCAATTTTAAATATATTAATCCAATTAAGGCCATTCTAATAATTTTTATATTGAATATATATATATATATATAAACATAGAATTTTTTTCAACATTTTCATTTTATAACCACAATTTCTCATCTCGTCGGTGGGATTAATAATAAATTAATTTCTACCAATTTTTTGAATTTAATTTGAAAAAATGTATTAAATTTCTGTAATCATATTTTATTATAATTTTTTTTATCGTAATTTTTTTTACCTAAAGTATTTCAGAAAGAAATCTAAATTTATTACAGTGATTAATGTGAAAATGAGTTTACTTAGTGGTTAAGAATTACTCTTAAGAGTAAAATGACATATAAATCTATCTATACATAATTTTATGAAAATATTTAGATAATATACCGTCATTTATCTAAAACGGTTCATTATTTGAGGAATATTATGTAATAGAGACCTTTTAATTCTGCTTACCTTTTTATATTTATAAAAATGCATTTCCTCCTTCGGCATAAAGGTAAACTAACCCCCTTCTTTATTCAACCTATCAAGACCATTGGATCATCCAAAAACTGAACAAATTAGATTAAAAAGTCCCACATATCATCCTTGAATTTTCACTCTTGGAATATAGTAAACCAAGGATTCATTTCAGGAAATTGAAAATGAGTTACTCGAAGAATATGTAATGTTCTTCATCAAGAACCATTGTTTTATTTCTTTCTCCACCACTTAAATTATTTTAATATTTATAATATATTATAACCCAATATATTAAATATAATTATTTGTTTTAATGTTAAGGTTATGACCTAAATCCTTAAAAATTAAATCAAATTGAATAAGAAATCTTCATTCGAGTGTACGACGGACTACGAGCTCGTGAACTAATGTCATTTGTTCTTCCACTAACAACAATTAAGGATGAAAATATTGTTGGAATTAATGTTTTAATATTATATATATACATGTGTGTGTATAATATTTTTAATGTTATCATTATTTTGAAATTATTTCATAACATATACCTTTATTATTTCAATTTTTTTAATATAATAACATCATTTGGGGATGTGTGAATTACCACATCCTCAAGGCAAAGTGATTATTTCTCACATTACATGCAATTTATTAAGGATTTTTTCAATAAAAGTAATATATATATATATAAAATTAACATTTTATTATACTCTAATGATAAAATACATATATATCAATCACATTTTCTTTCTGTTAATAAAAAATTAAAATTTCAATAGTGTTCATGTGTACATGCAACATACCATCTCCATGAGTGGTGTAATCCATTACCTATCACCAAATATTTTTGTTAAATGTAACTACATATTTAATAAATATATAATATATATAAATCATGGTTTTCATTCAACATAATATGAAATCATGATATAAGTAAAAGGAACAAAAGAAATAACAAGTTAAAACATACCCAAAAAACAATGTAATTATCACCTGAAATTTTAAAAATAATTTAATATGTCTATCAAATAGTTAATAAGATGTTATAAATGGAGCATATATGAAATTATAAATATTAATATGATTATGTTTGAATTTAATAAATTTCTTAAATCCATTATACATGATGTTATAGGAAATTTAACCAAAAAGTGTACAAGGTATGGGGATTTCAAGTTTCACTTTTATTTATTGGATAATTATGTCATATTCACCACTTTTATATTTTTGTGTATACTTCCCTATGAAATTTTTTATCATTTATTTCATTTATTTAATGACGTAAAACAATTATTTTGATGATATTCTGTCATAGGCCTTACGAGTCAAAAGTTACTCTAGTAGTAAGGGGTTTTGTTTCAATTTATATTCCATTAAGACTTGATTGTTATTATTCACCAATTCACTTCTATGTGGTGTATATATTATCTGATTGACATGTAATATCATTATTCAATAAAATTTCATAGTATTTTATGTTCCACGTTGAATTATCATAACCAAGGATATTTTACATGAAAATTACCAACCCGTAAAAATTATCGTTCAATCTCAATTACTTCTGTGATTATTAATATTATCTTAAAACAATAACTTTATAATAAGATTTTTTAATTGCATAATAAATTAATTTTTATTATCCATATTATATAATTAAGTACAATATTTTTTCATAAACATTATTACATATTTATATACAGTGTTTACTTTGAATGTTATATGATTTATTAGGGTAATATTGATAAATCTGCAACTTTTACTTAGTATGGTTACTTGATAAGTAAATTTTTTTTATGATTTAAATTGATAAATTAATATATGAGGAATGTTTTGAAATTTTCGTACCTGGAATTGAGATTCATTAACTCAACCCCCTTTATTTATGGTAGTTTCATTGGATGAATTCAGTTAGGGACAATCCCTTCAAGTTTGAATCCAAGGAGATTTAAATGGTTTGGAGGATTGATCATGAATGTAGTGTCTTGGAAAAGGCATTGAGACAAATAAAATAGGTTTATACAAATGGGATTAAACATTCTTGATGATAGATCTTGAAATTAACTAGATTTAAGTAAGATCTTGATAGTTTAGACATCTAACATTTTTTCTTCTATCATTATTGTTATTCCATGTGATTATTTGATTAGTTAGAATATACATGGTAAATTTTCAAGATCATGGGATTATTTATATTGAATTATTTGATCATTTATCTTTGTTGGCTTATTTATTTTTTTATATCTAGTTGTTAAATTTCATGTGGTCTCAGTTGTTTACCTTTCTATGGTGGTTTTTCTCATTGATTCATTATTTCTTTAGTTGTACATTAGCTTATTGAGAATTTGGGCTAAACCAATTTTTTTACTTCCCTTGGATTCCCTGAAGTGTACTGTAATTAATACACATGGATACTATTTTAATAATAAATTTATTCTTGAAAAAAAATTATATTGTAATTTTTATTCCAAATATAATGTAAGGGTAATGTATGTATCTATTTTAATAGGAAAACTAATATGATAGGTCCCTAGGAATGTGGTTCCTTGTATCTTATGAAAATTTTCTTGTAAAATGAATTGGATCTATACTTACTTGGGTATTTTCCATCAAGTTATCCTCTAATAATTCTTTGTTCAACCCAAGTATGAATAAAACAAACAATTTCTACAAAAAAATAAAAATATATACATTGTAGATGAATTATAAAAACATCCCTCCAAAAAACATAGAATATTATTTTCTGAAATTAATATGGTTTGAAAATAAATTTAAAAAGGTTTAATGTTTCACAAACTCTAATGATCCACACATCCAAACAGAGAAAATCCACTAATATATGATATCTTTTGGTCTTCATCTTAGTGAAAATCCCATTACTTTTCTTACTGAATGGATCAACCGCCATATTTTTCTTCCAATCATTGTATTTTACACAAAAAAACTAATCCATGAGAAATTTTAATCATCACCATTGAATCATGTTGATCACTTTAAATGATATGATATATATTAACATTTTTTGATATGTATATGTTTCACAACATTAACTATATTTTAAAGGCATACATATCATTAATGTAAATATTAAAATATCTAACATCAGATCATGGGTAAGATAATTCAATTTATATCTTTTTAATTTCTGGGATAAAAATTAATTAACACTATCATTTGATATAAGGTCGCATCCAAGTCCGTTTGTTGAGGAATCACTATATATCAAAAATCAATCCCTTCGTTATGGTAATGATAATAATAGTGAATTGAGAATTTTCTTATTTAATTATTTAAAAAATTATTTATATTCGTTTAACCACATAACCTTTTCCAATTTATATGTTAACATAGTTAATAGATTATCTAATAAAGAAATGTTTTGAAAAAAATCATCAATATTAATATAATATTATGAGGAAAATATGTACCCAAATAATATTTTTTTATCATTGGCCATTTCATCACTACCGTTGTCATCAGTTGATAAACTATTATTCAATACCTCTAGATAATATTTCAAAAAACAGAAACATTATAAATTCTAAATTAACATTTCAAAAATTTTCCGTATAACACAATTTATTTAAGATTATTGTGAATTATTTGTAAATTTAACATACGGTCATCATAAATTTTGACTTATATAAATAAAAAATGAAAAATTCATAATAAATAATATAGAGATAATACTTTAATTCACTGATAATCATATCCCTACAACATAGGGTGCATTATTAAATCTAAATGTAATTACTATAAATTTTTAAACTCCATACCTCATTTTAAATTCCATTATTATAATATCATCATCATTTACTCAAATTTGATAATACCTAGAATGGAGACAAATATTTGAAAAAATTTCACAATCCTTATATTTGAATGAACATATCATCACCATATGTAAGATGATACTTTTTATTTATATTAATGGCATTTATTTTTATAAAATTTTTGTAGAACTTCATATCTCCACCATTCTTAATAATAAAAAGAATACATGATTCCCATAGTGAATCAATCGGGTGTGTAAATCCTTTATATGAAGGATCATATTGTTATTTCATCAGTTAGAATAATTCCACTATGTTTATACTTTGTGGAAACATAGATATATGTATTTCATCATGGATGAGTATGATGAAAAACTGAACTTTAATATCAAGTGGATGTCTAAGTGGTTCTTCAAGAAACCTGTCAATGTAATCCTTCACAATGAGTACATTGTCTATTATCAGGATAAAATTTTCATTCAAAGGACGTGTTTATTATAATTCTCAAATAATTTCATTAACAATATCTACTTGAAGTGGATCATGACATGATTCAGATTATGATATCTCCCATATAGAGATGTTGGATTTAACATCTCCATCTAAAATACTAATATATTCAATTTATTGTAAAATTGAAATATTATAATTTGAAACCCAATCCATACAAAGGATTATATAATATTTAAATATAGGAATAATAATAATTTATGGAATGAGTGTATGTTTAGGTGTTGTAATAAGAACACACTAACACATCATTGTTCATATACGATTTATACAAGGAATCACAATTGAAAAATCATTAATTATGGTTTGATGGAAATATCTATGTTTCATAGAAAACATTAAAGATATAAAACTGTTTGATGATCCAGAATCAAATAAATCATTAGGTAAAATTTTTCTTTCGATCAATGTGCCTACTAACACAGCATTAAGAACATTATCTTTAGCCATAGTAATGACATATGTTGGTCCTTCTCAAATTTTCCTCTCCTATGGGATCTTCCATTTATTTATGGGAAATTAATTTTTATAATTCCCATGTGTCTCTATTATTTAAGAACGAGATATCAAAGGTTTAATTATTTACCTTACATTCAATATCCATGTGACCCCTTTCTCTATATTGATCCCATTATGTAAGTACATGGCTACTTATTTAAACAATTATCACTTGTTAGAAATACCATCATCACTTTATTGTTCATTGAAACATTTATTTTTTCTAAATGATATGGTATAATATTCATTTAATGACTTTACTCGAAGATATAGACACATAAAACTCATTCCCATTCATTATAGAACTTGAAAAAATATCAACATATGATGAAACTATTTGAAAAGTATTTTCCTTTAAAGACTCTGATTAATCCAATAAAATCCATTGTTAATCATTTATATCATATTATATATATAGTTACCACATTACTTGATAATATTGTAATGTTATACTCATACTATGACACAGATTCTTCTTCCATGTACATTAATGTGAGTAACTTTATATCCAATCTGATTTTCTAATGGTTATCATTTATTGATTAATATTTTATTAATAGTTCTTGATTCCATTCATTTATTTTATTGAACTATTTGGTGTTCTGGATCAATGATTATATTTGATAGGCTCTAATTTAAATCAATATTCTTTCATAATACCACTTCAATTCCCAAAGAATATAATATCATTTCGAGGGATACTATCCATCGTTCAACTACCAATGTATTATGAGATCCATTAAGTGATGGGGGGATTATGTCACATGACATGCTCCAATAGAGTTGAATCACTATATAGAACAATAGTTTTATCCATATGTAAGAAAGTATATTCATCATAGCTTGAGTAATTTGCCTTAATATCACCTTTATTTGGTCTGTTCCAACACAAATTATTTTGGAATGCTCTGTTGGAAAATTGCTACATTGAACACAAGTGTTAATTACCTTTATCCAATTAGGCAGTATCTCAAAACTATAAAACACACTAAGTTAAATTATAATAGTAATGAGTAAAAATCCATAAATAAAAAACCCATGTAATATAAATAGTTTTAAAATACCCTAATGGGTTATTATAATTCCCATGTTTTCTATGTTCAGTTAAAATCTAATCCGCATAGTTCATCCAAAACATGATTTGGTATAAATTGTTACAATATGACTCCCTTAAATCATTTTTTGTTTACATCATTACATTGGTAAATTATAGAAGGTATCACACCATGTACGATTAATTAGATTATTAGTCCAGGTAAATTATATTCAGACATTATTCTTATATTACAATGGAAATATAAAAACATGGTATTTGAAATATTTTTTCATCCTTGATATCATTTCTAATGACCTTTATTATACTCTAGGGAATAAAGAAAATAAATGGTATACTTAAAACACATTACTTTTGATCAATAACATGAGTCAATGAGTATCCATGGATAATTTTATAATATAAACCATAAGGACAATGAAAATATAAATTAAAATAAAGGAAATTCATAATTATAAGCTTTCATAATGAAGGTATCTCAGCTAGGACATCATGAATCTTACCATAACTACCTCTCAAAAAATCCTTCATTCTTAATAAATTTGCAGGTGTAGAAAAAATTCCCATTTAATATCCTAGTAATAATATTTTTCTCATTAGAACTATCAATATATCTAGATAATATAGATAACAAATCTCTAGCCATTCCTTACATATAATATTAATTCATTATATTTTTAATTATTAATAAAATTCAATCTCAAAATTCATTATAATTAAGAGAATAATTTTGTATTGAATAATGAAAATAGAAAATAAATATATCATTTTTATAATCATAAAATATATAGGGAATCAATAAACAAGGAACCATTAGATCATATCCCATATAAAATTAATGGCATTTTCATAGATAAAGTTTTCATTTAATGATCAATTGTATATTTATTGAGAAAAATAGCCTTTCCATTTTTTGAAATCAATTATTTAAAATATATAAAATTTTGTAATATTAGGATAATTATTTTCCTAAAAAATAACAATGGAAATTTATAATGGGGTTTTAAAAGTAAATATATACCATGATTGTGGTAAATGTTTATGATGGGGTGTAAATTAAATCAATGATTCTATTCACACATTTGGTAAAAAGTATCTCATTCATAAAAATATAAAAGTATTCCTTTTTAAAACATTATATATAAAGTCATACATATGTAATTTTTTTAATAAAATCATTTTAAATAGTAATCACATTATGATAATATAAATATTTAAAATACAAACAAAACCCTAAGATAAAAAAATAGACTCTTTTTTATGATATTAATATTAGATTATTTTCCCAAATTAAATCCGATCATAATCAATATAGGAAAATAATTTGATTATAAGAGAGATCTCTTACCACATGTTAAAAATGCATTGTATGTGCTTTTAACCTCATTTAAAGTATTCTGTTATTTACTATAATTCAATAAAATAAATTTACATACTTATAATACAATATATAATCCACTAATAACAATCCAACACCCTTTTATTAATATTTCTTTACTAAAATACTTATTTTCAAGTGCTAATTATTTTGTTTCAATGTATCTTTTTCATTAGTAGTTTTGCTCACAAAATCATTGTCGTGGTTCATTCATCTAAATAATTTTAATCATGATATAAATATAATATATAATCATTATATACATATATTTAACAATAAATGAATGGTAGATAAGAAAAAATGATCACTTGGCCCAGGGGATGTGGTAGTCCATACCATCACACGTGCAATGTAATAATTTTTTAATGGTGGAATAGTATGATTATAAATGATATCATATATTTATAGAATAATAATTATATCATAAATATAATTTAAAAACATTTTATCTATCCTTCCTTGTTATTTGTAATCATGTACGAGTCATATTTGGACATTTTCTTTTCTGTTTTTGTGGAACTCATAGGTCAGGAAGGCTGTTTTACGAATTTGGTGGCAGCATGAGGCCACTAGAAATCCAGTGAATGTCACCATCCATATAATTCATGAAAAATGGAATGTTTTATGTATATATTTATATATGAAAATGTATAGCTTATAGAATAATGGTTTATATGGGCCCTTATCCTGTACACACTTGCCTACTGGTGGGTTACCATAAAAATTCTGTTGATGCCACTAGGCATGTAGATTTGTAATGGATAATATGTATTTTTTCCCATAGTGTTTACTTTACTCCCAAAATATGACCTTCTAGACCCTAATTCAACTTTCATAATTTAAGAAGCACCTTAGTGATGATCTTGGATCTATCACTATTCCTTTTGGAAAATCCTTGTGCTGGTTTGAAGCACATGTCTCTATTGGGGGTAATCATGTGACTAGGATCCTCTACAATCAGATCACTTATCTTATTTTCTAGGTTTTTCATTCCTTATATTATTATATCACTTTATCTATCATGGATATCAAGGTTTGAGGGTTTTTCTCTTTGATCAAGATTCTCTATGATCTGATCTTGACCTATCTAATCACTGGTTTTGGAGACAATGAGGTTTTCATCATTCATGAGGTAGCTTTTTATATCTTATGGTTTATCCCTTTGAGATAATTTCATTAATATAATGTGTTCCTTTGGTTTTGATTATGAAATTAAATATTAATCATTAAAGTGATCTATGATGGAAATGCAAAGGGTTTTCAGATTAGGTTTTCATTGGAAATTGGAATTTATACCCATGACATGTTTAATGGGTTTTAAATAATATAAACTATGTGGAATCACTATAATTATTTGTAAAAATGTGGGAATTAAATGAAATATATTTTAAATTGAATGTGTTTTTGGACTCATAAACTGAATTATGATTTTATAGCACATTGGGATACTTTGTGGTACTTGGGAAAACTAGAAAAATGTGAGTCCAAGATGAGTTATATATTAATATGGGAGGTAACAATGATGTAATAGATACTGATTAGGTAGCCATTATATTAAAAAAATATTCCTAGACATTAATATTCACCTATTCCGATTTGTGTTCCTTTGATTTGTTATAGTTTTGTGTAAACTTGTGTCATGGATTTTCCATTGGTGATTTTATGTTAATTTTTTATCATTATTTTAAATTCCAATTAACCCAAATTATATAGATATTTATTATTTAAATCTATTTAATTTCTCTATATATTCCTCATGGATATAAATTATTTAATAATTATTTATTATCAAGAATATGAAATATTCATGAACAAAAATATATAGGGATTCTTTTATATATACAAACATTTTTTTTGAAATATTTTAAATTTTATTTTATATAAGGACTAACTGATTCACGTGGATAGAAATTTTATAGATTCCTAGTGGAATCCTACTAATACATAGTTATAAAAACTATTTATTCCATTGGTAATTGTTATCCTTGGTTTTTCAGGATATATGTAAAGGTAATAGTTTCATGTAGTGAAAGAATCACCCCAATTCCTATTTCCTACCTATTGGTTATGATGTTGGTTATGTATGGTCACGAGGAGATTGAAAATTGGGTTATTTAAATTTCTATGATGTTGTTCATCTATTTAACTATTTTAGTCGATATTATCCTGTTTTTGGATGTTTTCTTTAGGTTTTTTGTTTGGAAAATACTATATTCTGGTTAACTATTCTGTTAATCTATTAATTTGTATCTTAACATATGTTTGTTTTGGATTAAATCATTCCCATATATCCATTCATCATACCCTAATTCTTTTCCATAAAATAGTGATTATGAACATGATTCCATCCATGTGATGGTCTAATTCATGGGACATTATGGGATGACCCGAGTTGTTCTGCTACCAATTTCTATCAAATGTGTATGTTATCATTAATGCATGAACCAATTATTATGTATCACCCTATTTTGTATGTTTTTGGATGATATAATATAGGTAAACCTTTTTTAACTCAACAGGTAGTGTGGGAGTGTTCTAGGACTGCTCAATTTCATAACAATTCTCTTGATTCCAATGGATGTATGGGGTTCTCTAGATTCCTTAATTTTAGTTTTCTTATTTCAGGATTTGTTTTCCTATATTTTTTATGATAAAGGAATTAAATTATATTATAAATGGTTTTCATAATTTTTTATTGATTATGGGTAATCTATGATGAATATATATTAACACTATAGAGGAAGATGTGGAGAAAGTCCCACAAGAGAGTCCTCTGGTTGAATCACTGTTAGTGGAAAATATAGTCCAAAGGATCTCTTCAATGGTCCATGTAGCTAGTAAGGAAATATATTAGAGGGAATACCATAATAAAATTATAAATAAAAATCATCCATTTATATTTCATGGTGACAAAAGATCCCGTGAATTAGAGGAATGGAACGTGAGTATTGAGTGGATTTTACACTTCCTAAAAATCCTAGAATACTCCACGGTCAGTTTCACCACTTATGTTATTGAAAGGACTTGAAGGAAGTAGTTGGAATCTATTGATCATGAAAAATATCAGGAATATATCATTGGTACCACATTCAAGAAATAAATTAATTAGTAGTTCTATCATGAGATATTTAATGTGGTGAAGTATCTAGAGTGTATTACATTATAGTTTTAACGCCCCTGGTACTTATAAAATAATTTATTTTCATTTTTGAATTAAATCTATAATGTTATAATAAAATTAATTATATTTATATAAAGAAATGAATCATTACTAATATACTAGTAAACTCACCAATGAGATTATAAATAAATTTTATGTGTCTTATAAGTGAAAATATGATATATTTATATCATTGAATAAGTAAATATTTTTTTTGAAGATTATAAAGTATGGGTTGGTATTTTTGTAAGTCATAAATATTTAATTACAATATTATAAGTAATATACCAATTTAATTAGAATTTTAGTTTGATAAAATAGATTCATAAAATAATGTTTTATTGTCATATTATAATAACAAAATTTTATGAGGCGTTAGTTAATTTTTCAATGTGTTGTAAAATCTGTTATATTATTAGTATTTGTATTTTTTGAAGAAATTATGAATTTAATTAAAAACTAAATTTAATGTTTTTATAATTTTTTTTAGAAAAATGGATTTCATTATTTAAATATTCATGTCAAAAAATGTTTCGGTTTAATTTTTGTGATTTTTCTAAATTACTTGAATTTTTGGTAAATAACAAAATTCATAAATTTATTGTATTTTGTAAAAAAATGAATTATTGTGTCATATATGATGTATGGATTATGTAATCTCATAATATTTTAATCTAATTCCATATTTAATTTATTTTTTCATTGGAACCAAGGCTATTCATAGTGTTGATCCAAAATTATAAAGTAATTCATAAAATATTCAAAAACACCTCTCTCATCCACTATAATCATCACCCACACCACCTCTTATAATCACAAATCAAATAATTTTAGTTTTTTTAATTTCTTCAGAATACCTTCCAGAGCCTGTTACCCACGTCCAATACCTTCTGGTCTCACGAAAAGGCCACAACCAATGTCCATAAGGCAGTTCCCAAGGAGCAGGATTGAAGAGGTAAAAACCTATTTCATTTTCTTTTCAATTTATTTTTTTCATATTCTATCCTTGCCATCATTAATCCCTGAGACATGATATCTATAGTATCATACATATACTGTAATTTTATTTTGTTAATGGAATATCATTTTCATGCCTCTCGTATTCTCCTCTCACTAAGAAAACAAAATCATCGTCGGCGACCTATCGATTCCCCACCTTTATGGGCGCTGAATTGTCATTTCCCATTAAAGCCTTAAAGGCTTTTCATAAATATATTATTATGGTTAAATAATATTTTATAGTACATATTATAAGATATATATTTTTCTGGAACCATTAAATAAACATGATATTAAATAAACTGATATAAGTTCAAGATGATGGTGCAAACTGCCAAATTAAATTAAATCAGTTTCATTAATGTTTAATCTAATGATTATCCTCATTTCATAAATAAAAATTATTTATGTTATCTTATATGATTATAAAATTGATTTATTAAATTTAATTCAACTTCTTCAGTGTCTCTTCCATTTTACAAGAAAATTCATAATAAACAGGCAATAGAAACCATGAATTGAATACACAAAAACAATGAATATAAAAAAATATTATTAATAAATGGGTGGAAAAATGTTTTAAGAAGATCATTTATAGTATTATATATATAGATATGGTTCTTTAATATATTAATAACATTATTTTAACCATTATACAGGAGGTTTGAACATTTTTTATGTCATGAGAACTTGGGGTAAGGGAATTCTTAACCGAATTTCCATTATTTGGGTTAACATTATATTTCATTAATTTTGTGGTGATATGGTTATTTGTGAAATTAATATTTAATATATTATGTTTTATTATGTTTATTTATAGATAATATAAATATTACTTTGATTTTATTAATTCTTGTTTCAAATATATGATATTTGTATTTGAATTTCCTTTAAAAATATTATTTTAAATTTCTATTTTTACATAATTCAAAGGGGATATTATTATTATTAATATCTTAATGTTTTATGATTATTTTATGGTTATTGGTAATTTTTTATGATGTAGGGTGGGACATATATCACCCTATAATTCATTGGTTATGTTTATGTTGTTAGTCAGTCGTACGGTTACTCCAAGTATAACTACGATGGTTACATCATAAGGTAGTCGTGAGGGATAATTGTAAGGTACCCGTGAGGGTTACAAACCATATGGTAGATTTTAGGGTTATAGTATTAAGTATTTAATGAACCAAGTTACCTTTAGGGTTTTATTTATGTTTTCTATGTTTTAAGTAAATCTCTTATTTTCAAAAAGTATCTATATGATACTTTATGGGTGAGAAGTATGTCTCTATGAAATGAGATTCATATGATTATATGTATTCATAAAATAATGGGTTCATTCCATAGTTTTATGTTCTTTACTGAAATTTTTTCCTCATACCAAGTTTTGAACTGTTTTTCATAGGGTTTAAATTTGGGTAAGAGTAGTGAAGAATCTAAGTTGAATGCTGTGAAGAATTTTTATTAAAATAATACATATTATACTCAAAAAAATTTTGTTTTGGAATAAATGGACATTTTTTAAATAGTATCCAATTTGTATTATTCTGGGATACCATGTATGATTTATGACATATTTCTCCAGAAATCTAAATTGAGATGTTATTTTGGAATATAATAATGTGAATTCTAGTTGAATTGACTAGATTTTATAATGTTTAGGGTCAGTTCCTTATAGTAGGTTGGATTTGTTTCCTTTAAGAATTATGTTACTCAGTTAGTGGAGACGGTTCACATATCCAAAGAGCATGTATTTGATGACTATCTCAATGAGTATAGGATTTAAATTGGTTTAAGGAAGGATATTCAATCTAATATTATTCCTATTTTCTTTCCCAATCTCACAGAGGTTTTGAAAATGGCAGGTATGGATAAGGAAGATATTGGGGTGAATATAGGAATCTTTTGAGTATTAGTGATAGCAAGGGGTTGCCATTGATTGTATATTTGGAAAATATATAAGGAATGTGAAAAGGATTGAGCTAGTGACATGAGTGTGCAATAGATATTAGGGCTAGGATATGTGGCTTGTTTCTAGTTTGAAAAAAGTACACCTTAGACATGATTTTAAAGTTCCACCCATGGTGTCACATATTTTGGAAAAAGTACATGTTAGACTATGGGGTATTTTGGAAAACAATATTTATTTGTGCCTATTGGAGTTATCAATCACTATGGTAGGTTCCCAATATTATATAGTTACTAATGGGTATCCATTATAAGGGACTGAGTATCCCAAAAATTAGGATTCATATGTTCCAACAGGTGTTCCCTTATGATTTCTTAACTTTGTCCACCCTTCTATTATGGATTATACATTAGTGAATTGTGATTACATTACATGTATTTTTATTTAAAATGACTATTTTACCACATTATGTTGATGACTATACATGATTTTAACTACCTATTCCCCATTGATATATGTTATTTCAGACGCCTTTAAATGTTATAGTTTTTCTTGTTTTTAAATGAAAACAAAATGGATGATTTAATATGGAAGATGACATCTTATGAAATGTTTTCAATTTTTTTTTACACAAGGACTAATATAATCATGTGGATAGACATTGTAAATAATTACATGGGTATGATAGAAATCTTGAATGATCTCACCATAATTTTTCCTTTCCACATTTATAGCCTTGGATTTGTAGGATACATGTATATGGAAATGTGTCATATAGTGGAGGGAGATACTATATTTTTTCCCTTATTTGAGTTGGGATGGTATGAAACAAGTTCATGAGGTGATGGACAATTGGGTTGTTCTAGGCTCTATATTTTTTTTTTCATTTTAATCATTTAGTCTATGTTATCCATCTGTTTTATTCTTACATTATAATTTTATTATTTTTAAATATGATGAATTCAGATATCTAGTGTGTCACATTTATATTTCTACCATATCATATGTATTTTGACGATAGAGTCATTCAATTTACCTTTGAAGAGTACCTTTGTTCAAATCACCAGACCGTGGAGGTTATGAACACACTGTTGACGTTATGGATGGATAATTTGGGGGACATTTTTGGTTGATAAGATTTGGTTTTTTTAAAATATCCTTGAAAATATATATCCATGAATAATAGGTATGAAAAATAAAATAAATCAATTTATATGGATGTTTTGTATAAGGCCCCATCCTTAAACCTTACTTAATCTTGAGTTATTACAAGATTACACATTGAGGATCTTTTCAGGTTTAGAGTTTTAGATAATTAGATCATAAAACATGCATTGAATTCCACATTTAAACAAAGTGGATACATAAATATAGTAATCATTTTTTCCCATCAATGGAAACATATTTAAAATAAAACATGGATTAATTCTTGACACATCCTTGACACTATCATCATATCATGTACCATTCCCTTGACCTGTGAAAAAAATTTCAAAAAAACTTGGGATGAGCATAAAAAGCTCAGTAAGGGTTATAAAAAATATGGAAAGGAAACATGAGTTCATATATACATAAGAATGAAATCATACTTTACCCATAAAACATATGCACTTTAAAATACCTCATCAAATCATGAATAAATCATAGAAATCATAAGACATAAAAGGTAACTTGAGGCATTCATAACATTCTTAAGTAGGAAGTAACCCTCTTGGTTACGTTTGGAATAACCACCACATTATATTCCCTAAATCTCTTTGTAGAAACCTTAACGTTTCACTCCTTCGTGTTACCCAATGCATTGGAGAGCTATATCGGGCTCACCCACCATTAGTTTATCAGGACACCACCCGTTTTCATAACAATGCCCTAGAACCATACCATAAACGTATCACATAAAACATTCATAAAGGAAACATATCATTTCCACATTTCAATCACAATATAACATTTTAGTATATTTAAATAATGATTCCATTCAAAAAGAAACCATTTCCAAAACCATTTAAAACATTTAATAAAGAGATTTTTGAATCAAAGTGTCCCATACCACCTTGAAGATTTTAAAATTTTAAACCACTAATATTCATAATAATAAACCCTTAAAACCATTTTTAAAACATGGATATTAATAAGAACAAATAATTAAAACATTAATAGCGTTATTTTGGTTAAAGGGGTTCTACCAAAATTAGAGACACTTGAATACAATAATTGAGGAATAAAATTTAGTCAGAACTTTATAATATCATGAGAATAAATGGATTCGTGATATAATATTCCAAAGGATAGTATATACAACATATAAGAGTGAATTGGTGCATAACAACAATGAAGTCTCAATAGAAATGTCAAATGTGATGAATTCCCTTATAAAGAAGGTATCCTTAAATTAAGGATAATTCAATCTCAAAATTATGTGTGAAAAATATAAATACACCCAATATAAGTGGATATTAAGTGTAATACAATAAAAGGTTATTCACACATATTCAAAAGATGAAATATTCAATAACTACATGTTGAACCCAAAGAAATCGAAATTGGGTTAAAAAGTTCCCTTGGTAAAATTCGACAGCCTAACGGCATCACTTCAAAATTCAGAAAATGAGTTGATGAGAGATAAAAAGGTAATATAATCACTTGGAAATAAAATTTACATCAATAAGGATATAAAAGAACATATCCCATCATAATAGTATGTGAATTAAAAGACATAACAAAAGAAGTCTTTTAAAAAGAAGAGGGTGAAAGATTCCCTTACCGACTTGGGTAACTTTCGAAACGTACACCCCATTGAAGAAGGGTCATACAATGAATATGTAAATACCCATAAATGAAACTATATTACAAAAAAGTATAATAATTGTATTTAAATACACCACTCAAAGGAAATGGTGTCAAATGTATCATAAATCTCACGGGACTAAAAGTGAGATGAACAATCTCTTACGGAAACTCGGCAGCCTAAGGATGCCACTTAAAACTTCCAAAAAAGGATTGATGAGATAAAATAGGGTATATGATCATATTAAAATAAAATTTACATAAAGTGTAATATAAAATAACATCTCCCATCATAACAAAGAGGAGATTAAAAGATGATACATAAAGAAGAGTACTTAAAAAGAAAAAGAGAGGTTAGATCTCTTATGAAAATTCGGCAGCCTAACGGCGCCACTCAAAACGTCCAAAATGGATTGTTGAGAGAAAATAGGGTCTCTCATCATATGAACATAAAAATTACAGTAGGAATAATATAAAAGAACATCCCAATCACAAGAAATATGAGCATAAAAGGAATGACATAAAAGGGTGTACTTAAAAAGAAAGAGAGGAGTAGGATCCCTTATCTCGGGTCCGACTTGACTCGATCGTTCTTTAACCTCATGAATAATAAACTTGAGTTAATTTCTACATCCTTTAGAACCTTTTTCAAGTTCATTATTCCCTTTTATATCACTTATTACCATTTCATGAACACTATGTAATTATATTAGTTAATAACGGTCGTTTAAATGATTATTGGTACTTCATTCAAAATATGCTCTTTATAATTACAACTTGTTCATGTATACATTATATCCAGAGTTATAATCAAGATTTATATATCATATATATCATATATATCCTGTACATATTCATTTTATACTATTCCATATCATTTGGAGATAAAAAAACGAAAAGCACTGTTCATGGAGACGGTTGGCCGTACGTACGCATGAACGCTACTTTCATTTTTTTCTTTTTCATATTAATGGAATTAAAAATAAATGATATATATATATATATATTATAATTCCAGTATAATATATATGTTATATAGGTCACATATGTTCATTAATTTCATTCTTTATGCATTCCATGTATTGCATGTATGAGTCACATCACTTGAGGGGGCGGTGGTCCGCACTTCCTCATATGAAATTATCGCATTTACACAACATGAAAAGAATAAAGGTATGGTTTAAATATAAAAT
The DNA here is from genome assembly GCA_963277665.1 of Viscum album. Taxonomy (NCBI): domain Eukaryota; kingdom Viridiplantae; phylum Streptophyta; class Magnoliopsida; order Santalales; family Viscaceae; genus Viscum; species Viscum album. Next base: position 943,929,699 of record OY728121.1, on the reverse strand, counting down.
AAAGAAGCATATAGTAAAAATAAATACCATATATATCATATATAAAATACAGTGACATCATAATGGCCACCTTTAAAGTTGTTAAAAGAATATTGAACAATCATCATTTCGTGAGGCAGAAAATCGCCAACCACAGAAACAGTATGTTTTTTAACCATTAGATGAAGGTGTGTGTAAGTGTAGCTCGAATAAATATTATACCAACATACTATTATATTGAAGATACTGGATTTGTTATAAAAGAAATGAATAAAAAGAGTTTAGGGGGTTGGAGAAGCAAAGTAAAACAAAAGGACTCAAGTGAAGACATTACCATAAAATCGGGTAACTCCCTTTGGTTTGAGCTAAAAGGCTTCCTTGGGAAGCCTTATGCCCAATGTGAGGCTTAAAGGAGTTATATAGGGATATGGAGAGACAAAATGGGCAGGGGTTGGCCGATCCAAAGGCTTTGGAAGTGTGGGTAAGGAGGTAGGGGTGGGGGCCTTTTATAAGAGGAGAGGAGGGGCACTCTTGGAAAGTAAAGAAATGTTACTTTATTTTAAAATGAGTTTCGGATTCAAAAGGACCCACATTGATATAATTATAGGGTAAGGTGATAAGGGTTCTAAATACACCCATACAATAGGTTTTGGACATGTGTAGGTCATAGATTTTACATTATCATTTCATTTTATTTAAATCCTTTATTATTGAGGAAATCACTGCATCATCATGATGTCATAAATAATTTAATATATTTAAAGTCTAAAAATTATAAAAAAAATATCATGATGTAGTAAATCGTTTTATCATTCTAATGAATATTTATAGTAAAAAATCGGACTTGTATAACCCCATGTAAGAATTGTTTTCGTAAAACATCTCATGTTTGTGTTATTTTTACTTTAACATTAAATAAAAAGTTTTTTATGTCATTTCCCAACCAATGTGGCTCCATGGGTTCCCCAAGTTGACCCATGGATTTTCATGGTCGTCCATGACACATCTAATGTGGGTAAGACATGTGTAAATCTCATCTCATATTATTAAAACATTATTTTTACCTTAAGCTACACTAATTACCTATAATCGCGATTAAGAACGGAAAAGTTACTATTCACCAAAAAATTATTTTTATCTCATTGAACCACATTTAACTTCATAATAACAAAAATTTATGTCGGATTTTTGAAAATCAAATCATAGAAGTGGAAAAGTTTCATTTAAGCGAAAAATCAGTTTCTTTAACTACCACTTAGTGTTTTCACTATTCATCAAAAATTGAAGTTTTTCAGAAAAATTCCAAAACTTCACCCTAATCTATATTTGATATTATGAATTCAAAAATGATGACTATTTTACAAAATTCAAAACATATAATATGCATTAATTAATTTAATAACTAATTCCTGCTGTCATTATAAATAGCGTGTTTTTATGAAACAATAAGTATCAAAAGATTGACACTAGTTTAAGTCCAATTTCAAAGTGAAATTGATTCCAATGACCACCATTGGATTAAATGGTAAAAATATATTCTAATTTCACTTTAAAACCAATTCAAAAGATAATATAACCATATAATTAAATTATATGAAAAAGTAGTTTTGATGTAAAATGCAGTATTTTTCACTATTCATTGAAAAATGAACATTGTCAGAAAAATACCAAAAAATTATCCCAAGGTAAATTTCAATGTCCCAATCATAAATAATATGTTTATTTTCAAAAGTATAGCTTATAAAATTTCCAAAAAGTGGATTTAAAATGGGTTCTCCATCAAAAGGCGGTTAATCGACCTTTTAAAGAATATTAGAATGTTTACGCTTAAAAACTGGATTCATTTGCATTTTTAATCCTCTAACAATTATTGAAAAAAAGTAAAAATATTTGACAAAAATATATAATCATTTTGTAGTTAGTTCTGTTCATTCCCGCCATTACAACGACTAGGAGTTAACTACCATTTAAATAATATTATTTTATTATTAGAGTGCAACGTAGGATTTCAAAGAAACATGCTGTTGCATATTGGGTACGCCATCGAGCATAGAATTCCATTTAAAGTAATATTAATATTTTATTCAAAAATATGGATAAATGTGAAAATTTCATACTCTTTATTTACCTGGGGTGTTACATCCTTCCTCCCTTTTGGGAATTGCGTCCTCGCAATTTTAAAATTGAGCTTGGAAACATCCTTGAACGTCCCACATCAGAACAAGAGTCGGTAAAACAATCACTTTAAAATAAAGAATGATAAGTACAATGGTCACCCGAGTTAACCCATACTAGGATTCCAATTATGAAAATATGGACATGGAGGAAAAAACAAAGGGTCATGTTCTGATGGAGAGTGATAGTAAACATGTCTATGAGAAAGTTAACCACAAGAAAATCAAAAACTTGTGATGGGTTAAACGGTATTCAATTCCTCTATAGGAAAAGTTAATAGACAATATTTTTATTTTAAGTTAATTTTTATTGATGAATTTGTTCATAAGGAAACATAATCACTTATCATGTTGACTTTCAACTTTTATTAGATTCCTTACACAAACTCATATTTTCTCCAAAAGACGAGTATTTAGGAAGACCTGTTCACATTAAGAGTACTATAATAAACTTCTAGAGAACCACCTAATCCACAAAAGAGAACTATATACTTCCCATGTCTTTAGACTATAACCAAAACCAAAACCAAAAAGGTTAGTGCAGGATCAGATAATCTAGAAAAGGGTAACCCTTTATAAAAAGAAAATCTATTCTTAATCTCCAAAATTTGTCCAACAAAACCCAAAGTTCAACGAGGACCATTTGATAAACAATTTTTCAATAAAATTCTTCAAAGTAAACCAAACTAAGATTGAAACCCAAATATTTGATTGATTTAGTCACATAGTCTTCCAAGTTAAATCGTAACATTTATCTCCAAACAACATCAGTTGCTCTTAAAGAATCGTATTGAAAAGTAATTAACCTAATCACATATCCTCCATGATAGGTTAATAAATTTCCACAGATAACCCAAAATCAACTTACTCATAATTCATAAAAACATATAACTAAAAAAAATCAGTCAAACTAACCAGGGACATCCTGTAGTCCAGTGGTAGGCGATAAATACCAGTTGCACTTTGGTTATGGGTTCGATTCCCACAGCTTTGTCCAACGCAAAGGGTTGTCAAACGGTCTGTGTGTTGTCCTTTTTCCAAAACAATATAATTCTCAAATAATTCCCCAAAAAGAGATAAAATCATCAAAAATAACCATAACATAATTTAACCTCAATTTTATCTCATGCCTTTCACTTCCATCATAACATATAGTAACCCATAATTACCTCAAAAGTAAGGATCATATAAACCCAAATGGTTCTTTATAACTATGTCCACAAAAGAATAGATAACTATTACTTGAATAAAATTTTCATATATTAAATATCAGGGTTACACATAATATAAAAATTCTTCTAATGTAACCCCATCATCAAAAGAGACTTAATAATCATAATAATTTCACCATAACTCTTGAAGCCCTAATATGTTGACATCTTACTCATTCAACATTCTTCATGATCCATTAACCATTCCTTTCCAACTTATTCTGAAATACATCTTTCCTACAAACAAAATCATGAATCATATCCTAAGATTCCAAAATAAGAAAACAATAGTCACGAAATAATCCATACCTTTGATTGGTTATTTTCAGTTTCTTCATCCTCAATCGGAATGGCATTAGGTATTCGTAAACGAACATTTTTACGATCTTGGTGATCCCATTCATGAAACTTCTTTATAGGACATGTTTTTGCATAATGACCATGCACACCACATTTAAAACATTTAATTGATCCCTCAGAAAGAACATCTTTCCCTTTCCTCGAGTCAAATGGATGCTTCCTTTTTCCATGGAAGGTTCTTGATTTATGACCTTCATTTCCACATCTATAGGATATTTCTGTCCCTTTGAAACATTTTCCTAGGTGTTTCTTTCCACATTTTTGACACATAAGTTTTTGAACACAATTACCTTTATGATTATTACCTGTAGTTCTCTAGGGATTTGTTTCTCGCATATATGATTCCTTAGATAAATCCCCAAGATTTAGGTGGTCAATCATGACTCCAGATAGTTAGTTGAGGATAATCACAAGAGTTCTCATTACATCTCCCATATCATTCAGTTTCTTGCTCAAAAAACTGTCACAGTTTCCTTCACATCAACTGTTACTTTGGTGCCTGCTAGATCCAGCTATTTACTAAAACCAAAAATGTCAGTGTGAGTATATCAACAAAACCATTATGTACTAATGAGGAAGATAAACACTAAGATATACTTACTCATTCACTTTATCTAAAACTAGGACTCTTTCTGAAATCCTAACCATTATGGTAATGTCACTTATGCTTAAAGAATACCCTAACCTCTAAAGTTATCTAAACCGACCTCTGATACCAACTATAACGCCCCCGCCTTAAACATTACTTAATCTTGTGTTATTACAAGATTACACATTGAGGATATTTTCAGGATTACATTTTTAGAGAATTAGATCATAAAACTTGCATTACATTCCACATTTAAACAAAGTGGATACATAAAGATAGTATTCATTTTTTTCCCATCAATGGAAACATATTTAAAATAAAACATGGATTCATTATTGACACTTCCTTGACACTATCATCATATCATGTACTTTTCCCTTGACCTGTGAAAGACATTTCAAAAATACTTGGGATGAGCATAAAAAGTTCAATAAGGGTTATAAAAACTATGGAAAGGAAACATGAGTTCATATATACATAATAATGAAATCATACTTTACCCATAAAACATAGGAACTTTAACATACCTCATCAAATCATGAATAAATCATAGAAATCATAAGACATAAAAGGTAACTTGAGGCATTAATAACATTCTTACGTAGGGAGTAACCCTCTTGGTTACATTTGGAATACCCTCCACAATATATTCCCTAAATCTCTTCAGAGAAACCTTAACGTTTCACTCCTTCGCGTTACCCAATGCATTGGAGAGCTATATCGGGCTCACCCACCCTTAGTTTGTCACGGAACCACCCGTTTTCATAACAATTCCCAAGAACCATAACATAAACGTATCACATAAAACATGCATTAAGGAAACATAACATTTCCACATTTCAATCACAATATAACATTTTAGTATATTGAAATAATGAATCCATTTAAAAAGAAACCATTTCCAAAACCATTTAAAACATTTAATAAAGAGATTATTGAATCAAAGTATCCCATACCACCTTGAAGCTTTTAAAAGTTTAAACCATTAATATCCACATAAATAAATCATTAAAACCATTTTGAAAACATGGATATTAATAAGAAAAAATAATTAAAACATTTAAAGCGATATTTTGGTTAAAGGGTTTCTACCAAAATTAGAGACACTTGAATACATTAATTGAGGAATAAAATTTAGTCAGAACTTTATAATATCATGAGAATAAATGGATTCATGATATAATATTCCAAAGGATAGTATATACACCATATAATAGTGAATTGGTGCATAACAACAATGAAGTCTCAATAGAAATGTCAAATGTGATGAATTCCCTTATAAAGAAGGTATCCTTAAATTAAGGATAATTCAATCTCAAAATTATGTGTGCAAATATAAATACACCCAATATAAGTGGATATTAAGTGTAAAACAATAAAAGTTCATTCAAACATATTCAAAAGATGACATATTCAATAACTACATGTTGAACCCAAAGAAATCGAAATTGGGTTAAAAAGTTCCCTTGGTAAAATTCGACAGCCTAACGGCATCACTTCAAAATTCAGAAAATGAGTTGATAAGAGATAAAAAGGGAATCTCATCACTTGGAAATAAAATTTACATCAATAAGGATATAAAAGAACATATCCCAACATAATAGTATGTGAATTAAAAGACATAACAAAAGAAGTCTTTTAAAAAGAGGAGGGTGAAAGGTTCCCTTACCGACTTGGGTAACTTTCGAAACGTACACCCCAATGAAGAAGGGTCATACAATGAATATTTAAATACACATAAATGAAATTATATTACAAAAACAGTATAATAATGGGATTTACATACACCACTCAAAGGAAATGGTGTCAAATGTATCATAAATCTCACGGGACTAAAAGTGAGATGAAAAATCCCTTACTGAAACTCGGCAGCCTAACGATGCCACTTAAAACTTCCAAAAAATGGATTGATGAGATGAAATATGGTATCTCAACATATTACAATAACATGTACAGAAATAGGAATATAAAAGAACATCCCCCATCATAAAAAAGAGGATATTAAAAGAAGTGACATAAAGAAGAGTACTTAAAAGGAAAGAGAGAGGTTAGATCTCTTAAGAAAATTCGCCAGCCTAATGGCACCACTCAAAATGTCAAAAATGGATTGATGAGAGAAAATAGGGTCTCTAATCATATGAAAATTAAAATTACATTAGGAATAATATAAAAGAACATCCCAATCACAAGAAATATGAGCTTAAAAGGAATGACATAAAAGGGTGTACTTAAAAAGAAAGAGAGGAGTAAGATCCCTTACCTCCGTTCCGACTTGACTCGATCGTTCTTTAATCTCCTGAATAATAAAATTGAGTTAATTTATACTTCCTTAATAACCTTTTTTCAAGTTCATTATTCCTTTTATATCACTTATTACCATGTCATGAACACTATGTAATTATTTTAGTTAATAACGGTCGTTTAAATGATCATTGGTACTTGAGTCAAAATATGCTCTTTATAATTACAAGTTGGTCATGTATCAATTATATCCAGAGTTATAATCATGATTTATATGTCATATATATCATATATATCCAGTACATATTCATTTTATACTATTCCATATCATTTGGAGATAAAAAAACGAAAAGCACCATTCATGGAGACGGTAGGCCGTACGTACGCATGAACGCTACATTCATTTTTTTCTTTTTCATATCAATGGAATTAAAAATAAATGATATATATATATATATATTATAATTCCAGTATAATATATATGTTATATAGGTCACATAGATTCATTAATTTCATTCCTTATACATTCCATGTATTGCATGTACGAGTCACATCACTTGAGGGGGCGATAGTCCGCACTTCCTCATATGAAATTATCACATTTACACAACATGAAAAGAATAAATGTATGGTTTAAATATAAAATACAGAAGCATATAGTAAACATAAATACCATATATATCATATATAAAATACAGTGACATCATAATGGCCACCTTTAAAGGTGTTAAAAGAATATTGAACAATCATCGTTTCGTGAGGCAGAAAATCGCCAACCACAAAAACAATATGCTTTTTAACCATTAGAGGATGGTGTGTGTAAGTGTAGCTAGAATACTTATTATAAAAACATCCTATTATATTGAAGATACTGGAGTTGTTACAAAAGAACTGAATAAACATAGTCTAGGTGGTTGGAGAAGAAAAATAAAACAAAAGGACTCAAGTGAAGACATTACCTTAAAATCGCGTAACTCCCTTTGGTTTGAGCTAAAAGGCTTCCTTGGGAAAATTCTTCCCAAAGTGAGGCTTCAAAGAGTTATATAGGGATGTTTAGAGACAAAATGTGCAGGGTTTGGCCGAGCCAAAGGCTTTGGAAGTGTGGGTAAGGAGATAGGGGTGGGGGTCTTTTATAAGAGGAGAGGAGGGGCACTCTTGGAAAGTAAAGAAATGTTACTTTATTTTAAAATGAGTTTCGGATTCAAAAGGTCCCACATTGATATAATTCCAGGGTAAGGTGATAAGGGTTATAAATCCACCCATAAAATAGGTTTTGGACATGTGGAGGTCATAGATTTTACATTATCATTTCATATTATTTAAATCCTTTATTAATGAGGAAATCTTTGCATCATCATGATGTTATAACTAATTTAATATATTTAAAGTCTAAAAATTATAATAAAAATATAATGATGTAGGAAATCGTTTTATATTTCTAATGAATATTTATAGTCAAATATATGACTTTTATAACCCCATGTAAAAATTGTTTTAGTAAAACATCTCATGTTTGTGTTATTTTTACTTTAACATTAAATAAAAAGTTTTTTGTCATTTGTCAAACAATGTGGCTCCATGGGGTCCCCAAGTTGACCCATGGATTTTCTTGGTCTGCCATGACACATCCAATGATGTTAGGACATGTGTCAAGTTCATCTCATATTATTAAAACATTATTTTTACCTTAAACTACACTAATTACCTCTAATCGCGATTAAGAACTTAAAAGTTACTATTCACCAAAAATTATTTTAATCTAATTGAACAACATTTTACTTCCTAATGACAACCATGTATGTCGGATTTTTGAAAATCAAATCACAGAAGTGTCAAAGTTTCATTTAAATGAAAAATCAGTTTCTTTAACTACCACTTAATGGTTTCACTATTCATAAAAAATTGATGTTTTTCAGAAAAATTCCAAAACTTCACCCTAAGCTATATTTGATATTATGAATTAAAAAATGATGACTATTTTAAAAAATTGAAATCATATAAGATGCAATAATTAATTTAATAACTAATTTCCGCTGTCATGACAAATAACGTGTTTTTATGAAACAATAAGTATCAAAAGATTGACACTAGTTTAAGTCCAATTTCAATGTGAAATTGATTCCAATGACCACCATTGGATTAAATGGTAAAAATATATTCTAATTTCACTTTAAAACCAATTCAAAATATAATATAACCATATAATTAAATTATATGAAAAAGCAGTTTTGATGTAAAATGCAGTATTTTTCACTATTCATTGAAAAATGAACATTGTCAGAAAAATACCAAAAATTATCCCAAGGTAAATTTCAATGTCCCAATCATAAATAATATGTTTATTTTGAAAAATATATCTTATAAAATTTCCATAAAGTGGATTTAAAAGGGGTTCGCCATCAAAAGGCGGTTAATCGTCCTTTTAAAGAATATTAGAATGTTTACGCTTAAAATCTGGATTCATTTGCATTTTTAATCCCCTAACATTTATTGAAAAAAAGTAAAAATATTTGACAAACATATATAATCATTTTGTAGTTAGTTCTGTTCATTCCCGCCAATACAACGGCTAGGCGTTAACTACCATTTAAAATAATATTATTTTATTATTAGAGTGCAACGTAGGATTTCAAAGAAAATTGTTGTTGCATATTGGGTACACCATCGAGCACAGAATTCCCTTTAAAGTAATATTAATATTTTATTCACAAATATGGATAAATGTGAAAATTTCATACTCTTTATTTACCTGGGGTGTTACATCCTTCCCCCCCTTTTAGGAATTGCGTCCTCACAATTTTAAAATTGAGTTTGGAAACATCCTTGAACGTCCCACATCAGAACAAGAGTCGGTAAAACAATAACTTTAAAATAAAGAAAGATAAGTACAAAGGTCACCCGAGTTAACCCATACTAGGATTCAATGTATGAAAATATGGACATGGAGGAAAAAACAAAGGGTCATGTTCTGATGGAGAGTGATAGTAAACATGTCTAGGAGAAAGTTAACCACAAGAAAATCAAAAACTTGTGATGGGTTAAATGGTATTCAATTCCTCTGTAGGAAAAGTTAATACACAATATTTTTATTTTAAGTTACTTTTTATTGAGGAATTTGTTCATAAGGAAACATAATCACTTATCGTGTTGACTTTCAACTTTTATTAGATTCCTTACACAAACTTATATTTTCTCCAAAAGACGAGTATTCAGGAAGACTTCTTCACATTAAGAGTACTATAATAAACTTCTAGAGAATCACCTAATCCACAAAAGAGAACTATATACTTCCCAAGTCTTTAGACTTTAACCAAAACCAAAACCATAAAGGTTAGTGCAAGATTAGATAATCCAGAAAAGGGTAACCCTTTATAAAAAGAAAATCTATTCTTAATCTCCAAAATTTGTCCAAAAAAACCCAAAGTTCAACGAGGACCATTCGATAAACAATTTGTCCATAAAATTCCTCAAATTAAACCAAACTGAGATTGAAACCCAAATATTTGAATGATTTAGTCACATAGTCTTCCAAGTTAAATCGTAACATTTATCTCCAAACAACATCAGTTGCTCTTAAAGTCTCGTAATGAAAAGTAATTAACCTAATCACATATCCTCCATGATAGGTTAATAAATTTCCACAGATAACCCAAAATAAACTTACTCATAATTCATAAAATCATCTTACTAAAAATAATCAGTCAAACTAACCAGGGACATCACGTAGTCCAGTGGTAGGCAATAAATACCAGTTGTACTTTGGCTGTGGGTTCGATTCCTGCAGCTTTTTCTAACGCGACGGGTTTTCAAACGGTCTGCGTGTTGTTCTTTTTCCAAAACAATATAATTCTCAAATCATTCCCCAAAAAGAGATAAAATCATCAAAAATAACCATAACATAATTTAACCTCAATTTTATCTCATGCCTTTCACTTCCATCATAATATATAGTAACCCATAATTACCTCAAAAGTAAGGATCATATAAACCCAAATGGTTCTTTATAACTATGTCCACAAAATAACAGATAACAATTACTTGAATAAAATTTTCATATATTAAACATCAGGGTTACACATAATATAAAAATTCTTCTAATGTAACCCCATCATCAAAAGAGACTTAATACTCTTAATAATTTCACCATAACTCTTGAATCCCTTATATGTTTACATCTTACTCATTCAACATTATTCATGATCCATTAACCATTCCTTTCCAACTTATTCTGAAATACATCTTTCCTACAAACAAAATCATGAATCATATCCTAAGATTCCAAAATAGGAAAACAATAGTCATGAAATAATCCATACCTTTGATTGGTTATTTTCAGTTTCTTCATCCTCAATCAGAATGGAATTAGATATTGGTAAACGAACATTTTTACAGTCTTGGTGATCCCATTCACGAAACTTCTTCATAGGACATGTGTTTTCATAATGACCATGAACACCACATTTAAAACATTCAATTGATCCCTCATAAAGAACTTCTTTCCCTTTCCTCGAGTCAAATGGATGCTTCCTTTTTCCATGGAAGGTTCTTGATTTATGACCTTCATTTCCATATCTATAGCATATTTCTGTCCCTTTGAAACATTTTCCTAGGTGTTTCTTTCCACATTTTTGACACATAAGTTTTTTTAACACAATTACCTTTATGATTATTACCTGTAGTTCTATAGGGATTTTTTTCTCGCATATACGATGCCTTAGAGAAATAACCAAAGTTTAGGTGGTCAATCATTACTCCAGATAGTTAGTTGAGGATAATCACAAGAGTTCTCATTGCATCTCCCATATCATTCAGTTGCTTTCTCAAAAAACTGTCACAGTTTCCTTCACATCCACTGTTACTTTGGTGCCTGCTAGATCCAGCCATTTACTAAAACCAAAAAGGTCAGTGTGAGTATATCAGAAAAACCATCATGTACTAATGAGGAAGATAAACAGTAAGATATACTTACTCATTCACATTATCTAAAACTAGGACTCTTTCTGAAATCCTAACCATTATGTTAATGTCACTTATGCTTAATATATACCCTAACCTATAATGTTATCTAAACAGACCTCTGATACCAACTATAAGGCCCCCTCCTTAAACCATACTTAATCTTGAGTTATTACAAGATTACACATTGAGGATATTTTCAGGTTTAGAGTTTTAGAGAATTAGATCATAAAACTTGCATTACATTCCACATTTAAACAAATTGTATACATAAAGAGAGTATTCATTTTTTCCCATCAATGGAAACATATTTAAAATAAAACATGGAGTCATTCTTGACACTTCCTTGACACTATCATCATATCATGTAATTTTCCCTTGACCTGTGAAAAACATTTCAAAAAAACATGGGATGAGCATAAAAAGCTCAGTATGGGTCATAAAAAATATGGAAAGGAAACATGAGTTCATATATACATAAGAATGATATCATACATTACCCATAAAACATATGCACTTTAACATACCTCATCAAATCATGAATAAATCATAGAAATCATAAGACATAAAAGGTAACTTGAGGCATTAATAACATTCTTACGTAGGGAGTAACCCTGTTGGTTACATTTGGAATACCCACCACAATATATTCCCTAAATCTCTTTGGAGAAACCTTAACATTTCACTCCTTCGCGTTACCCAATGCATTGGAGAGCTATATCGGGCTCACCCGCCCTTAGTTTATCACAAAACCACCAGTTTTCAAAACAATGCCCAATAACCATAACATAAATGTATCACATAAAACATGCATATAGGAAACATAACATTTCCACATTTCAATCACAATATAACATTTTAGTATATTGAAATAATGAATCCATTCAAAAATAAACCATTTCCAAAACCATTTAAAACATTTAATAAATAGATTTTTGAATCAAAGTGTCCCATACCACCTTGAAGATTTTAAAATTTTAAACCATTAATATCCATATAAATAAATCTTTAAAACCATTTTGAAAACATGGATATTAATAAGAACAAATAATTAAAACATTTAAAGCGATATTTTGGTTAAAGGGGTTCTACCAAAAATAGAGACAGTTGAATACAGTAATTGAGGAATAAAATTTAGTAAGAACTTTATAATATTATGAGAATAAATGGATTCAGGATATAATATTCCAAAGGATAGTATATAGACCATATAAGAGTGAATTGGTGCATAACGACAATGAAGTCTCAATAGAAATGTCAAATGTGATGAATTCCCTTATAAAGAAGGTATCCTTAAATTAAGGATAATTCAATCTCAAAATTATGTGTGACAAATATAAATACACCCAATATAAGTGGATATTAAGTGTAAAAAAATAAAAGGTCATTAAAACATATTCAAAATATGACATATTCAATAACTACATGTTGAACCCAAAGAAATCGAAATAGGGTTAAAAAGTTCCCTTGGTAAAATTCGACAGCCTAACGACATCACTTCAAAATTCAGAAAATGAGTTGATGAGAGATAAAAAGGGAATCTCATCACTTGGAAATAAAATTGACATAAATAAGGATATAAAATAACAAATACCAACATAATAGTATGTGAATTAAAAGACATAACAAAAGAAGTCTTTTAAAAAGAGGATGGTGAAAGGTTCCCTTACCAACTTGGGTAACTTTCGAAACGTACACCCCATTGAAGAAGGGTCATACAATGAATATTTAAATACCAATAAATGAAATTATATTACAAAAATAGTATAATAATGGGATTTACAAACACCACTCAAAGGAAATAGTGTCAAATGTATCATAAATCTCACGGGACTAAAAGTGAGATGAAAAATCCCTTACGAAAACTCGGCAGCCTAACGACGCCACTTAAAACTTCCAAAAAATGGATTGATGAGATGAAATAGGGTATCTCATCATATTACAATAAAATGCATAGAAAGAGGAATATAATAGAACATCCCCCATCATAAAAAAGAGGATATTAAAATAAGTGTCATAAAGAAGAGTACTTAAAAGGAAAGAGAGAGGTTAGATCTCTTATGAAAATTCAGCAGCCTAACGACGCCACTCAAAACGTCCAATATGGATTGATGGGAGAAAATAGGGTCTCTCATCATATGAAAATAAAAATTAAAGTAGGAATAATATAAAAGAACATCCCAATCACAAGAAATATGAGCTTAAAAGGAATGACATAAAAGGGTGTACTTAAAAAGAAAGAGAGGAGTAGGATCCCTTACCTCGGGTCCGACTTGACTCGATTGTTCTTTAATCTCCTGAATAATAAACTTGAGTTAATTTATACATCCTTAAGAAACTTTTTCAAGTTCATTATTCCTTTTATATCACTTATTACCATGTCATGAACACTATGTAATTATTTTAGTTAATAACGGTCGTTTAAATGATGATTGGTACTTGAGTCAAAATATGCTCTTAATAATTACAAGTTGTTCATGTATAAATTATATACAGAGTTATAATCATGATTTATATGTCATATATATCATATATATCCAGTACATATTCATTTTATACTATTCCATATCATTTGGAGATAAAAAAACGAAAAGCACCGTTCATGGAGACGGTAGGCCGTACGTACGCATGAACGCTACATTCATTTTTTTATTTTTCATATCAATGGAATTAAAAATAAATGATATATATATATATATTATAATTACAGTATAATATATATGTTATATAGGTCACATGTGTTCATTAATTTCATTCCTTATACATTCCATGTATTGCATGTACGAGTCACATCACTTGAGGGGGCGGTAGTCCGCACTTCCTCATATGAAATTATCACATTTACACAACATGAAAAGAATAAAGGTATGGTTTAAATATAAAATACAGAAGCATATAGTAAACATAAATACCATATATATCATATATAAAATACAGTGAAATCATAATGGCCACCTTTAAAGGTGTTAAAAGAATATTGAACAATCATCGTTTCGTGAGGCAGAAAATCGCCAACCACAGAAACAATATGTTTTTTAACCATTAGAGGATGGTGTGTGTAAGTGTAGCTAGAATACTTATTATAAAAACATCCTATTATATTGAAGATACTGGAGTTGTTACAAAAGAACTGAATAAACATAGTCTAGGTGGTTGGAGAAGAAAAAAAAACAAAAGGACTCAAGTGAAGACATTACCGTAAAATCGCGTAACTCCCTTTGGTTTGAGCTAAAAGGCTTCTTTGGGAAGAATTCTGCCCAAAGTGAGGCTTCAAAGAGTTATATAGGGATGTGTAGAGATAAAATGTGCAGGGGTAGACCGAGCCAAAGGCTTTGGAAGTGTGGGTAAGGAGATAGGGGTGGGGGCCTTTTATAAGAGGAGAGGAGGGGCACTCTTGGAAAGTAAAGAAATGTTACTTTATTTTAAAATGAGTTTCGGATTCAAAAGGTCCCACATTGATATAATTCCAGGGTAAGGTGATAAGGGTTATAAATCCACCCATAAAATAGGTTTTGGACATGTGTAGGTAATAGATTTTACATTATCATTTCATATTATTTAAATCCTTTATTAATGAGGAAATCGTTGCATCATCATGATGTTATAACTAATTTAATATATTTAAAGTCTAAAAATTATAATAAAAATATCATGATGTAGGAAATCGTTTTATATTTCTAATGAATATTTATAGTCAAAAATATGACTTGTATAACCCCATGTAAAAATTGTTTTAGTAAAACATCTCATGTTTGTGTTATTTTTACTTTAACATTAAATAAAAAGTTTTTTATGTCATTTGTCAAACAATGTGGCTCCATGGGGTCCCCAAGTTGACCCATGGATTTTCTTGGTCGGCCATGACACATCCAATGATGTTAGGACATGTGTCATGTTCATCTCATATTATTAAAACATTATTTTTACCTTAAACTACACTAATTACCTCTAATCGCGATTAGGAACTTAAAAGTTACTATTCACCAAAAAATTATTTTAATCTAATTGAACCACATTTTACTTCCTAATGACAACCATGTATGTCGGATTTTTGAATATCAAATCACAGAAGTGTCAAAGTTTCATTTAAATGAAAAATCAGTTTCTTTAACTACCACTTAATGGTTTCACTATTCATAAAAAATTGATGTTTTTCAGAAAAATTCCAAAACTTCACCCTAAGATATATTTGATATTCTGAATTAAAAAATGATGACTATTTTAAAAAATTGAAATCATATAAGATGCATTAATTAATTTAATAACTAATTTCCGCTGTCATGACAAATAACGTGTTTTTATGAAACAATAAGTATCAAAAGATTGACACTAGTTTAAGTCCAATTTCAAAGTGAAATTGATTCCAATGACCACCATTGGATTAAATGGTAAAAATATATTCTAATTTCACTTTAAAACCAATTCAAAAGATAATATAACCATATAATTAAATTATATGAAAAAGCAGTTTTGATGTAAAATGAAGTATTTTTCACTATTCATTGAAAAATGAACATTGTCAGAAAAATACCAAAAATTATCCCAAGGTAAATTTCAATGTCCCAATCATAAATAATATGTTTATTTTGAAAAATATATCTTATAAAATTTCCATAAAGTGGATTTAAAAGGGGTTCGCCATCAAAAGGCGGTTAATCGACCTTTTAAAGAATATTAGAATGTTTACGCTTAAAAACTGGATTCATTTGCATTTTTAATCCCCTAACATTTATTGAAAAAAAGTAAAAATATTTGACAAACATATATAATCATTTTGTAGTTAGTTCTGTTCATTCCCGCCAATACAACGGCTAGGCGTTAACTACCATTTAAAATAATATTATTTTATTATTAGAGTGCAACGTAGGATTTCAAAGAAAATTGTTGTTGCATATTGGGTACACCATCGAGCACAGAATTCCCTTTAAAGTAATATTAATATTTTATTCACAAATATGGATAAATGTGAAAATTTCATACTCTTTATTTACCTGGGGTGTTACATCCTTCCCCCCTTTTAGGAATTGCGTCCTCACAATTTTAAAATTGAGCTTGGAAGCATCCTTGAACGTCCCACATCGGAACAAGAGTCGGTAAAACAATAACTTTAAAATAAAGAAAGATAAGTACAAAGGTCACCCGAGTTAACCCATACTAGGATTCAATGTATGAAAATATGGTCATGGAAGAAAAAACAAAGGGTCATGTTCTGATGGAGAGTGATAGTAAAGATGTCTAGGAGAATGTTAGCCACAAGAAAATCAAAAACTTGTGATGGGTTAAACGGTATTCAATTCCTCTGTAGGAAAAGTTAATACACAATATTTTTATTTTAAGATACTTTTTATTGAGGAATTTGTTCATAAGGAAACATAATCACTTATCGTGTTGACTTTCAACTTTTATTAGATTCCTTACACAAACTTATATTTTCTCCAAAAGACGAGTATTCAGGAAGACTTGTTCACATTAAGAGTACTATAATAAACTTCTAGAGAATCACCTAATCCACAAAAGAGAACTATATACTTCCCAAGTCTTTAGACTTTAACCAAAACCAAAACCATAAAGGTTAGTGCAAGATTAGATAATCCAGAAAAGGGTAACCCTTTATAAAAAGAAAATCTATTCTTAATCTCCAAAATTTGTCCAAAAAAACCCAAAGTTCAACGAGGACCATTCGATAAACAATTTGTCCATAAATTTCCTCAAATTAAACCAAACTGAGATTGAAACCCAAATATTTGAATGATTTAGTCACATAGTCTTCCAAGTTAAATCGTAACATTTATCTCCAAACAACAAAACCACCCGTTTTCATAACAATGCCCAATAACCATAACATAAATGTATCACATAAAACATGCATATAGGAAACATAACATTTCCACATTTCAATCACAATATAACATTTTAGTATATTGAAATAATGAATCCATTCAAAAAGAAACCATTTCCAAAACCATTTAAAACATTTAATAAATAGATTTTTGAATCAAAGTGTCCCATACCACCTTGAATATTTTAAAATTTTAAACCATTAATATCCATATAAATAAATCTTTAAAACCATTTTGAAAACATGGATATTAATAAGAACAAATAATTAAAACATTTAAAGCGATATTTTGGTTAAAGGGGTTCTACCAAAATTAGAGACAGTTGAATACAGTAATTGATGAATAACATTTAGTAAGAACTTTATAATATTATGAGAATAAATGGATTCATGATATAATATTCCAAAGGATAGTATATAGACCATATAAGAGTGAATTGTTGCATAACGACAATGAAGTCTCAATAGAAATGTCAAATGTGATGAATTCCCTTATAAAGAAGGTATCCTTAAATTAAGGATAATTCAATCTCAAAATTATGTGTGACAAATATAAATACACCCAATATAAGTGGATATTAAGTGTAAAAAAATAAAAGTTCATTAAAACATATTCAAAATATGACATATTCAATAACTACATGTTGAATCCAAAGAAATCGAAATAGGGTTAAAAAGTTCCCTTGGTAAAATTCGACAGCCTAACGACATCACTTCAAAATTCAGAAAATGAGTTGATGAGAGATAAAAAGGGAATCTCATCACTTGGAAATAAAATTGACATCAATAAGGATATAAAATAACAAATAACAACATAATAGTATGTGAATTAAAAGACATAACAAAAGAAGTCTTTTAAAAAGAGGAGGGTGAAAGGTTCCCTTACCAACTTGGGTAACTTTCGAAACGTACACCCCATTGAAGAAGGGTCATACAATGAATATTTAAATACCAATAAATGAAATTATATTACAAAAATAGTATAATAATGGGATTTACAAACACCACTCAAAGGAAATAGTGTCAAATGTATCATAAATCTCACGGGACTAAAAGTGAGATGAAAAATCCCTTACGGAAACTCGGCAGCCTAACGACGCCACTTAAAACTTCCAAAAAATGGATTGATGAGATGAAATAGGGTATCTCATCATATTACAATAAAATGTATAGAAAGAGGAATATAATATAACATCCCCCATCATAAAAAAGAGGATATTAAAAGAAGTGACATAAAGAAGAGTACTTAAAAGGAAAGAGAGAGGTTAGATCTCTTATGAAAATTCAGCAGCCTAACGGCGCCACTCAAAACGTCCAATATGGATTGATGGGAGAAAATAGGGTCTCTCATCATATGAAAATAAAAATTAAAGTAGGAATAATATAAAAGAACTTCCCAATCACAAGAAATATGAGCTTAAAAGGAATGACATAAAAGGGTGTACTTAAAAAGAAAGAGAGGAGTAAGATCCCTTACCTCCGTTCCGACTTGACTCGATCGTTCTTTAATCTCCTGAATAATAAAATTGAGTTAATTTATACTTCCTTAAGAACCTTTTTTCAAGTTCATTATTCCTTTTATATCACTTATTACCATGTCATGAACACTATGTAATTATTTTAGTTAATAACGGTCGTTTAAATGATCATTGGTACTTGAGTCAAAATATGCTCTTTACAATTACAAGTTGGTCATGTATCAATTATATCCAGAGTTATAATCATGATTTATATGTCATATATATCATATATATCCAGTACATATTCATTTTATACTATTCCATATCATTTGGAGATAAAAAATGAAAAGCACCATTCATGGAGACGGTAGGTCGTACGTACACATGAACGCTACTTTCATTTTTTTCTTTTTCATATTAATGGAATTAAAAATAAATGATATATATATATATATTATAATTCCAGTATAATATATATGTTATATAGGTAACATTTTTTCATTAATTTCATTCTTTATACATTCCATGTATTGCATGTACGAGTCACATCACTTGAGGGGGTGGTAGTCCACACTTCCTCAAATGAAATTATCGCATTTAAACAACATGAAAAGAATAAAGTTATGGTTTAAATATAAAATATAGAAGCATATAGTAAACATAAATACCATATATATCTTATATAAAATACAGTGACATCATAATGGACACCTTTAATGGTGTTAAAAGAATATTGAACAATCATCGTTTCGTGAGGCAGAAAATCGCCAACCACAGAAACAGTATGTTCATTAACCATTAGACGAAGGTGTGTGTAAGTGTAGCTCGAATACTTCTTATAACAAAATCCTATTATATTTAAGATACTGGAGTTGTTACAAAATATATGAATAAAAATAGTTTATGGGGTTGGAGAAGCAAAATAAAACAAAAGGACTCAAGTGAAGACATTACCTTAAAATCGGGTAACTCCCTTTGGTTTGAGCTAAAAGGCTTCCTTGGAAAGACTTCTGCCCAATTTGAGGCTTCAAAGAGTTATATAGGGATGTGGAGAGACAAAATGGGCAGGGGTTGGCCGAGGCAAAGGCTTTGGAAGTGTGGGTAAGGAGGTAGGGGTGGGGTCCTTTTATAAGAGGAGAGGAGGGGCACTCTTGGAAAGTAAAGAAATGTTACTTTATTTTAAAAAGCGTTTCAGATTAAAAATGTCCCAAATTGATATAATTCAAGGTTAATGTGATAAGGGTTCGAAATCCACCCATCAAATAGGTTTTTTAAATGTGTAGGTCAATGATTTTACATTATTATTTCATTTTATTTAAATCCTTTATTAATGAGGAAATCACTGCATCATCATGATGTCATAAATAATTTAATATATTTAAAGTCTAAAAATTATATAAAAAAAACATTATTTAGGAAATATTTTTATCTTCCTAATGAATATTTATAGTCAAAAATCTGACTTGTATAACCCCATGTAACAATTGTTTTAGTAAAACATTTCATGTTTGTGTTATTTTTACTTTAACATTAAATAAAAAGTTATTTATGTCATTTCCCAACCAATGTGGCCCCATGGCGTCCCCAAGTTGACCCATGGATTTTCTTGGTCGGCCATGACACATCCAATGAGGGTAGGACGTCTGTCAAGCACATCTCATATTATTAAAACATTATTTTTACCTTAAACTACACTAATTACCTCTAATCGCGATTAAGAACTTAAAAGATACTATTCACCAAAAAATTATTTTAATATCATTGAACCACATTTTACTTCTTAATGACAACCATGTATGTCGGATTTTTGAAAATCAAATCATAGAAGTGGAAAAGTTTCGTTTAAACGAAAAATCAGTTTCTTTAACTACCACTTAGTGGTTTCACTATTCATCAAAAATTGATGTTTTCAGAAAAATTCCAAAACTTCACCCTAAGCTATATTTGATATTATGAATTCAAAATTGATGAATATTTTAGAAAATTAAAAACATATATGATGCATTAATTAATTTAATAACTAATTCCCGCTGTCATGACAAATATCGTGTTTTTATGAAACCATAAGTATCAAAAGATTGACACTAGTTTAAGTCCAATTTCAAAGTGAAATTGAGTTAAATGAACACCATTGGATTAAATGGTAAAAATATATTATAATTTCACTTTAAAACCAATTCAAAATATAATATAACCACATAATTAAATTATATGAAAAAGCAGTTTTGATGTAAAATGCAGTATTTTTCACTATTCATTGAAAAATGAACATTGTCAGAAAAATACCAAAAATTATCCCAAGGTAAATTTCAATGTCCCAATCATAAATAATATGTTTATTTTGAAAAATAGGTCTTATAAAATTGCCAAAAAGTGGATTTAAAAGGGGTTCACCATCAAAAGGCGGTTAATCGACCTTTTAAAGAATATTAGAATGTTTACGCTTAAAAACTAGATTCATTTGCATTTTTAATCCTCTACCATTTATTGAAAAAAAGTAAAAATATTTGACAAACATATATAATAATTTTATAGTTAGTTCTGTTCATTCCCGCCCTTACAATGGCTAGGTGTTAACTACCATTTAAAATAATATTATTTTATTATTAGAGTGAAACGTAGGATTTCAAAGAAACTTGTTGATGCATATTGGGTACGTCATCGAGCATAACATTCCCTTTAAAGTAATATTAATATTTTATTCACAAATATGGATAAATGTGAAAATTTCATACTCTTTATTTACCTGGGGTGTTACATTTTGTACATATTCATGAATGATACATTCATTTCCCATTTTACTAATAAGTATAGGAATAAATATTTCAGCATTTATATAATAACATCTTATTATATGAGAAATAATATTGTTATTATATCATAAATATTAGTATATAATTGAAGTTGGTATAAGAAGAAATAAAATAAAATTATTTAGTTAAGTGTTATAACTCTTATTTAGAAAACCACCATAGAATTACACCTAAAAAATTATGAAGATGGTATTTGGATAATAAACTAACCACATAGCCATGGGGAGGGATGTTGGGAAATGACTTGGGGTATGTCATGGATGATATTAATAAGATATTGGTGTTTTTAGAAGAGATAATCTATGATGTCTTATTACATATGGGGGATATGACACACTAGGAATTTTTCAAAATATTAAAATATATTAATGTATTACACAAGTAATGTTACTCCAAAATGACTCATAATTTTTTGTGATAGGGGTAGGTTGAAATAAAGATTATTATTTCATTAACCATTGATTTATTAAAATATCATTATAATGAAATAATGTTTATTGTTTTGTAAATTATTTAATTTTCAATATTCACCTAGAAAATATCTATTTCTGAAAAATATCAAAAATTCATTATTAGATAATTTTGATTTAATTAATTTAAAATAGAAATTTATTTTAAGATAATTAATTTTTGTTTTAAGGAAATTCTTGAATAAACTTATGTGAATTATGTTTTATTTCTTTTGAAATAAATTATTACTTACTATAGTTTTATCTTAGGAATTACATTCTTCCCTCTATCAAAAAATAACTTCATTGATATTTTTCAGTATTTCAATTCATTAAGATATGTGGGTACTTATTATAAAAAAATTATTCATTTTCCATTGTCTTCTATTTATCTTATGATTTCTACAAATTTACTTTACCAATCAAGTCAGCTGATTCCACAACACGATTCATCTAGTGTTATAAATCTATTTTGGGGCTTAACAGTGAGATGAATCGGGATCCATTTATATTTCCATGGATATGAAAACATGTGTTAGGTTTGGAATGAAAATTCATAATAATTACATATAAAACACATAATGAACATTATGGAATCTATTTGGAATTTCAAAATGGTAATACACAACTCTAATTATTTCGATAATATTAAAAGGATTGATGTACATGGGAAAAATTTGTCTATTAATGGAAAACATTATAAACCCCTTCCATAGATAGTTATCAAGAAAAACTAATTTTCCCCTTGAATTCCAAATAAATTACTTAGTTATTGACATAGATCTCAATACTACAAAAAAGGCATCTAATGTTTGGTTTAATGAGTATTTGAAATTTTTTTTAGGTGAAATCATTATGAGTTACATTATAGGCATATATTGAGCATAATTTTTTAAAACTAAGGGGAAAATAATTTTTTATAATATATAGAATACATTCAATTTCTAGAAATTTTAATAAGTGACATTGAAAATGTGAGTTGATTAATTTTTTATTGGTTTTTTTGTTATAATAAATGTTGATTATAATGAAAATATATGTCAAAACATGATAATTTTCTTAAAAAATTACATTTATGATTACTACCATGGATGAAAATTATAGTGAACCTATCATTTTACAAAATAAATTACATGATTTTGAGCATAATTATAAGTTAGTGTACAATCAAAGGATCATAAAGTCTAGTGTATTGGAGGACTAGGTACATAAATATGAAAACATGGATCTAAATAAAAAATTTCATTATTTAATATTAAAATAGCGATACAAAAATATATTGTACTCAAACATCTACATAGGGTACCATAGGGATCACATGAGAAATTGGATGAGCTAAATAGCACAGTAAGGGAATAACCATAAAAACAATGCATTAGCAAATAGAATAGAAGGCATGCCATGATGATATAAAAAGCATGTACATATAGAATCATAACATATAAACAGGGAATCATATAAACATGGAGTCCTAATAATGTGGAAGAAACTGAAAAAATGACATTAGCATGAATCAAGGATATCTTCCAAGACTGTTTCTTAGGTAGTATAAGCCAAGGCTAACCGCCAAGACCATCACACATGGCAACATAAGGCAAGGCTAATCGGAAAGATCGTCACACATAACGTCTCATGAGACTCAATATTACCCAATTAATTGGAGTGCTTTCTGGTCACACCCATCTTATTTTTTCATGAACATGTATTCCACATAATGAATCATACATAATCAATATAACCAAACATAAGGGTTACCCATGTAAGGAATTGGGTACCAAAATCAAGTTATAAAGCATAGAAAATGGGCGTATATTAAAAGTGTAAATGAATGAAAGGAATTAAGATACATTTGGATATTAATAAGGGATAATATGAATGTATAATGGTATGTCATGTCATTCAGAAGTGAAAAAATGTATGAAAAGTATTTAGGAAATTTTAGCATTAACACATTTTTTGGGGTTTTAAGGAAAATACTATAGATCCTTTAAAATAGAAAAGAGGAAAATATTTTATATCAAACTAGAAGTAATTCCAAAATGTTTTTATAATAAACAATAATTATTTTATAAAGGCAATGGTGTCTTAATACAAAGGATATATTTCACATTAAATTGGGTAAGAATTCGAGAAGTCCCCTTAATAAAAGTTTTCTTATCAAGAAGTATGGAAGAATGAATCACACAAAAATAGGTATATCACTAAAAGGGAAAGAGGGATGGATCTTGAAAAATGAGTTTGGATCACGTACACTTTATGTATATGTTTTACACAAAATTAAAAGACAACTTCATTTGGATAAAATGAATGATAGTGAAACCTGAATGAATATAGGATGTTCATGTAGAATCCCTTATGGAATATCGACATGGAATTGGGTATGATTTGGAAGGATAAATGTTAGAGAAATGGTTTTATCATATTTTATAAATCATGAGGGAATTATGGTGTAGGTGAAAAATCATACCCCATCATTAGGAATTGCACATAAAATTGCATAAAATAGTGGAGATTCATGAATAAAAGTGAGTTAGAGTGGATCCCTTACCTTAAGTCTGATGGTGTTCTCCGAATGATATTAATGAAGATAATATTAAAATTATGTTAATTAATTAATAATTTTAAAAAATATTTTACATGTAAATGATTTATTATAAGATTTTTGTTTCATTCATAACCTTTTTGATTAGTTATGAGGTTCAATTTAATTGTTCGGGTTTGTTTGTTTCCATGGTTTTAATGATCGGTTCACTTATATTCATTTTCAGAAACACATGTATGATGAAGTTGGTTTTAAATAATTTTAGTTATAAAAAATTAGTGTTAATCCAAAGGATTTCATGGTTAAAAAATTCATTTTTATATTTGGGGTTAAGGTGAATCGTTATATAAAAAATTAATGACAAACAATTGGATTAATATGAAAATTTTGCTCATAATTAACATGTTTTGTATTGTTATATTACATCATAGATTAAAAAGGATTAAATAACATTAAATAAGAAAAAATAAATATATCATGATCTGGTTCAATGATTAAAATGGTTTCATGACTAGTCTAGAAGATGGTAATAGAAACTGATAAATCGTCATCTTTGAATGTGACAGGTTAACACATCTCAGATAGTGTTTTCATTTATTTCCTATAAAAGAACGGGAATAGAGAGATGATAAAGAAATATAAAATTATAATAAAAAAATTCACGTACATGTATTCTATTGGATTTATCAGTCCATTTTGGTGGATGGAGGTGAGAAAAAAAAAGAAAATAATTGAATGAAAATAAAAGAATCGGAAAAAGGAATTTGTCTCTTGAGTTTATCTCCTTTGAGAACCTCTTAAAGGGAGAGGAATTTTTATTTTGAGTAGACTATGGGATTCTGGATGTGGGGAAAGATATTAGGGAGATATTTGGGCAGAATTTATGGAAGGCACAAGTCCTTAGAGGAGTGAGGAGAAGTGTGGAGTGTCAGTGGTTTTTATAGTGGGGTGGGGGAGGGTTTTCATAATATAATAATCATTAGTTTTTAATTTTTTCATAATAAAAACAATATTAATGATACTTGTTAAAAAATAAAGTAATATGTGCATGTGAGTTCAAACCATTGGCTCTTTACATCATTAATGACTCAAGCATGATGTAGAAATTCAGGTTTTAGCATTTATTGTGAATTATCGCATTTTACTATTCATAAAAATTTCATGTACCTTTGAAAAAAATACAAAACATTCACCTTAACCATTTTTTGACCTATAGAATCCAAAAATGAACTCCATTTCTCAAAAATTATTATCTATATATGATTAATTTAATATTTAATAAAAAACATTATTTAAGTGAAAAATAATCATTTTAAAACTATAATTGATTTTATAATGCTTTCAAAAATTATATATGGTCTTATAATATTAAATAAAAACCACAAGACATAAAATTGATAATTTATGAACACATTTTTGGAAAATATATTTTATTTTAAATCAATTAATTAATTTTAATAATTTATTTATGACTTACAAAAGTACCTATACTTTTACTATGGTCATATCATTCCTTATAAGATGCCTAAATTTTATTTATACAATAAAGGGTGAAGAACTATTATTTTGGATTATGTACTATCCATAAGGGTCATATTACTATACATAGAGGTAGGTTACTATTCATAAGTCAATGTCACTATTCATTAAAAACATGGTTTGTTCCATCAGACCCAAAAAAACCATGAAGGCAACCGTGTATGTCAGATTTTCAAAATTCAAAATATAGAAGTGAGAATATTATGTTTAAAGGTCACATAGTACAAATTAGTTCATTGTGGTGTGATTTCATGTGATTATATGACATAATTATATGAACTTAATTTCAATTGGTAAAACATTGGGTGATTAAATTATTCCCCCTTATGAAATTTCACCCCTAAAATATTGTTTTACATTTTTAGACATAAATAGGTGGAAGTACTTTTCCTACATTTCCTCCTCCAGTTCCCCTGTTACCTCTTCGTACTTATGGTTCCACCATAGTAATTTTACCTGGTTAGTAGTCTTGTTATGTATAACATTATCTCTATGATCCAATATCATCACTGGATAATCCTCGTAAGAAAGATCATTCTCGAACCCTACCACCTATGAAGAGGGTAAATGTGAAGGGTCTACTATGTACATCAATAAGAGGGATACATGGAAGAGATTGTGTACTTGGTCCATGGTAGGTGGAAGTTCTACTCGATAGGCCACAACTCAAACATGATCCAGAATCTCGAAGTGGTCGATGTACCTGAGACTTAGCTTTCCTTTCTTCCCATACCTCATGACCTTCTTCGATGGAGATATGCATATAAAAATTATGACTCCATCTTTGAACTCAAGGTCTCATCGTTGATTGTCTGCATAACTCTTTTATCTACATATGGCTGCCTTGATGTGCTACTAAATGGTTTTCATCATCCCTACCATTTCATCAAATATTTTTTGTCCAAGAATATTACACTCAATGAATTCATCCCATCACACCGGTGTTCGACACCTTTTCACATAAAGGGATTTATGTGGCTCCATTCTGATGATCAAGTGGAAATTATTGTTGTAGGAGAATTCAACCAGTGGAAGACGTTGTTCCCACCCTCCTTTGAATTCCACAGAACATGTTCTCAACATATCTTCCAGTGTCTGAACAGTCCTCTCATATAGGATATCAGTTTGAGGATGATAAGTCGTACTAAAGTTTAATTCATTTCTTAGAGCATATTGAAGACTATTCTAGAACACCGAGGTGAATCTGGGATCTCTATCAGATACAATAGAGAGTGGTAATCCATGTATCCTTGCCAATTTTTTGATATATATCTATGAAATTTCATCTAATATAAAGTCCTCTCAAATCATAATAAAGTGAGATGCATTTGTAAGATGACCCGCAATGACCCATATAACATTGCTTCCTATATATGTCCTTGGATATCTAGTGACAAAGTCAATGGTCATGTTATCCCACTTCCATGTTTGTATGGGTAGTGGTTTCATCATCCCGTTAGACTTTTATGTTTCCACCTTCACTTGTTGTCATACTAGGCTCTTTGATGTATACTCAACAATCTCATTCTTCATATTGTCCCACCAAATCTTCTCTCAGAGATCATGATACAAATTTGTGGTCCCTAGGTGGATAGAGAAGGTATAGCTACACGCATTATTCAGATGATCATTATTTAACTCAGGATTGGGTGGTACACAAAATCATGAACCAAATCCTACAACTCCTTCCTCATCAATCATGTACACAGAGGATTTCCCATTTTTATTGGCTTTCTCCCTTTTATGAATTTCTAAATCTTTTTTTGATAATCTTTTATTTTCTCCATGAGGGATGGTTGAACGATCATTTGAGAAAGGATTGATTATGTTCATCCCTTAATAATCCCCATTTCCATCCTCTATAAATCTAAGAAGGTCAGATCCTTTTCAGATCTCATCATTGATTCAGATACATGGTCCTTTCTTCTTATATCATCCACCACCTTATTTTCCATACTAAGATTGTAGTAGATTGACCAGTCACAACAAGTTATGAACTCTATCCATATTCAATGATGTATACTAAGCTCATTTTGGATGAATATATATTTGAGACTCTTATGATAAGTATACATCTTACTCTTTTATCAATAGAGATAATTCCTCCATATTTTTAATTCAAAGATCACAACCACCAACTCTAGATCTTGCGTAGGATAGTTTATCTCAGGTATTTTATTTTATTTCTTGAGGCATAAGATATAACTGTATCATTTTTCATCAAAAAATATCCCATGAACATATTTAAAGCATCACTATACTCCACAAAGAGTTATCTACTTATTGAGAGTGTGAGTACTGGAAAATGGATAAACCTCTTTTTCCACTCCTTAAAAAAGTATTCACATTTTTGATTCTATAAAAACATTACTCCCTTCTATGTGATCATTGTAATTGGGTTTGAAAATAGAGAAAAGATCTTCAAAAATCATCAGTAATACCCGGATAGACCCAAAAAGCTATAGATCTCCATTACAGAATATTTCATGGGAAACTCTTCAATAGTCTTTTTCTGGGAAGCATCCACATATATCCCTTTTGTGGTGATAACATGACCCAAGAATGATTATTCATTCGTCTAGAACTAAAAGTTACTCTACTTTGTAGATATATTCTTCCTTCTCAATTTCATTAACTTGATATTCAAATTGTCCTCATGTTCCTCCTTTCTCTTGGATTATATGAGAATATCATAAATAAATAATACCACAAATTTGGCAAGGTAATCTGTAAAGGCTTTCATTAAATCCGTGAAAAATGTTGGAGAATATATGAGTTAAAAAGGAATCACAATGAATTCATAGTGTCCATACCACATTCCAAAAAAATTCCTTGGAATATCTTCCTTCTTCACCTTTAATTGGGGATATCCCGACCAAAGGATCACCTTTGAGAAATAACTGCGACCAAAAAGCCGATAGAACAAGTCATCTACCCATGGAAATGGATGGTTCTTCTTTATCATTATTTTATTGATATTAAGATAATAAATGAATAGGAAAAATGATATATCCTTATCCTTAACAAGGAGGAATATAGCACCCCATGGTGAAGAACTCGCACATATAAAACCATTCTCTAGTTTCTCCTGTAGATGCTTCTTTAGCTCTTTCATCTCTATGACATCCATTATATGAGGTTTCTTTGATATAATTAGAGATCCAGTAATATTTTCAATTGACAACTCAATCTATCAATCATGAGGAAGACCAAGACACTCTTCAGGGAATACATCATTGTAATCCCTAACAATGGGAATGTCTTCAAGCATGATTCTCTCCATTTTCTCAATCATTTGATCTATACAAGATTTTTCATAAGGAATTAATATCCACACATGAGACAATGATTCTAAAGGAGATTAATCTTCCCCCTTAAACACATATAGAATTATAGGATACTTCAGGATGTGAAGAGTAATCCCTCTTTTTCTACAGTTTATGTAGACTTTCAATAAAGAAATCCACTCTATGACCAAGACAATGCTGAACTACACTAAAGGAAATGTAAAGAGATTTTACGCGAGGTTCAGTACACAAACGTTAATTGTCGAGGAGTTATGAACCATGGAAAAAATAATTTCCCCATTCATTGTTCTCATAGATAACTTATCCTCCAAATTTTGAGGTGGTATTTGAATAGTTCTACTAAACTTCCTTGATATTAAAGAATATGTAGAACCATAATCAAATAGTACATTCTCTATTCTAACTACCATACCTGTCACCACATCGTTGTCTGGATCCACCTCAGTAGCAGTGATAGCATAATCCATTCCTTGTAACCTTGGAGGTTGTTTTTTATTTCCTTTGACAAACCACATCTTAGGAAATTTGTTTGCATAATTGTAACAACCCGACCCCAGAAGCCTAGAGTCGATGCATTATTACGTATCATTGGCATGATCACAAAAGATCAAATCTCGAAAGACTGATTATTTTAGTAGCCTTGGAAACACTAGATAATTTCATAAGGTTTACATTACATCATAATGTAAAAAAAACAAAAACATCTTGTCTCCATATACCACAATCATAACCTCTCAGACTATCCCTGCAGGTTAGTCATAAAATACTTCTTCATGTCCTAGGAAAAATAAAACATAGATAGGGGTGAGCTCAGATGCTCAGTAAGGATAACAAAATATCAGAAACTTTCATAAATAACCATAAACATTTTAGGCAATGTATAACTAAAACAAAAGAATTTTAAACATTAACTTCAACATAATATGGAAAAGATAAAAATCAAATAATTCCATTTTCTTACTAACATGGATATTCTACTAGAAGAATAATCACATGCAATATCAATAACCACTTTCATAATAATGGAATGCATAATACCAGACTTTCATAACCACATAGTCAAGGCTCTATGCCATGACTACAAATAAGATTTTGCCAAGGCCTTATGACAAGACACTAGTTTGTCTCATGAGACCAACCGATTAATTAAGGAGCTATAGTGGGATCCACCCTTTACTTACTAAGTCCAATTCATTCCTTATATGAAATTGTCTGAACATAACATAAACATTTGTATTTGAAACTAGCATACGAAATGTCAATAATTTATCCATAATCCATGAATGTTATGAAATAACACATCCACAGTCAAACATATCACAAAACATTCAATACAATATGAATGTTTTTTATTATAATAAATCAACTTTAAATAAGCTTAAAATCCCTCAAATCATGTTGACATAGATGAAATTAAAACTATTTGAGAGAAATATCTCCTTTTTGAAATCATTTAAACGTCACATAATTATTAAATAAAACCTTTATTTTTAAAATACTCTTATAATCTTGTAAGGTAAGCTTCGAAGATTTTATAACAGTGGAAAATGGCTGCACCCGCCGTATAAGTTAAAAAAACATTCTAACCTTCATTTTTTCAAAAAGGACAAAAAGTACCTTGTTTGGAAACTGACGGAAAGATTCCTTTCAAAAACGTATAAGGTCAAATAATGGTATAAATGAATTTAACCTGTTTTCTACTAAATAGTAAATTTTTTTGAGAGACATTTTTATGAAACATGGATGCGGATGATAAAGAGGTCCCAATAGATACTTATGTAAAAACAACCTCGAATAATAAAGAGATTGTGAAATTAACCCTTAACTTGTAATTTTCCTTGGTCGATGGTAGGTTAACCTCATATAAAATGGTAAAATAATTGTTTTTAAATTATACAAGAATCATATACATTAATATGATATCATATTTGATCTTTTAACATATATTTTTTAATAATATCTTAGTATTATCGTCCTTACGGGTGTTAACTGATTCGTTTTCCTTTATATGATTTGTTATGTAAGCCATGTTTGTTATGTATAGGTTGTATCTTATTCATATAAAGAATGATATAATGTCCTTAAAAATTATTTTTAATCATAAAATGAAAATTAGTCTTCAATGGATACGATGGGGAATGAATCTCATCGCGTTCGTGGAGACCGTATTCTGTACGTACGCACGAGCGACAATATAATTCTTTTGATATTAAAATAGTATATAATTGGATGGTATATAAAATATACAGAATCATTATAATGTTATATTTATTATTTACTTCAATTACACATCATTATCATACCCATCCAAATAATAATGTTTTGAATAACTCTAATACCACGACGTGGAGACGGTAAGCTGTACGTACACATGTATGGTGACATGTCATTAAAAGGATTGATAGAATAATTAATATGGTTGTACCATATTTATAATAACATAAAATTATTTATAATATACTGGAGTTATTATTTTATAATAGAAAAAACAAAGAAAGAGGACGTGGAAGAAGAAATGAACTTGAAAGAGGGTGGTGAAATCATTACCTCTTCTTTGAGTTATTCCTTTTGATTTGATCAAAAGGGCTCCATAGGTTTGCTTTATGATCAAACTAAGGATTCTAGGTTAAATTGAGGGAATCTGAGAGGATATTTGGGTAAGGGTTTTCCGATCCAATTTGATTTGAAGGTGTGAATTTGAGAGAAGGGGGAGTGCCCTTTTATAAGAGGGGTGATGGGCACCTTAGGGAAAGCTAGAAATATTATTTTATAATAAAATAATTTTCGGTTTTTAATGGTTAAAAACTAATTTATTTCAAGGATAAGGTGGGTATGGGTGGGAAACCACCCAAAAAATAGGTTTTAGACAGGTTTTGATCACTATATTAACCTTATCATTTAGTTTTAACTCTTAGTTAATTAGTTTGACATTTACCAAGTCTCTTTGTATTTTTATATTATATGGTTAATAAACATACTATATACATACAAGAGAACCCCAAGTGGTTCAATAATGATTAACCTATCATTATATAAGTCTTTTGGATGAACCATAGATTTTTTGGAATAGAACATCAATTAATAATATAATATTTGTTTTAAAAACACTTTTATGTCAATTTTGACACTATTTGGTATTTGATTTTTGTGAAACTCAAAAAATCATTATTACATCGAAAAAAGTTAATTAAATTAATTCAAACGTGCCATATTAACCTAAAAATTATTGGAATTCATAAAAAGTCTAAAATTACATTTATTTGGGTATTTATAATATCATTTATTTCAATATTTCATTAATAAGGTAATTACTGCATCATCATTGTGTCATAAATAAATTAAATTATTTAATTTCTAAGAAATACAAACAAAATACCATTATTTAGGAAATATTTATATCATTCTAATGAATATTTA
Organism: Viscum album; assembly: GCA_963277665.1. NCBI lineage: Eukaryota > Viridiplantae > Streptophyta > Magnoliopsida > Santalales > Viscaceae > Viscum > Viscum album. The sequence continues at coordinate 943,896,822 of OY728121.1, read as the reverse complement.
TAATCGAATTTATCTTTTGTATAACCCTATATTAAAAATGTTTTAGTTATTAAACATTCATTTTAACTTTTTTAACACTTCTTTAAATTAAATAATAATAAATTCCCCAATCTAATACAAATGGACCAAAGAGGTTCATATTTTATTCCTAAGGTTGTTTTTGGTCGAATTTTACTTATACAATAGAATTAGGACATGTGTTAGGGTAAAAATAATATCATTTTTACCTTTAATTACCCTATTTTCTTTTAACCGTGGTAAATAAAAGTAAAAAGTTACTATTCACCAAAAATAATTTTTATCTCATTGAACCACATTTTAATTACTAATATCAACTATTTCTCTCGGATTTTTGAAATAAAATTCATAGAAGTGGTAAAATTATATTTTATGTGAATTTGCAAAATCTCCTAGGAGGTGGGTAAAAGACAATGAAAAGTTCAATAAAAAATTTATATATCAAAAATTAGTATAAAATGACTCCAATGAATTAAATTGAACTTATATAGGTATTATGTGTCTATTTTGACCTTAAATAAATTTAAATATAATAAAAAATTATTTAAATAAAAAATTGATTTTAACCAATAACTCAGTGGTTTTCACTATTCATGAAAAATTGAAAGTTTTCAAAAAAACACCAAATATTCACCCCAGGATAATTTTGATATTCCGAATCCAAAAATGATGTCCATTTTTAAAAATAAAATTTATAAAATTTCAAAAAAGTGGGCAATACTATTCATAATGGCAAGTTCAATTGGTTATGGTGTGTTAGAACTCGAAGTTGCGTACAACACACACTATTGTATTATTCAAAGAGAAGAGTACCGTGGAATCTTGGGGTGTTACATTCTACCCTACTACAATAAATTGTGTCCTCATAATTTGAAATTGGTTTTAGAAAATAAAAGGTTAAAAATAGAAATACCTTTTTGGAAAACCCATATTGTAAATTGGGATAATAAAATTTAGTCTTAATAAGAGGGAAAGGGAAATGAAAAGTCACTACTAAATTATTATCTCAATTAAGAGAATATTGGTGGAAATTAGAGGCACATAATTAGTTAAAAAACATAAATATTTATATGGAGTGATTGAGGTCATCAATAAATAATACGTGTAAAATTGAAGGCCTCGAAGCCATCAATCTATGGTGATTTAAAATATCATCGGTTCAAAAAAACATACAGTATAGGGATAAAACATTTTTGGTTTTAAGTTCCATTCCGTAATGTTTACGGAATAATGTTTTCATTGAATAAGTGAAAAAAGTATACTTGATAAGTAGTGTTAATCCTTTAACTAATTTCTACCACAAACTCATCTTTCACTCTAAAAGATAATAGAACTTAAAAATATTCTTTTTATCTTAATCATATAGGGTTCCAAATTAAATTTATAATTAATCTATCTAACCTTTAAAATATATATATATACAACGCAGGACATCACATAGTCCAATGGTAGGTGATGCACCCTTGTCACCCTTCAGTTGCGGGTACTAGTCTCACTGCCTTACCGGACGCGACGGGTTGTCGCCCGACCTCCGTGTTATCCTTTTTATAATAATCCAAATATAATAATTAGAAATTCTATAAACTTAACAATAGTATCCAATGTCAAATATAATCCATTCCAACCATTAGACTTATCTAAAATACTTCTTTCCAAACTCACAGTCCAAAATTTATAAGGAAGGTAAACATAATGAAGATCTTTTTTTCCATGTAATAACATGTGAATACTTTCATCATGTATTCTATTAAAACACGGTAACACCCTGAATTCCCATAAAACATTATTGATTACATTCACTCTCCCTTATTCCTTATGGAATACAAGATTTACTCCTTATATCTGAAAATGTTGAATACTACACAATGATGAAATAAAAAAACATTAATCAGTGCCAATGTAGTCATGAATATCCAATATAATTGATCCAAATCAACCATCTCTTATTCCAAATTTACTAACTTTGTATCAGGACCATATTAAGGATTACCTTTCCTTTAACAATTTATTTTCAAGAAAAAATTTTAACTTTCTTTTTAGTCACTTTTTATATCACCATATAATCTCAAATCCTTAATGAAATAGTACTGCAGTACAATCCTTATTTATTTCCATAATTCATATAACTGGTACATCATATATATAACACATAAATGATATAACCCTTTAATAAACAATAAGAACACTAGTCATTTCTCTTCATCTGTGGTACTATCATAACTTGGTTATTATCCAATAGCATCATTTGCGGCATACTCTGATGACTTGGACATTGATTTGCATAGTGTCCCCACTCCTTGCAGATAAAGCGTTGTATATTTGAAACCTTTTTCTTACACTCACAATCACAAACGTGGTGTCCTTTTTCTTCACACTTATAACATACTCCCATTCCCTTCAAGCATTTTCCAAGGTGATTCTTTCTATAGTTATCACATATGGTAAAATCCTTAATTGCCAACTTCCCTTTATCTTTCCTACTCTATACCATCCTTTTCTTCTCTGGATTCCCTTCAAAGCCATTGGACTCCATGAAATGTTTACTTATCTTATCAATGCATGATACAATTTCTTCATATGATGATAATATGTGGGAGAATATTTCCCTTCTAAATGCCACCTTAAGACCATGAATGATATGATCCTTCTTACTCTTTGGAGCATGCATATTGCTGGAGTTCACATTCCTTATACTGGGTGCCATTTCTAAACATTGGCATAAACTAGATTAGTTTACGAATAATAATACCTAATCCCAAATTTCTAAAACACTTAAAATAAATTGAAATGTTTATGGAGTTCACATTACTTCTACTAGATTAGTTTATGGAGTTCACATTATTTCTAGTGCAGCAAGGCCCTTTGTCGTGCACCAGTTCCCGTTTGAGTCTAGCTCAATGTGGTCTTTTCGGGTTTTACCCCCAGGTACATCTGTTCTAGAGCCGCCTCATATTGCTAATATCAAGACAAAGATTTATTGTTCGGAAAACTGAAAAAATCTCTATAATACCAAAATTATAGGAAGTTCTTATATACTAATCCTCAACGTCAATATTAGGGCACTGTGCTCTAATCCGAGTTTATAAAAATCTATATTCAAAGGTTTATTACTAAACTTCCTATGATACCAACTGTAACGCCCCAACCCCAGTTACCCAGAGTCGGTGAATTATTACTTATCATTGGCATGATCACAAAAGATAAAATCTTGAAATACTGATTAGTTTAGTAGCCTTGGAAACACTAGATACATTCTTAAGGTTTACATTATATCATAAAATAAAAACAACAACAATGACTTGTCTCCATAGAACAAAATCATATCTCTTCAGACTATCCCTGCTGGTTAGTCATAAAATACTTCTTCACATCCTGGGGAAAATAAAACATAGAAAGGGGTGAGCTCAGATGCTTTGTAAGGATAACAATTTAGAGGAAACTTTCATAAATAACCATAAACATTTAAAGAAATTTATAACTAAAACAAATGCCTTTTAAACTTGAACTCCATCATAATATGGAAAAGATAAAAATCAAATATTTCCATTTACTTACTCACATGGATATTCTACTAGTCGAATAATCACATGAAATATCAATAACCAGATTCATAATAATGGAATGCATAATGACACACATTCATAACCACATAGTCGTGTCCTTGTGCGAAGAATACAAATAAAATTTTGTCAAGGCCTTATGCCAAGACACTAGTTTGTCTTATGAGACCTACTGATGCATCAAGGAGCTATAGCGGGCTCCACCCGTCACATACTAAGTCCAATGCATTTCTCATATGAAAAGGTTTTAACATAACATAAAAATTCATATTTGAAACTAGCATACTAAATGTCAATAATTTATCCATAAAATATGAATGGTATGAAATAGCACATCCACATTCAAACATATCACAAAACCTGGAATACAGTATGGATGTTTTGTATCATAATAAATCAACTTTAAATAAACATAAAATCTATGAAAGGATGTTGAAATAGATGAAATAAAAACTATTTGAGAGAAACATCTCCTTTTTGAAATCATTTAAAAGTCACATAATTATTAAATAAAACCATTATTTCGTAAATAATATTATAAGTTTGTAAGGGATGTTTCTAATAATTTATAATGGTGGAAAATGGATGCACTCGCCTTTCAAGTTAAAAAAACATTATTACCTTAAATGTTTCGAAAAGGTCAAAAAGTACCTTGTTTGGAAAACAATGGTATGTTTCCTTTAAAAAACATTTAAGGTCAAATAAGGGTATAAATGAATTTAAACCATTTTCTATTAAATCATAAAAACGTTTTGAATGACATTTTTAAGAAATATGGATGTGGATGATAAAGAGGTCCCAGTAGATACTTACGTAAAAACAACCTCGGATAATAAAGAGATTGTGAACTTATACCTTACCTTGTAATTTTCCGTGGTCGAGGGTAGGTTAACCTCTTGTATAATGGTAAATTTTTTTTATTAAATTATGCAAGAATCATATACATTTTTATGATATCATATATGTTCTTTTAACATTGCTTTATTAATAATATTTTAGTATTATCGTCGTTTCAGGAGTTAAATGATTCATTTTCCCTTATATTTTTTGTTATGTAAGCCATGTTTGTCATGGATAGGATTTATCTTATTCATATAAATAATGATATCATGTCCTTAAAAAAAATTTAATCATAAAATTAAAATTAGTCTTGAATGGATAAGATGGGGAATGAATCTAATCGCGTTCGTGGAGACAGTATTCCATACGTATGCACGAGCGACAATATCATTATTTTTATATTAAAATCATATATAATTGGATGGTATATAATATATAAAGAATCATTATAATGTTATATTTATTATTTACTTCAATTACACAACATTATCATACCCATCCAAATAATAATGTTTTGAATAACAATTATACCACGACGTGGAGACCGTAAGCCGTACGCATGCACGTATGGTGACACGTCATTAAAAGTATGGATAGAATAATGAATATGGTTGTAACATATTTATAATAACATCACAATATATATAATATATTGGAGTAATTATTTTATAATGGAAATAGTAGAGAAAGAGGATGTGGAATAAGAAAGGAACTTGAAAGAGGGTGGTGAAATCATCACCTCTTCTTTGGGTTCTTCCTTTTTATTTGATAAAAAGGGCTCCTTAGGTTTGATAAATGATCAAACTAAGGCATTTAGGTTGAAGTTAGGGAAGCTGAGAAGATATTTGGGCCGGTGTTGGCTGATCCAAATGGCTATGAAGGTGTGAATTTAAGAGAAGGGGGAGTGCCCTTTTATAAGAGGGGTGAGGGGCACCTTAGGAAAAGGTAGAAATATTATTTTATAATAAAATAATTTTCGGTTTCTAATGGCTCCAAACTGATTTATTTCGGGGATAAGGTGTTTATAGGTCTAAAAACACCCATAAAATAGGTTTAAGATAGGTTTGGGTCACAATAGCAAACTTATCTTTTAGTTTTAACTCTTAGTTAATTAGTTTGACATTTACCATGTCTCTGTGGATTTTTATATTATATGGTAAATAAACATACTATATACATCCAAGAGAACCCCAAGTGGTTCATTAATGATAAAAATATCATTATATAAGTCTTTTGGTAGATAATTAGATTTTTTGGAATATAATATCAATTAATAATATAATATTTGTTTTAAAAACAATTTTATGTCAATTTTGACACTATTTGGTATTGGATTTTTTTGAAACTCATAAAAACATTATTACGTAGAAAAAAGCTAATTATATCAATAAAAACATGTCATATTAACCTAGAAAATTAGTTTAATTCATAAAATATCTAAAATTACATTTATTTGGGTGTTTATAATATAAATTATTTTAATATTTCATTAATAAGGTAATTACTACATCATCATTCTGTCATAAATAAATTAAATTATTTAATGTCTAAAATTTATAAATAAAATACCTTTATGTATTGAATATTTTTATCTTTCTAATTAATATTTATAATCGAATTTATCTTATGTATAACACTATATTAAAAATGGTTTAGTTATTAAACATTGATTTTAACCCTTTTAACTCTTGTTTGAATGAAATAATAATAAATGTCCTAATCTAATCCAAGTGGACCAAAGAGGTACATATTTTAATCCTAATGTTTTTTTGTTCTAATTATACTTATCAAATATAATTAGGACATGTGTTAGGGTAAAAATAATACCATTTTTACCTTTAATTATCCTATTGACTTTGAACCGTGGTAAATAAAAGTAAAAAGTTACTATCCACCAAAAATTATTTTCATCTCATTGAACCACTTTTTACTTACTAATATCAACCGTGTCTCTCGTATTTTTGAAATTCAATTCATAAAAGTGGTAAAATTATGTTTTATGTGAATTTGAAAAATCTCCTAAGAGGTGGGTAAAAGACGGTGAAAAGTTCAATAAAAAATGTATATATCTAGAATTAATAAAAAATGACTCCAATGAATTACATTGAACTTATATAGGTATTATGTATCTATTTTTACCTAAAATAAATTTAAATGGAATAAATAATTATTTAAATAAAATTTCGGTTTTAACCAATAACTCAGTGTTTTTCGCTATTCATCAATAATTGAATGTTTTCAGAAAATTACAAAAAATTCATCCTAGACTAGTATCGATATTCCGAATCCAAAAAATGAAGTCCATTTTGAAAAATAAAATTTATAAAATTTCAAAAAGTTGGTATTAAAATTCATTATGGCTAGTTCGATTGGTTGTGGTGTGTTAGAACTTGAAGTTGCGTACAACACACACAATTGTATTATTCAAAGAGAAGCGTACCGTGGAAGTTTGGGGTGTTACATAATGACCATAATCCATGCATTTTTAACACTACACTATAGGATGAATGTTGATCTAAACCTTCCTTTCTTCTTCCACATTAGCTGGATTCTTTATATCCCATCGGCCATTTTTTTGAGATGTCGCAACTTTCCACAGTTGAACCAATTCGTAGTTCCCTATAGACAGTTCCCAAGACACTTCTTCCACAATATTTACTTGTGGTTTGTTCGATCTTCTTTCTGGCATGGAATTTATTTGTGCGACCACCCAAATTAGATTCCATTTTCCACTTCTTGTCATTGGGCCCACGATACCCATGAGAGTCTCTAATCTCCATTTCATCCATTAGGGAACAACATACAATCTCCACATAATTGTGAAAGTCTTGAATCCCAAATTATTTTCGTAGACTCAACTTTGGTTCACTAATGAAGAAATACGTCATGCTTCCTTTTTTCAAGTCAATGTTTTAGGTGTACCTTGAAATCCTTCTGAATTTTTTTTCATACAACCCGATGGACTCATCTTCCATATTCCTGAGTCCGAGTAACTCTCATTCATTCTTGAGACGATTTTAGGGAAAGTACTTATTGAAATACATTTTTATGAATTCTTCCCAATCCATGGAATCCATTTCCTTATGATCATTCATATTCTTGATCAATGTCATCCACTAATCAGCTTTCCCACCAAAATGACAGACTGCCAGTATGACTTTCTCTTCTTTTGAGAAATACAGGACATAGAAAATATTTTCAATGGAGTCAATCCACTATTATACAAATATGGGATCAGAAGATCCAATAAACATGGGAGGACTTTTCCACATGAAGGATTAAATGGAAATTTCCTTTTCCAATGTAGGAGGAGGGTGTTTCAAATGATTCAACTTATTATTCATAACTTTAGCTAGCTGAGCAAGTACTATCCTGAACTTTTGAGCACCCATTCCCATTATATCAGGAATATAATTTGGGTAGTATTCACATTCTCTATCACATTGATTTTTGGCACATATTATTATATTTTCCACCATTATCTATGAAAAATAATATACAATTAGAGGGTTTTAATACTTAGTTATCAAGCATAAAAAGGAAACTTTGAACATAAGAGGATAAAATTGTAAAGGAAAAGTATATCCTAACTTGTGATTCCCTGTGTTTCAATATAGGTTATCCTTGTTCATTTTATTAACTTATATTCTTCTGTGTTCATTTCATTAATTCCTATAATAATGGTTTGTAGAAAGCTTATAAATTTTCCAAAGCATATCCCCCAGGAGTGTTAAACCTAGAGTGCAGTAAGGCCCGTTATTGGGTACCAGTTGTCATTTGAGTCTAGCTCAGAGAGGTGTTTTTGGGTTTTACCCCTAGATACGTCTATGGTAGAGCCACCTCAACCTATTTATATCCAGACATTAATATATTTTCTCGATACACCAGTTACTATATACTTACCAAAATTGAGGTGTGTTTTCTTATACTTAGTCTCATCCTTAAGGTTCTTACTAAAGTTTTATATTACTAATATCTAAAAAAAATGGACCATCCCTGATACCTAATATAGATACCCTATCCTTTTATATAAAATATTACATGATTTTAAGAATAATTAAACATCAGAGTACAAGCCAAGGGTTATAAATTCTAGTTTCATGGAGGACTAGGTACATAGAACTAAAAACATCGAGCTAAATAAAACATTTCTTTATTTAATATTCAAATTTAGCTCCTAACTTCCATTATTCTCAAACATCTGTATAGGGAACCCATGGGAACACATGAAAAAAGGGATCATCTAAATTTACCAGTATAGAAATAACCATAAGAATAAAGCATTTGAGCATGGAATTTATGGTATGACAGGATGATATAAAAAGGATTGCACATATGAAATAATAATATATACAGAAGGAATCATATAAACATGGAGTCATAATAATGTTCCAGCAACATAAAACATGACATTATCATGAGTCAAGGCTAACATCCACGACCGTTTCACATGGTAGCACAAGCCAAGGCTAACTGCCAAGACCGTATCACATAGTAGCACAAACCAAGGGTAACCGCTAAGACCATCGCACATAATATCTCATGAGACTCAAATTTACCCAGTGCATTAGATAACTATCTAGGTTCACCCATAATAACTTGTGTGAATATTTTTTCCACAAAAATAATCATACATAATTAATCTTACATAACACAAGGGTTACACATTGAAATAATTGGATACCAAAATCATTTTATAAATCACAAAAAATGGGAATATCACAAAAGTGTAAATGAAATAAGAGAATTAAACTATATATGAAAATAAATAAGGGAAAATAAGAATTTATCAGGGTATTTGATTTCATGTATAAGTGACAACACATAAGAAATGTATTTAAGAATTTTTAGAATAATAACATTTTTGTGTGGTTTTAAGGAAACTAATATAGAGCCTTTAAAATAGAAAATAGAACAATATTTAATATAAAACTAGAAGTTAGGCAAAAACATTTTCATAATATAAAATAATATTTTTATAAAGATAATGGTGGTTTAAAACAGATGATAGAGTTAACTTGAAAATGGGTATGATTTCAGGATTTCCACTCCAAACATGATTGGTTATTGAGATGATTTGTGGAGGGAATCACTTTAAAACATGTATGTCCTTGAAAGTGAAAGTGGGATGGATTTTGAAACATTAGTTTGTAACATAAATAATGTATGTATAATTTTTACACAAATGGAAAAGAAAATATCATTTGGAGAAAAAGATATATAGAGAAACCCAATAGAATATAGGAGTTTTGTGTAGAATACCTTACAGAATATCAGCATGGTATCAGGTGCTCTTAAAAGTGATTAATCTGAGAAAAAGGGGTTTATAATATTTTATAAATCTTGAGAGAAGTATGGGAGAGGTTACAAATCATACCCCATCATTAGGAATTACACATAAAAGGGAATAACATAGAGGATATTCTTGAATAAAAGTGGGTTTGAGAGGATCCCTTACCTAAAGGCCGATGTTGTTCTCCACTTGATATTAATTACCTGAATATAAAATTAGGTTCACTAGTTAATAATTAAAAATCCTATTTTACATGTAAATGGTATATTATAACCTTTTTTAGTTTATTCAACACTATTTTTATTGGTTATGAGGTTAAACTTCATTGTTTGTGTTCGTTTGTTTCCTCGATTTCAATGATCATTTCTCTTTTATTTATGTCTGGACACACATGTATGATGAATGTTATTTTCCATAATTAATGTTATACAACATTAGTGACCAAAAAAAAGATTACATGTTTATAAAATTCATTTTTTTGGAGTGAAGGTGAATAATTATAAAAAATATTAATGACAAATGCTTGGATAAATTTGTAGATTTTTATCATAATTAATTTTTTTACAATTATTTTACATCATGAATTTTTAAGGATTAAATAAAATTAAATAAGATAAAATAAATATATTGTGATCTGGTTATCAGTTAAAATATTTTCAAGACTAGTCTAGAATATGGTAATAGAAATTGATAAACCGTCATCCTTGAATGTGATAAATTAACACATCTCGGATGATGTTTTCGTTTCATTATTATAAAGAACAGGAAAAAAGAGATGATAATGAATTATAACATTATAATAAAAACATTAAAATACATGTATGTTATTGAATTTATCATACCATTCTTGTGGAAGTTGGAGAGAAATGAAAAAGAAAGAAAAGAACTTGAATGAAAATTAATGAATCAGAAAGAGGAATTTCAATCTTATGTTTATCTCATTTGAGAACCTCTTGAGAATACCAATGGCTGCTGGACATGTGTAAGGAGGTTGGGGAGAAATTTGGGAAGAATTTATGGAAGGTACGAGGCATGAGAGGGGTGAATAGAAGAAGGGAGTGTGGGTGGTTTTTATAGTGTATGGGAGGATTCTTTTCTTAATATTTTAATCATTAGTTTATTGTTTTTTCCTAATAAAATAAATTGTAATGATTCTTGTGAAAAAAAAGTAATATGTTCATGTGAGTTCAAACTAATACCCATTTACATAATCCAAGACTTAAGCATGATGTAGAAATTCAGGTTTTAGCATTAGTTGTGAATTATCATATTTTATTATTTATAAAACATTCAAGTATTTAAGAAAATCCGGAAAAATACCTGAAACAAATGTTCAAAATTTAGAATACAAAAATGACTACATTTTTCCTATATAATTTTTCAAATTTTGTTAATTTAATTTTTAATTAAAATCATAATTTACTTGAAAAATACAGATTTTTAAACTATAAATCATTCTATAATGTTTTCAAAAATTACATAAGGTCTAATAAAATTAACTTAAAACCCGGAGGCATAAAATTTATAATTTATGAAAACCATTTAGGAAAAACATTTTCTTTTAAATTAATTAATTAATTTTAACTCATTATTTATGGCTTACAAAAATACCAATAATTTTACTATGGTCAAATTATTACTTATAAGAGGCCTATATTTTATTTATACAATTAAGGTCGAGGTTACTATTCTTTTAGATGATGTACTATTCATAAGGGTCACATTACTATTCATAAGGGTATGTTACTATTCAAAAGGGTAGGTTATTATTCACTAAAATATATGTTTATTCCATCAATCCCCAAAAAACACCCTAAACGCAACCATGTATATCAAATTTTTGAAATTTAAAACACAAGAGTGACAATATTATGTTTAAAGGTCACATAGTACATATTAGTTCATTATGTTGTGATTTCATGTGATTATATGATATAATTATACAAAAGAAATTTCCATTGATAAAACATTTGGAGGTTACAAAAATACAATATTGATGAAGTATAAAACTATAGTTATAGTGACCCTAGTTTTTCTTACAATTCTATTAAATAAATCTAATGAAATATAACCTATACTACTGATAAAAATAGGAGGATCCAAAGGTTTAATGTCTTTGGAATACTAGGATGATTCATAAATTTTACTAAATAAACCATAATAATTTATTTAATTCATTCTTCTCTAGATTATTAGTGGAATTCCCATTCTCCTTAGTATAAGAAATCACCTAAGGATACACATCAAAAATTGGTGAGATAAAATCCCAGTAAGAGGATAGAGTATGACATGAGTCAGTATAATGTAAGGTGAGCATAATTATCATCATAATAACATATTCATGGGATAATAATCAAAATCAAAATAGGATACATTATATAAATCATGGAATGTGGCAATTCATAAAAAACATCATGTCTTAGTGTCTTGAGTGAAGAATAAGCAATCTGAGTGAAGAATTCGGTACATCATGTCTTAGTATCCTGTCTTGAGTGAAGAAGAGGAAATCTGAGTTAGGCACATGTGAGGGATATTTTATGTACTTCCTCAAGAGAGATATGTGGAACACATCATGAATAGGAATCATATTCATTGGAAGTGAAAGCTGATAGGCCACATATCCTATGCGATCAAGGTTCCCAAACTGGAAATTTTGGCTTAGGCTAATCTTCCCTTTCATTAAACACGTCATGACTCTCTTACATGGTGATATTCCAGGGATGAATTTATCTCCAACTTCAAAATCCACTCCCCTTCAATGGTTATGTGAATAGATATTTTTTTGAATCTGGGTAGCATTGATATGTTGCTGGATGGCATGAACCTTCTCTTATATCTCTTGTACATGATTTGGCCCATGTAGCATTATTTTTCCTACTTCATCCCAACAGGTTGGTGTTCTACATCACTTTCCATAAAGAGCTTCATATAGATCAATATGAATACTCATATGAAAGATATTATTGTATGAGAACTCAACCAATTGGAGATGATAATCCCATTCACCATTGAATTCTAATGAGCAGGCTCTTAACATTTCTTCTAGCGTATGAATACTCATTTCATACTGTCCATCATTTTCTCGGTAATAATCCATGCTTAAATTTCATTAAGTACTCAAGTCATGTTTACGACTACTATATAATTTAGATTTGAACTTTGGATAATGATCAGAGACAATCCATAGTGGAAGCCCATGCATTCTCACCACTTCATTTACATATATCTTTGCATGTTTTTTAAGTGAGAGATTTCCGTAAATAGAGATAATGTGGAAGTCTTGGTGAGTAAATCCACCACAAACCCTATTTCATTGTTTCCTCTGGATGCATTTGGGAGACTAGTGACAAATTCCATAGTTACATTCTCCCATTTATACATGGGTAAAGGAAATAGTTTCATCATCCCTTTGGAAATATGTCACTCTACTTGGATTTTTGAAATATCAAGAACCTTGATATATATTCTCGAATATCATTCTTCATGTTATCCTGGTAGAAGTGTTCTCAACGATCATGATACATCTTGGTACTCACATGATGGATAGATAATTTTGATCTATTCGCATTATCCAATAACTCCTTCTTTATCATAGGTGATGAAGGGAAAAATATCATCATTCCAAATCAAATTAATACGTCATAATCGATATGGATTTATTTCATATTTCATTTGTTTACTTAATTAGAATTCTTTTGTAACTTTATATAAACCTTTAATCCCCCTCAATCTTCTCTTGGATAGATTGTTGGGAATTTTTTTAGGAATGTCTAGATATATTCCTTTTCGTTATGATTTCAAAATCCATACATTTCACATCCATGAAGATAGGGTCTTTCTCAATCCACAACATGGATAGAGTAACATGTTATTTTATGCTAAGATCATCAACATACTATTTTTTGAATTTCTGGAATGAAGGTGAATAGAGAAATCACAATCTTTGATTACATCTAACCATATCCTTTGATGCATGTTGAGCTCCTTTTGTGTGAATATATATATATATATATATTAGGTTTTTTATTGGTATATATGTTACTCTTCACAACATAGAGGTGTTGATGCCAGGTTTTTAGGGAAAAAATTATTCTTTCTTGATCCAGATCATGGGTAGGGTATTTTTTTCATGGATCATCAACTGCCATGAGATATAGGCTATAACATTATAATTTTTTATGAGTACACAACCGAAGCCTTTCATTGATTCATCTATATATATCACAAAATATTATCCTCCTTTTGGTATTGTGAGTATAAATTCATTTATTAGACTCTTCTTTATCTCCTTGAATCATTCCCACATTCTTCCATCCAGACATCCATTACCCCTTTCCCTGTTAACTAAGTTAGAAATCTTGAAAATCATGATAAATTTCTCATATAATGTTTCTAATACCCATCTAATCCATAAAAATTGCGTATTTCCATGACACTAGAGGGTATGGTCCATTCCTCATCCCACTTTGTTTTTGTGGGGTCAATATAAATTCCCTCACTTCTAATCACTTTTCCCATGAATGTGAATTACTATATCTAAAATTCAAAGTTTCGGAACAAGGTGTACAATTTCTACTTCCTCAATGTCCCTAGCACAAGACTTATTTGTTCTTTATGTTCCTCCTTACACATGGAGTAGATGTGAATATAATTGATGAAAACTATCAAAAATATATCAAGGTAATGTCTAAATACTATTTTAATAAAATCCATGAACATTATAGGGGAATTATATAATCCGATGGGAATATCTAGAAACTCATAATACCCTTACCATGTATAGAAATAAAACATCTGAATATCGTACTTCTTCCCCCATTAGTTGATGATATCCAAAACAAATATCCAGCTATGTGAATTACTAATCTCCTCAGAAATGATCCAAAAAATCATCAATACATGGAGGATGATACTTTCTCTTTGTGCTGATGTTTGTGAGTTCCGGATAATCGATACATAGTTGCATTGATAAATCGTTCATCTTGACAAATATAATTGGAACATGCAAAGGAGATATACTAGGGGGTAAGAACCCTTTTTTTCCTAATGCTCTTGTATCATATTATTTAATTCCACTAGTTCATTAAGATTCATCCTATAAGGAAACATTGAGATATGAGTTTCTCTGGGTATGAGTCATATCAAGAACTCTACCTCATGATACGGGGGATGTCTTGGTAACTCTTTGGGATATAAATCATTGCATTCCATTATGATTGGAATTTACCTTATGTTGATACCTTCTTATGAATCATCCATTCAGGAGAGGCATTATTGTTAACATGGAACTAATACTCACATCATTGACTAATTTTCCAAAGGAGATTCATAATCTTCCTTTCATTTGTACAGGATCATGGGATGGTTTGGAATATGGAATGATATTTCATTTTCTTGAAAGTTGATATGTGGTCTATATAACTAGAGCCAATCTATTCCTATTATAGAATCGAATTCAACCAAGGTAAGTATCATGAGATTTTTTGGAGGAATCTTCTCACATATTCTAATAGGCGAATATTGCAATAGTTGAGTTTCAATGATTACACCACTAGGTGTTTCTATAGATAAATCTATTTGAAGTATTTGGGTCTTGGAATCAATATGTTTAGAAAACATAAAAGATATAATGGAATTCATAGAACCAGAATCAAGGAAATTGTTTTTCATTCTTGAGTGAATATAAAGTGTACCTTTTACAAATTTATTATCTTCTTCAACTTATTTAGTAGTATTGGCATAAGCCTTCCTTTGATCCATTGGTTTTGGTGGTTAATGATGCTGATTACCCTTGAGGACTTGAGGAATAGTGCGATGGCCTGTATAGTACCCTTTTGCCCTATAATTGATGTTTTGAATCATGGATTGTGCTCTCCTTTTCTCCACTAGATTATATTTCTTACTCATGTCTTTTGTATGTTCATGTTCATGGTGTCCTTATCTCCCACACGTGAATCATTTCCTTGTCCCTTTGAGGCACTTCCCATGAGGCTTTTCCCTACATTTTTGAAATATTTGGTGGTTGAGTTTTCTATCCACCATTCTCATTATATCCTTCCGCTTCAAACTCCATCTTTAGTTTTTTATCACCAAAGACATGGGAAGATTCTCCAAACTCCCTCTCCACTTCGATAGCACATCAAAAAACATCTTCATAACTCCCAATATATAAAATTGAAAGATCCTTACGAAGGTATGCTTTTAAAACACTAAATAATATATCAATTTTCTATCATTATTGAAATCAAATCCCAAATCATACCTTGGAATACTTGTGATATTTTATTTGTAAGTTGTGAAATGTTTTCCTTACTTTTCCTTTAGCTCTATGAATTTTCTCTACATCTTTGTAAAAACTGTTTGTGGGTAATACTTGTTAAGAAACATTATCTTAATGTATTACCACTCAATATCTTTAAATTTAACCTTTGTATTTGTGTTCTTAATCAATGTCTACAATTGGCCAGACTCTTCATCTAGGTGATAAATGGAAAGAGTAACTTTCTCCATCTCAGAACATTGAAGTACAAAAAAGGACATCTTCATTGAGTTTACCCACTATCCTGTGACTAGTGGATCAAAAGATCCACTAAACATTGGTAGTAATTTCACATAAAGGATTCAATAGCCAGTTTCTCCATCTTAGGTGAAGGAAAACATTTCATATTATTTATGTTATTTTTTATATCCTCAAACAGTTGGGTATGAATCTCAATGAAATTTTGAATTCCACCTCACATGGAATTGGGGTGTTCATTCGAAAAATCATAGCATTGTCTCTCACATGGGTTGTGGTCCTAGTTTATTCTCATTCCCACCATTTTCTAAAATAGAAAATGTTATAAGAAAACATAAGTCCACAATTGATTAATAAATAATTTATTCTTTTGTGGAGTTAAACCTAATTGAATATCTTGTGGGGTCTCTATGTTTAGAATTTTCCAATATAATGAATCTAGGGTGCTTAATAATACATATTCTCATACTAAGGATTTTCACTACGGTTCTCTAATTATAATTCCCAAATTAACTAATATTTTCATTGATACCAACTATAATGAAAATTCTTTTTCTTACATTACAATTACATAATTTTAAAGACAAACAACGTAATATTGTAAAGAATATGAGGATCCAAAGGTTTAGTGTCTTGGGAAAACTATACTATACATAAATTTTAAAAATAAAACATAAAAATTTATTTAATTTCATATTCTATAGCTTCTTAGTGGCTTTATATTTTCTTTTATACAAGTAATCACATGAGGATATACAACAGAAGGGGGTGAGCTAAAATTTAATTAGGATAATAGATTATGACACGAATCAATATAACATGGGTTCATAATAATCATAATAATCATAACATATTCATGGTATCACCATTATAATCACAAGAGGAAACATTAGATAATGGAATGGAAGGTGGAAATGCATAAAAATGAAACATTATATCTTAGTGGTCAACACCACACATAGTTTTGAACAAATATAGCATCATGTTCAGACATAATTAATTTTTAATCATGAGATACATAAAATTAACCATTTCATTTGAGCACTAAATATTTCTATGAACACCCATCACAATATAACAATTTCATTTCAATATATAATTCAGGGTGCAACTGTCACATCATAACATTTTCATTATCATGCATGTCACAAATAATATATATCAATATTTTACATAAAATAAACCATTGAAAGTAATGGTTTTAATTAAAAAAATTCATAAATTCATAAACTTTGGGGTTCCCATATTAATTAAGGAATAACATACATGGAATAATAATCATTAATCCTGAGTGAAGAAGAAGCAATATCAAGAGAAGTTAAAGGATTTTTGTTAAATAAGAGTTCTTTTTGAAACATTGTGTTTTTCATAAACTCAAGTGGATAAAATTTATATCCATAAAAAGATAATATATTTATGAATACGTGATATTTAAGTAAAATTAATGGAATATCCATACTAATAATTGGGTGAAAAAGGGAAAACCAAAAGAAAGAGAGTTGGGTTTTAGAATTCCCCTTACCTTATATCTGAATGCTTTCTTCCTTTTAATATCTTAGATAATAAAATGGAATTAATTAATTAGAAAATAAATAACATTTTATACAATCATTTAATTATTTATTGTTTTATGAAATTCATTTATGGTCCTTTTTATGAGTTATAATGTTTAATTCCATTGTTCGGGAATGTTTGTTTTCTTGTTTTTCAAGTTAGGATCACATGGATACATGAATGGATGTTCATGTAAATTGTGGATAGATATCCAGAATTTTTATTATATGTTTTTAATGATCTTCCATTAGATTAAATGATCTTAAAATGAATTTTTTATATTTTATGAGGATTAATCATTAGATAAAAGTTAATGGTGATCATTTTAGGTTAATTTTGGCGGTTTTTGATCACAATAAACTCATTTTGTTTTATCACCCATTATTATGTATATATGTTAGTTAAAGAAAAAAAGTGATATGTAACATAAATTTTGAAATATTTTTCAACGATTATAATATTTTTATTAATATCTTTGATGTTATTAATGTAAAATAAATAGGCATCGCCCACGATGTTGGTAAATTGAAACATCACTAGCGATGATTTCATTTTTAAAATAAAAGAGACGGAGAGAGAGGGAGGATTTTAATGATGGATCTTACATAAACATGATAAAATTATAGAATATGTATGATACTGGAGTTTTAATTCCATTTTATTGAGGGGAGGATAGGAGAGAATAAGAAAAGAGAAGAGCTTGAAAGGAAATTATAAAAAGGAAATAAGAATTTACCTCTTGAATTTGTCCTCCCTATGAACTTCCTTAAGGCACCTAGGTTTGGTATTTTGTTGAGAAAAAAACATCTTGTATACGGTGAAGGGTCTTGGGAAGATAATTGAGATGAAGTTTCACAATTCTCAAATCTTGAGAGGTGTGAGGACAATAGGTGATGAGAGATGTATTTATATTGTAGGAGAGGGGTGTTTTCTCATTATTTTAATCATTAGTTTATTATTTTGTCTCATGCAAAGAAATAGTGATGATTACATGAATATTTACAGTTAAAGGGTAAGGATAGGTCGAGATTATGGTCTTAAATCATCCACATACATAAACTATGACTCAGTAATTCATTTATTTAGTTTTTATTATAAATTTGTTTATTTAACTATTCACCAAAAACTCATGTATTTCATTAAAATCTAAAAAATACCCCAAATTTTTTTTGATGTGTATAATTAAAAAATGAACTCCATTTATAAAAATAACTTACTAAATATGAGAAATTTAATTTTTAATTAAATTCACCATTTACTCAAAAAAATATAGATTTTAAAATCATAACTGATTTTATAACACATTGAAAATTTTATTAAGGTCTCATAAAATTTTCTTAAAATCATAAGACATAAAAATTTTAATTTATGATTACATTTTATAAAAATAAATATTCTTTTAAATTATTATATTAATCAGAAAATTGTAAATAAATATTTATGGCTTATAAGAATACAAACTCTTAATTAATAATTTTAATTTTTTTACATAGACATTGATATAATTATACAATAATTTTATTTATATGATTCATATATTTTATTTATAATATAATGGGTGGGGATACTATTTATTTTTCCAGTTTACAATTTTATCGGTCATCTTAATATTCCTAAGGTCATGGCATGATTTCATTAGTATAGGTTATAAAAAATCTAGAAATACTTCGTATTTCATTATTTATTAATTTATAACATTTTTATTATGGTATCTAAGGGATTTTTTTGTAATTTATACTATATAAAATTATATTAATAAGAAATAAATTCAACTGATATATGTTTTGGATGTTTCAATAAAAAAATATAAATAAATCTACTAGAGTAAATATAAACCATAAAATTAAGGTTATAACTTGAAGAATTAACTCACATGGATGAAAATAAAAGATTGATCATGTGTAAAATTATAAAAACCAAGAAAATTATAGAAAAATAATGTTAAATATTATTTTTAATTTTTTATTGTGGTTTCCATTGATTTTATTTTATATGTATGAAAATATTTGGAGGCAACTAAATTTGTAGTTTGTAATTCCTTTTAGAATAATATGTGTAAATATCAAGAGGAATATTGAAATTTTTATCTCTATCTGATGAAGTATCAATAATCATAAATAAAAGTAATCATTATCATATATATATATTGGTGAACATAAAATTAAATAAATTAAGTAATTTGAGAATAATTATATATGTATATATATAAGTATGAAATTACTGAATGAAGAAGTCTTGTTATGATGGTAAATGTCAAAATAATATATCAGAAATAATGATGTATGGAGAGTGAAAACATATAAATTATGAATGAAAAAGTGTGACTGAGTATAATATATTTATGGTGGAAACTAAAAAATTAGAATGTACTATGTGAAAAAAATTAAATACTGCTTTCCCATTACAGCCATCATCGGTTATGTATAAAAAAGATGTTATAAAATTAAAATTAGAATAGTTTTAATGTTAGTAAAACAATATGTAAAAATATTAAATTTATATAGATATATAGATATTTCACATGTTTTACTAAAAACTAAATTTAATTTTTTTTTAAAAATTTGACATATGTCTTAAAAAAAATTGATATAAAAGTAAAAAGAAATTAAAATCAGTTTTTAGTAGAATAGTCGTTAAATTTAAGAAACACTAAATATCAAAAAAAAATTTAAATAAATTTTTAATAACACCTAAACTCTAAACATGTACTTATATATTGATATTGGTTTTCATAAAACCTGATGTAAAATATGAAAAAAAATGATGCCCGTTTTACAAAAATATTATTTTCAATAATAATATATTAATTTTAACAACACATTTTAGAAAAAAAAAATAAATTGTAATATAAATCCATTAAATATTAGTACATAGCTGTTTTCATAAAATTTTATTTGACTAGTCATGGATCTCAAAAGGACTTACAGATCTAATGTTATAGTTTTCAGATGTTGGAATTCTCCTGAGAATTCTCTTAGAGATGTATATCATTTGATGATCAAACATCTTGATCCATAAATATATTATAGATCTATAAAAATTTAAATTGAATCCCAGGAAATGAACTACAAGAATGTATTTAGGGTATCCTCATTTTTAGCATAGTTTGTTAAAAAATACTGACATTAGAAGTGAACTTTTAACATCGGTTCCTATGAAATCGGACAATAAAAGTATTCTATATTTATTTTAAGGTATGTTTTTCATATAACTGACATTATATAAGGGAAACACTAAATTGAGGGTAATTTTATGTTTTATAGGATCTATTTGGATGGTTAGGGATCTAAAATTGACATGTTGATAAAAAATCATGGTTTCTTATGTTAGATATATCTAAGTATTCTCATAGAGAATCCCAACATCTGATGGACATAACATTGGATCATTAAGTCTATTTTAGCTCTATTAATAATACGATTAAATTCTATGAAAAGTTATAAAACCAAATATTTAGGGTTTCCACATATATAATTTATTCTTAAAATTGAAGTTAAAATTGGAATTTTAATGTTTGATATTGAAAAAATAGACATTGACGTATTCTATGAGGTTGTTCAATGTTGGTTTTATTAGAAAAAATCTTTAAAATTAGAAATTTAATGTTAGTTTCGTATGAACCAATGTTAAAATTACTCTATAAGGAATTTTAAAATTGTTCTGGAAAACCAATATTTAAAAAACATTTTCAACTAGTGTTTTTCTTCATTGAAATTCCTTGATTAGTCCTTCAATACATCTCAAATCCTCCAATGTTTCCCCAATATGTTTGGTCCAAAAATATTCAATTAATGAACTTCCTCCAAAGTTGTTGGTGTGAGACATATTTTCCCATATAAATATCTATATTGTTCATTTTATTACTTGAATGGAATCTGTAATTATATAAAATATCCACCAATGATCAATATTGATCCCACATAATTGGAAATTTATGTGATAATGAACCTAACATGTATTCTAATATTGAACATTTTATTTCAATCTATAAATCAATTTTAGGATGATAAGAAATGATCTTATGTATCTCAATGTTGAGAGCCTTCTAACGAATTTTATGGAATTTCAATGTACGCTTTCAGTTACTATTAGATACAGTCAAAAATGGGTCACCATGATGTTTAAAAAAAAATACAATAGAAATGTGTGAGGTATTACATGTGTAACATATTTTTACCTTTAATTCGTGTATGTTTTATAACCTCATTTTGGGTTTTCTCTTTCCCTATCTAGGTAGGTACTAGAAGGTAGTAGGATGATACTTATAATGGTGAAGTCAAAGAGTTGTTATATTATTAGAATTAAAAAGTATTTTCTGTAGATCTATAGAGATTAACGGAAAATATAATAATATTACATGATGTGTAAATTGAAACATGTAATTAATATTATTTTCATCAAAAGTCGATGAATTTTTCTGCGAATATGGGATTTTCCAATTACACAACATGTAATTTGTTTATAGATGGTGGAAAGTCCCTATGGTTGTTTTTAACAAGAATACTAGTTAGTTTATCTTTTAACCCTCTCTAGTTTTTTTTTATAATGACCAAAGAACATTTCCCAAAATATTGTGGAGTCCTCCGACCCATCCAGGTCATTTTTATAACCAGTCACTCATTATTGAGATCGTGGTGATACTTTTTGGGTAAGTTTTCTCCCAATCTCTCCATACTATTCACTTTTCCCCCAAGGATATTCATAGTTCATATTGTAATTTATAAATCTAAACTCCTATTTTTTGAATCTTCATTCTAGGTTGAGTTCATAGATCATCTAAACCACCATTATTATTGGCAGGTTCCATTGCAGGAAATGAATTTCGTGAAAAGGTGTAAGGTTTTTTCTTTGCCCAAATGGCGCAAAGGCCTTTATTTTTTATTTCTTATTATTGATCATCCACCTTCACTGTGTTAGGGGTATGTTATGAAATTGAAAAAAATTGTTTGAAAATTTAATTTTTTAAATTTTTTAAGAATTTGGATTGTGAAATCGAAAGAATTGGTTTTAAATCCTCATTTTTGATAAATGGATTAAAATGGTTTCTGATAGAAACCTTACAGTATTATCATGGCGAGAGGGCATGTTTTCGATGAAAAACATTTTATGCTTTTTAAATGGAAAATTGAAATATTTTAAAATGGAAGAATGTGATTTAATTTTATTTTAAGAAATATTAAAATAAGTTTCCCATCATTGTTTTGTTTTAGTGAACATGAAAGAATTAGGTAGTTAGTGAGCTATTTGGGAGGAACTTTACGATTCAAAACTTTCTAAAAAATCATTTTAGTACATCAAATCCCTTTAAAGATGGTGATGAGTCATCTTTGACATTTATCAATAGAATTATGTACATATTTACTTTAACTATGAGTTTAGGGTCTCTATATCATAGAACTATCATACCTAATTGGTAATATGACCATGTTGGTCACTTGCTTTATTTCAAATGTAAATATTCCATTGTTGTAAACTGTTCTTACATGCATTGAGAATTAATATAAACTATTTCATATAAAAGTGTTTATTTAATAATTTTGTGAAATGTTACATTATTTTTGAAATATTCCATAATTTGACATGTGTACCATGATTTTTAATTTTAATTCCATCATTTGAAGATAAAATCATGATTTTTTCAAATATTATTTTGAAATTACAAACCTATTAATTTGAAAAAATGAAAGAACTTTATTGGTGAAATTTTGTAACATACCAAGTATGTAATGAATAATAGATATTTTTATCTATGTCTATTAATGATTAAGATAGTGTTTTAGAGGCTTAAAATGAAAATAAATACAGTCTTATGCATGGAATACACTAATGTTCTTAAAAGATTGTTTTACTGCCTTTTGATGGAAAACCCTTTTTAAATCAAACTTTTGACAATTTTATAAATTATATTTGTCAAAATAAACATATTAATTATGATTGGGACATTGAAATTTACATTGGATAAATTTTTGGTATTTTTCTGACAATGTTAATTTTTTAATGAATAGTGAAAAAATACTGCATTTTACATCAAAACTGCTTTTTCATTTAATTTAATTATATGGTTATATTATTCTTTTAATTGGTCTTAAAGTTTAATATGAATATATTTTTACCATTTAATCCAATGGTGTTCATTAGGATTAATTTCACTTTGGAATTGGTCATAAACTAATGCCAAACTTTTCATAGATATTGTTTAAAAAAACCCGCTATTTATTTTGACAACGGGAATTATTTTTAAATCAATTATTGCAATTTATGTGTTTGGAATTTGGTAAAATGGATTAAATATTTGGAATCAGAAGGTCCAAATTATGTAATTAAGACTCTTTTATTTTTGGACATTATGAATAGTAATGATGGTAATTATCTTTAATTATCTTGATTAATGAGTAATCAGGTAGTTAAAGATAATAAAATGATATCATAATAATACAAAAGACCACAACATGTGTCCTAAGGCTACTGGTTGTCTCATGTCCGACCATGGGATTCCTTGTGCCAAATATGGGGGCCCCATGGATTCCCTTTTGTGATAAAGTTACTTTTTATCTTTTTATTTTTAAAGAATGTTAAATGTGACAAAGAATGTATCACCTAAGTAAAATATTTTTAATTTTGTCTAAATAAATGATATTTTGGACTATAAATATTAATTATAAAGCTAAAAATATTTCCTACAACATAGTAGTTTTTTCATAATTTTTAGACTTTAAATAAATTAAATTATTTATGACATCATGATGATGCATTGATTACCTCATTAATAAAGAATTTAAATAAAATGAAATTATAATGTAAACTCTGTGACCTACACATGCCCAAAACCTATTGGATGGGTGTTTTTAGAACCCTTATAACCATACAAATGAATTATATCAATGTGGGACCTTTTGAATCCGAAAATCATTTTCAAATAAAGTAACATTTCTTTACTTTCCAAGAGTGCCCCTCCTCTCTTCTTATAAAAGGCCCCCACCTCTACCTCCTTACCCACACATCAAAAGCCTTTGGCTCGGCCAAACCCTACCCATTTTGTCTCTCCACATCCCTCTCTAACTCCTTGAATCCTCCCTTTGGGGAGAAGTCTTTCCAAGGAAGCCTTTGAGCTCATACCAAAGGGAGTTACCAGATTTTAAGGTAATGTCTTCACTTGTGTCCTTTTGTTTTATTTTGCTTCTCCAACCCCCTAAACACTTTTTATTCATTTATTTTCTAACAAATACAGTATCTTCAATATAATAGGATTTTGTTATAAGAAGTATTAGAGCTACAATTACACACACTTACATCTAATATTTAATGAACTTATTGTTTCTGTGGATGGGAAATTTCTGCCTCACGAAACGATGATTGTTCAACATTCTTCTAACACCTTCAAAGGTGGACATTAAGATGACACTATATTTATATATGATATATAATATGTTTATATTTTACTTAAGCTTATCTATTTTTCATTTATGGAATACCATTATGGTTTCCATTATTGGTAAACATGATATCTTCATTTAAGGAAGTGCGGACTACCGCCCCCTCAAAGTGATTTGATTCGTTAATACCATATGTGGTACGTATAAAGGATATATATTTAAAAATATTATATATGATACCATACTGGAATTAAAATACTAATATGTATCATTATGTTTTAATTCCATTAAATATGAAATAGAAATGGAAGTAGCGTTCATGCATATGTACGGCATACCGTCTCCATGAACAGTACATTTCATTTCTTATCTCAAAATGTTATGCACTTTTATAAGTACATATATATAATGGATATGTATGTAATATATTAAATCAAAATTATGGATATAATTCTGGAATTATAACATATATATATATATCTCATTTTGTTTTAATTCCATTAATATGACAAAAAATGAAAGTAGTGTTCATGCGTACGTATGGCCTACCGTCTCCATGAATGATGCTTTTAATTTTTCATCTCCAAATGCTATGGAATAGTATAAAATGAATATATACTGGATATATATGTTATTTAAAACATAAATTCTATTATTGATATGATGTACCTATAACTACATTGGAAATTATTTTTCAACAAGTTCAATTTTTGACTCATGTACCAAACATCGACAAAAACGTCTGATATGAACTCATATTATTAACCAATTATTATATAATTAAAATATGTCATATGAACTGAATAATAATATTTATAGGTGGTACTTAAGAAATTATAAATTGACCATAGTTTATTATTCATGAATATAATGAAATGAACAAGAAAAGTTGGACTTGAGGTAAGTGATCCCACTCCTCTATTTCTTTTTAAATACACTCTTTTATATCATTCCTTTTAAGCTCCTATTTGTAATGATGGGGGATGTTATTTTATATTCCTATTTCTGTACATTTTCTTTTAATATGGTGAGAGACCCTATTTTATCTCATCAATCCATTTTTGGATGTTTTGAGTGGTGCCTTTAGGCTGCCAAATTTTCGTAAGAGATCTAACCTCTCTCTTTCTTTTTAAGTACTCTCCTTTATGTCACTTCTTTTAAGCTCATATTTGTTATGATGGGGGATGTTATTTTATATTCCTATTTCTGTAAATTTTATTTTAATATTATGAGAGACCCTATTTGATCTCATCAATCCATTTTTGGAAGTTTTAAGTTGCGCCGTTAGGCTGCCGAGTTTTCGTAATGGAATTTTCATCTCACTTTTATTCCTGTGAGATTTATGCTAAATTTGCCACAATTTCCATTGAGTAGTGTATGTACTGACCATTATTCTACTCTTTGTGTAATATACATTCATTTATGAGTATTTAAATCAATTATGTATTGTTCTTCTTTCATGGGGTGTATGTTTTGAAAGATACCCAAGTCGGTAAGGGAACCTTTTACCCTCCTCTTTTTAAAAGACTTATTTTGATGGGTCTTTTAATTTACATATTGTTATGTTGGGATATTTTCATCTATATCCTTATTGATGTAAATTTAATTTCCAAGTTATGAGATACCCTTTTTATCTCTCATCAACTCATTTTGATGTGACACCATTAGGCTGTCAAGGGAACTTCTTAACCCAATTTCGATTTCTTTGGGTTCAACATGTAGTTGTTGAATATGTCATCCTTGGAATATGTGTGAATGAACATTGATTATTTTACACTTAATATCCACTTATATTGGGTGTATTTATATTTGTCACACATAATTATGAGATTGATTTGTCATTAATTTAAGGATACCATCTTCATAATGGATTTTATCTCAATTTACATTTCCATTGAGACATCATTGTTGTTATGCACCAATTCACTCTTATATGGTGTATATACTGTCCTTTGGAATATTATATCATGAATTCCTTTATTCTAATGATATTATAAAGTTCTGATTAAATGTTATTCCTTAATTATTGAATTCAAGTGTCTCTCTTTTTGTTAAAAACACTTTAAATAAAATATCATTTTAAATGTTTTAATGATTTATTCTTATAAATGGTTCCCATTAATATCCATGATTTCAAAATGTTTTTAAGGATTAATTTATATGGATATTAATGGTTTAAAATGTTAAAATCTTCAAAGTGGTATGTGACACTTTGATTCTAAAAATCTCTTTATTAAATGTTTTAAAAGGTTTTGAAAATGGTTTTCAGAATGTATTCATTATTTCAATATCTTAAAATGTTATATTGTTATTACAATGTGGGAATGTTATGTTTCTTTTGTGCATAAGTTATGTTATATTATTATGTTATGGTTATTGGGCATTGTTTATGAATACGGGTGGTTCCGTGATAAACTAAGGGCGGGTGAGCCCGATATAGCTCTCCAATGCATTGGGTAACACGAAGGAGTGAAACGTTAAGGTTTCTCCGAAGAGATTTTGGGAATATACTGTGGTGGGTATTCCAAACGTAACCAAGAGAGTTACTCCCTACGTAAGAATGTTATGAATGCCTCAAGTTAGCTTTATGTATTATGATTTATATGATTTATTCATGATTTTGTGAGGTATGTTAAAGTGCTTATGTTTTAGGGGTAAAGTATGATTTCATTCTTATGTATACATGTACTCATGTTTCCTTTCCATATTTTTATATCCTTTACTGAGATTTTTATGCTCATCCCAAGTTTTTGAAATGTTTTTCACAGGTCAAGGGAAGGGTACATGATATGATGATAGTGTCAAGGATATGTCAAGAAAGAATCCATGCTTTATTTTAAATATGTATCCGTTGATGGGAAAAAATTAATACTATCTTTTATGTAACCACTTTGTTTAAATGTGGAATATAATGCATGTTTTATGATATAATTCTCTAAAACTCTAAACCCAAAAAGATCCTCAATGTGTAATCTTGTAATAACTGAAGATTAAGTAAAGATTAAGGTTGTGGCCTTATAGTTGGTATCAGAGGTCGGTTTAGACAACTTTAGGAGTTAGAATTCTATTAAGTTATTATCCAAAAATATTTTTTTGAAATTATATAGCATTTGAAGAGTACCATGTTGCTTCATCTGAGACATGTTTGTTAAGAATGGGTTTTCATAGAGGAAACAGAACAACTTTTCTGGGAAGGAATACAAAGGGAAATGAAATTTCAAATCAGTATCCTATGATGGTCAGAATCAGAACTAAACAGTTTGTTGCAGTGATGGCTCAGTTGACTCAGGTGAAAAATGTTGGTTGTTTTTCTTGATGATATTTTGGTGTTTTCTAAAATTAAAGAGAAGCATGAAATTCATTTAAGGGTTATCTTGCAAACCTTAAAAGAAAAGAAACTGTATGGAAAATTAAGAAAGTGTGAGTTTTGGTTGCAACAAATTTCTTTCCTTGGTCACATTGTTTCTAAAGATGGGATAACTGTTGATCCTGCAATAACAAAAGTTGTGGAAGACTGGCCAAGACCCACAAATGTAACTGAGATTCGTAGCTTCATTGGTTTGGCAGGCTATTACCGAAGGCTTGATAGAAATTTTTCATGGTTATCTAGTACAATTACTAAGCTAACTCGGAAGGGTGTTATGTTTATCTGGACAAAAGAATGTGATAATTGTTTTCAGGAGTTGAAAAGAAGATTGGTGAATGCTCCAGTTTTGGCACTACCTTCTAGGAATGGTGAGTTTGTTATCTACAATGATTCTTTATTGAAAGGACTTGGGTGTGTCCTAATGCAGAATGATCAGGTAATTTCTTATGCTTCACGACAGTTGAAAACTCATGAGCTAAATTACCCTACACATGATATGGAATTAGGTGCTATTGTTTTCGCTTTAAAATTTTGGATGCATCATTTGTATGGAGTAAAGTGTGAAATATATACTGATCACAAAAGTTTAAAGTATATATTCACACAGAAAGAGTTAAACATGAAACATAGGAGATGGCTGGAATTAATCAAGGATTATGATTGTACAATTCATTATCATCCGGGAAAATCAAATAAAGTGGCTGCTGCTTTGAGTCGAAAAAGTAATGCTTCATTAGCAATGTTGCGTTTGGAACGAAATCCTTTGGTTAAGGATTTGATGAACATTGGCATAGATGTTGTTGGTGCATGAAGTTATTCTGTTTTGTTTCAGGTATCAGTGAGATCATATCAATCAGATAGAATCAAGCAAGCACAGAAGCAAGTCAGTGAGTTGCAGAAAAAGGTAGAGTTGGTTCAGAAAGGTAAGTTGCCTGAATTCAACATTGATAGTGATTGTGTTTTGATATTTGGGAAGAGATTGTGTGTGCCTTGTGATTCACTGTTGAAGATAGAGTATTTATTTAAAGCTCATAGTTCTCCATTTTCAGTTCATCCTGGAAATACTAAGATGTACCGAGATCTGCGGGAGTATTACTGGTGGGATGGAATGAAAAGAGATATTGCTGATTTTACTGTGAAGTGTTTGACATGTCAATAGGTTAAAGCAGAGCGGCAGTTACCGAAAGGGATGATTTAGCCTTTACCTGTGCCAGAGTAAAAATGGGAGAATATATCCATGGATTTCGTTGTGGGATTGTCGAAGACCCCTCGAGGTAATAATGCAATATGGGTTATTGTTGATCGCTTGACTAAATCTGCTCATTTCCTTGCTATACGAGATACTTTCTCTCTAGATTAACTTTCCCGTTTGTATCATAAAGAAATAGTCAGGTTACATGGAGTTCCTCTCTCCATTGTGTCCGATCGTGATCCCAGGTTTACTTCTAACTTTTACAAGGCCTTCAGAAGTCGTTGGGTAATGAATTAAATTTTAGTACAACTTTTCATCCTCAATCAGATGGGAAGTCAGAAAGAACAATTCAGACCTTGTAGGATATGCTACGAGCTTGTTCGATGTAATATAAGAGAAGTTGGGAACAACATCTTTCTTTGGTTGAATTTTTATATAATAACAGTTTTCAATCTAGTATACAGATGGCACCATTTGAGGCGTTATATGGGAAGCGATGTCGAACTCTATCTTCCCGGGATGAAGTGGGTGAAAGGAAGTTTATGGGACCAGAATTGGTAGAAGAGATGGTAGAAAAAGTTCAGCTGATTCAGAAACACATGAGAACAGCTCAGAGTAGGCAGAAGAGTTATGCATGCAACAGGAGGAAGGATCTAACTTTTGAGGTAGGTGATCATGTTTTTCTCAAAGTCTAACCATCGAAAAGTGTGATGAGATTTGGTAAGAAAGGAAAGATGAGTAAAAGGTTCATTGGACCATATGAAATTCTGGAGAGAGTTGGATCAGTTGCATACCGGGTGGCTTTACCTCCGAGTTTATCTCATGTACACAATGTTTTTCACGTTTCGATGTTGAGAAAGTAAATGCCAGATCCATCCCATGTTTTGAGTCCAGAGGTATTTCAGCTGGAAGAGAGCTATCAAATGAGGAAAAACCGGTCCATATTCTTGACCATAGGGAGAAAGTGTTATGAAATAAGGTGATTAATCAGCTAAAGGTTTTGTGGAAAAACCACATGATGGAATAGGCAACATGAGAATATGAAAATGCAATGAGGGATAAGTACCCCCTTTAATCGATAAGTAAATAAATTACGGGGAAACAATTTTATAAAGGGGGGAAGGATGTAACATCCCAATTAAGTAATGAATAATAGATATTTTTATCTATGTATATTAATGATTAAGATAGTGTTTTAGAGGCTTAAAATGAAAATAAATACAATCTTATGCGTGGAATACACTAATGTTCTTAAAATATTGTTTTACTGCCTTTTGATGGCAAACCCTTTTTAAATAAAACTTTTGAAACTTTTATAATCTATATTTTACAAAATAAACATATTCATTATTATTGGGACATTGAAATTTACATTGGATAAATTTTTGGTACTTTTCTGACAATGATAAATTTTTAATGAATATTGAAAAAGTACTGCATTTTAGATCAAAACTGCTTTTTAATTTAATTTAATTATATGGTTATATTATCCTTTTAATTGGTTTTAAAGTGTAATCTGAATATATTTTTACTATTTAATCCAATGGTGTTTATTATGATTAATTTCACTTTGGAATTGGTCATAAACTAATTCCAAACTTTTCATAGATATTGTTTAAAAAAAAACTGCTATTTGTTTTGACAACGAGAATTATTTTTAAATCAATTATTGCAATTTATTTTTTTTGGAATTTGGTAAAATGGATTAAATATTTGGAATCATAACGTCCAAATTATGTAATTAAGACTCTTTTATTTTTGGCCATTATGAATAGTAACGATGGTAAATATCTTTAATTATCTTGATTAATGAGTAATCAGGTAGTTAAAGATAATAAAATGATATCATAATAGTACAAAAAGACCACAACATGTGTCCTAAGGCTACTGGTTGTCTCATGGCCGACCATGGGATGCCTTGTGCCAAATTTGGGGGCCCCATGGAATCACTCTTTTGAGAAAGTGACTTTTTATCTTTTTATTTTTAAAGAATGTTAAATGTGACAAAGAATGTATCATCTAAGTAAAATAATTTTAATTTTGTCTAAATAAATGATAATTTAGACTATAAATATTAATTAGAAAGATAAAACGATTTCCTACATCATATTAGTTTTTTCATAAATTTTAGACTTTAAATAAATTAAATTATTTATGACATCATGATGATGCAGTGATTACCTCATTAATAAAGGATTTAAATAAAATGAAATGATAATGTAAAATATATGTCCTAAAAATGCCCAAAACCTATTGGATGGGTGGATTTAGAACTCTTATCACCTTAACCTCGAATTATATCAATGTGGGCCCTTTTGAATCCGAAAATCATTTTCAAAAAATGTATCATTTCTTTACTTTCAAAGAGTGCCCCTCCTCACCTCTTATAAAAGGCCCCCACCTCTACCTCCTTACCCACACTTCAAAATCCTTTGTCTCGGCCAAAACCAGCCCATTTTGTCTCTCCAAATCCCTCTATAACTCCTTGAAGCCTCACTTTGGGCAGAATTCTTCCCAAGGAAGCCTTTGAGATCAAACCAATAGGAGTTACCCGATTTTAAGGTAATGTCTTCACTTGTGTCCTTTTGTATTATTTTGCTTCTCCAACCCCCTAAACTATTTTTATTCATTTATTTTGTAACAAATACAGTATCTTAAATATACTAGGATGTTTTTATAAGAAGGATTCGAGATACACTTACACACACTTACATCTAATGGTTAAAGAACATATTGTTTCTGTGGATGGCGAATTTCTGCCTCACGAAACGATGATTGTTCAACATTCTTCTAACAACATCAAAGGTGGCCATTAAGATGAAAATATATTTATATATGATATATAAGATGTTTATGTTTTACTTAAGCTTCTTTATCTTTCATTTATGGCATACCTTTATGGTTTCCATTATGGGTAAACACGATATCTTTATTTAAGGAAGTGCGGACTACCGCCCCCTCAAAGTGATTTGATTCGTTAATACCACATGTGGTACGTATAAAGGATATATATTTAATGATATTATATATGATACCATACGGGAATTAAAATACTATTATGTATCATTATGTTTTAATTCCATTAAATATGAAATAGATATGGAAGTAGCGTTCATGCGTACGTACGGCTTACCGTCTCCATGAACGGTACATTTCATTTCTTATCTCAAAATGTTATGTACTTTTATAAGTACATATATATAATGGATATGTATGTAATATATTACATATAAATTATGGATATCATTCTGGAATTATAACATATATATATATATCTCATTTTGTTTTAATTCCACTAATATGACAAAAAATAAAAGTAGCGTTCATGCGTACGTACGACCTACTGTCTCCATGAACGATGATTTTAATTTATCATCTCCAAATGCTATGGAATAGTATAAAATGAATATATACTGGATATATATGATATTTAAAACATAAATTATATTCTGGATAGGATGTAACTATAACTACATTGGAAATTATTTTCCAACAAGTTCAATTTTTGACTCATGTACAAAACACCGACAAAAATGCCTGATATGAACTCATATTATCAACCAATTATTATATAATTAAAATATGTGATATGAACTGAATAATAATCTTTATAGGTGGTACTTAAGCAATTATAAATTGACCAAAGTTTATTATTCAGGAATATAAAGAAATGTACAAGACAAGTTGGACTTGAGGTAAGGGATCAGACTCCTCTCTTTCTTTTTAAGTACACTCTTTTATGTAATTCCTTTTAAGCTCCTATGTGTTATGATAGGGGATGTTATTTTATATTCCTCTTGCTGTAAATTTTATTTTAATATGGTCAGAGACCCTATTTGATCTCATCAATCCGTTTTGGATGTTTTGAGTGGTGCCGTTAGGCTGCCGAATTTTCGTAAGAGATCTAACCTCTCTCTTTCTTTTTAAGTACTCTCCTTTATGTCACTTATTTTAAGATCCTATTTGTTATGATGGGGGATGTTATTTTATATTCCTCTTTCTGTACATTTTATTTTAATATGATGAGAGACCCTATTTGATCTCATCAATCCATTTTTGGAAGTTGTAAGTGGTGCCGTTAGGCTGCCGAGTTTTCGTAAGGGATTTTTCATCTCGATTTTATTCCTGTGAGATTTATGATACATTTTCCACAATTTCCTTTGAGTGGTGTATGTACTGGCCATTATTCTACTCATTGTGTAATATAATTTCGTTTATGAGTGTTTACATCAATTATGTATTGTCCTTCTTTCATGGGGTGTATGCTTTGAAAGATACCCAAGTCGGTAAGGGAACCTTTTACCCTCCCCTTTTTAAAAGACTTCGTTTGTTGGGTCTTTAAATTTTCATATTGTTATGATGGGATATGTTATTATATATCCTTATTTATGTAAATTTAATTTCCAAGTGATGAGATACCCTTTTTATCTCTCATTAACTCATTTTGATGTGACGCCATTAGGCTGTCAAGGGAACTTCTTAACCCAATTTCGATTTATGTGGGTTCAACATGTAGTTATTGAATATGTCATCCTTGGAATATGTGTGAATGAACATTGATTATTTTACACTTAATATCCAATTATATTGGGTGTATTTATATTTTTCCCACATAATTATGAGATTGATTTGTCCTTAATTTAAGGATACCATCTTTATAATGGATTTTATCTCAATTTACATTTCCATTGAGACTTCATTGTTGTTATGAACCAATTCACTCTTATATGGTGTATATACTGTCCTTTGGAATATTATATCATGAATTAATTTATTCTAATGATATTATAAAGTTCTGATTAAATGTTATTCCTCAATTATTGTATTCAAGTGTCTCTCTTTTTTTAAAAACACTTTAAATAAAATATCGTTTTAAATGTTTTAATGATTTATTCTTATAAATGGTTCCCATTAATATCCATTTTTTCAAAATGGTTTTAAGGATTCATTTATAGGGATATTAATGGTTTAAAATGTTAAAAGCTTCAAAGTGGTATGGGACACTTTGATTCTAAAAATCTCTTTATTAAATGTTTTAAATGGTTTTGAAAATGGTTTTCAGAATGGATTCATTATTTCAATATCTTAAAATGTTATATTGTTATTACAATGTGGGAATGTTATGTTTCTTTTGTGCTTAAGTTATGTTCTATGATTATGTTATGGTTATTGGGCATTGTTTATGAATACGGGTGGTTCTGTGATAAACTAAGGGCGGGTGAGCCCGATATAGCTCTCCAATGCATTGGGTAACGTGAAGGAGTGAAACCTTAAGGTTTCTCAGAAGATATTTAGGGAATATACTGTGGTGGGTATTCCAAACGTAACCAATAGGGTTACTCCCAACGTAAGAATGTTATGAATGCCTCAAGTTACCTTTATGTCTTATGATTTCTATGATTTATTCATGATTTTGTGAGGTATGTTAAAGTGCTTATGTTTTATGGGTAAAGTATGATTTCATTCTTATGTATACATGTACTCATGTTTCGTTTCCATATTTTTATATCCTTTACTGAGATTTTTATGCTCATCCCAAGTTTTTGAAATGTTTTTCACAGGTCAAGGGAAGGGTACATGATATGAAGATAATGTCATGTAAGTGTCAAGAAAGAATCCATGCTTTATTTTAAATATGTTTCTGTTGATGGGAAAAAATGAATACTATCTTTTATGTAACCACTTTGTTTAAATGTGGAATGTAATGCATGTTTTATGATCTAATTATCTAAAACTCTAAACTTGAAAAGATCCTAAATGTGTAATATTGCAATAAATCAAGATTAAGTATCGTTTAAGGCTTAATATTGGAATCTTTTATGGAATCCTTGGTGAGATCCGACATGTATTTTTATCTCACACCCTACTTGTTTATTTGGGTATTTATAGATTACATACCTCGAGCTTTGAGGTAGGGAAAAGAATTTTTTGGAGGTGGTTCTAGCTGTTGACACATACAGTTAGAGGGTTGCATACTTAGGGACTTTGGTAGTTCTTACAGTGTTTTGGGAAGTCGGTTGAATAAATTAGGCGTGTTTATACATGTTTGAATTTTGGTAAATTAATCCCAGTGGATTTTATTAATATATATATATATTGTCTTTTTTCTTTAACTTCTACAATTCCTATGAAAAAATAGTTCCCACTTTCCAAATGTATGATTCTATGTTCTAGTTGTTGACCCATGAGGATTAGGAATTCCATTTGGGCTATGTCATGGGAGGCTTGGTTATCAGGTTATCTGGGTACAAGGGTTTGTTCATGAAATAGTAGTATCTAAACACTTGGTTGATCATTTGTCTTAATGTGAGTATGATGTTCTGTAATCTTTTAAATACATAGGATGTAGTTACGATTGCGTACCTGAACATATCTCACTCCAATGAACCTTATGTCTCCAGGGGTGGTTAGAAAATGATTTAATGGATTAATTTTGTATTTTCCCTAAATTATATTTGGATAGATTAAAATAAAAATATTATTTGTCTCACTTTTGGGATTAATTTACATTATTGATCTATTTGGGTGTTAATATGATGTCTTCTTTTTCATTTGCTAATGTTTTGAAGCATCATGACTCTGAGAAGACAAGAGAATCAGATACTGGAGGAAGTTATTGATAAACCCCATCAAGAGAATCCTCCTATGGACCCAAACCTTGTAGAGGTTGTTGTGTGTCTTTTCCATGATATGGGACTGGTACCACCTCCATTTCCCATTCAGGCTCCAACTATGTTGCCTTATAGGGGAATTCAAAGGATTTTCCTCAAGTGTTGCTTCACCAGAATCCAACAACATTAAAATTTTAAAATGATCATAAAAAGGATGAGGAGTAGTTGAGAACAATGAATAATTTTTTGGGTTCTTAGATACACCCGACGAGATCAATGGGCAGTGTGTGTCTTTTGTGTTTGAAGGACCAAGATGGAGATGGTAGGACAATATGGTGATGATAGAAAATCATGAGGGCATAGATTGTAAAGAATCATGCTTATTATCACTAACTATTTCTATCCAGAATTGTTGTTGTTGGCCTAACCTATATATCTTTTCAAACATTAGTAGGACGAAAAAACTAAGGGAGAGTATGAAAACTGTTTTTTTGAGCTCATGCATTTTTCACCAGAGATTGTATAGAATGAGGGGTTGAAGGCTCAAAGTATTGAGTTAGTACATCATTAATATATCCATTCTAAGACATTATTTCTGCATTTTCCTTTTTTATCCTAATGTGATGGATCGAGCGATAATTGTCGAGAAGGAACAAAATGGAATTTCAGGGTTATCAAGAGATTCATTCTCTTCTATTGGTAGCATAAGATACTTTAATGATAATAATAAGAATTATCATTCTCATAAATGTTCTTAACTACAAGATAATTCTAGAAATCCTATAGTTCATTGAAGAGGAACTTTAGTTTGCTACTAGTGTGGAAATTAAGGAAATTATAAGAAGGTTTTCACTGATGAATCTAAGAACCATGGCTCTTGAGGACACTTGAGGCACTTACTGAGTTTATTAAATGTTTATTCTACTCATCATAGTGGGGTGTGATAATTATATCCTCCAAAAAACATGGGGTAATCACATTATTCACATACAATAGGGTTCCATTCATAGACATTTGGAAAAAAAGATTCTTCACAGAGTGGAAGAGTCTCAAGAGGAAGTGGATACGAGTGCACTGACTGTGATAGGTACCACTACTGTAGATTAGTCATAAGTTATATATCTATTTGATAATGGTGTATCTCATTCTTTTATTTCAAACCCTGTTGCTAATCTGATCAATCTTCCAATGGATCTTTTGTCTTATAAAATGGATATTACTACACCCCTTGGTGCCAAGAGTGAGAAGGGTCTCTGTAATCCTGATTTTGTTTTATCTCTATAAGATGTTGATATTGATTATAGTTTTCTAGTTCTCAACATGAAAAATTTATACATTATATTTAGAATGGATTTTCTCATTTCCAATAAATTGCAGATTTATTTTTATCTTTTATGGGTCTCTTTGACTACCCACAAAGGTGTATTCCATATAATTTAATTAGCATGGGACCCAATTTCAAGAATAGATGTACCTTTTTATTTGGAGTTGTGGAAAATATTATCATTTTTTTACATTGATATGATTTTATAATCTTTGAGTGGTGATCTCCCTATTGATTTTGTCGAGATTTCTGACATGTTTCCTTTTTTAATTCTCTAGTTTTCCACAAGTAAAAGAGGTTAAGTTTTCTATTGAATTAGTTCTTGGTACTCAACAAGTTTATATTCTTTCTTACCACATGGTAACAGTTGAAATGAAAGATCTAGAGCCCCTATTGGATGATATTTTAGAGAAAGGATTTATTTTCCTGAGTGTCTCACCTTCGGTGATGCTGGTTCTCATTGATAAGAAGGAAAATGGTTCACTCTTCTTTTGTATTTATTACCGAAAGGTAAATTGGGTGACTGTCATGAGCAAGTATATGTTTCTATAGATTGATGGTCTATTTGATTAGTTTTAAGGGTCAGAGTGGTTCTAAAATACCAAAAATTAATGTGGTTTTCATCATTTGAAGATAAAAGAATATGACATTCAGAAACCACCTTTGGAATTTGGCTTGGCCATTATAAGTACCTTTTATTGAATTAATGAGTAGGATTTTCCCTGAGTATCTACATTATTTCTTGGTTTTCATTATGGATGGAATCCTTGTTTTCTCTATGTCTAAGAAGGATCATGAGAATCATCTGAGAAAACTTTTGTGTCTGTTTATATGTCACTGACATTATTCTGAGCATTTGTAATTGGGTTTTTGTATCCGGGAGGTGAAGTTATTGGGTCATGCGGTGTCATAATATGGTATTTCATCTAAAACTGAGAAGGGTTATTCTATTATGACTTTGAAAAAACAACAGAATTTGTTTGAGATTAGATTCATCTTGAGCTTATCTGGATATTATTGATGGTTCATAAAAGACTTCTCATAGTTGCCTTCTCAGATGATTACTCTAAGATGAAAGTGAACTTTTTTTTCTTGGGATGAAAAATTTCAGAATTTTTTTATTGATATAAAATTCATTTTGACTAATGCACCAGTGTTGATGCTTATAGAGTCTGGTCTGGGCTATGTGTTCATTTATGATGCATTGGGTTCAGGTTTGGGTTATGTTCTTATGAAGGGAAATTATTGTTTTTCATATTAATCTTTTCATCTTAGGGGGCATGAAAAGAAATATCTGACCCATGACCTTGAACTTCTAGTTTTCTTGAATGAACAGAAGATTTGGCATTATTACCTTTATTGTGAAATACATAATGTGTGTCAATCCCATATGAGCTTGAGTTATATATTCTCTTAATTTTATTTTAATATTTACTTGAGAGATTGGGTATAATACCTACAATAATTTGATTTCATTATCACCTATACCCCGTGGAAAGGGAATATCATTGCAGATTACATAATAAGGAAACATCCGACCTATGAAATGAAGGAATTTTTTGAAGAGTGCAATTTGATGGGTCTATTTTCACAGGTCCATATGGGAGTCTAGGAATCATGGGATGAGGTTTCTATGGATGGTGTTCAGTTGATATATTCACTTCTCGAGATGATTATTCTGGAAAAATAGCTTGATGATGAGTTTCTTCACATTAGAGACTCTCTTAATGGTAGTTAGATTGTTCCTGATTGATCGTTATCTACTAAGGGCATCCTATTTTATCGAAATTGTCTTGTCGTACCATCTACAGTAAGAAAAGATGTTATGGGTTATTTCCATAGTTATTAGTGGGCAGTGAACCTAGGATCCACGAAGATTTTCTACGAAATGTGGCAGTAGTTTTGGTTTCCAGGAATGAGAAGAGAAATTTATAAATTTATCTCCCATTTCTATACATTCCATCAGGTTAATGTCAAGCATAGTGAACCTTCTAGAATTCTTCATACACTTC
Source organism: Viscum album (assembly GCA_963277665.1). Classification (NCBI taxonomy): domain Eukaryota; kingdom Viridiplantae; phylum Streptophyta; class Magnoliopsida; order Santalales; family Viscaceae; genus Viscum; species Viscum album. Next base: position 943,857,161 of record OY728121.1, on the reverse strand, counting down.
AATTACCTATAAGGAAGTGGGATGACATCACAATGAAATTAGTGGTTTTGTTTCTGTATATTTAAGGCCCCAACCTTAAACCTTACTTAATATTTAATTAAATGAATAATTCACATTGAGGATCTTTTCAGGTTTAGAGTTTTAAAGAATTAGGACATAACTATTACATCTCAAAATATTAAAAAGTATACACTTCTACTAAGTTTCCATAAAATAAAAACTCTTAAAAAGAAACATGTCTAGATCCATGTTTTAGATAGCCTGACAATTCCTTGATCCCATCCTTGACCCTATTCAATTTTATGTCCTGTGAAAAACATTTAAAAAACATGGGATGAGCATAAAAAGCTAAGTAAGGGATACACAAAGAACGAAAACTGTTAGTTTTTCAAAACAACAAGTAAACCACGAATACTTTACCAAAGTAATACATTTTACCTTTATGAAGTAGTAAAAACTCTCCACTGGATAAAATATCATTACATACAGTTTTGTAACCAAAAGATTACCATAAAAGCCATATAAAGAACACATAACATATAAAGGTAACTGGGGATATAAACATACTTAAATGGAATAACCATACGGTCGACTTCCACACATACTTAATGGAATAGTCATACGGCCGACTTCCATACCCAATACATTGGAGGTTATAACGTAACCACTGGTCCTGGTATTCACGGCACCACCCGTCATATGGTTTATCACGTAACCACCCGAAAAATGTCCAAGTACCATCATTAGACATAAAATATAGAAAATATAAACATTTCGATAACAACATTTCATTTTCAATCACAATAAGTAATTCCAAGATATTGAATTAATCTATCCATTTTCAAAAATCATTTAAAATTGATTTTTGAATCAAAGTGTCCCATACCACTTTGAAGCTTTTAATGGAATTATTATTTTAAAATATTAATGTACATATAAATAAATACTGAAACCCATTTTGAAAACATGGACATTATAGATAAAGATTTAGATTAATGAATCTTTATAACATTTAAAATGATATTTTCGTTAAAGAGTTTTTAACAAAATGAGAAAATCTTGAATACAAATAATTGCGGAATAACATTTATTCCAAAATTTATAATATCATGTGAATAAAGGTATTCATTACATAATATGTCAATGGATAGTATACACACCATATAAGAGTTAATTGGTTCATAACAACAATGAAGTCTCAATTGAAATGTAAATTGAGATGAAATCCATTATAAAGATGGTATCCTTAAATTAAGGATAAATCTATCAAATAATTATGTGTGAGAAATATAAATACACTCAGTATAAGTGGATATAATGTGTGAAACAATCATAGGTAATTCACACATAATCTTGGAAAAAAACCAATGACATAGATATTTAACTCAATGAAATGATATTGAGTTATGATTTCCCATACAAGTTCGTAAGAATTTATCAATGAGATGATTATGTGTATAAATAGTATATCAACACAAAGGTTTGTGGAAATTACAACATATAGATTCCACACATAATCTTGGAATAATAAAATCGAGAAGTATAGGTTTAACCCAAATAATTGAAAGTGGGTTAAGAAGTTCCCTTACAGAAATCAGATAGCCTAACAGCGTCACTTTAAAATTTAAAAAATTATTTGATGAGAGAAAAAATGGTATATCATCACTTGGAAATAAAATTTACATAAATAAGTATATATAAGAATATATCCCAACATAATAGTATGTGAATTAAAAGACATAAAAAAATAAGTCTTTTAAAAAGAGGAGGGTGAAAGGTCCCCTTACTGAGTTGGGTAACTTTCGAAACGTACACCCCATGGAAGAAGGGTCATACAATGAAGATGTAAATACCCATAAATGAAATTATACTACAAAAAGTGTATAATAATGGTCAGTACATACACCACTCAAAGTAAATAGTGGCAAACATTGCATAAATTTCACGGGAATAAAAGTGAGATGAAAAATCCCTTACGAAAACTCGGCAGCCTAACGACGCCACTTAAAACATCCAAAAATGGATTTATGAGATCAAATAGGGTATCTCATAATATGAACATAAAAATTATATTATGAATAATATAAAAGAACATCCCGATACATAAGAAAGATGATCTTAAAATAAATGACATAACAGAGAGTACTTAAAAAGAAAGAGAGAGGTTGGATCACTTACGAAAATGCAGCAGCCTAATGGCGCCACTCAAAACATCCAAAATAGATTGATGAGAGAAAATATGGTCTCCCATCATATGAACATAAAAATTAAAGTAATATTAATATAAAATAACATCCCAATAATAAGAAATACGAGCTTAAAAGGAATGACATAAAAGAGTGTACTTAAAAAGAAAGAGAGGGGTAGGATCCCTTCCCTCGTGTCCGACATGACTCGATCGTTCTTTAATCTCATGAATAATAAAATTTGGTCAATTCATTATTGCATAAGGAACTAGTTTATATATTATTATTCAGTTAATATCCCATATTATAATGTTATAATAATTGGTTAATAAAGTGAGTTCATATCAGACGTTTTTGTCGATATTCGGTACATGAGTAAACATTGAACTTGTTGGAAAATAACTTTCCATGTAGTTATAGGTATATCATCTCCAGAATATTATTAATTTTTTAAAGATCATATATATCCAGTATATATTAATTTTTTACTATTCCATAACATTTGGCGATAAAAAATTAAAATCACCGTTCATGGAGACAGTAGGTCGTACGTACACATGAACACTACTTTCATTTTTTTGTCATATTAACGGAATTAAAGTTAAAAGAGAGATATATATATATTATAATTCCAGAATGATATCCATAATGTAGATGTAATATATGACATATATATCCATTATATATATGTACATATAATAGTACATAACATTTGTAGATAAGAAATGAAATGTACCATTCATTGAGACGGTAAGCCGTACGTACGCATGAACGCTACTTTCATTACTTTGGCACATTAATGGAATTAAAACTAAAGGAGATATATATATATATTATAATTCTATAATAATATATATTTTATATAGATCACATAAGTTCATCAATTTCATTCTTTATACATTCCATGTATTGCATGAACGAGTCAAATCACTTGAGGGGGCGGTAGTCCACACTTTCTCAAATGAAAATATCGCATTTTCACAACATGAAAAGTATAAAGATATGTATTAATTATAAAATAAAGAATCATAGAGAGGAAATAAATATAATATATATCATAAATAAATATATTTCCATCCTAATGGCCACCTTGAGAGGTGGTATGAGAAGATAGAACAATCATCGTTTCGTGAGGCAGTAATTCACCATCCACAGAAATAGTATGTTCTTTAACCATTAGATGGAGGTGTGTGTTAGTGTAGCTAGAATAATCCTCATAAAAACATCCTAGTATATTGAATATACTGGTGTTGTTACAAAATGAATAAATAAAAATAGATTAATGTGTTGGAGAAGCAAAATAAAACAAAAGAACACTAGGGAAGACTTTACCTTTAAATCGGGTAACTATTTTGGATTTGATCTCAAAGGCTTCCTTGGAAAGAATTATGCCCAAAGTGAGGCTTGTAGAAGTAATATAGGGATGTGGAGAGACAACATTTGCAGGGGTTGGCAGATCCAAAGGCTTGAGATGTGTGGGTAAGGTGGTAGATGTGGGGGCCTTTTATAAGAGGATAGGAGGGGCACTCTTTGAAAGTTATAAAATGCTACTTTATTATAAAATGATTTTCGGATTTTAAAGTTCCCAAAATTATATATTTTGAGGAAAAGTTGACAATAGATAGAAATCCACCCATCCAATAGGTTTTTGACATGTTTAGGTCTTAGATTTTTCATTATCTTTTCATTTTATTTAAATCGTTAAATAATGAGGTAATCATTGCATCATCATGGCATCATAAAAAATTTAATTTATTTAATATTTAAAAATTATAAAATAAATCATGATTTAGGAAATCTTTTTAGATTTATAATTAATATTTATAGTAAAAAATATGACTTTTATAGCCCCATTTAATTTTTTTAGTAAAACAACTCATGTTTGTGACATTTTTATTTTTACTTTAAATAAAAACTTATTTATGTCATTTTCCTACCAAAGTGGCTCCATGGGGTCCACAAGATGACCAATGGATTTTATTGGTCGGCCATGACTCATAAAATAAGGGTAGGACATGTGTCAAGGCCATTTCATATTATTAAAACATTATTTTAACCTTAAATTACACTAATTACCATTAATCGCGATTAATAAAACTTAAAAGTTACTATTAACCAAAAATTATTTTAATCCCATTGAACCACATTTTACATCCTAATGAAAAACATGTGTGTCGGATTTTAGAAATTCAAATCACATAAGTGGAAATGTTTCATTTAAACGAAAAATCAGTTTCTTTAACTACCACTTAGTGGTTTCATTATTCATCAAAAATTGATGTTTTTCAGAAAAATAACAAAAATTCACCCTAAGATATATTTGATATTCCGAATTCAAAAATAATTTCTATTTTACAAAATTCAAAACATATAAGTTGCATTAGCTAATTTAATAATTAATTTCCATTGTCAAAACAAATAGCGTATTTTTAAGAAACAATATCTATTAAAAGATTGACACTAGTTTAAGTCCAATTTCAAATTGAAATTAATTCCAATGGCCACCATTGGATTAAATGGTAAAAATATATTCCAAATAAAATTTAATCTCAATTAAAAATATAATCTATCCATATAAATAAATCAGATCAAAAGGAGGTTTTGAATTAAAATACAACATTTTTCACTATTCATTAAAAATGAACTTTATCGAAAAAATAACAAAAATTTACAGAAAGTAAATTTTGATGTCCAGATTCTAAAGAAGGATTTTATTTTGTCAAATAACACATATAAAATTGTCAAATGTATATTTAAAAAGGGTTCTCCATTATAAGGCGGTTAATCGACCTTTTGAAGAATATTAGAAGATTCTTGCTTAAAATTGGATTCATTTGCATTTTAAGCCTCTATCATTTATTGGATAAAAGTAAAAATATTAGAAAAACATATATAATCATTTTTTAGTTAGTTCTGTTCATTCCCTCCATTACAAAATCTAGGCATTAACTACCATTTAAAATAATGTTATTTTATTATTAGAGTGCAACGTAAGATTTCAAAGAAACTCGTTGTTGCATATTGGGTACGCCATCGAGCATAGCGTTCCCATTAAAGTAATATTAATATTTTATTCAAAAATATGGATAAATATGAAAATTTCATATTCTTTATTTACCTGGGGTGTTACAGTATACCCAAAGAAAGAGGAATGAGATATGTCTTCTGATAGATCTACTAATTAAATTCTCTGAAATTATTCCCATTCTTGATAAAACCATATTTGAGGAGTTTTGAAATATTAATATGAAGGAGATTATTTATTTTAATGGAGTTCTATATACTATAATATATGATAAGGATCATGGGTTAAATCCTATTTTTTGGTGAGGCCTTCGAGAGTCACTGGGATCTCAGGTCCAATAGAAAATGACATACCATCTATATTCAAATGTCCATGTAGAAAGAGCTATACAAAATCTTTAGAATATGTGTCACACTCATATTCTTGAATTTGAAGGGGATTGGGATGATCATTTGGGATGGATGAGTTTTCTTATAATAATAGTTATTAATATATGATCATAATGTATCTATTTGTTTCCTTATATGACCATTCTTTTATATCTCTATTATTTTGGTCGGAGATTGGAAAAAGTTCATTGGTTATAATGAACATGGTCCAAAAAATTAATGTAAATATTCATTTCAATTTTCAAAGGATTTTAATAGTAGACAGGCAATAAAATTATTTTTCTAATCATGATTATAGAACTTTTGAATTCATAGTTGGTGACAATTTATTCAGGAAATTCACACCCCGTTTGGGTCATCGATGGCACGAGACGAAATGGGAACATGCTCCATTTTTTGGAACCTTTTGAGGTTTTTGAAAATGTGGGAAACATTTTTTACCATTTAACACTTCCACCATATATGACATCAAAACATAACAAGTTACATGTATCATAGTTGATGAAGTATGATTTTTATCCAACTCATGTTCTGAGATGGTGTAATCATAATGCTAAACCTAGTTTATCAATGAATGAACATCCAGTCAGGATAATTTATTTTCAAACCACTGTACTTAATGTGACAATGATACCTTTAGTTTGAGATCTATTGAAAACAGTTATGATTCGCATGAGACATGAGAGCACAATATAATAATATGAAAATAGTGGCCTCACCTTTTCGACATGGATGATTTCTCATAGGCTTTTTGGGGTTTGAAATTTTCTATGGTGGGGAGGTTTTAACATCTAGTTACCTTTCTTTTAGGTACGTTTTAAAAAGTCTATGTGGGATTTCATGTTCCTTTTCTATGTATGGCTGAGAATGTATTGGAAGGATACCTATAATGGTGGACTATATGATTTTTTCTATTCTTAGTTTTACTCCATTGTCTCTATAGATTATTAGATATTTACACTCCATTTAATACGGTTACATGATGTGTAAATAATAAATTATAATAAAACTAATTTTTCTCAAAAGGAGATGGATTTTTCATTGACTATGGGATTTTTCAATTACACAACATGTAATTGGGTTACTTTTTCGATAAATTCATGATGGTTTTTTTAAGAGGGATCCTATATGATTTCTATCTTCACCCTCTCTAGTTTTATATTCTATTGACCCAATAACCTTTCCTAATAAATCTTGGATCCCTACACCCCTTCTGGGTCATTTTTTTAAGTAATTGATTGTTGTTTCAATCGTGGTGTTACATTCTATGTAAGTGTTCTCCATGTATCACTATCTTTTTCTCATTTTCATCCTTGGAGCTTTTAATACCATCTTAGAATTTATGAATCTAAACACCATGTCTTGGAATCATGGTTCTATTTTAGTTCCTAGATTATCTATTCCTTCATTCTTATTGGTGGGTTCTGTTGTGGGAATTGAGTTTCCATGAAAAAGGTGGGTGGTTTCATCTTTGGTTGAAAATTTACAATACCCTAATTTTCATGAATCAAATTCAATATATTGATTTCAGTGGAATTAAATTCTTTCAACATGGTTTAAAAAGAAAAATTCCTATGAATTGGGGTTTTCATCTGTTTAGGAATGTAATTTGGAAAACCCCCCATTTCCATTGAATCGGGGCTTGTTTGTGGAATTTTTTTCAATTAAATTGTTGAATTTAATTATGGAAATGGATTTTATGGAAAATTGTGAAAAACCACAATTCCATTGAGTAAAGGGTTTGTTATTAAATTGATGTATTTTTTTAAATTTAATTGTTTAATTTAATTTTTGAAAGTCGAATGTGAAATTTTATGAAATCGTTTCAAATCATTATTTGTGAAAAATGGCTTCAATGGGTTTTGATATAAACCTTATGGTTTTATTATTGTGAAAAGTCATGATTAAAGAAAAATATTATAGTTTTTAAATTGAAATTGGCATATTCAAAAGGGAGAATGTGATTTAATTGTATTTCATGATGTCTTAAAATAAATTGTCCATCATGGTTTCAATTTAGAGAACACTCATGCCTTAGGTAGTTAGTGAGATATTTAAATAGAAAATTTTGATTCACAAAATTCTAAAACATAATATCAGAACATAACATCCCTTAAGTAATGGTGATATGTCTTCTTTGACATGAGTTCAAGGGACTTATGTACATACTTCCATTCACTAGTACTGTGTGATCCCAAGATCCTAGAACTATCATAGCTAACTAGGCATATGACCTTACTGATCGCTTGTTGTATTTCAAATTTATATATTCCATTATTGTAAATTGTTCTTAAATTCTTTGAGAATTTATATTAACCCTTTTATATAGAATGTTTTAAAAAAAATTGTGAAATTTTCCATTATTTTTTAAATATTCCATCATTTAAAAAATGAATCATGATTTTATAATGTAATTCAATCATTTTAAATGTAATGAATGATTTTTTTATATATGATTCTGAAATTCAAAACCTATTTATTTTTTGAAAAATTGAAATCACTTTATTGGTAAATTTAATATTGGAATCTATTATGAAATCCTTTGTGAGACCCAACTTGGTTTTTTAGCTCCAACCCTATTTGTGGATTCAAGTGTTTATAGACTACATCCTTACATGTTTGATCTGATGCAAAGCATCTTTTGGAGGTGGTGCTAGCTGTTGACCCTTGGACTTGGTGAGGTGCATCCAAAGGGACTTGGGTAGTTCATGCTATTTTTTTGGGTACTTGGTTGTATTACATGTAATTATTTATACCTGTTTGACTTCTGATACATTACTCATGGTTTATTTTCTCAAGATGTAGATATTTTTTTTGTTTCTTTTACATCTAAAATGATTTTGAAAAAAACATTACCACATTCATTTTGTATGATTCCAGGTGCTATTCACTGACCAGTGGGGATCATGGATTATCTTGGGGCTATATTAGGGTAAGATCATTTATCAGGTTACTAGGGTACCTAGGCTATTGCGTGAAAAAATAAGAATTTGTTCCATAATTGAGAATAAATACGCAGACATGGTAAGGTGATCAACAATATTGTAATTCCCTGACCCCATATGCCTTGATTCAGTGCATTATTTCAATATAATGGCATGATTATAGGGAATCAAATCTGGAAAGACTGATTAGTTTAACAGTCTGGGGAAATTAATTACATAAATGATCTATACATTAAATTTGGAAACATAAAATACAACATAGATTATCCTTTGTGAACACCATTATTATACCTACTTACCCTTGTATATCAAACATATTTTACATCATAACATCTTGGGAAAATAATAAATAAGAAAGGGTTGATCTCAAATGATCATTAAGGTTAAAAAGTACCTAATAAGTTTTAATAAATAAGCATAAGCTTTTATGGAAAGTGTAAAACTGAAACACAAGCCTCTTAAGCATTAACATGAACATAATATAGAAATAAAAATCAAATAATTCCACTTAAACATTCTCATGGATATTATAATAGTATAATAATCACATGTAATAAAAATGACTAATCTTAAACTGATAGAATATATTATGACCGATATCTGAAACATAACATTGAGCCCTAGGCCAAGACAACTAAAAATAAATGGTTATAGCCTCATCTAAATCCATATATGAAAATAAATGGGAATGGACTTAGCAATGTCCATATCTAGTTTCTCTCATGAGACCTACTGATACATCAATGGCCTATAATTATCCCCACACATTATGTACTAAGTCTAATACATTCCTCATATGAAAATGGTGAAACAAAAACAATACAAACATTCGTATTAAAAAATTATATACGAAATTTGATCACCTTAACCCTAAACCATGATTTGTATCTAAAACACACATCCCCAATAAAAATGATCATAATCCATTCAATAAAATATGGTAAATGATATCATAATATTTCGACCTCAATTAATAATAAGATCCAATAAAGGATGTTGAAATAGAAGAAAAATACTCTATTAAAATAATTTAAAAATTCTTCAATCAAATAACCCTTTTTCTTTAAAATCATTTCTTCAAAATCCCCACACTTTTAAATGAAGACCTTTTAAAAGACATTTTTGTATCAAAGTGTCCCATACCACATTGAAACATTTGAAAGTAATTAACATTTTAAAACATTAATGTCTATATAAATAAATCCTTAATACCATTTTTAATACATTGAAATTAATGAGAATCATTTAGAATAATAAATATTGAAAACATTTAATGAAAATGTTTTAGTTTAAGTGAACATTAAATAGAACCTAAAAAATATTCGTTTTTAAAAAATTTGAATGAAATTAAAAATATAATTAAAATGATCTTTATAATCCTTAACATAAATATAAATAAATATTCATGGTAATATCAAGAATATTGAAATAGAGAAAGGATTATTTCTTTAAACGTTCAAAGCATATCATGCATCATTAAACATTTAAATAATACGCCAAATATCATAAAATTAAAATTTAAATACCATGAAGTTAAATTTATTTATGATATCAAATATAACAGTGGAATTACATATACCACACATAAGAAATAGGTGGTGAACATGGCTTATATCTCCAGAAAATTAAAAGTGAGATGGAATTTCCATTACTTAAGTTTGATATTATTTGTATGTGTCCAAAACACTTGTATAATGATTTTAAACAAATTATTAACTTATACCATAATCATAGAAATCTTTATGATATTATATCTGAATGTTTTCATTTATATCACACATTTATTATCAATTCCACGTTAAATCAACGTTTCAGTTAATAATTTCATTGTTTATCGTGCGTGATTTGAATTGTTATTCTTGATCATGTTAAATGGATCATGATTTACATAATTACATAATGTCTAACACGATCCACATATATAAAATATATATATATATATATTATATAAATAAATACATAATATAGATATATTAAATGGAATACACCGTTCATAGAGAAGGTAGGTCGTACGTACGCATGAACATTATTTGCGTTTTCTTATTATCATCAATGGAAGTAAGTGAATGTAATATATGAACATATATATATATATATATATATATATATATATTATTCTAGTAAAATTATTATATCAAATTTCTCATAATTATTAATAATATATATTATTATAATCATACTTGAATGGTGAACGTGGAAGATGAATCTCATTGCGTCGTGGAGACAGAAAGCCGTACGTATGAATGAGTGACTATATCATTCTGTATTGGTAAATGGTATGGAATTGGATGGAATATAAATTATAAAGAAACAATATTATATAATATTTATAATCTAAATCCTTTATATTCATATTTATGACCATTTAAATAAATAATATATTAAAAAACAGTTTACACCACGACATGGAGACAGTAAACCGTACATACGAACACATATCGATATTGTCATTCGTATGATGGGTAAAAGAAGGAATACAAATTTACCATAATAATAAAAAAATATTATAATATAATAAATTTTGGATTTGTTACATCGGAATGGAAACAACATAGAAAGAGAAGGCTCATGAAGAAATGAATGTTGAATTATGTGATAAAATAATTAACTCTTTTTCGAGTATCTCCATTTGATTTTCATAGAAGGACTCCTTATGATGGATTCAGCTAAATGTATGGCCCTTGGGATATAGTGAGGGATATTGGTAGATTAAATGAGAAGGGTTTGTATTTTCCAAAGAGAATTGGATGTTTTAAGTAAAGAGAAGGAGATGCACCCTTTTATACGAGAGGTGAGGGTCACTTTTAGAGGATGTTAAAATATAAATTTATTATAAATTTATTTTCAGATTAATATAGCTCTAAAGAGATTTATTTCAAATATAATATAATTATGGGTATGAATACTCTAATAAAATGTATTTTAGACAAGCGTGGGTCATAAAATTTACCTTATATCTTGGATTTAACCCTTAGATAAACAGTTTAACTCTTACCGTGTCTTCTTGTATTTTTATACAATTGGGTCAATATAGTTTGTATAAAATTCCAAAAAAATCACAATTTGATTCTTTATTCCATTTATGAAATTATAATTTTTATTTGGATCAAAATTATATATTTATGACTTTTATATCATTTAATAAAATAGTATTTATTTTAAAATATCAATTCTGTCAGTTTTAATACAATTCAATATTTTAATTTTTAAAAATATCAATACAATATGATATCTTCAAAACAATACTTAAAATATATCACTAAAATGCCTAATTTATCTATTAAATTATAATATGTTATCAATTTAGTAGAATTATCTTTATTTTAATATTTTTAAAAGCATTTATTTTATATCTCAATTAATTAATTTATTATTGCATCATCATTGTGTCACCATTAAAATTAATTATTTAAGGTCTAAAAATTATAAACAAATTATGAAGATGAATGTAAATTTCTTATATTTCTTAATAATATTTATATACTACTGTATCACTTATATAACCTCATATTAAAAATAATATAGTTTTTAAAATATGAATATGACTTTTTTAACTCTTCTATATAAAAATATACTAAATGTCTTAATCTAACACAAGTTGTATAAAAATGATCATAATTAAAACCTATATTTTATTTGGGTCAAAAAATATTTATCCAATGAAATAATGACATATGTTGTGGTAATCTTATATTATTATAATTTTTTTACCTTTAATTACTATAGTTAACTTTAACTATGGTAAATAAAATTCAGAAATTACTATTAACCAAAAATTATTTTGATTTTATTGGACCATATTTTTCATACTGATTACAACCATGTATGCTTGTTTTTAGAAATTAAATTCAAAGTAGTTGTAAAATTATTTTTAATTCTAATATGTGAATGTGGCTATATGGTAGGTACAAAGGCGTTAAAAAAGTTCACTTAATTTTTTTTTCTAATTCTATTATAATAATGGTTCCAATGAAATAAATTATGTTAATAAATTTATTATTTATCTATTGTGACTTTAAATAAATTATTTTTAAAATCAATATTTATATGAAAAAGTCGGGTTTTATCAATAATGCAGTGTTTTCCACTATTTATCAAAAATTGAATGTTTTTAAAAAAATACCAAAATTTTACCATAAGCTAATTTCAATATTGTGAATTCAAAAATGAAGTGTATTTTAGCAAATTAAATTCATTATATTGTAAAAAATTAATTTTAGTATTGTTAACAAAAGGATATAAAAAGTATTTTATTTAAGAAAATAGTATTTATAAACATATAATAATTTTTCCGAAACCTATACATTTCAATATAAATATGTTTTATCTATGTGAAAAAATTATAAATAACATTTAAAATTAATTTTTAAATATTCATATTGCTATATTTAATTTATATGTTATAAATTTATCATTTAAATAATTATAATACTAAATTGTTGTTTCACATAAACTCAATGTTTCATGTAACGAAAGCCAAGACAGTATTGGGTGAAATATATTCAATTGAGTTTATTTAAGAAGTTAAAGTTCAAAGAAGTCATGGGGTGTTAAATTCCCCCATCCTTTAAAAAATTATGTTCTCAAAATTTAAAATTGGACTTCAAAAATTTAAGGATGATATTAAAAAATCACATTTTGTAAGACTCACATAAAAAATAGTGTTACAAAAATATACTCTTAATAAAAAGGAAAAATAAATGTGAAGGTCAACACTAAATTAGGATTTATTAAAGGATAAATTCAGTTTAAAGTAGAGATATTTACTTGGAGGGAAAATGTAAATATTTATAGGTAGTGATTGAGGTCATAAATCACAAAAAAGTGACAAATAAAAAGCAAATTACGGGACTTAAAGCCGTAAATCTATGATAATTTAACATACCATCAGTTCAAAACAATTTAAGATATTTAGATAAAATATTTTCTGAGATACTATTTACTATTTTTAGTGAATTATTTTACTCTCTGGAAATAACTCCAGAAATAATAGTTGATTTCTTTCCATGTATCAATGTTATTCTTTGGTTGTGAATAGATCTATTTTCACTTCATTTCATTCACCAAAAGATGGATATTCCAGATGATTAAATATTCATGAATCAATTTTAACAAATCATATTTCCCATAATTATTTAATTCATCCATTAAATTTTTACTAAATCCAAAAATGGTAGCACAAAATATCTAATAAATCATACAAAAACCCCCAAAAATAATATCAAATGTTCAACTTATCCTATTCCTAATTTAATTATTTTCCAAAATAATTTTCTCCAAATTCATTACATAAAAAGGTTTACAAATTTCCAAAATCAATCCTTACATTAGATACCAGAAAAAACATAATTTAGCTCTTATTTCCACAATATAAATATTTTTTCAACTTTAAATCCTTAATGAAAACTCTTATTCTTCAAAATCCATAATGAAGTAGTACTGAAATACAATCATTTAATATATCATGAATCATATAACCATAGAACCATTTATGTAATAATTCTTGAATAAAAAAATAACCTTAATCATTCTACTTTACTCTTAAAACATTAAATATGCTTAAAAATATTATTCCTTAATAACTCATTTATCCAATTTATCTTTTGTATATTCTTCATTATCAGCAGTATAACCATTACTTGTATATCCTTGATGATTATAACCATTGACCAAAACTCAATGCACAATGTGATAAACACTAATCATATTGATATATTCCTAAAGAATCATTTATTGGATCTTTAAATTATTCCATCTTAGTCTCAATCCATAATTACATAGGATTAACCAAGGTTATCCATTACCAAATATAATGGATGATATCATATATATAGACTTATCCTTAAAGTCATTCGATGTGTTATGTTTTGTAGTCTATGTTTTCTAAATCTAATATCACTGGTTTTTTCCAAACTTCATGTGATAGCAATTATAATTCTTCACTCCAGATTTCAAGAGCCTATGCATTATTTTAATACATTGGCATGATTACAAGGAATCAAATCCATAAGTAATGATTAGTTTATAAGTATTGGGAAATTTATTATATAAATTATCTTTATCCTAAAATTTGAATCATAAAATACAACATAGATAATCATTTGAGAACACCATTATTCTCATAGCATAACCATGCATATCCAACATAATTTACATCCTGGCATCTTGGGAAAATAAAACCTATGAAATGGGTGAGCTCAGATACACAGTAAGGTTAATCAAAAAAATAAGCTTTTATAAATAAGCATAAACTTTTAAGGAATGTATAAAACTGAAACAAAAGACTTTAAAAAATAATCATTAACTTAATATGGAATGAATAAGTTAAATAATTTCATTTAAAAATTCACATAGATATTCTACTAGTCGAATAATCACAAGTAGTATTAATAAATATTCTCATAATGAGGGAATTAATAATGCCATAAATTTTAATCATACTGTCGAGTCCTTGGACAAGACATCTAAAAATAAAGGGTTATGGCCTCAGCCAATTCCGTTTCTGAAAATTAATAGGCATGCCTCGACCAAGTCCTTATCTAGTTTGTCTCGTTAGAAATACTAATTCATCATTGGGCTATAGAGAAGCTTTCTTATCACTTACAAATCCAAATACATTCTCATAAGAAAATGGTGAAACATAAACAACAGAAACATTCATATTAAAAACATGTATACTAAATATGAACACTTTAACCGTAAACCTTGAATGGTATCTAAATAAAACATCCACAATCACACAGATCATTAACCATTCAATAAAACATGGTAAATGACATCATAGGAGATCAAACTCAATTAAACATAAAATCCAATAAAGGATTTCAAAATAGTTGAAAATACTCTTTTAAAATCATTAAAAGTATCTTTAGGTAAATACCCATTTTTCTTTGAAATCATTTATTCAAAAGATGGGAACTTATAAGATAATTCCATTAAAAAAGAGATTATTGAATCAAAGTGTCCAATTCATCTTAGAACATTTTTAAATTATTTAACATTTTAAAACATTCGGGTCCATATAAATAAATCCTAAATACCATTTTGAAAAAAGGACATTAATGAGAAAGAATTTGAAGAATAAAATTTTAAAACATTCGAAATGAAGTTTTAGTAAAAGAATCGATAACATAAAATGTTGAAAATATTCCTTATGAAAACATTTGAATGAAATTAATAATATACATAAAATATTATTTATAATCCTTTATGTACATATAAATAAATATGTATGATAATATCAGGAATATTGAAATAGAGAAAGGATTAATTCTTTAAACATTCAAAGCATCCCATACCACTTTGAGCATTTAAATAATAATATGAATATCTTAAAATAAATATTTTAATACCATGAAAATAAATTTATCCATGATATAATATGTTATAGGGGCAGTAAATACACCACCTATATGAAATATGTGGTTAAAATGACTTATATATCATGAAAATTGAACGTGAGACTGAATTTCCTAATGATCAGTGCAATACTTTCTATATGTGTGTGAAACTTGGTATAATGGTTTAAAACATATTAATAACTTATAAAAAAGTCACAATAATATTTATTATGTCATATATTATTATTTTGTGGATTTATATTACTTATATATTAACAATTCATTGTTAAAGCAACGTTTCAGTTAATAATTGCATTGTTTATCATACATGTTTTGACTTTTTATTATAGATCATATTAATTAGATAGTGATATACTTAATTCCAGTATTTATAAAATTATTAATATATCAAATATATATTCATTATATATTATATACATAAGATAGATATATGAAATGGAAAACACTGTTCATGGAGATGGTAGGCCATACGTTCGCATGAACGTTGTTTCCCTTTTCTTTTCATATTCAATAGAAGTAAGTGATTGAAATAAAATTATATATATATATATATATTATAATTGTATTATTATATAATATATTTCATACTTATTAATATTATAAATCTTTATAATCATCTTTTAGTGGTGAACGTTCATGAAGAATCTCATCGTGTCGCGGAGATGGTAAATCGTACGTACGCACTAGCGACGATATCATTCTGTATTGGGAAGGGGTAGTGAATTGGATGGAATATGAATTATAAAGAAAAAATAATAATTCATATTTATTACATAAATCCTTTATATTCATATTCATTCCTATATAAATAATGTATACATGAACAATATTTTACACCATGGTGTAGAGATGGTAAGCCGTAAGTACACATGCATGTTGATAATGTTTTTTGTATTATGGGTAAATGGAGGAATTAGTTTTTTACTTAATCAAAAAAAATTATTATCATATATTTTATAATGTATTTATTACATTGGTATGGAAAAAAACATATAAACAAGTGGTAGAAGATAAAAATAACTTTGAAAGAGGTGGTAAAACAATTACGTATTTTTTTGGGTATCGCTTTTTGATTTGCACAGAAGGAATCAATAGGATGGATTTCTACACAAATTATTGCCTCTAGTATCTAATGAGTGAAGTTCGGATAGGAAATGGGTAGTTTTTGGAAGAGTCAAAGGGTTTTCGATGTGTGACGCAAAGAGAATGAGATGTTCCCTTTTATAAGGGAGGTGATGGGCACTTTTGGACGATCTTAAAAAATTAATTTATTATAAATTTATTTTTGGTTTAAAATAGATAAAAGTTATTTAATTATAGGATAAGATGATTAGGGGTCTAAATAGTCTAAAAATAAATTTTATACAGTATTTGGTCATAAACATAACCTTATTTTTTGGATTTAACCCTTAGTTAAACGGTTTAACTCTTACCGTGCATTCCTGTATTTTTAAACTATAGAGTTATTATAGTTTAATAAAATACCAAAAGAAAAAAAATTGGATCATTTATGAATTCTTTGAAATTATACATGATAGTTTCCCTAACAATATAGTTTTATTACTTTTATTTCATTTAATAAAATAGTATTTGTTTTAAAATTTCATTTACGACAATTTTAATACTGTTCAATATTTTTATTTTTCAAAATATCAAACCAACAAGATAAATTTGAACAAATAATTTAAATATGTCACAAATTTTTTTAATGTATCTATAAAATTAGTGCGTGTCATTAATTAAGTGGAATTTTATTTGTTTTAATATTTTTAATATCTTTTAATTGATATCTCAATTAATTAAAAATTACTACATCATCATTCTGTCAACATTTAATTTAATTATTTAATGTATAAAAATTATAAAAAAAATTATCATGATGTAGATAAATTTCATATATTTATAAAAACTATTTATTTTTGACCATATCACTAATATAACATCATATTAAATATAAAATAGTTATTAAAATTTGAATATGATATATTTAACTGTTCATTAAATAAAATATAATAAATTTCCTAATCTAACACAAGTGGATTAAAAATGATCATAATTATGAACTAAGATATATTTGGGTTTAGAAATACTTATCCAATGAAATTAGGAAAAGTGTTAGGGTAATTTTCTGTTGTAATAACATGTTTTACTTTTTATTATCCCATTTACTCTTAACCGTGGTAAATAAAATTTAAAATATATTATTCAAAAAAAAAACTAGATTCTATTAAACCAAATTATTCGTAATTATTACATCAATGTATGTAAATTTTTGAAAATTAAATTCATAGAAGTTGTAAAATTGCGTTTAATGCTAATATACGAATGTGGCTAGAAGGTAGGTAAAAAGACATTAAAAAGGTTTAATAAATTTTATATAAAATTCTATTTAAATAATGATTCCAATGATCTAAATTGAGTTAATATATGTGTTATTTATCTATTTTACATTAAACTAAATTTATGGTGAATTAATTATTTAAATGAAAATGTCAGTTTTTAACAATAATGAATTGTTTTTTACTATTCCTCAGAAATTGAATGTTTTCAACAATTTACCAAAAAAATTACTCTAAGATAATTTTGATATCCTGAATTCAAAAATAAATTTTATTTACCAAATTCATTTTATAAGAGTGTCTAAAATTAATTTTAGTATTTTTCACAAAAGGATATAAAAATTTGTTAATGTTTGAAAATAGTACTTCATAACATAAAACTATTTTACCAAAACCCAAACATTTCATTGTAAATAGGTTTTATTTTTGTGAAAAAATTATAAATAACATTTTATTTTTTTTTATTCTTATTCATACTACTATATTTATTGGATAACTTATAAATTTATTGTTCAAATAATTACATTGTTAAAGTGTTGATTTGCAGAAAAGAAATCTTGCGTGTAACATAAGGCAAGTCATCATTTTGTGAAATATATTCCATTGATTTTCATTAGAAAGATAACGTGTCATGAATTATTGGGGTGTTTAAAATATCCCATATTGAATAATTTTTTCTCTGTGTCTTTGGAAAATAATTCTCAATGTCCATAGTGGTATCATACCATTTCCACAGGATAATAGGTAGAGTTTTCAAG
Source organism: Viscum album (assembly GCA_963277665.1). Taxonomy (NCBI): domain Eukaryota; kingdom Viridiplantae; phylum Streptophyta; class Magnoliopsida; order Santalales; family Viscaceae; genus Viscum; species Viscum album. Next base: position 943,838,158 of record OY728121.1, on the reverse strand, counting down.
AATCCATGAGGATTCTTTGTTCAATACATTACCAAATGAAAAAACATAAATCATGATAGATAATTGGAAATATCCCATTTCATATTATCCCACCAAAAATTTTCTTTCAAATCTTGATGCCTTATGGTTCTACCCATGTGTTTTGAAAAAATAGAATTGTATGTCTAATCTAATAATTCTAACATAAAACATGGTATGAATGGTAAATATAATCACATTACATACTTCAAAATCCTATATTCATATATTGTGTTTCCCAACACCCCATGATTCACAACGTCAATTCTATTTTGAATATTCTTATCATCAGTTTAAGGAAATTTTATTTTCTCAAATAAAGATTGTTTGGAAATCATTTATAAAAGAAGTGATGTTTACCCTATATTAATGAATCCAACATCCAATTATTTTAAATATATTAATATATTATCATTGTAGCTCCTAATATTATTTAATATCCAAGTATATTTTATACCCAATGCATCATCTAATTTATTTACCTTCTTATGGTGGTACTGTATTAAGAAATCAGAATCCTTGAGTAATTATAGAAAGATCCTTTATATCATGTTGATCTCCTTCTATGAGAATATGTATTTAAAACATAATTGATCCATATATAATTCACATCTTTCAATATATACTTAATTCCTCACAATATTTAATGAAAATATAATAACTATCAACTCTAAATCATTGTTGGGATAATTATTTTTACTGATCTTTATCTACATTGACTCAAAGAAAATAACTGTAACACCCCATGATTCTATATTATTTTTATTTTGAAATAAATTTCATTTCATTTGTATTGTTACATATTCTAACACCGAGTTTAAACCAATAGTGCTATACTTTGACAATATTTTTATTTAAACACGATTATTTTATCCTAGCCGTTAAAATTAGTTCCATGAATAGGAATAATCAATTTATAAAAAATATAAATAAATATTTATTTAATTAAAATTATTTCATTACTTTTTCATAAATACGTATTCAGTTTTTTATAAAAGAACATTATATTTCAAAAATATATTCCCCTTAAGATGTTTTTATTGAATTTTGTGTTCAAATATTATGAAAAAATTTCTACTAGGTTTTATAAAATTTTATGTGAAGTAGTGGATATTAATTTTTGACTAAATAGATGAAAATTATCATAGGGTGATATTTATGGGTTTCCACTAAATTGAATAATTTTTAGAGAATAGTATAAAATAATGTTTTTTATTAAAAACTATTGTTATAATGAATTTACAAGGATCCGAATTGAATTAAATTTTCTCAATATTAGAGTACTTTATTTACATTATTTATAATACCATTAACATCAATAGAATAAATTTTATCCTTGATTTTAGTATAAAAATGTTTTAAATATAATTTATTTTTTGCAAACCCACTTTTCATAAAATTCTACAGGTTTAGTTTTAAATGATATTATATAAATTTATTGATTTTATTCTTGAAAAATAAATTAAATATTTATAGTTATAAGGGTTAAATTTGATAATTAGTTAATTTTTTCATTATAAATAATGTAATTGGAAATTATTTTACAACTTCATAAGGGAAAAATGGTAAAATAATATTTAATCATTGGTTTAATGATTTAAAATTTCACAAAAAAGTCATTTATCCAATAAGATGAAATTAGTGAAGTCATGTTAAACCATTTCATATATACAATCAAGAATTATTCTATATTTCTTTGGTTATGGCCTTTATATTATATTATAAAAATAATATATTCAAAAGGTCACTATTTAAAAATTTCATTGATAAATATAACTGATTTGGGATGTGTGAAATCTTTAAATAAAATTCTATAACTCTCAATATTACATTAATGTATAAGTAAATGAATATTTCCAAAAATGATAGAAATAATATTTTATATTAAATTATACATTATTAAATGATTTAAATTCTAAAAATAAATTATTAACCAGGTGGGTGTGATATGGTTTAAAATAAAAACCATAGCCCATTTATGGGTCACTTTTCCTTTTATTTTAACAATATTGACCATTAAATATACGAAAAAAATGATTTTTTAATAATTGTCAAAAGGATTAACTAGTAGTTAGAACTAAGATAAATGGTTAAAATCAATTAAACTATTGTATATTTTATTGTATAACTATATTTTAACATATCCCCGTCATATCAAATAATTATTTCCATTTGGAGTGACTTTATAAAAATTATTAATTCGTATAAATGTAATACTTTAAGTAATTTCATGAGTGCTCCTCTACTCACATATTAAATTTATCCTTTTATCCTATATTAACCACACATGTATTGGATTATATATCTTTTAAAATTACACATAATACCATACTAATTTCCATTAACACATCCCAGATCATCAGGTATGCCAAAAAGTTTATCCCTTCAAGTCGTAATGTTTAAGCTAAAATAGGTTTCTCAAAAAAGAGATATAACTATTAATTGATCCTTTTAAAATTTATTTCATTTTATACCACCTATAAATCAGTAATATACATTATAAAAAAGTTAGGTATATAATACATATTTAATATTTATTAGTATTATGTAACTAACATTATCAATCAAATTTCTATATTATGGAATGCAAAAACATAGGTCATGCTTATTTACAGTATACAATATCAATGTATCGATGTAATTTGTTTTTCATAAAAACCATACATGGATAGTTATAATGAAAGATTTAATTAGTATATTTGTTATTTATGATATTATTATTATTCAATATTGATGAATTATTATTTACCACCCGTTCACTGAATCTATGAAAAAATAGAAACATCGTTAATTTTTATCTACGACCTATTGTCTTCGTGATCTTTTTAATTATTTTTTCTGTCTCAATATTATATGTGTGACACTATATATAAAATATAATATATGATACTTATATATTTGATAATATTATGGAGAATATGGAACCATTATAAAAGTATAAGGACCTAAATTTCATAACTGAAACATCCATGAAACACGAAATAGTTAAAACCCTTAAATGACTATTTTTATAAATAATTATTAATATATGAGTTTTTAAATGTTGTATGTGTATCATATATGATATTTTTATTGAGTCGTTATTCTTTTAGAAAATTATATTAAAAATAAATTTATTATATAGGAGGTTACTAAAATTTTAAAGAAAGTCGAGATTCAATTAATGGACTATTTCACAATATCATCATCATTATAGATTCATTATGTTTAAGTGTATTTTATGGAAATTATTTTTAACTTCAATAATAAGTTAAATATAATTTCCTAACCAATATTTACTTCTAGAAATATTATTTTTTTTCCGTATTTTCCTCTCTTAATTACTCAGTATATATAAAATATATTTTTATGGAAAATACATCATGTTTTTCTTTTAGTTAGAAATAGTTTCCTTCCATACCCACATTTTCATTAAAAAATATTCAATAATTTATTTTTTTAAATGTTTTTTTGATTTATGAGTGTCATTTATACTCCATTTTTTTTATAAAAATTCATAGAAGGAATATTCTTGTAAATTTTCAAATAAGGAAAAAATTAATGAAGTTGTGAAGATAATCATTATTTTAACATACACTTTAAATAATATTTTCCTACCAATATGACTGATCATTATTTTGAGGACCACACTACATTTTTTCAAGATTATATTTAATGACTGTTTTTTCCTAAATATTTAGTAACTTTTTATATATTGCATATATGATTTCAAAATGAAAAATAATTTTGCAGATCAAATATTTTACAAATATTTTAAAATTATTTTCACACATTTAACATCCTTTTATAATTATTATTATTTACTATTAATATAATATAATTATACCATCCTACATTTTTCTGTATATGTTTTAGGAATAGTTAAATTTGGGAAAACACTAACATTACATACATATATTTCCTAATAAAGATAGGTACTGGTTATAAGTAATGTTGATTAAGTTGTATAATTTATTAATATGATTAATGAACTAGAAATATAAAATAAAGGGTGCGAATATGAATTACAAAGCCCCTAAATGTAATGATAGGTATCATGAGACTAATCATGTTGGGAGTTTGGATGGGGAATTAGCCAATTATGTATGATGTCTATGCCAACACTACTAAAAATCCTACCTATACCAGTGCATCTATACCAAAGGTTTATACAAAACATTGGGAAAGGGTACATTGAAAACACTTTTCTGAACGTCTTGGGAAAACCGTTGGGAATGGGTCCACTTTTCCCAATGGTTTTGCTGAAACTGTTTGGAATGTGTACTTTAAGGCCACTTTTCTTAATGATTTTCCCAAACCATTAATGAATGGTCAAATTTTCCCAAGGGTTTTTCCAAAACCATTGGGAAATGGTACATTGAAGACAATTTTCCCAAAAATGTTTTTATAAAAATTAGGAAATGGTTCACTTTTCCCACCTTTGGGAAATGGTAGATTGAGGCCACTTTTCCCAATGGTTTTCCCAAACCATTGGGAAAGGGTCCACTTTTCCCAATAGTTTTCCAAAACTATTGGGAAAAGGTACATTGAGGAAACATTTCCCAATAATTTTCCCAAACCATTGGGAAAAGTTCCAATTTTCCCTACTATTATGGAAAATTTTTAAGAAAGGGTAATTTGAGAGCAATTTTCCGAAATGTATGGGAAAACCTTTGTGAAACGGTGGGTAATTATACCAACAGTTCTCAAAACTGTTGGGAAAGGCCTATCGGAATGGTTTTGAGAAACGTTGGGAAAGTAGCCTTATTTTTTATGAGAACATTTATCGAATATTGTCAAATAAATAATTATATATTATATATATATATATATATTTAGCATAATATATTCACAAATGAAACTATAAAATAATGGTAAATTAATTGATATATAACATCGAGGATGTAGGTCCAAACCTGCTCTATAACATTTTTTTATATATACCTATCCAAATTTTTTGGGAAAACCGTTGGGAAAGACCTATCCCAACGGTTTGGAAAACCATTGTGAAAGACCTATCCCAAAATATCTCAAACCATTGGGGTGGGTATTTCCCCACGCCAAATGCCTTCCCAAATAGTTGGTATAGTCTATTCCAACGGTTTGGTGACCTATAAAAACTGTTCTAAACCGTTGGTATATGAAATTTTTCCATTAGTGGGATGAGGGATAAAGAGATGGAATCTTCTTCATAACATCAAATTGAGAAATTAAAACCACGTTTAGATAATCAATGTCTATTTCGATTGACTTGGTTTTTTCCAACATATAAATATAGATATAAAGTTGAAAAACTAGATGATTTTTCCTCATGTATATTTTAGATCTTAACATTCATCTATGATCATTAAATTTTGAAGTTGAAAGAGAGTTTTATTTTAGACCATCTAAATATATCTTAGTTAAATAAATATCATCCTTTGTAGAAGTAAACTCATGAAGAACCATATCAAAAACATAATCCATTACTCTATAGCATGAATGCTCTCATGATCATCCAAAATTGGATCTACCAAAATTCTATATAAAATAATAGGAAAAGGTTCCTTTGGTGGACCACTTCTTCTATTTTTTCTAATCAAGGGACGTTCTTCTATATATGATTCCTTTTCTACACTGAAATGCTTTGAAATATTATTTATTCCATAGATTTCTACTTTTTGAAATCAGGTAGGTTGATTAAGAGAGAATTCATATAGAAAGTTTATTTCCTATAAAATTGGATGGTTATGATTTGAATAAACATTATCATGAAAGGAAAGTGTTTTTAACACACCAACTTATACAAAATTAAAAATTCAATGAACATCACCATGGGATTATTTATATATAATCTGTTTTATCTCCACTTCATAAATATTCAATATAGGTGAAATGACCCTAACAACTGTTTCTTGATGCTGATATTGAAAAACAAAATCTTTATCTTCTTGACCAATAATACAAACCTTATAACATATTTTATCCATAATAGATTATTCAATGATTCCAAATTTTTTAATAAGAGATGCAATATTTTTTCCATAAAAAATTGTCCTGCCTTTTATTCTCTTAGTTATAGGATCTTCATCTTTTTATCCCTATAAATTTTCATGAACATCAACTACACCGACAATACCAATCTCCCTCTCAACCCATGTATGGATATTATAACGACCCAAGTTTTAATGAACCGTTGTTTTTTTCTAATAAATTTAATTTTCCTTGATGAATTTTGTTTCCTGATAAATTTTGTTTTGAATTAGTTATTCAATATAACTAGTTAATATTATGATACATGCAATACTGACATGTCTTCTGTTACATGCAACACTATGTTTATACAAAACAATATCTTATTATTATAATTAATTAAATAAGATAGTTATAACACAGAAATTACAAATTGTAATATGAATATTCACAAATAAATTTTAAAATATAATTTTTTATGGTTTTATGTAAATAAATTCAAATTATGACAAAAATAAAATAAAATTTTGGTAGGGCCTCAAAAATTAGAAAATATTATTTTCTCAAATGAGATGATTTTCATTACCTTAGTGGAAAATTATAAAATTAATTTTATATCATATAAAATATTTAATTTTATAAAATAAACATAATTTTTCAATTCATAATGTCAAAATTATCTTATGGTGAATTTTTTTATTTTTATAAAATGATTCATTTTTGTATGCATAATAAAAAATAATGAATATCAATTAAAAAAATATTTTTTACTAATTCATTTTTATAGTAAAATTATATTTTGATTTGGTTTTATTTAATAATTAGATATGTTTTATATAATTTATTCCAATTTATGTCATTGGAACCAATTTCCCATTGAATATGGATATAAAAACATTCCAAATATTTTTATTTTTTTTCTTACAAAAAACCTGTTATCAAAACATGTCTACGAGATTAATTTTAAAATAATTTCTTCCAATTATAAGATTAGTATTTTTATAAAATGACTTCATATTTGGAATAAGAATAATTTATAATTTATAATAAGTTCAACTTAGTTTGTCATCAATAATATTATGAAATATAATTAAAATTAAATACAGTGATTAAGGTATTTTTTTACTTAATGGTTAAACATTTTTATTAAAAGTCCAAATAAATTATACACATATATAAAATGTCTTTTCTGAATATATTTAGACCATTTACCATATTTTATAATAATTTAACAATTATTTGTGGATAATTATCTAAGGGAGTCCTCTGAATTGGGTTTATCATTTATATTTACAAGAGTTCCACTCAACTAAAAAAGGGAACTCACCCCCTCACTTCTCTACACATCTCAAGCCCCAATGGATTGGATAATATATACCATATTATCCTCCCAAATTACATCTGTTCATCCCATAATCCACACTTTGCGATTAAATCCGATAAAGAATCACTTTTTGGATAACCAAGAGGAGTTACCCAAATAGGGGGTAACATATTTCCACAAGATCTTTTGTTTTATTTTCATTCTCCACCCATAAAATATTCTTATAACATAAATATATAATAACTTCACTATATTCAATATTTTAAGATTTTATTATTATATGGTTTCTACCAATACTTACAGACACTTCCATCTAATGAGTAACATACATACCGTTCTTGTGTACAATGAAATACCACCTCACAAAATGATGTTTTCTATTTTTTCTTTAACTCCTATTATGGTTACAAATTATTAGAGAAATACTGTTTTTATAATGATTTAATTATGATTTTTTAATTATTATATGGAAAATTTCTTCATGCTTTCCAGTTTTTGGTAAATATGATAACTTCGTTTGTGGATGTGTGGACTACCGCCTCCTCAATACGATGTGACTAATTCACATAGTACATTGATTGTATTAAAGATGATTTTAGTGAAATTATATGATAGATATGACATATTATCCTAATTTAATTACAATAAATATATATATATATACACATACATATATGTTATTCACATTATTTCTTATCAAAGGGAAATAAAATGGTAACAATGCACATGCATACGTACGACCAACTACCTCCATTAATGGTATATTTAACATTATATTCATAACATTATTGATTATATTAAATATTTATATACATAATATTCATGATATTTATATCATGTATTAAAATCTTTAAAAATGTAAATCACGATATAAGTAAGAGTATTTAGAATAGTAATTCAATATACATATGAAAAACAAAGAGGATATTTCCTGAAACGTAACATTAACAAGGATTGATAATAAACAGGTAATATAAAGACTTTTATGGTATTAGATATATGAATATGGTTTTTTTGTGTATTTATAATAAAATTATATTGATTATACATTATTTTTTAATGATAAAAAATATAGTCAAGACATAAGTTAAGTGATTTCTAGTCTCACTTGTACATCTATGAGACATATACCTTATTTATCACACATTTATTTTGTGTTTTGTATATAGAAACCATGAATTTATTATATATTTATTATCCTTAAATTTATGTCAATTTACATTCCCATTTTATGAAATCTAAATACTAGGGTTTTATGGTTCAAAAATTAACAAATCAGTCCTGTAGTTTTCTCACAATTTTCTTTCATTGAGACACATTTTTTGTTATGCATCTATATTATTTTACAAGGTGTATATACTTCCATATGGAATGGTATATCATGACTATATTGATTTTAATTATATTTTAAGCCTCATTTAATTTAATTTTCTTACATAGGGATTCTAATTAAATGTTTCCACGTTGTAAAATATTATTTTAACAATCTCATCATTTATTGAGATTGCTTATGATTATTTTTTCATTGATGATATATTAGGATCCATTTCTAAGTAACATAGTTTAATTTCGTTATTCTATATTTATAAATGATATATTCACATATTAGAACAATTTTTTCACACTTGGGTACAAAAATAATTAATAAAATGCATTTAATAAAATATGATCTTATTTCTCCCATCGGTTGGAGATATGTTTTATCCAGAAAATAATTATTTCAAAAATGTTTTCAGAATTTTTTTTTAAATTATCTATTATGTTCATTTTCATGAATAAGTATTTCAACAATTATTTATGGTTTTCAAACTTTCCTTTATATTTTTTCAATTATATTTTGAAATAAAAAAGTTTTTAAAAATATTTTTTGTTTTAAAAATCATTTTTCAAAGAAATAAGGATATTTTATTAATTAAATGATTTTAAATGATCTTCTAAAATTATTTTCCATATAATATGAGATCCTTTGGTGTTAAAAATTCTTTTAAAGGGATTTTATCCTAGAGTATAATTCATATTATTTATCTGAATGGTTTATATTTTGATTGCATGATATCTATTAAGCCCATTTATTTTCCCTGAATTATATGCTTATGAGAGTAGTTTATTTTAATGGGTTTTGTTTCTGATAAAATTATTGTGAAAACTATCTCTTTTATAGATGTTAGGATATGATTACATGTTTATGATCTACATTACATGTCATGGGTTATGATATAATTGTTTATCATCATGTGGACTAGTTATTCATGATTTCATTATGAGATGGATGTGACCTATATCTCCCTCCATTGAATTGGGAAAAGATATACATTTCATGAGATCAACAAATGTGGAAAAGGGAGTGAGGTTAGTTTAGTAAAGAACTTTTTCCTATAAGATGATCTTAAGAGTTAACCTTGACTACTAATATGGTCTTGGGAGTGAACCATGACTACTAAGATGGTATGGGGAGTGAACCCAAACAACTAAGTGGTGTTGGAAGTGATTCCTTCACTACTATGGAAACAATTTTATATTCTTATGTGTCTACAACAATTCCATGTCTTATAATTATGTTATGATTTAATGGATTATGATATTGATTACCTTTTGATTCATGTACCCTGAACTACCAATATTTACGTCATGATTTTTGTTTATGATATTTAATATGTAGGGTATGATCTTATAATATTATGATCACATTATTATACCCTTCTACTCATGTTTATGCTTACACAGATTCCTTATTTACCCTTGATGAGAATATTAGCTCACCACCTTTTGTATTTCCTTTCCCTAAGTTTGGATGATATTTATTATTTATGATGTGTTTAAGAAGGAACCTATTCATGATGAACCTAGTGGGAGATAGCTTAGCTTAGTGATGTACCCATATTTATATATCCATGATTCCAAATCACTGAAATAATATGGTATTTGGGATCATGTTTGTGTAATATATAAATTAATATTCACAAATGATGTAATGATAATATATGTTTAGCGAGGATCGATATAACTAGTATTAGAGAAAATATTTATTTAACATTTGAAAACTAGGATGAAAAAACCATAGTAAGAACCCTATGGACATGTTGAAGGATAAGTATAAGGATGAATAAAAGTATAGGATAATGTCCTAATAGTTTAGTAAAGAGTTGAGTGAGGGGTTTCCTAGAAATACATCCTTTTTCTGGATGATAAAACTTGTTATGGATCTCTCACATATGTATATTATAGTATAAACCCACAAAAAATCTGTATTGAGGTAGAATTAATTGGTAATTGGTTCATGACAATATGCATTATTGCACACCTAGTTTGACACTGCCAGGGGATATGTAGTGGGAATTCACATACTCTCCATGAACAGTCAGAACAAATTTAAATATACGTTTCATATAAATAATTTAGGGTAATCCAAGGGTGGTATATATTAAAATTTTTCCCTAATTGAGAATCACTATACATGTTTTTTCAGTATTATGTTATTTCTCACTATAATAATTGGTTCTTAATTTTTTTTGGTATTAGTCAATAACTGGAAGCCAAAAGAATCATTCTATTAGTAATTGAGATGGAAAATTCAGTGATTTATCTCTACATAATCTGAATTCTATGATAGTTGGAATGAAAAAAAATCATTTATATGCACACATAATTTTCTCAATCTATGAATCATGATTCAATTCCAAATGAAAAAGGAGAGAACAACTTTATATTGAGTCTGTTATGAGGAATCATCGAGATTCTTCCAATTGGTTTTATGATCCAATTTTTTATGAACAATTGATCAGTACCATGGGAATGATATTCTATGTTCTCTAGTGTTAAGAACATTTGAAATTTATTCTGTCATTTTAATTATTAGATTTAAAAGTAGACTAGTGCTGAGATCTAGTGAATAATACAAGGTAAAAAGATAAACTTGAGTCCATGCATTGTGACAAGTTCATGAACATATTTTTCTAAAAGTATATTTCACATATTCTTTATAAAAATATGGATAAAGTGTTTCTTGAGTTTAATCAAATGTATGTTGATTCATTTGGTACCATTGAGGATAATTTCACAAGACCTATGAGGTACACTTCTAGTACTATCATCCAACCTGAAAATAATGTTTGTATATTTTTCAGTGGATTAATAATAAGTCACTAAAGGGAGTTGGAGATAAGATAGATTAGTAGCTACGTTGATATTGTGTGTTTTGAAATCAAGGATGAAATGGAGGTTGGAGTTACATATCAATCTCATTGTTTTTTTATGAAAGTAAAGATAGATTTCAAAGAAAAATATAAAAATAATGAAGCGTGGAAGTTGATCTTTCATTTATGATATATATGTTTAAATAATCAGGGAATGATTTTTCTTAAGTTGTCTAATAATTGTTTTATGTGTGGAAGGGAAGGTCATTAGAAATTTGATTACTGATGTGATGGGAATCATTTTTCCAACAATGTGAATGGAGAGAAAACATCACTAAACACACCTCACCCAATTCAGTCTATCAAGTTTACGAAAAATGAGAATTATGATAACTAGTTACCAAACCAAAAGTCTAATGATGATGATAGATGTTAGAGACCTCTTATAAAAATAGATAATGAAAAATCTTATTAATCAATGTTTCTGGTGAGGGGTGTGATAATGACATGGTTAAAGGTACACTTACTATCCACTTTAAAATTGTTAATGTATTATTTGAATTTAGATTTTCCCACCCTTTCATATATAAAGAATCTTCTAAGGGTATTAATATGACACCCAAATGATTTTACTTTTAATTAGAAATGAAAATACCTAATTCTATTATGATTACATATCAAGTGTATTATTCCTCTCGGGATGTTGTTTTGGGGAATGTATATCCTATAAATCTTTTAATTCTTCCTCTATTGGAATTTGATGTCATATTATGCATGGATTGGATTTACCTGCATAAATAACATAAAAAGTGTTAAGAGAGGAAAGTAGAATTTGATATTTCAAACCAACCTACAATCATATACCAATGATATGATAATTATGCACTTAATATAGAGATTACATCCTGTGTATAGGTTCTAATTATCATTCATAAGGGCTATTTATCTCAAATGGTTGAGGAGAAAATCAACATTGATGATATTCCTATTGTTCAATAGTTTTTGGATGTCTTCATGGATTAGTTTCCTGGAATTCTACAAAAAATGATGTTTTGTTCTTGATAGAACTCATAGAATCCTCCACATAAATTTCAAAGAACCCCTATAGAATGGACCTAGTTGAGTTGTAATAATTGAAGAAGCAACTCCAAGAAAAACATGATAATGGATTCATTCAGAAATGTCTATTACCTTGCCTTAAACCAATTAGTTTTTTAAAAAATTACGATAGATCAATGTAATGGTAAATTGATTATTGGGATTTGAATAATATCATGATCAAGAATAGGTATCCTCTTCCTCGTATTTATGACTATTTTAATTAACCACTCGAAGCTCAATAAATTTTCATGATTCACCATTTTTCTAGATATCATCAATTGAGTGTCAAGAAGGTGGACATAACCCAAATGAAATTACATACAAGGTTTGTACACTATGAATATATAATTTTGCATTTTGATTTTACTAATTACCTTGCTATCACCAAGGATTTGTTTGATATACTATATAGAGATTACCTCGACCAATTTATGAAAGTCGTTATAGATAATATAGTTATATATTCTATGATAATGGAAGATAATTAATACCACTTGAGAATTGTACTAAATTTCCTATAGATGGAGAAAAAATATTCAAAATTTTCAAATTGTGAATTTTGGCTACAAAATGTTTCATTTTAGGATAATAAAATCTCAAGAGAGGGTATAATGGTAGATCCATCAAAGATGGAAGATATTAAATTTTGTCCTAGTTCAACCATGGTGACTGAGATTTATGGTTTTCATGGTTTATCTAGATATTATCAACAGTTTATATATAGTTTCAAATGACTATATAATCCTTTGACCAAGTTGACCCTGAAGGGTGTGAAGTTCCTCTTGATAGACGAATGTGAGGAAAATTTCATGGAACTCAATGTAATTTTAGTTAGCACATCTATTCTAACATTATATTAATTGGGGAAGGGTTAGAAATATATATAATTGAGTATATAAAGGGATTTAGTTGTAGTCTTATAAAAAATAACATGGTAACTATATATTCCTGGTAACAGTTGAAGATTCATGATATAAATTAACCAACTCCTGCTATTCAGCTAGTACTGGTAATATTTTAATTAATGATATAGATGAGTTATCTTTATGGAGAAAAGTATGATATATATTCCAATCATAATACTTTGAAATATATATTCACATAGAAGGAGTTGTACATTCACCATAGAAGATGTCTTGAGATTATAAAATATTATGATGTCTCAATACATTACCATTCATGTAAAGAAAAAAGCTGGCTGATGCTTTGATTCGAAGGGTCATGTTAGCTTATCCTTGTAAAGGGTCACAAAATATCCAATAATAATGTATTTATAAAATAAGGGATTGGAAATACTAAATCAATGGGAAAAAAATCCTAATGTTCTTTATTTAATGTTCAACCCTCTATCCATGTTAAGATTAGAGAGGTGAAGAAGGATGATGTAGTGTTAAAAAAGAAGGATAAAAATGTTCCTTACCTTAACATTGATTGGGACGAAATGATATGGCTCAGAAACCAAGAATATATTCCATCCATACCAGTTTTGAAGAAGAAACTGTTAGAGGAAGCTTATAGTTCTTCATTATATATAAACCGTGGATGTACAGAGATGTAAATTAATTTTAAATAATACTTATAGTAAAATTATATTAAGAGGGATATCGCAATGTTTTTATCTCAATGATTATTATTTTAGTAAGTGAAGGATGAAAGAAAAATTATATGTGGAACTTTTATCCATTACACATAATAGAATGGAAATGGATGAACGTCACTAAAGTTTTTTTCATTGGACTCGCAAAAAACTATAATGGTTTTATTTTTATATGGGTAGTATTTTTTCCCCATAATAGGCCAACACACTTCATAAAAATAAAAGAATACTTATCTCATGATCATATTTACGTGATATATACTAAAGAAGTGGTATGGTTTCATTGAGTGCCACATTCCATTGAATCTGATCTTGATCTGAGGTTTACAAAATGCTCTAGAAAAGTATTCAACAAGCACTTGATATACAATTGATTATCGGAACTTATTATCATTATCAGACAGATGGTCAATCTAAATGAAAAATTCAAACCCTCTAAGATTTGCTGAGATCTTGTTCTATGAATTTCAAAGGTGATTGGGATTGACACCTTCCTCAAGTAATGTTTTATTATAATAACATATTTCACTCAAGAATGCATGTGACTCCTTATGAAGGCCTCAATGAGAATAAATTTAGATCAACAATGTGACGGGATGAATTTCACACCTATGATTTATTTTTTATTTATTTATATATTTATTTTTTTGTCTAGATTTTCCCCTTTAGGTTTCCATTCAGTTTTTGGAGAAAAATAAGAATATTTGTGTAAACATTAGGTGGAACACAGTATGGAAAATGTTGTAGCCTTTCCAAGGTAACCTTATGGCCAATTAAATTTTTTGGATTGAGCCTAATCATAGAGTTATCACACAATTTGTATATCGTGTGGGCTAACCATGTGGAATGTCCTTCTTGGATAGTTAGGGGTGTACGATTGACAGATGGTTTGAAATACCATGTGGGAAAATCATGTGTACTGTGCAGGCCATTAAAAATTGAATTTACAATTTTTCCATCCCTCTATTTTTAAACCTAAACCCCCAAAATCATCCCTCTTCAAGAATATTCACCCTAGGAGCCTCCCCCAATCCACTTTCTCCATGGAATCTAAACATACCTGGAATATTCGGAGTGGTATATCCACAAATAATCCTGGATGCCCTATTTTCTCATAGTTTATTCCTCTTTTATATGTATTCATTCTTCGTTCTATCTGGTTTGACATTTCCAGTATGTGGGGTGACATTTAAGGGTTATATCTTGTTCTTTAGGGTTATATCTTGATGGTTATGGTTTAATATTTCATATATAGGGTACAATTGAGGTGAAAATAATATTTTTCACTATTTTCCAGAATTTTCTTCACTCAAGGCACGTGGTTCTATGATTATACATTATTTTATGATTTTAATATTCTTTAATGAGTGTTTAATTAAGTTATATGATTTATGTGTGTGGTCTTAAAGGTGTTTTTGAAAGGTTTTGATATTCTTATGGAATGAAGATTGTATTTACAAAGAAAATTATTTGTGTTTCAAGTTCGCTTCATCATTGTGGCCTTTGGATGTGCCTTATAAATTGTGCAACATATTTAAAAAAAATTCAAGTAGTGAAAAACATGTTTTAGAATGGTTTTGGTGTGAATATGGTTATAACAGTGGTTTTGGTTTTCAATGTAGTGATTTATAAAGAAGGGTTATGTTGTTTTGAATATGTTTATGTGAATGTGATGTTTCACGCGAAATGTGAATTTGTAATTTAGCATGAATGGAATCTGAGGTATCTCGGTGGGTGGACACTGACTAGTATTCTAGATGACTCAAAAGTGGATTTTTCCAAATTCATTATGAGAGGTTGATGATACAACACTTTCTAAATTATAATAATTATTAGATACCACTAGACCCATGGTATGTTCCCTCATAGTGGTTGTGCATGATAAATGTATTGCCTGTGTTCACTATACCATGTTACGCTAAGATATGTTGTACCTAGTTTCCTACTATTAGTTGGTGCCTAGAGGGATATCCCATGAAATAGTTCTCTCTTGTTATATTTTAGTCATCATCGACATGTGGTATACTTTTTCAGTTATTTTTTTTAGAAAAATAATCTTTCCCTTGAAAAGTTTTCCATAAAAAAATTTATAGTTTTTTGTTTCATAGAAATTTAATGTTAATTTTTCAAATAATGTTTATAGAATGGAAACTATTTTTTGGGTAGCATCCTACTGGGTTGTGGATTACACCGTACTTAGAACATTGGGTGTAAGTGGACATGGTTATGCTTAACATAAGTAAAGGCAAGATGTTTAGAGATAGAGGTTCATGTTTCTAGTGGTCCTCCTAGTGAAGTGTTGGTAGTGGTGGTGTCTTGAGCATGCTGATCCTCTTATAACATAGAATATTTTTGGATAGTTTATGGTTCTATTTTATTGTAGTAATTATTGGGTTTTTGATGATTTAATCATTATGTCTAAAAATTATTATTCCATGTTTTATTATGATTATTCAGTTTTAGTTTATTTCTTATAGTTACTTGTTTATGATTATTTACATGGGTGAAATCATTCCAAAGGTAAATTGTTGATACCGAAGAATTAGTTTCCATCCCATGGTGATCAGAATGCACATCAATCCATGCCACAGACTTGTTAAAGCACCAGGTAGGATGGTATCCCAGCTTGGTTCAACTCATAATGGTAATAAAACAAGTCATGATCTTTTTGGATCACATTATTTGAGATGAGTATAGATAGACATGAGCTAGCTCTATCAGGACTTGATGTTCTAGTTGTGAGTAGGGTGCATGGCCATAAAACCATACGACATAACAGAAGTGTCCATATAATGCTAGAATTTTTTTGACATATCTTCCATGTGAGATGTAAAGGCTTCAGACTATTTGTGTACACTGTTTGGAGGTGGAGTTGAGGGGTTTGGTTGTTATGTTAGTGTAATGAGATTAATTTTGTTGTAATTTTTTGGATATTGGTATTTTATTCTGTTGATAATTTTTAACATAGTTGTATTGATATTGTTCATGTGAATGTTGTTTCCTTTGGATAAACGACTCCTCAAATAATTCCTATGTAACTGTGGGAAGAGGATAGAGAGAGTTCTCCCACACTGATGGACCAGATATTAGAGGAAGCTATGGTCCGAGTTGTTCATGATTTGGGATAAGGAGTAGGTTCAGGTCCTACATCAGTTGGAGATGTTGATCATAGTCCATGGAAGTATAAAGACCAATAGTTCCTTAAGAACAAGATTTATTTCTTTCGAGGTAGGAGAGAACCAAAAGAATCCTATGAGTGGATTGAGAAGATAGAATAGTTGTTTGAATTTACTGACACACCTAAGGAATTATGGGTGAAATGTGCTTCGTTCTTGCTAGTCGGTCCCAATAAGTGGTGTTGGGACTCAATGGTTCAATTTGGAAAGCACGAATAGAAGGAATTGAAATACTTCAAGGATATGTTCAATGATCAGTAGTGTCATGAGGTGTTGGCTTATATGAGATCTAGTAAATTTATGGATCTTGTTTCGGGGTATATGTACAACATGGATTTCCCTAACTTCTATTTCGGTATGCATCTGAAATCATTTCCAATGATAATATGAAGGCTCAGAGTATTGGGAGGGTATTGGGGCCCGAGATCTATTATCCGGTCTTTCTGTTCAAGATGAATACCTATAAGAATGTGGTTGACTGTTCGTGTATGGTGGAGATTTATATGAAATGGAATTTCTTGTTCCTCTGGGGATATGTCGCCAATGGGAATTGGCATTTCATTTGAGAAAAAGTGGAAACATGATGATTAGTGGAAGAAGGGAGGTTGTAGTTCATTCCATCCTTCCCGTCAGTCTTCATATGTGGAATAGGATGCTAGTTTGGTTGTGTGACATCTGTTTTGGAAGGCATGAAGCATATGATCCTAATGTACATTTCCTACAAATGTTTCCATTAGTGAATTAAAATGGGACACATACGAAATTTTGGAAATGAAATGTACGTATATGATAGTTGTATATGATCTATAACTTTAAGAGGGATGCTAGCTCAGTTAGATCCATCTAGGATTGTGGGATGTCGATTTGGTGGTCATGGTGATAGGACTAGATCCCCTTATAGTCAGAGTCAGTTCAGGTAGAGTCATGGTTTAGTGTTCATTATCCAAATCATGCAGAGATAAGGAAAATCAATGCTACAGACAAGAACCAATAGTACCAGATGTCCATCCTTCAAAAGTTTGAGGTTCCATTTTGATTACATTATGTATAGTTGATGTTCTATTTGATACTGGTGCATCTGTTTCATTTATCTCTTCATGTCTTGTGAACTAATTGAATTTTTGAACCGAGCTCATGTCTTATGCGATGGATTTTGTAATGACTCTAATTAAGAAGCAAGAGAAGGTTCTCAGGTGTCCATCTTATGCACTGACTGTGTCAGGGGTTCAGTTAGAATGGGACTTCATGTTCGTGGATATGGACCTATTTGATATAAGCCTTACCATGTAATAGATAGTTCACTTCAAGGAACATATATATTTCTATAAGAGATGGGTGATATTTATTGATCCTAAGGAACATAACGAGGTTTTTCATAGAGATTGGGATCCTTAGTTGTGTTGTGCGGGATATCCAATCTCGGAATTAGGTTATATCATTCCTTAGTTATTACCACTCACATTGGAGGTTGATGGTGGTTCACTTGAGGGAAGATTTCCTCTAGTGATAAATGAGTTTCTATAGGTTTTTACACTATATTTTTCTTGTTTTCCACTATAGAAAGACATTGAGTTTTATTTTGATTTATCATTGGTAACATATCTGATATCTCTTCCCAAATATTTTATAGCCCCCCAGAATGTTGATGAAATTCAAGTTTGAACATAATGATTTGGAATCCAAAGGATTAATTCACCTAAGAATCACTCCTGGGGCCATCCTAGTATTGTTTGTGAAGATGGACGACTATTCTCTCTGGGTGTGTATCGATTATCAAAAGTTAAACAATGTAACTATTAAGAAAAAGTATCCTTTTCCAAGAATTGAGGACTTTTGTGATAAGTTAAATTGGGAATGATGGTTTTCTAATATTGAATTGTGTTCCAGTACAATGAAGTCAAGGTGAAAGATGTGGATGTCTCAAAAACGTATTTCTAAAGAAGGTATGACCATTCAGATTAAATGGTCAGGATTTTTAGGTAAATGAATTCTCTAATGGTTTTAATGGAACTTATGAAAAGGGTGATCCACTAGTATATTGATTTTTTTGTTATGTATTCATGCATAACATCGAGGTTTGTTTTGAATCTGAGCATGAGCATAAGCAGCATTTTCTAATCATATTCTGAAATCTTCGAGAACGTCAGATTTATTCCAAATTTTCAAAGTGAACGTTATGGATAATGGAACTGAATTTTGTGGGCCATTTTATCTATGAACAAATGGTTTTTGTTGAACCTAAAAAGATCAGTTCATTTATTTCATGGGAGAAATGGAAGAATGTGTTTTAGATTAGAAGATTTCCAGTCTTGGATGGGTATAACATGTTGTTTTTTTAGGATATCTCTTAGCTTTCATCACCCATGAATGTTCTCAACTAGAAAGGGTTGAACATTTAATGGAACCTAGAGTGCCTGGTGTCCTTAGAGGAGATAAAGTGGTAGCTTACTACCACTCTTATGTTGATCTTGATAGTATTTGGGATGGTATATGTTGTTTATATTGATGCCTCGTGCATGGTTCTTGGATGTGTACTTATTCAACATGACCATGTGGTGGCATATGGTTCTCGGCAACTCTGACCACATAGAAAAATCTGCCAACCCATGAAATGTAATTAGAAACGTTGATACATGACCTAAAGATTTGGGATCATTATATTTTTGGGGAGAAATTTGTGGTTCACTCTGATCATAAGATCCAGGCCTATATTTTTTCCCAAAAGTATTTGAATTTGAGGGAACTCCATTGGGTTGAGTATATTTAGGGGTTCAAATTCCATATAGTATATATCAGAATAAAAGGTAATGTTATGGATGACTCTTTTAGCCGAAATTTTCATGTGAAGGTACTGAGAGAGTCCAGTGATGAGTTATCCAATATAGGGCTTCTTGATTAGATGCACCTGGAGGCCAAGGATTACAGTAGAGGTGTGTTCTTGGA
Source organism: Viscum album (assembly GCA_963277665.1). Classification (NCBI taxonomy): domain Eukaryota; kingdom Viridiplantae; phylum Streptophyta; class Magnoliopsida; order Santalales; family Viscaceae; genus Viscum; species Viscum album. The sequence goes on along the minus strand of OY728121.1, from coordinate 943,817,935 downwards.
TAGTTTCTAGTTGGATCCTTCTCTTTTAGAGTTGATTCATCATGAAAATCATAATGATGAATTGTTATAGAAATATTTGAATTTTATTCATGGTGGGGTGACACCTTGCGACTGGTCATTGCCTCTTGAGGGAGTTTTAGGTTTAATTGGTCACATTATGGTCTCGTTATCTTTGAGGAAGTTGGTGATGCTTGATAGAAACTAATATCAGTGGGTTGTTCATCCTCGATCCACCAAGATGTATTATGATTTGTGTCGATAGATATGATGTATAGGTTTGAGGTGGGATATATAAGACTTCATATCGAGGTGTTATACATGTCAGAAATTAAAAGAAAAGCATCAAGGACCCTCTACTTTTCTCCACCCACTACCCATTCTTACATGGAAGTGGGATGATATCACTAGGGATTTTATTATTAGAATACCATGTACACCGGGGGGAATGAATTCCATTTGCGTAGTGATTGACTATTTAAAAAAAATATTCCCATTTCATTCTAATAAAAGGTTTAACAAGGGTGGATGGGTTGGAAAAATTATATGTTCAGAAGGTAGTGAGTCTTCCTTGTGTGCCATCATAAACTGTTTCTAATAGATTCCCCCCCTTTACCACTCATTTATAGGAAGTCCTTCTAAAGGCATTCGGGTCTCAAGTCAAATTGGGCACAACATACTATCCTCAAACGGATGGTATGACTGAGTGAAAAAATCATAGTTTTTAGGAAATGCTTTGGGTTTGTTTCTTGGATTTTGGTAAGTCATGAGATATCCATTTGGGTTTTCTCGTGTTTTAATATAACAATGGCAAATAGTCCTCAATCTGAATTGCTAATTTCTATGCATTTTATGTTCGGTAAAGTTAGTCCTCATTATGTTGGGTTGAGTTGGATGAGAAATCATTGTTGGGACTAAGGATTGTTCATGAGATGACTAAGAAGGTCACAAAAATCATGAAGTAGTTTATGATAGCTCATATTCTCTAAAAATCCTTTGATATCCTTTGACACCAATATATAGAGTTTTTTGTTGGTGATTAGGTGTTCCTGAAAGTGGAACCCTCCTTGGGCCACCGTCATTTGGGTATGAAAGGGTAGCTAACGATGATGTATGTTAGGACTTTTGAGATTTCGGAGTTGGTGGGTATGGTGGTGTACAAGTAAGATCGTCCTTCTCAATTGACTTCAATACATGATGTGTTCCATGTATCTCAACCAAATTAGTACAACACAGATACGTCTCAAGTATTTAATTAGGAAGAGTTGAAAATAATGCCCAATTGATATATGTTTGAGAGCCCAATGATGATAGTATATTCCCAATTAAAGTGATTCATGGAATGTCTATTCTATTGGAACTTATTATTTGTTTTCATGGTAATGATATTCATGAGAATTTGGAGTGTAATTAAAGGGTTGATCAAGGGTATCCATTTTTAGTCCCTCATCAATATTCAAGTTGATTTATAAGATCCAAAAAATTTCAAGATGGGGATAATTTTCACACTGATGATTTATTTTTAGGTATTTTTCTATTTATTTTTGGTTTATATTTACCCCTTTGGGTTTCCATTGAGTTTTTTGAGAATTTTTTTTCTGGATAAATAATAGGTGGCACACAATTGTGCATGGTTTGGAAAACGATGCACCCTTTTCTAGGTAATCATATATCCAACTAATGTTATTGGATAAATACATATCACATGGTTAGGGAACAATTTTTAATCCCTATGGGATAAACATGTGTCATGTACTTATGTGAATGTTAGTGGAGCATGGTTGCCTAAATGTTTGACAAACCGTAGGAGAAAACTGTGTGGAATTTCCACATCATTTAAAATTGGATTTGTCTTTTTTTCATCCCATTAATTTTAAAACTAAACCTCCAAAATCATCCCTCTTTAGGATTATTCACCCTAGTTTCCTCCCCCCAACACTCATGATCTAATGGATCTCTACTTTCATAAAATATTTGGTTTTGTTTCTCCATGATTCTTCAATTAATTCAACTTCTCTCATGGTTTATTTATATTTTCTAGGGGTTACATATTATTTTTTTGTTGTTTAATATTTCTAGTTGGTAGGGTGGAATTTTTAGGTCTGGATATTTTTGTTTAGGGTTATATCTTTATGGTTATGGCTTATTCCTTCCTTTAAAGGGTTCATTTTATTTGCGGTTTTGATTTTGCATCATTTTTTTAAATATTCTTCAATCATGTTTGGTGCATCATACATAGAAATAAGTTTATGATTTTAATATAGTTTATTGAGTGTTTAATTTTGTTTAGTGATTTATGTGTGTGGTGTGAAAGGTGTTTTTTAATTGGTTGGATATGATTATGGCATAAAGACGACTTTTCAAAAGAAAATAGGTTGTGTTTAAAGTGTTATATATTGTTCTGGCCTTTGAATGTGATTTATAAATTGTGTGACATGTTTAATAAATCATGAATGTAGTCTAAATAATGTTTTACAATGGTTTTAGTGTGTTTTTGGTTTTAACAGTGTGTTTGGTTGTGAAAGTAGTGATTTATCAAGAATGGTTATATCATTTTGAATTTGTTTATGTGAATGTAATGTTGCATCCAATATCTGAATTGGTAGTTGAACATGAAGGTAATCCTAGGAATCATGGTGGGAAGACTAGGACTAGTATGCTAGATGATTCAAAAGTGTATTGGTTCAGATTCATCTAGAGGGATAAACGATACAACACTAACTAAATGATAACGATGATTGGAGACCACTAGGCCCATAGAATGTTTTCTCATAGTGGCTCATGCATGAGAACATTAGTGGTTGTGGTCATCATACCATGTTCTAATGAGATATTATGTATATAGGGTCCCAATAATAGCTAGTGCCAATGGGAATCTACAATGACGTAGTTTTATCTTGTGATATTGTACTCACCTTCGCCATGTGCTATTTCTTAGTTATTTATAATGCAAGAATATTTTCCTTTAAAATATTTTAAAAAAAATGTTTCTATTAATGATTTTATAAAATATTCTTGTTAATTTATCTTATAATGATTATATCATGGAATATATTTATTAGGTGGCATACTACTGGGCTTTGGGTCACACCAAATATAAACCTTTTGTTGTAAGTAGATTTGGTTTTGTTTGACACAAGTTAAGGAATGATGTTTGGAGATGCTGGTGTGGGATTTTAGTGGTATTCCCAGTGTGGTTTTGTTACTGGTAGTGAACTGAGAATGTTTCTCCTCTTGTCACAGAGAGGTTCTTAGGATAGTTTCTGTTTCCTCTTTTGTTATAGTACTTTTAGGTTTTTTAATATGTTGTAAACATTGAATCTGAAAATCGTTATTCCATTTTTGGTTATGATGATTCAATTTTTGTTTATTTTTTATAGTTTTTTTGTGATTATTTAAATATGTGAAATAAATACCATGTTTTTTTGTTGGTACCCAGACACTAGTTGTTAGCTTATGGGGATTGGGAATGCACATCGAGTGGTGCCCAGACTTGGTCAGGTTCCAAATCATATGGCATCTTGTCTTGGTTCATGTCAATGAATTTGGAGAAATAAATATATTTAGACATGATATAAATGAATAAATGTTTGAGAAGTCTAGAACCATTAATTAACATATTAACGAAGATCAATTTAGAAATAAACATTATTTAGATAAACATCAGTGTGATATATAATTTAATGTTGGTGAAAAGGTGTTTCTACAAATCTATTCTTAAGATTTGGTCATGTGATTCAGGAAGAAAGGGAAACTGATACATAGGTATATCAACCCCTTTAAAAATCTCAATATTATTATGATAGTATCCTATCTCATAGAACATACTAAAAATCTATCTAAAGTCCACGATGTGTTCTATGTATATCTAATAAGGAATAAAACACATAACCCTTACATGTACCTAACATAGAGGTCATACCACTAGAGTAGGATCTTTCTAATGATGAAAAACCAGTTAAAATTATGGATTGTATAGAGAATGTTCTACGAAACAAGACCAATCACCTAGTTATTGTTTTATGGATAAATAAATAGTTATATAATTCTATGTGGGAACATGATGATATGATCAAGTAGAATTATCCTCATTTTTTCTATCGTAATGATGAGTTTCGAGAGTGAAATTCATTTTAAGGGGGGTAGAATTTTACACATTGAGTTTTTATGAAACATTGTATTTTTAGAATAAATTTTGTTGCCATGATGACATGAATTTCACACTACACCATGTTATGATTTTTTATACTCTATATAAATTTAATCTTGTTATACATGTAACTACAACATGGCATGTATTATACACAAAACTGAGTTTCTCCAAAACAACATTTTAATACTATAATTAATCAAACCAGACAATTATAACATATCCTATAACCATAGTAATATGAATATTTAAAAATATAGTTAAAAATAATATGTAAAGTGTTATATAGATAAATAAAATTTATGGGAAAAAATAATTTTTGGTAAGGCCTTTAAATGTTTGAAAATACTATTTTGTCAAATGATCTACTTTTTATGTCATTCCTTGAATAATAATAAAATTAATTTTAGTAAATTTTAAAAAATTAATTTGCTAAAATAAAACCCATTTTTTAATTCATAATTCATCAAATTATATTGGGGTGAATGTTTTATAATTTTCAAAAAAAACATCTTTTTTATTAATATTAAAAAGCAGTAAATATTATTTCAAAACCTCCTTTTCATATAATATATTTTTATAGATAATTTATATTTGAATTTTGTTTTAATGTGTAATTAGATAAATTTTATACCATTTAATCCAATTGAGGTCATTGTAACCAATTTCACATTGAACTTGAATATAAATATATTTCAATCTTTTTGACATTTCACATAAAAAACATGTTGTCGTGACACTTCTACGAGATTAATTTTAAATTAATACATGAAATTTATATGTATAGAATTTTGAAAAATAGATAAAATACATGGAATCATAATAATATATATTTTTGAAAAATTTCAATTTTTTCCAAAATTATCATTGAATGAAATTAAAATTAATTACCCAGAATAAGTGGAAAATGTGTTAACTTCATGGTTAAACTTTAATCATAATACAAAAATTACATAGAAACTTGTATAAAAGTAATTATATAGACATATTTATAAAAATTAATCAATTTTACTAAAATTTTACTATTATATGAGGCACGCTATGTAAGGTATACCACTCAATAGTGTTTACCTTTTATGTTAAAAATAATGTCACTCATCCTCCACTACAAAAGGGCCCTCACCCACCTCAATTATTTATACATCTTATTCCCCATTTTATATAGAAACACCATCCCAAATATCCTCCAAAATTCAATCCCATCATTTTAGAATCCCCCCTTTTGAAAGCAATTCATCCAAGTAACGTTTTTGTGAAAACAAAGAGGTGTTACCCAAATAATTGGTAACATCCTTCCAAAAGGTATCTTTTTTTATTTTAGTTCTCCACCCCCTATACTCCTATGATTAAATGATAAAAAAAATCTTCCGAAATATACTTATATGTTTCTATTACAATTTTTGGATATATACTTACACACACTTACCTCTAATGGGTAACGAACTTACCGTTATTGGGTATGGAGAACTACCATCTGATGAAGCGATGTTGTTCGTTTTTTCCTTTACCACCTCTCAGAGTCAGAACTTATGCTGGAAATAATATTTTTATATGAAATATATTATATTTATGATCTAATTTTTCTTCTTTAAATATTATATACCACATACTTTCATTCATCCATTGTGTGTAAATACGATAACTTCATCTGTGGATGTGTGGACTACCGCCTCCTCAAAGCGATGTGATCCATTAATACAATACTTAAAATGTATTAAGGATTCTTTTAATGAACATATATGATATATATGATATAATAATGGTAATTTAATTATTATATATATATATATAGATATAGATATATTTCATTTAAATTCTCTCTTTCAAAATGGAAATAGAATAGAAGCATCATTCAATCGTATGTACAACATTCCATCTCCATCGATAGTGTACATTATTTACTATTTTTACATTAATTATTTTTATAAATATTTATATAATTAATATTTATGACATTTATATCAGGTTTTAAATTCCAGAAATAAGTAAATCGTTATCTATGTAAGAGGATCATGAATAGTGATTCAAAACATATAAGAAAAACAAAGCAGATATAACCCGAAATGAAACATTAACAAGAAATTGTTAATGAAAATGGAATATAAAATAATATATTGTATTAGATAAAATAATATTTTTATGTGTAAGATTTATAATTTACTTATATTAATTATATAGTACGTTTGAATGAGTACCAAGAGAGTGAAGACATATAGAATGGGATTTATAATCTCCCTTTTATTTCTACGAGCCATATGCCTTATTCAACACTCATTTCTTCTATGTTGTGTATATAATTACAATGAATGTATTATATGAATAATAAAATTAAATTTATATGTACTTACATATCCATTTCATGATCTCTCTTTAATGGGATTTTATAGATCAAAAGTTACCAAATTAGTAAGGTAGTTTTTTCTCTATTTTAATTCCTTGAGACACATGTTTTTTAATGAACCTATATTATTTTTTGTGGTGTATATAAATTCATTTGACATGTTATATCACGAATTTAATTATTTTCATGATATTTAACTCATCATTTTATTTATTTTTCTTACATGGGGAGTCTGATTCAAAGTTACCATATGGTAAGAGGTTGTTACAATATTCTTATTGTTTATCAATATTTTTTATGATTATGCTTTCATTGATGAAATATTATGATCCATATATCAAGAAAACTCATGTATTTTGTTATCCTCTAGTTATTAACAATATAATCATGTTTTAGTACCATTTTTTCATTCATTTTTACATAAAATAATTAAGAAAATATTTTTTAAAAATATATAACCTTATTTCTCAGTTTAGTAAGAATCTGTTTTCATAAAAAATTGGTTTTCAATAAGGTTTTACAAAATTCTATATTAAAAGATGTCATATTATCATTTTCATTGAAAAAGAAACATCAATTTTTATTGAAATATTCCTTTATATGTTTCAATGATATTTTCTAAAAATAGGTATTCAAAAATGTTATATGTTATTATAAGTGTTTACAAATAAAAATGAAATTTTCATAATGAATTGATTATAAAAAATATTTAAAAAATATTTTCCATCATAGATGACAACATGTTGTTTTATTAATTCATTTATAAGAATATTATCCATGATTATATTTAATATTATTTCTCTAAAAATTTTATGTTTTTATGGAATGATTTTATGAAAACCATTTCTCTTCTATGGGTTATATTCTTATGAAACATGCTTCGTTTAATGAGTTATATTTTTAATGTAATGATTAGAAAACTGATCTCTTTTCCACAAGTTATGATTTGATAACATGTTTATGAAACCTTATTTCATGGGTTATGATATAATTTTTTATGATCTTGTGGAACATGTATGTATGATTTCATTATGATACGGGTGGGACCTATATCTCCCTCCAATGCATTGTGCAATGATTTATATCTAATGAGATAGACATGACTGGAATAGGGAGGGAACTCGGTTATGTAATGGACTTTTTCCACTAATATTGTATTTGCTGTGAACCTTTACTTCTATGATGGTCATGGGAGGGGACCATGACTTCCAATATGGTATGGGGAGTTTACCTATACAACTAAGACGACCTTGGAAGAAAACCTTAACTACTATGGAAGTAATTTTAAATTCTTATGTGTCTACCAAAATTCCATGTCTTATTCCTACATTATGATTTCATGGCTTATGAACTTGATTCCCATGTGAATCATGTATTATGAAAATTAAATATTTATTCCATGATTCATGTTTATGATCATTGATATTTAGGGCTTGATCTTATAATCTTATGATAACTTTCTCATACCCTTTTTCTTAGGTTTATGCTTACATATCTCCCTTGTATACCCTTACTAAGACGATGAGATCAACCCTTTTTATGTTTCCTTTATCCATGATTGTAAGATATGTATTTCATATGATGTGTTTAATTTGGGTGATAGGTATGAAGAATTTTGTTGGATATTACCTATAAAACTCTTTAACTAGTGTGTAGGTTTCCATGTTTCCAATCTTATTAACCTCATACGGTCATTGGGAATCTATATTTGTAATGTATTAAATATTTTTCAAAAACGATGTAATGTTAACATATGTTAATAAATGGTCTCTATAGATATCCTCTATTTCTTTATTACTAGTTTGAAATAACTTCCATAGATCATAGTTCTAAAAATATCATATTTTCAAGGGAAACCCATCTAGAAGATTGTTCTAGTGATGAAACTTCAATATCATAATTTCATTGAATTATACTCAATAAATATTATACATAAAGATAAAAACTATTTCATAATTATATAAAATCAATGTTCTTGGTAGGAATAATATATATACCTATTAATTTACCACGATAGATTGACATTATTTTGAACAACAATATTTAGAGGAGATGAATTTCAAAAGTCATATTTTCTCTAACTCACTATTTAATTAAATGATTCATGTTTGAATAAAATTATACAAGACAATTACTTTATCATCTAAAAAATTTCTATTATTCTTCTCCTCTATTGGATATCTAGAAATAGACATCATTATCTTAGTAGGTTAAATATCATCTAAATTGACCAGGGAAAACTAAACTCAAAGCATCCTTCATGAGGGTAGTGGAAAACATTTGAAAACACCATAAATGATATCAAAATCCCCTCCCACATTGTTTTATTACATTCAAATCTTTATAATATTCAATGATGAAATCATTATTTTTATAAAAATACTGATCTTCATTCTAAAAAAACAAGGGTTTATTTTATACAAAATAAACTCCCATACTTATAAGTTAAATATATTTTTCTATAATAAATCTATAATTTATTTCTAGGGGAAACATAATTAACTTAAACTCATAACATTTCATATAACAATCATCCTTTTCATAATATATGAATCACCCAATTCAAATATTTTTGGTTTTATCATTTATATTGTGAATAAATATTCTCGGGGTTTGAAATATTTTCTGAGATATGAAAATGATTGGATTTGGAAGACAAGAAGTTCAGTGGTTTTTGAACGTTCATGGTTTTCAAGTGAAATATTACTTTTCAAGGAATAAACTAATATTCTTTATAAAAATTATTAAATAAAAAAAATTAATAAAATATAAAATAAGATAAAGTGTTGGACAATTTATCATTTTTTTGATAAGACATGTGATTTAAAAAATATCGTAATTATAAATCTCATTAGATATTGAATAAATTAATAATCAAAAAGTAAAATTAAATAAAATTTGAAATTAAATCAAATAACATTTCAAGTACCGATTCAGTTATAATAAAACAAAACCTATCAATGGGAAATGGTTTGGTAAATATGTGTACAATTTTATTTTTTTGTACAAATAAATTCAAGAAGAATATCACCATTTTTAGAATGACCTATTAATAAATAATGATTCAACGCAAAGTCTTGGTCATTGAATGATTATTATGATTTATAGAAATACATATATTATTATGTAATCACATTTTATTGGGTCATGATTAATATTATGTTTAATGTCCACCAAGGAGTGTTTCATCCACAACTCTTCATAACAAAAACTACCAACCAAAATTTACTAAATGATGGTAGTTTATAATGAAAACAAAATTTCCTTTTTTACTTGAAAAAGAAAGTAGATATTTTACTAAAAATTGATCAGCTTTAGATATACCAATCTTCTAGTATACAACCACAAAATCCAGCATCAGATTATGATGTTTAATCAAAATAATATGTTTTAATAAAATGAAAATATATAGTAATTATTTATTTTATATATTATAAAAATAATTTTGGAAATATTTAAAAGGGATTAATTTCAGTTTTCTCTTAAATATCTTAGTTAAAAAATATAAAAACCTAATATATGGTTTACTTTTGTTTAATAAAATCATGCTCTAAATTATTCATCTATATATTTTGGTGTCAAATGGTTTTCCATCTTCTTATAAGTCAATGATATAACTCATTAATGATAACTAAATCATACTAATTTTGAGGAAAAATACGTATAATAAATAATGAATGTATTTAGTTTGGTTTAAAATATTTACAAAATCCTTTCAATAAATATGAAATCCAAGGAAGCATTTAAAGTCTCCCTCCACGCTCAATTCAAATCCTTATTTCCTGAGTTTTGAAAAAATCATTACAAATTATTTCATTTGTGGAAACAAAAATAACATCATGAAAATATATTTTCAAAATTATAATACCAATTGAAGACATTTTCATAAATAAATTGGGGTATTAAAATTCCATGGTAAAATTATTTGATAAAATAAATAATGTAATTATTTCATACCATGCTCTAGGTGATTATTTAAGATTATAAAAAGTATTTATAATTTTAAAATTTTCATTTTTAAAAATATGGGCTTAATAACATGAAGGTTGTTTAACATAAACATCCCCTATTAAAAATAATTTTATAAAAATAGATCTAACATCTATATGATATAATTGAACACCATATATGATGCATAATCTGAGAGAATTATGATTTATTATAAACTAGAAACTTGGGAAATTTTTCTTCATAATATATTTATTTTTCTAGATTACAATCATTGGAAGATAATCAAGCCTCATTCTTAGTGATAAAAAATTAATCATCCTACTTATTTCAAAATATCCATTTTCTCCCAATAATAGTATAATCATAGGCTCTATCAACTAATTAACATAACTTATTCCTTTTGAATCATTTTAATTATTCTTATATAGAAACTAACCAATTTTTATAACCTAAATATTATATATATATTTAGTATTTACATGTGATAACATGGAACAAAAGCTTGAATCATTTTCTACATAACATCTAATCCAAACTCCTTTATCTAGATTTCCTATAACAATTTATTGAGAATGTACTTTATGTGATGTAGTTTTTATAAATAGTATAAATTTAGGTTTAAACATTTCTTCTATTTATGTCCCGATTTTTCATAACCTTGTACCAATTCATCATTATTTTTTTAATGAAATGATAAACTATCAATTTATCATTTTAATCACTAAATTCATCAATTTTATTTTGGTTCTCAACAACAATATCACTTTTATCAAATTTCACATCAGTAGATTCGTTAACAATCCCTTAATTATATTGATAACACTTTAGGAATTAGAAGTAGTAGAATCAATTATGATGATTCTATTATAATCCTTTGGATCAAACATACAAAGATTATAGTTTCTATTATAGATATAATATCTTCATTAAAAAATATCAAATTATTAAACCATTGTTTTAAACTATTCCATGGCTCATAGGGTGTTTTTCTTCAACATGAATTTATTAAAATTATATTGATTTCATAGAATGTTGTATTAATATATTAAACCAAATAATTAGTACATATTCTGTATTCACACACCAATGTTCTAGAGTTTTATTACAAAATATTATTTCTTCATTAAATAACACCATTTCATTGATGTGTTTTGGGGGATTTTTTTATTTTTAATGCCATGTTTTGAGAAAATTGATTTGAATTCAGGTCTCTCAAATTATCTCTTATAATGAATTCTAAATGAAAAAAATATTAGAGTGTTTGTCATTTTTAGAAAGATAAATTTTATTTAAAAAAAATTACAATCCACACTTTTATGTCGTAAGAATAAATCCCATGAAAATGTTTAAAAATACTCCCCCAAAGCATACAAAAATGTTTTCCAGATTGACTTGTTATCCTAGAAGGTACAAACTGTTCTATATAAATATATTCAAGTTCTATTTATCAAAAAATATAAATAATTAGTTTATAAGATGATTTTTTTTTCATTTGGAATGAATCACATAATTTCATTTTATCCAATCTGAGTTTGAAACATCAAAAGTGAAATTTTTATTATATAATTAATTTAAAGAATATTTATAATAGTTTCCAAGCCTCTAATTAGAAATATAAGATTAAATAATTTAATTACTAAAAAATTTCATATTTTTTTTAATGAATGAATAAATATCTAATATGAAATCATATTTATCTGTTAGTGTAACAAATTTAAACAACTAACTTATAAAAATAAAACATACATCATTAAAAAAATCAATACAATATCAATCATTAAAAAGTTGAGAAATATAAAAAAAAATTTCATTATGAATTTAATAGAAAGTAACATGTTTGTTAGGACCAAATGGAGATATCCAATAGATCTAATTCCAAAAACAATTTCCTTGGAATATTCAAAAAATGTGCCATGTGCTCCATTAATTTTTGAAACTGAGTAAAACTAGAAAATTCTCAACTCATATTTATTGAATGTCCACTATACATAATACATTTTTCATTATTATTTATGTGGTTTTATATACCAAAATAAGTTAACCAACAATATTATTTTGTAACAAAATACCATTTTGTCTTTAAGTGGTAGTTATAAATTTTTTGGGAACCTAAATCTTCTTACACATTGGATAATTTTCAGAAGTTTAATTCGATAAATTTGTTGGAATAAATTCCTTATTTATTCCCATATTTGAGGATATATTAAGTATAATTAATTTTCAAAATTTACATTTATCTAATGTTAAAATATTTGATATAAGACTTATATCATTTTTTTTGAATTAGGAACAAATTAATTTTTATTTAAATTATGTTTTTTCCTTTTAATTCATTTTCCATATTTCTCTTTATGTGTTTTATTCTTACAAAAGTATTTATTTTAATATTTCTCTACATTATCATTAATAGTAGTGGAATAAATTATATTTTTATCTCCAATAATTAATTATTTTATTTTAATATCATGGATAACACAACTAAATGTAGATTTTTCCAAATATAATTTCAATTATTAAATTTGTCAGATTTAAATTTTAATTTTTTTCAATAATATAATAATTTTTTGGAAGAGATTTATTTTTCCCTTAAAGGTTTATATTATTATTATAATATATAATAATATTCATTTCACTCATAAAAAAATAATTTTTTTATTCAATTTAGAGGAAAAATAAGAAGAAGAATGTATATAATTAGTTATTTCTATGAAATAAACAGTTTACATCAGAGTTGATAATTTATATTTTTAATTAAAACTGGAGGCATCACAAGAGTCCCCTGAGTCACTCTATATAACCTTCATTTATTTTATATCCTTATTATAGGATTTCATTTTATAATTTTAATACTTCTTCTTCCCCTTATGATGGGGGAATCAAACATGATATGACCAATATTTTTTCACTCATATCATCTTATGTCCTTGATATTTCCATATATATTTTTATTTTATTTAAAGGATTTCTTGTATCATCTATTCTTATTATAGAAAATGTTGATCTTCCTTGGAAACATGGAATGCTCATCACTGAACTCTTAATTTCTTGTTGTCACTTCATCAGATGAGATTGAAAATGACTCCACTTTATGTTTCTTTACAAAATTGGAAGTGGATGAATTTAAATCAATATATTGCCTTTTTTATTTTCTTTTGTACCTCCACCACCACTACCATATTGGATTTATAAATCATTACCATAACAATAATATCATTAATATTCAATTATGTCACAGTAGTATATTTCAAAATTGAAGTTTAAATTCTACCCCATTTGGATGATAAATCCATTAGAACTTTAAAATATTGACAAGGTTTTGGAATAGGATCTCCTAAAACAAAAAGATTGTTTATAATTTCGGTCATCTTACATTCAACAGATTTATTTTCCCCATTAATAATTCTGAATGTTTTAAATTTCGACATGAAAGTGTTTTATAGTAATTTCCAAAAATATTTTTCACATTCATAATATAATGATATTGTTATGTACATTTCATATGCTATATTGAAATATGAAACTTAGTTGAACACCTCAGAACGTAATCCTAATTTGATTGCATTCATTACCTTGGAGAATAAGTCATATTCATCTTCTAAAATTAAATACCATTTCTCATTTTTACATTCATGATTTTCATATGGCATTAAATGTTTAAAATAAACCTTTATGCCCTGATAATTTAGATATATGATCATTTGAGTCTTTGTGCATCCATAATTTTCTCTATTGAAAAAGGGATCCCTGATCATACAAACATCCTCTCTATTTCCAGTAGTTAAAAAAAATTGAATATGATATTCGTAAATTCATCGTTTTGATGTTTTAGAAAACAATTTATATCCTTTAAATCAAATTTTGATTCAAAGGTATTTATGTAATGACTCAAGTGTTGGGGTCCATTGAGTTATGAAAATTTTAGCCCACTGTTTTATAAAATTGACAAGGTATATAGAACCATGCAATTGGAAAACACACAACACATAGGATTTAATGTGTTTTGGTTCATAGGAATCCCATAGTCCACTCCATCAACGATATTTCTGTGAGATTGATTATTTTCACTATATAGTTCCTTTTAATAGGGACCTGAAAAGTTGAGTGAAAGAAACATCAACTAGTTAAAAAATGTTTCCAACAGATTTTACAAATAAAAATATTTTTAACCAGACTTATCCTTGACATTAAATAAATTAAAATAATTATATATCACATTATAAAAGTTAACCATGATGAATATAGATATAGATTCACCTCATATTTGCAAGATGTAACTTTAAAAAAAGATAAGTTCTTCCCATAAAATAATAAAACCTTAATAGTATTTCTGAAAAGTTCTACAAAATGTGTTGATATGATCTTCAAATAATAATACCATCAAATTTTTATTATCTTGAGAAATCCAAATAATGGATTTTATTTATAGAGAAGAATAAATTTATATGTATTTTTCATAAAACATGCTATTTCATGATTGTAATTTTTTTATTGTTGTGATGTACATTTATCTACACATTATTATAATTTCATTATGAAATTCCATATATAATTCAATGGCCTAGAGTATATATAATAATCCAAAAATATATGCATTTTCATCACATCTGATGTTTGAATCCAAAAATAGAAATCAAAGACATTATGTTCACTACAATGATAGTCTTAATTATAACTAGAAAAATTATCCAAAATAGATTTATTTTTCAATTTATATATCCTTATCCAACCAACACATTTATTTACTACAAACAAATTTATTAATGTGATTTTAATGAATTATTCAATTGAAAAATACCTATAATGAGTGAATAAATACTCTTAAAACACGTACAAAACATACTATTAATTATTATAGCTTCGAAGGGAATTATCTTCTTCCTAGGTCATTTAAAACATCAAAACATCCAAAGTCATAGTGACATGCAGACATTTAGACAACAAAGAATATTTTTACATTGAAATACATATTTAAATTCATAAGATAATCTATCTTGTATAATATTTCCACCTATTAAAAATAGTTTTATCATCATAGGACAATTAAATTAGAAACATTTTTTGTGTGATAAATTTTTTCTCCAAATGATTATTTTGACCTGATTATGATAAATATTTACTTTTTATTATAATTTATATTGTTGAATAAGAGATTTATACCTTTTTCATATCAATGGAAATTTTAGTGCATTGTACGATAATTTGATCTTAATATTATAATAGTATTTTCTAAAAACATGGATCATAAATATTTATCCTTACTAATAAGATATATCTCATATGTAAGGATTTTATAGAATAAATTACATTATCTTTACTCTAAAATCTAATTTGGTAAGATTTATAGGTTCATAAAAATATTACCCATAACAGAAAATATATATTTTTAATGTATGAAAATAACACCATGGATAAAAAATTATCACCTCATGTGGTAATTTATCCTTTCATGTGATAATTTCCTCAGGAAATTTATTAAAACATGGAAAAATGACTAAAAATTTATGAAAATAAATAATACATAATGGAATAGTAATAATTTTCTGAAACCACTTACAATAAGATTATTTTTTAAAAAATGAATATTTTGTGATGATAATATCATCTAGAATATTTCGATTTGTTATAAAACCTTAGTATGTACAATTATAAGTTCTAAAATATTAATATTCAAGTGTGAATATGTTGTGGATACTAACAATCTAATGTCTACATGACTATGTGGTTTAACTTTCTAGACATATTCCAGTGTCGTAATAAAATTATTTTTGATAAGAAATTATCAATATGATTGATTTATATTGTGAAACCCTATATAGAAAATGACTGAGGAAGGAAGTAGTGTGAGATAATTCATCTCAACCTATCTTATAAATTCACATTCATCCTCTAAAATAGTCTAATTAATTTTGGGTTTTCCACATTAGTGCAATATATTTGTATACGTTAGTGCTAAAAAATTTAATGAATTCATTGGAAAAATACTCTAAACCATTTTACATCATAATATAATTATGTTTCCTACAAGATTCACTCATTTCACTAATTTTATTACTCTCTACAGTCAAAAAAATATAAAATTATGATTTCACTTTCTATATACTAGCCTTTCTCGAGTAATCCTCAATGGACATGAAAATTTAATATACTCCTTCATGGGGAGAAACCCGAAAGGCCCCCTAGATATTAGAGTAAACAGACTCAATAGGGACTAGAGAATTGTATATTTACCTACTAAAACATAATGATCTTGGTTTCCCATACCTAATATCCTCTCAAAATGAGATACTACTATGAGTAATTTCACTCAACATCTCTTCTTCACATGATCATTATGTCCTTTTGAACACATGTTCTAATTCCATAGAATCTAAATGATTTTATTATCTATCATTAGATAATGAGAGGTATTCAATTATTTCATGTGAGTTCTAACATAAAACATATATGGTTAATTCAAGAGATTTTCCTTCAAAATAATAATGGGTCCATAAAAAATTCTAAGGCTACGAAATCCCGATCAGAAGGTGTAACCTTTATAAATATAGAATTCATTAGGAAAATTGATTTATCAACAATTAATCTACCCAAAAAACAACCAAAAGTGTTTTCAAAATCCTATCATGATGTTATAATGAGATAAAACCTATCCCCATAATACACCAAATAATATTTTTTCCAAATAACAACTCACTTGATTCAACTTTTATCAAAAGATTGAAGTACTCTATTAAATTACACATGTGGATGGAGAACCTGGAATCTAGGTTCCACTCCTTAGAGATAGAATTATCACAAACATGTAGCACGTCAGTAGTGTCTACATCATGTTCTTCTAACAAGTAATGTACATTTCAATTATATTTATATTTATTAATATTTTTAGGGTAGTTCATATTTATATGTCCAAATTTCTTATATTAGATACCTTTTATGAAATTATTCCGGAATTTAGAACTATAATTCCAAGGATAAATCCTCAATATTCTTCAACCACATAAATAATCTCTATATCTGTCTTCCAGACCCTCATCCTAATTCTTAACATTACCTCTATTCTAAATATTTTTAGCTAAAAATCATATTTAAAATCACTAAGAGATAATGTTACTATTGTACAATATATAATATTTAATAGTGTTAAAGATCCAACTAATGAATTTAATAGTATTGTTGTCTAATCCTAATCCCCTAATTAAACATATATGTTTTTAATATCTAACAATATTTTACTAAATTAATCAATGTGATTCCTAAGTATAGTTCCATGGAACATTTTTAAATTATAAAATCTTATTTTATTATACAGCCTACAAAAAGAAATTTATTTATGTATAGGGATTCCAATTTAGATCATATACCACAAGAATAAGACTCATAGAAAACATATCTATGATTTATATCAACCAATGGTAAACTCATCAAGTAATGGGATTTACAATAGATTCCTTTAGAAACATCTATATTGGTTGTGGTAGTTTTTATATCAGGGGACACATTAGTAGCTTCTTTTAAAGACCATTTGTAGAATCATAGAGTTTTTAATATGTAGTAGAGTTATCATCATTATTCTTCAATGTTTAAAATCATTTTCAACATCAAAATTATCTATCTCAAACTTGTTAAATACATATTAATGTTTTATAGGGATCTAATAGATATATTTTTGAAAATTATTGTTGTGAATGTCCTCAAGAATGAAAATGATCCACTGAGACATACTCAATGGATTATAAAATGATTATTAATGTTTTATTTGACTTAAAAAAATTGAATTAGATTTCAAAAATAGATGATAATTATTCTAGAATACAAAAGAAGAAAACCAAAAATTGAAAGAAGTAAAGGATTGATACCCCTATATTGAGGTATGTCATGTTCCATTACAAGTTCTTTTATGTGTGGGGTGATTGGGTTATACAATTGAAGGTAAATGGATGGGGAAATAGATGATAAGTAGGAATATAGTTTCTAGATCATGTTCACATCATGAATAGTTATTCAGTACATGAATTGGTTTTGTGTAAAGTCCATGAATTTCATTCATGGAATTAAGGGTGTTATGGTTTTTACTTTCTGGGGATGTTCTGGAAGTGAACTATAATTCCTAGTGTGAATGGGTTTTAATATTTTTAAACTAAGGTGACATGATTTTCATAACATTTGTTCTCCTGAGGATTCATGACATGAATTTTTAATTCATGTTGTCAATGGGGTTATGCTGAGAAGATTAAATTAATTATTCTCCCTTCGATCCCCATTAGCTTCTCTCCATTTTTATAGAATACCCACCCTCCTTCCGGAGATTTTGGAGGTTCTCTTTTATCTAGAGAATGAATTCATTAGATATTCAAGTGTTAATGTTTAGGAATCATAGAATTCATAAAGGATCATAAAGTTAAGAATGTATCAGCCATTATAGATATGTGTATTTCCTATCTATCAACTTTTTTGTAGAAAATAAATGATTTTATTTGAATATTCATTTTTTATGTATTGTTGTAAAATTATGGACATGATAATTTATGAGAATCCCATTCAGTTATTATTATTTTTAAAAATATGAATCTTTGGTTACACCCATGATGTGATTGTGAAAATGTTTCCAAAAAGTGTTTTTCGTTTTGAATAAAATCATATATTTTGGGGGATTAACATATGTGTTGGTCTGTGTCCTTATCTGTAAGATAAAACACCTTATTTGGTTTGAAAATGGTGGTGGTTATGATATTAGAGATGGTAAATTAATAGGTGATGAATTATTTTGGGAATGATAGGTTTTCTAATCATTAGTTTGGATTGTTCAATGGATCGATTCTTTTAATGAGTGTGTGCATTATAGAAGTGATATACCATATGGAATGTAATTTTTTTCTTTCTAATTTTAAAATAATAATATTGAAACTAATTTATTTATCTCATGTTTTATATAAAAATGTAATCAATATTGTTCTTGTATTAGTGGAATTCTTTGGATGTCTCATTTATTTTCTATATATTTTCTATACTCACCACCAATATATGAACTTTGGTGTGTATAAAGTTGTTGTTTTTTATGATACAGGAAAGGGATTGGTTTTCTACATTTCTTGTGGAGTACCATGGTTTTCTAGGAAGGTTTTATAATTTTTTGAGCATGGAGTGATTCTTGTAGTAGGGTTAACCTAGTTCCATTCCAATTCCTTAATGACTTTCATGGTTTGAGTTTTCAGATATTGGTTATGCTCCTTCTTCTGCTATCACCCTGATTATGGTCTTGATTATGTTATCAATTTTATTTCTGTTTTATATCATATATCAAATTATGAATTGAAATAATCTTTATTTAATGTTGTTTTCATAAGGAAAAACATTTCCCCCATGTTTGGGAAAATAACTTTTCATTTATTTATATCCTTTGGTTTCATGGGGATTTGACATAATTTTAGTTCTATCTCTACCTATTCTGAAGAAAATGGGTTTGAGTAGTACTTTTCATGTCATATCAGATTGGATAGTATATTGGATGGGATAGTAGTAATGAGATAGTATGTTTTGAGACATAAAATGTTTATCATAATAATACATAGGTAACCATGGATTTCTAAACATAAAGTTACTAGGGATTTTCTGGTACATAAAATCTATTCCTCTACACTTATATGAATTTATCCTACTCAACATCATGGTATTAGACAGTGAGTATAAATTATCAGGAAATAGCCTAGAGACATTTCACTATAACTAAATATTCCTTGTTTTTTTCTTACTATTTGGAATATTTTATTAATTTTTTCTTATTGTGATATATTATATACTAATTCTTTGATAAATTTACATTTGCAGGATAAGAATTAATTTTTTATGAACATATCGATATTTTACCCATAATAAGACTATAGATAATCCAAAATAGGCTTCTAAAAATGTGTTCTAACCTGAACCATAGGAAAAAACAAGTTGTATAAATAAATGTCTTATATTTTAATGGTGTGGAAAAGGAAAATTTAAATGAGGAATAACACCATGTGAATCAGGATATGGAGTTTCAGAGAAATTTTTTTATAATTTATCATGAGGATTTAGGATCAGATCAAGAGAATCCAAGTCTTGATCATTAAAAAATTATGATTTTCATGGAACACCATATGATTCCAATGTTAATTTATTAGTACATATACTAGAGGTTCTCACATGAAATTTTTGGGATTTATTCATTTAGAAAAAAACAAACCAACAACCGGATTTTTATGGATTTTAGGAATTTTTTAACAAAACATTTTACCCCCATTCCATTAATGTAGCCAAAATTATGGATTTATTTATCATGTAGAAATAAATAATGTCTTCAGGGGAGTTTTTTGTTATGTTTAATAACATAGTTTAGTTTAGAGATGAATTAACCACTAGAAGGTACCTGAAGGTGTGCATAATTGAAGTGATACTATGAAAAACTATTCTCTACATGATCATTGTGATATATTATTATGATTATATATAAATAGTAATTGGATATTTAGTGGTATAAAGGGGCCTCATTAATAATTATAAGGTAGAAAAATTCCACTTCAACATAGGAAGAGGTTTGAGATCCAATGCTAGAATCAAGTAGAAGTGGGAAAACTATTACAAAAGAATCTTGTACCCAAGAATCGGCCAATGGGATTATTGTTTTTCTCAACTTTATAGAAATATTCCAGGATTTTTTTGATGTGTTTTATTATAATATTTAAAGGACTCTTGGGCTGAACCATAGTGAGAATAATAATGATGTGGTTAGATGGAGATCCTTTAGCATTATTTTATTAAAAACACAAATCTATCTTGGGGGAATGACTCTAATTTAATTCATTCATATCATTCCAAGGTATGCCTATCATGTAATTATAGGTCCTGACACTAGAATTGATCATTTCAGGGAAATTCTAAAAACACCTAAACACCCCAGATGATGCCACCTAAAAAAATAAATGAAGGATTCATCGACAAGAGGGAGAAAACTGTGTAATGGTGCAAAGAATTCATTAATAGAGGACCACTTGGTACCCTTTATGGTGTGAGGTAACACTCTACCAAACAATACTCTTATACAAGTATTATTTAGTTCTTGTGTATCCCATTCCATCATTTATTTTCATTGGGTAAATCAAATGGAATTGAATTTGGAAATGATTAAACATGTAATGATCATCTAGGAACCTCATGGACAAGTATAGTTTCATGGATTAATGTGTTTATATTTCTCTATAATAATCAATAAAATATATTTTTTGGTACTTTATTCCAAGAAATAGACATCTTTTTTTTAATTATAGGATTGTATTTTGGGTTTCATTCAATTCTCATATTTATTTTTATGCTCCGAAAATGTTCTTTACAACTCATGATGGATTTGTGGAACACTTGAAAAGGGAATAGAATATGATGATTAGAATATCATGTACATTAGAATATATGGTTTTATTTCTCTATTATAAATTATAATTATTCACCTTGGTTACCATTAATACAATTATTAGTAGAAAATTCTCTACTACATTTGATCAATATTTGGATGTTTTTCCTAAGCTTTTCTCTGGGTTTCCATATGAAAGGGAAGTATAATTTTCTGTTAAAAATATTCATGGGATGAATCCAATTTAAAATATTTTATATATAGTTATAAAAACATTATTTCATGATTTTAAGGTCCATATGGAGGAGTTGGAAGGAAATGGATTCAAAAGATTGAGTTTATCTCTTTTGGATGTAATAGTTATCTTTAAAATAGGTATATGGTTTTCATTGACTTTGTGTTGTTTATCATAAACTAAATCATTTTATGATTATGAATACATACCATATTCTAATAATTTTTTATATTTTTTATCAGATTAAGGGAGCTAATTTTTTTTTCTAAAATTGATATGTGATCAGGCTGTCATTGTCATTGGGTTTAAAGGGAGGATATTATAAAAATAGATTTTAAAATTTGATAAATTCTATATTTATGCATTTTTATTCCCATTTGAATTATAAATGAATTGATAATATTTATGGAATTTATGAATCATACCTTTTATAGGTATCGTGACTCCATTTTGGGGTATTTAATGAGTAAATTGATGTGTACTCTGAGAGTAAATGTTCCAATTAAGAAAACATGGAGATTGTTTTGAGCACCTTGTGGAAACAAAAAATCTCTGCAAAACATTCTATGTGTGATTTTTGGATAATATATTTTTTCTTTGTTCTGCATTTGAAATATAAGAAGGGTTTATCATTAAATAATGTGAATATAGAATATGTAGTCTCTTATTTATCACATAAGAACCTTTTAGAGATACAAAAAACCATGGTCTTAATAGGTCACTATCACCACTCTATTTGTGATTTTTCAGCTTTCACTTCATCTATGATGTAATTAACAAGAAATATCACTCCATTACAATAAAGAAATGATTTTTAGAAAGTATTTAAGGAACTAAAGATGAGATAACTTGGATGCCTATCCTAATCATGTCGGAACCAAGTGAATGATATGTTCTCTTCTATGTCTTTTATAGATCTAGTTTACCTTTTTTTCCCATGCATGGGGATCACACTGTAGACAATGAATAATGAAATTTGTGGGTAAATTAATCTAATTACTCAATACATGATCTAGAATTAGTTTTATTGGTCCATGCAGTAAATAGATTGAGATGTTACAGTTTGGTGATATGTTCTATGTGTTAAATAAACATTGATGTTTGAAAAGAATATTTTCAAAAGATATTTGAACCTTAGAAAATGAATATGGATGGAGTATCTCTAAATTGTTTAATTTTACTTGGCCTATAAACTTGAAAAAATCGAATTTTTTGGCTGATTGTTTACGCTTGAAATTGAAAAAACAATTATCCATAGATGATCATGATTAGTGGAAATTGATGCCTGTATTTGCAGATATTCAAATGCATTTCACTGAGTGGAATACTCAAATTTTAATTTTCATAATGACTCTTATTAATAATATTCTTGAGAAGGTAAAGGATGCACATATATTTGATCCTGATTTAATCACCATGAGGTCAAAATATATTTTTAGGGAGACCATTAATGGATGGAATGATGATTCGAACACATTTTTTCATTTTCAATATTGGATAGAGGTTCCACTGACTTCTTATGAACTCATTATGTCATTTTTTCACCATTAAAAATGGGAAGTTCATTAGGGAATCTAAAATATGAACACTAAATTAATGGCCTAGTTTTGGTGGTTAGGAATGAAACTAATTGTGCCTGATTATGTCATGAAAAGCTTCAAATATTAGTAGTCCAATGAAAATAATTAATGATCAAATATATCATACAAGCGTTTCCTATACCTATATAAAAATTGGAAAATATTTATATATACTTTGTCAATATTTTACTCATATTAATTCAGAAGCATGATGTCGTCTAGGTGATTGTGGAATGACTCAAAAAACCATCCCAATTAATCTCAGTTTGAAAATATAACATGGTGGAAGAATTTTTATTGTATCATATCTATGAAATGGTGAAATTACATGGATAACTAGTTTTGATTGTCAGGTACATGAATCTTAGTTAAAACCCACAATTTGTGTGCTCCATGAAATATTCCTTTATATCCTAGGTTCTAATGAGAATGTTGTATCACTATCCAATATATTGGTAGTCTAAACATACAATTTAGAATTTGTAAGGCAATATTTTAGCTAGTGTTATAGAATTTTGTGGATTATGAGATGATCATTTACCTATAACGTACTATTCATATAAATAATATTTTCAAAAGACAAAAAATATGGCCCCATTCAAGGATTTGTATGATCTCTTGCATCAATATACACTATTATAGGTTAAAATTGGAGAATCATTATAACTCAATCATATCCTTGTTCATGAAATGAATGATAAAATTTAGATGACCTCAGAGTGATTGGATATAGCACACTATCACCAAAAAATATAAATTCTATTGATTAATGGTTATATTGAAATGTATAAATTATAAATTAAATATTAAATTTTATGAATAATTTTATTTTATTTTTAAATTCATTTCATAGAATAAAATTATGTTTTACACTTAAAAATTCATTTTTCTAAAATGGGGTTTCAGTGTAGTTTTTAGGATTAAATAAAATTAAATTATTCCAGTTATAGAAATTGAATCTAGTAAAATGGATTTCATATTAATAATAATTATAAATAATATAATTTTGTAGGTTCAAATTAAATTTTTTCAAAGTGAATAGTAAAAATAATAGAAATTTGTTATCGTTGTTATGGTTAAAACATGTAAACGATGGTTTAAACTATGAGATAAGGGTTGTATTTCCAAAGAAAACATGTAAAATTATTATTGTTTGATGATAATGAAACCATATATTATCCATCATTTAAATATTTGGACATTTGGTGTAACATTATAATGATAGTGTACTTATATGATGGTAATCATTTATAAAAGTTCATGTGTGTCCCTCCCATAAATTATAAAAGGCACCTCTACTCCTCATTTTTGGACTCTATTAAATACAACTAGGATATACATTATTTACAAAAACTAAATCATTTAATAGTTCTTTTAATCCTTGAGATTCTTTTCATCTTCTATTAAAAAACCATTAAGTATTTAGATATATCCCAAATGAGGTCTCTCAAAGAAGTGTTATATATCTTAACTAGGTTCTTTCGATTTAATTTCTTCATATAATTCCTCTAAAATTTTTGTATAAATAAACACAAGATGAATACAATATAATAAATATAATGATATGTTATTATTATGACGTAACAACCGTTTTATACCACTTCTCATTCAAATGGGAAATAAAATATTGCTTGTGCATACATGTGGACTACTACCTCCCAGTAGTGATCTAGTTCATTTCCCATCACCATCATTCATGGATAGTTATTATTATGGATTTAATATTTATATTTTTTATTTATTGAATAATTATACATATGTAATTATAATTTCATATCCATAATCATACATTCTGATCTATTAAAAAATTATAACACCATATGTGTATACTTACAAACTACTATCTCCACATAATGATGCAATTCATTTTCCACCACCAATTAATATGAATTGATATAGATATTGATAAAATTTATATAAATTACATTTATATCATGATTTCAATTTCTTATATGAAGAAACCATCATTAATTTGAAATGAACATAACCATTGTACTAAAACATAAAATAAAAACAAAGTCGTTAACACCCAAAATGAATACTTTAATAGATAATTGTTAATAAAAAGGTTTTGAAATGATATATATAGATCAAATAGGATATTATATGTATTAATAAAGTTATTATATATGTATAATTAATTTAAATTTTTTATATAGGAGTTTTTAGTGCATTCAATACAAAACACACTTGAGGTATGGGTTTTTTCAAACATCATTTTTACGTTCATTGAGTTATAATGGTTATTCATGATCCCCATTATTATATATTGAATTATATAATACTATATCTGGTTAAAATTTAATTCCCACATTCATTTTATTTTATTTAACTTTTTTTTCCATTATTTTCATTCCAAAGTATCATTTCTCAACATATTGTGATATTCGTAAAGGATTTTCATCTTAATCTCTTAATTGAGAGATGTCTTAATTTTATGTACCAATATCCCATATTAATAGTGTATATACATCCCAATAATTTATTTTTAGATAATATAAGAATTAATTAATTGTTTTTATATATACATATGATTTTAAATAATATATATAATTTCTATTAAAGGATTACTATATTTGTAGGGGAATCATGTTGTAATCTCATTTTTACAATGATTATTTATGATCATATTTTTTGATGATCAAATTGTGTGATCTATCCCTCACAAATCAAATTTATTTTCTTATTCACTAGTTATTTATGGATATCTCATATCATCATTTAATTTTTCCCTCTTTTTGTACTCAATAGACTAAAATAACATTTTAATGAAAAATGACCAGGTTTTTTCTTTAGTCGGGATTTTTCTCATTAATATATATATATATTTATATATTCATTAAAATGATTTAAAGAATTATTTTACTGGTATAGGAAAAATTTTAGGGTCATTTTTTACTATATTTTAATTTCATTCCCCATTTTTATAACTAACCACCTTATCATCTTCTAAAAATGGTACTTTTGAATTTTTACCCACAACATGAAATGAATTTATGTTTTGACATACAACACATAAACATCCTTCTTGCCATTAGAAATCCTCGATTCATTAAATATTCCTTCAAAAGTTTCTTATGTTACATTCGATGAAAAATTATTCTTTAATATTCATAAATTTTTATAACCTAAATACGTTGTTTCAAATAATAAGTTTCTTTTTGTTAGGAAATGTTCTAGTGATATTTTAATAAATTTTTATCTGTAATAATATCGTTTGATGTTTCTGTTAACTTAATGTGGATATAATCCAATGTTACCATCATTATTATTTCTCTTGATGGTTTATCATTTTTGTGATGAAATGTTTATGATACTTTTATTCTTTCTAAAGGTTGTGATATAATGATAATATGATTGTTTTATAATATTATGGCACATATATGATTTTTTATTATCTAATGGGTTGGCCCATACTTATATAAAACACCAATTAATTTGGTAAATATGTATAACTCTTGAGTCAATAAAGACTGGAATGGGGAGTGAACCCAATTTAGAAATGGAATCTATCAAATAAGATAGTCTTTAGAGTGAACCTTAAATACAGAAATTATGGAATGGGTATTTATCCAAATCCACTATCATAATCATGACGATGATCTATGACTAATGAAATTATTTTTTATACTTATGTAAAACCCAAAAACTTATATCTTATGATTAATAAGTGTTTCAGAGATTATGATTGATTATTTATTATTCAAAACTCTTATATCATATGTTTTTGGACTGATAAAACATGATTCCATGTCTCGTGATTATGATATGTGAATTAAAGGATATGATTTTATAATTTTTAACTTATGATCTCATACCCTTATGAGAATATTAGGATCACCTGTGATCATTTATTCATATCTCTTTTGTTTAACCTTACAAAGAGTCTGAGATCACCCTTTATTATATTTCCCTTCACTATGTTATGGTGAATGGTTTTATGTACGTTATATCTAAGAAGGGTTCTAGTTGTGGGGAACTAAATGGGAAATGATGTAAATATTTTATGTATCCATTGCTTACACAACCATGTTTCCAAACACATTAATCTTCTATCTACCTTAGGTATATATTATTGTAAAAAGTATTTTTTATTAACAGGATATGATGTAATAATTATGTTTGAAATGTATAGGTCTTTATAGTTTGTATTACAGTCAAGGATTAATAACATTTCAAAATATAGATAATGAAACATTGTCGAGAACACTTAGGACAAGCCAAATCCTATGAGGAAAACCTACATTATTGAAAAAAGGACATTAATTTCTCTAAGAAAATAAATTCTTGTCTAGATACTACAGGTGGTCATGGTTTTAACATAGATGCATCTGATGGTAATTTCCATGAATGAAGTTAGTAGTGTAAATCTCAACCATGTTTCTGTCAAGTGGTGAATGAGACCTCTCTATAAAGATAGTTTAACACTCATTGTGGGTATTGTTATGTTTATCCACCATTTCTTTAAAAGATACTGTGACAGATTTGAATAGATATTGACTCTAATAGATTAGGTTAATTTAAGGTGTCATATATTGATAAAAAAGTTTCAATATTTATAATTTCTATGATGATTTTTCATAATTAATTACTCTAATTAATGATGCTTGGTGGTCATGGTGACCATTTTTTGTTTAAGTAAGGGATATTATTTTGAAATATGAAGTAGAGTCCATGATAGGTATGCTCAATTATTGAAGTATCTAATTTTATATTATCCATATAAATTCATTTATATCTAGAAAATTCTCAAGGAATGTTTATTCATATCCTTAATAATAACATGCTAAATTATCACTAACAACACCTAATTGTAAGATGGTTTCATCTCAAGTCTATAATTCTCCTATGATTGATGTTTGTTGGAATCTGTTCCCTAAAAATATTTTTATTCTTGGTCAAGTTGAATATGGTGTGATTTTTGGAATGGATTATATGTCTTTATATTAATCCCATATAAATTAATAAGGAAGGGAAGTATCATTGAATATCACAAACTACCCTTTGTTTTTATTAGTATGAGGATAAAGATAAAAATATGATGGAAATTACACCCATTTCATGTTTCTTTATTCATATTAAATATCCATATTTTTCTCAGATGATTGGGGAGAAACTCAACATTGAAGATATTACTATTGTACGAGACATTATCGATGTACTCTAAAAGAGTTTCCTAGTCTTCCTATAAATTGTGAAGTTCATTTTTCAACAGAACTCATACTCAATGATATAACTATTTAAAAAACTCAATGTAGAATGTCGACCATTGAGTCACTCTACAATTTTGGTTTTATCCAGTGATAACATTTTTTAGTGCTGATAAAGGATTCATTTATCAGCACTTTATTTGTAGTGCTGATAAAAGGTAAACACTTTGAGTGAAATTTATAGCATTGATAATGGTCTTACATCCCCACGCGTGTCCGAAATCAATATAGATGATGTTAGACTAATTTTTTATATATGTCTCCACTGTATCCTAGGTTCAAAAGATAGCAATGCAGATGGGCTCCCACATACACCATCGACACCCACCTATATTGGACTATTCTTATACATCAGAGCCCATGTAGGCCCAGTACCACCCAATGATTCTCATGAGCTTTAACCTACCCACATACACGGTTTGGGTCCTACATGACTCGAAACACTCTTCCATGTGAGCCATGGCTCCATATTTTAACATATACCAATAAAAACAATCCATACAAAATAAAAAATACATGTATTAAAAATATTAAAAAATTGAAGTAATTAAACAATAAAAATAATAATTATAAAAATTAAAAATATATTAAATTTTGTTAATTAAATAATAATTAATAAAATTAATAAATATACATATATTATAAACATTAGTAAATAATATATTTTAAATATAGATATAAAAAATGAGTACGTTGAAAAATGGTAAACAAATAATAATTAAGAATGATTAAACTAAATGAAATATTAAAAAAATTATTATTTAAAAAATTATTAATAAAAATGTATAAATTTAATATATATATATATATATATTATTGGTATAAATAAATATTATATATTTAATATATATATATATATATATATATATATAATGTATAAATTGTAATAATTAATCAAAAAAACTGAAAATAAAAAAATTAAAAAATTATTAAAAAAACTTATTAATGAAACAATTATTATTAAAAATGTAAAACTTTTATATGAACATAATAATTATATATACTATAAAATAATATCTATTAAATATATATATATATATATTAATAAAATTTTATTGTTAAAAATAAAGTGATTTCTTTTTCATCTTTAATGGGTTTTATGCATAATTATTCACTAGTATATATAATATTTTTAATATATATATATATATATTCATAAAATATGATTTATATAATATAAAATAATTATTCTCACATTAAAAAAGTCATATATTTAGTGAAAACTGGTTTATAGTTAAAAATTAATAATTATTCAAAATATTGTATAATTGTGTCTTGTATTGGACTTTTAATTGAATGTCGTTTGATTTTTAAATTTAACATATATCAAATGTGTGTTACATTTATTACACACATACATATATTTAATTAATTCATTTTTATATTCAACACATAGAAAAATAATATTTTGATAATTTATTTAATTTTAATTTTTTTAGAATAATAATTATAAAGATAATTTATTTAAAATATATTATGTTTCTAATTAGTAAATTTTTTCATTTGTTATATATTTATTAAATATATACTATTTATTACTTTTTACTTTTTTTTTATTTATTAATTTTTTATAATATTATTTCATTATTAATCATAATTATTTTTTCAATATTTTTGTAATTTATTAATTTTCAATTTTTTATTATTCAATATGATTGTAATTCTATATGTTTTATATATTTATATATACATTTTTATTCATTAAAATTTTATGTTTTTAAATTTGGTTTTAATTTATATAATTAATATCTATTCATTTACATTTTAACATATATAAATATTCATTTAAATTTTTTAAAATTATATTTATAATTAATAACAGTTATTCAATATTCAATTTATTTATTCTTCTTCTACTTTATATCATTAGTAGATGCTAAATATTATATAATTTCATTATTCAATTTAATATATATCAAACATATATATATACACACATTAATTTCAAACACACAAATATTTAGAGAATTAATGAAATCTTATATAAAAACACATACAAGTAATATTTAATTAAATTATAAAATTATTAATATTGATTTTAAAATGTAATTTTGTAATATAATATAATAAATATATTATATATTTATTATGTGATTTTTATTATTATTAAGATTAGTATTATTTATGATTTTTAATATATATATATATATATTACAAATTAATGATTTTATAATATTTATTTATACATATTTATTTACAATGTTCTAATATTTTCAATATGTATTAATCTTCATTTCAATATATGTATATATATATATATAACCATTTTTTAAAAATAATTTACATAATTGATAAAATATAAACATTTTATCTAAAATTCGAGTTTATTGAACCTCCCATCGCAAGAGAATCCCAAAAGCTAGAAACCCCTGTGTTCATATAAACTGATCCCAAAATCCATTCATATCACATTAAAGATTCCACGTAATTTATTCTTTCCCTCCTGATAAATACATCCAAGATTTACCCTTGGAAACTGGAAGAATTGCAGATTTAACTCACATATGTATGGGGTTTTGAGACTTGGGGGATGATTTCTACTAGTAGAGGCTTTTATTATATAGTTTTCCACATGAATGAACTCATTCATAAAGGATGGGGATTTGACTCAATCTATCTTAAGCCTAGTTTCCTTCGAATTCAATATTGGTACCCTTTATTTGATCTAAATTCGTTTAAGAATAGTTTTTTCTAGATGTAGATTAAGGATAGGGTCCTTAACTAGTTCCTATATCCCCCATGAATTCTGTTGGAAGTTTATTCAATTGTTGGAAAACCAATAAAATTTAATAGAGAGACCATTCTAGTAATGTATGACCATTATGGAAAAATTCTATTTAGGGTGGACCTTAGAGATATTCTAATTGAAACTATGTTTTTAGAAACCAATTTATTAAGGTTCTGGATTTTAGTAGGGTATGAGTGATCTCTAGAATACTGTGGAAATTTCCATTCCAGGGGATATTTGACTTAAAAATATCATCAAGATTTGGAATGAACCAACAGATCAAGGTTATCATTCAATTGTGCACCATAACTTCAAGAATCATGTTATTGATGAAATTCTGGTTGGATCTGGCCACTAAGGTAGGTCAAAGGGTTTATCTTCCAAAGATGTAGTTTCTCCTTTGAGGAATCTGGGGAAGTATGGTTCATATTCTAGTTGTCTATATCATGTTTTAGAAGCCTATGTGATGATATTGACATGGTCATTTCTTGGATTAATTTCAGGAGTTTATTTTGGTGTTACTATCCCTAGTAAAAACATGTATAAAAATGCTGAACCAGAGAGGTGATGGATGGACGAAATTAATGCTCAGAAGTAGGGTGACATATAGTCTGATGTTGTGCTTCATGTTTCTGATATTCTTGAAGATATTTATATTTCATCGATGAATAAAATTTCAAAGAAATCACTAGACATGAATGGGGCCTTTGTAGTGCATCATTCAACGAAGAATTTGAATACATTTTCATCCAACATAAGGAGGGACCATGTTGCAATGTTGGTGGAACATAGATGAAGACAAGTGCAGGAATCTCTTAGTGTCCCCCAAAAGGAATAAATAATGATTTTTTGGGGGATGGAATATAAGATGAGGATTCTATTAAAGAGAATAACGACTTTAAGGTTTCATAGCACACCACAGAGCCTCTGACTACAACTGAGAGTGCACCAACAGAGACAATGAATCATGTAGGTCATGTTGATATTCAACAATGAAATTGTTTGCAAAAACTGCCATCTTCAGAAGCAGAAATAATGTCATCCCATGTAGAATAAATGGTTGGGAGTTATAAGGAAATATTTTCCATGTTATATTTTATCAATTCACTTGAATATAACATGCTCTTCCTTGAGATTCATGATTAGATGGGTTTTAACAACAAGAGGAAATCCTGACAATCTTTTCCAAGTATTGATTTTAATCTTGAGTTTGTTATGATCTCTATGAAGGTTACACCAATGGAAGATTCACCCCATGATGGGAATTTGAAATATGCTGACAAGGACCATGATGAATTTCTAATGTATCTTCCAGGATCACTAAAGGAACCTATATAAGCTTAACAGGAGGAAAAATTAAATGTGGATATTTTTTAGACAACCTATCAACTACGTCCACAATAAAGAAGAGGTCGACATACAAAATCATGAGGTGGATCTTAGGGAATGGGAGGTCAATTAAAAAAAGATGATTTATTTCTGTACCTTCCAATTATGGTTGGGTTTCATTATTATTCCACATAACATTTCATTGCAACCTCCTTGCATCCTCTATGATTTTCCTTTTATTAATAAGTTTGAGGACCAAACATGCTCGACCCTAAACTATTGGTGTGTAATTAATATATTTAAATAAAAGAAATAATATTTTCTATATTTATATTTATATTTATACATATTATATATATATATAATTATATAAATATTTATAATTATAAAAATATATTTATAATTATAATTATCTAAAAAATGTACTTAAATAATAAATATTTTTACTATAATTCTATTTATATTTATATGTATTTATTAAATATATATATAATTATAAAATATGTATAGTGATATAAATATAATTATTATTATAAATAACTAATTATAAATGTAGTTATAAATGTATTTATTTATAAATTTATTTATAAATGTAT
This sequence comes from Viscum album, assembly GCA_963277665.1. NCBI lineage: Eukaryota > Viridiplantae > Streptophyta > Magnoliopsida > Santalales > Viscaceae > Viscum > Viscum album. The sequence continues at coordinate 943,784,447 of OY728121.1, read as the reverse complement.
AATTATTATATTTATAAAAATATCTATTTTGTAATTATAAATGCATAAATATGTATTATTTTAAACAGGAATTTATATAATTATAAATATATAATTATATATTTAGATAATTATAAAATTATAATAAATATATTTAAATACTAAATATATTGAATATATTTATATTTATTTGTTAAATATTTATATAAATAAATATATATTTTTCTGACATACGAATATTAGTAATTATTTTAAAATATTTATAAATATATTTAAAAAAATATATTTTTTAGATTTATAATTTAAAGACTTTATCAGCACTAAAAAATTGTTAAAGAGGTCTTTTATCTACACTTATTATATAAGTGATGATAAAACCTCCCTTTATCAGAGCATTCTTGGATGCATTGATAAATCCCTCCCTCATTTATTAAAAAGAACCTAATACAACCCAATTATTGTCATAATGTTCATGATCTCGTAGAAGTTCATCTTTTTCGCCGCTCCCTCTAAATCTTATCTCAGACAAATTAACTCTCAAATCTAATGTTCGTTATTTTTTTCTCCTCCCTCTCATTGATTTTTTATTTTAGGTCACTAGGGTGCGACATGGGAGCTTTATCTTGGATTATTAGTCTCTTGGATCCATGTTTAGGATCTCGGTCGATGAATTCCTGACCAATGTTCATCATCCTCTGATGATTCCAAGTTTTTTGGTCTCTGTATTCTTAATTTTACCCTTCTACGACTCACATTGGTCATACTATCATGACATGTAGTTCAAGTTGTTGTGTTTTGGTTTTTTTGTTTCCACCCTACTCCATGACTATTTTATGCCTCCTAGTCCTAGTTTCACCCCATTAAAGGATCTCTCTATCACTTACCTATACTGGTTTTCATCCACTTAACCACTGCATAGGCTTACTATAGTAGAGTTTGGCCACTACCTCAATATTATAAATTTATAAAATGGTTGACTAATGTGTGAATATGATGGAAAATTTTATCTTCTTATAAATGTTATGGTAAATTAAAATGAAAATATATTTAATATTTCTACATGAATAATTAATATGATATATGTTAACGATGCCAACATATATGAATAGAAAAACAATGTGTTCAGTCATTATATGAATTTAGGGACTTCGATAATGAACTATAAGTGCCACAAATATTATTATATTTTTAGAACATATTTAGTTAGAAAAATAGACATTAGGCATTTAATTAAATATTCATTGTCAATGATTTTAAGATGTAATGATTGTTACATTTGGTTGTTTCTGAAAACCCAAAAAAAATTAAATATTAATATTAATTTCATTATTTACATGGGATTTATTTTTCATAGAGTTGTTGTTTTTTATGATATATGAGGGGATTAGTTTTCTAATTATTCTCTAACAAATGACTACTATTCAATTTTGAGAAGTATTTTTCTACACTATAAAAAATTTCAACGTAGTTTTACAGTTGCACGATAAAGAAGATATAAGGTTTAGGGTTTGCTATTTTACCCTAATATGGATAACATAGGTCTGACTCCAATGACATTCGGTTCATGGTGTTGTGTTGGCCTAGTTTTTTTTCATGTTTCTATCGAACCTCATATCATCATTATCATCTCCACATCACACATGTCCCCATTTGTTTTATGCTTGTCGACTTCAAGGATGATTTGGGATGTTTTTAGGTGATCCTATTGAAGTGAACATATATAATTTAGTCATTTTGTAGAAGATAATGGATATGTTTCTTATCTATTGTAACACATATTTTCAATCATCAAGAGAGATAAAAAGATAGTTAATTTAATTAGATACAACTTTCAAGGGAGTGTTCGTAGATGAAAATGAAAGGGTTTGTTAGTAGCATTGGGTAGGAGAGAAAAACATTTTTCTGGAGCCTCATTTAATGATTAAAATTATATATATATTGTTCATTTATTTTAAAATATGTTTTTTATTTAAGGGAAAACATATTTTGGAAAATCATCATTTTAAATTTCCAAAACCCTTTTATAGGATGGTCTAGTTTCAAAGATACTTTGATGTCTAATTTTTTTATAAGTTTAAATAATATTTTTTTATGTAAAGGGGAAAAATACACCATATAACAAATTTATGTGAATTTTATAATTTATGTATTGAAAATGTAACTCCCTCTCTGTGGATTTTTTTAGAATATTCTATGTTCAATGGGTTTCAAGAGACATTAAGTGATTATATTGTTTTATACCTTTAAATGTTTATAAGTGTACGATTAATGTATATTTATATTATATATATATATATATATATAATTTTTAATATTTCTATGTATAATGATTTCAAAAATTGTTTCTTTTTAGTGTAATGGATATGTAAATTCTTTTTTAAATTATTCTTATTATTCCATGAAATGTTTTAAATAATGTGTTGAATTTGGTTTTGTTGAGTTAAATTATAAATCAACTTTATAATGAGAGACAATGTAATTATTATTGAATAATGGTTTATTTTCATATATTATACTGATTATTATTTTCATATATATTAAATTTTCATCTAATGAGATATTTGAATGAGGTTTGAAGTATTTATAAATTAAATATATTGATGCATTTTTTGTTTGGGATGTTTTATCTAGAATAAAAAGGTTTTATTGATTTTAATGTTGAAAATTTCTTTGTTTAATTGGTTTTATAAGTTTTGTTAGAAAGAATTGAGTTTCCTTATATTTTTAGAGAAAAATTTGATTGTTCATGACCATTTACGTGTATTGTGTTCTTTGGGTGAGAATATATTTTAAAATAAATCATTTTATGATATTGTAATTTTATACAACTTTAATTTTGGGTAAAATATAAATTGTTTTTGATTTCTATGATTATATGAAAATAGTTTTCTTGTTGATTTCGATCGTTATAAATGTTTTTGGTTTTTTAATTATTTCTATTATATATGACGAAGCTTTGAGTTAGAATGATTTTTTGTAATTGAATTTATTATTTAATTGGTTATATTAAATTATTCACATGATGTTTGGGGGGTAAATATTTTTTCAAGTGACATATGGATTTAAAACTGATAATTCTTGTTTGGAACATGTGTAGTCTACATAAATTGTCAATTTGGGTATATGTTTGGTAGATTTTGCTTATGAATTATGAAAATGAAATTTATAGTTGTTGAACTTCAATGAAATTTCAGTCTTTTTATAATGAAACAAATGATATAATGAGTAACTCATTAAAACATACTTAAATAAGGTAACTCAAACCTTTAAAAGGTGGGTATTTGTGTGTAAATTTTTTCATGAATGTTTAAAGATAGATTTATAAAATACGAGCCTCAAATGGGTATTTAAAGAAGATTTATTTTCTGTTGGAATAAATTCATGGGTATTTTACATTATTTATTTTGATTAATAAACGTACACGATATTATTATTATTTTGATCTTTTGTGTAGAATTTGGAATCATTTGAGTGTCACCCACAAAAAGTTATAATTTAAAACACATTTATCTCTAACACATATCTTATTAAAATGTTGTTGAAGAAATTTATAATATTTATTACATTATCCCCTAACCATAGATATTTTATAGGGATTATTAATAATGAGAATAGTCTATTCGATATACATAGAAATTTTTCTGCCACTATACGTGGGAGATATCTTATAGTGATCTATGTCATCTCTGGAGGCAGAATCAGAATGGTTTGGATCTCAATGATATGAAATAAAAGAAAACTATTTTTTGGAATTTTTATTAATGGAATGATTTTTTAGTGTTTTTAAGGAAATTTAATAGTTGTTGGGGATATATTAGAGTAGGTGAAATGTACCTATGATTGAAAACTCTATTATTTCAGAAATATGGGTTTCTCAGTGGGTAATAGTAAAAATATATATTTTTGGTATTCTTATAATACATGGTATAGAATAATCTATATACAAATAGAGTATCATGGATTGAAACATCACTTTTTCCATTAATAAAAGTTTCATCCATTCATTTCATGAAATTCTTGAATCCTTGACCATGAATCCAAATCTAGTGATTACCTAACCATTCCTGTTTTGATGAAATATATTTTTACAAAAATTCATAAATCTAGGTCAAAATGAAATGACAGTAATGAATATGAATTTCCATAGGAAGTTTGAAGTCCAATAATAAATAACTCGAATTTACCAACATATTTAGCAAAACCTTTTTGTCACAGACAACATAAAATCGATAACCTAGTCCAAATGGAAGTTGTTTACCCCATGTTGTTTATTTCCATGTCATCCTTGTGTAAAATGATAAATTATCATGAATCATGAATAATAACCTTCAAATGATGGGTTCCCAATATTATAACTATCATTATCATTCCCATTTTTATTATGAATATATTATGTGCATCTATTTATTTTTTCTACCAAATGAGTATTATATTAACCTAATATGATGAATTTGAATAAAAAATAGATGCAAATTAATCATATGAAAAAATAATATGATGTTGGATTTAAAGATTTCATCATGTTTACAATATAGAAAACATATAACCATTCTCAAATCCTTTTTCCATGTTCACATTGTTGTTATTCAATAAAAAAATTTCTTGAATAATTTTAAAAACATTTCATTTTCATAAAATAGACCATACTTATAATTTTCAGAATAAAAATGGAGAAAAACTAAATGTGCAAACCATGTTGAATGATATAGTGGTTTATATATCATTAGATATGAATAAAAATTTAAATTATTATGGAGATAGTATAGAAGAAATTATAGTGTACATTGAATATAACCTTCAATATTCTACAATGATTTTTGATAAGTTAAATAGTTGTTAAGAAAGACTATTGTATACTAGGTGTACTAAATACAAACTATTTGCAGTTGAATTAATGTTATCAAATGTGAATGATTGTAGCAGATGGAGAGACATCAAGTTTATAGGAAAACATAGTCTCTTATATTATATGACACTAAGAAGAAAATTAACTTCCTTTTTGATCATATGTTTCGAAATTAATGCTATATTCAATTGAAATGATCTCTAAAAAACACAAACTTATTTAAATGATTGAATATTGTTTTATAAGGACTATGAATCCCTTATAAAATACCCTAAGTGTTCCTTGAATAAAAAAATAAAGATGAATCACTTCCTTTTAATGTTGTATGTTACTTTCCAATCATTCCCCAATTTAGAACACTATATGGTTTCCAAGAAACTTTGAAACAATTGACATGTTGTGTGGATACTTGATTTAAAGATGGTAAAATACATCATCTAGTAGAATATTTTAAACAGATGAAAACCGATTATGAGTATCCTGAGTTGGGAAATGATCCGGAAAATTTGTTTCTTGCGTTATCTACTAATGGAATATATCCTTTAGTTGTATATAGTAGTACTCACAGTACATGGAAAATTATGTTGGTAAATTATAACTCATCACCTTTTTTATACCTAAAGAGAAAATACATTATGTTGTCTCTTTTTATATCGTAACCAAATTAGCCCTATAAGTATCTGAATGTATATATGGATCCATTGATCAATGATCAAAAATTGATGTTGTATATTTCTCTTATTTTTTATAATTCCCAAAAAATTTAAGAATTAACATTAAGGGCCATGTTTTATGGGATGATAAATTAATTTCCTACTTATGTGAATTTGTTATGGTACCTCAATAAAGGAATGATGGGGTGTCCCATTTGTAATGAATTCACACAGTCTATTTGGTTAAAACATTCCTCAAAGACTGTGTCTTAATGAATATCAAAAATTTTACCCCAACAACATAAATATAAATATTGGTAGACAAAATTAAATTGTAATACGAATCAAACTACAACACCATTGTAACATCCCATACCGAACCACCGCGTCTGAGATAAAATTCAACATAACTTCATGCGCGCTTCCCCATACACAAGAGGCTACCGAAATATCAGTGGGGGTCTATAACAGATAATAGGGATACTATACCCTATATTTCATGTCAACTATAAGGATAAAAAATAACAATAACAAGGGAAATAATTAAATAAACTGGGTAAATGTGGAAACGTGAGATGGCATTCAAGGTTTATAAATATGATCTCCCTAAGTGGAAATTTGACTAGAGTAATGAAATTTACATGATAAATACATCAACAGTAGGGACCTTAAGTGTCTGACCTAGTTTTATGTCCACCATAGTTTCAAGGTCCACATACTCATCCATTCACCACAGGTCCCATTCACTTCACCAAGTATCCCGTGGAATATATAAGCACAACAGAATGCACAAGTAGTGTGTGAGTACAAGGCTTAGTAGGACACCCCCAATGTTTCCTTGACCTAGTGTTAGCAATTATACAAGTGTAAACACTAATATTAACAAATTTATGAAAAAAAATAAACATAAAATCAAACTCGAGTAGTAGTGCATTAACATAGCGGCCACAACCCTCGATCATATCTTCTTTGGATCCATGTCAGAGGATAACTGAATGAGTTAGAGGAAACAAAACAATCCCTATATGGTGTCCTCATAGTATTGTGGATATGATTCTTGACATCATCTGTCCATCAAGTGTAACATGTCACCTGGATCCTCTAGAAATGAACATATTGCGTACTCACATCGACTAGGCTATGTCATGGTGAATGAAACTTGGCATCAAGGTTTTCTTTAGAACACCCTCAACAAGAGGATATAGAGAATACATAACTCCACCACGTGCTCATGTCCCTCATTGATATGATTGTAAATAAGCATTCATCCCCTTTAGAGGAAAAAAAGTCATGACCGTCCACCTATCTGAAATACCACTAATAACCAACAATACTTGGTAATACATATATCGGGAAATCACACAAGTAGGAATAACATATCCACATGAATATATAGTATCATACATGAAAACATATGTTCATAATCAAATATGTATAAAAGCTACACCTACATCACTCATGGAGTCATAATAGTTTCTATGGGCTATAAACTCCTACATGTGATCTCAATCAAGCACGATAAATTTAAAGGGAACAATTATATTTATCAAAGATACAATTTTAAACATGAGACTAAGAAGGTAAGGAAATTCCTACTTCAACAGTTGGAAAAAACATCTTGTAGTTTTTCTTAACTTTAGAGCGGCATGCCAATGTCTGAAGCTGTCACCACATTAGTTATTTATGTTTAGCATAGGTTTTTTTAGATTCATTATATTTTTTTATTTCCAATAAATAAACTTCATTTGTAATAATTTTTTACCTTTCTTGGAAATTACTCAGATTATCCTTAAATTTATCCCACACGCTGATAAATTTTAATAATTATAATACCCTTCTATCAGTCACAAGAAATAATGATCTATGACTTTTAATTTAATTGTATCACATATTCTTATAAATTAAACTAAATTATCTTTTTTTCATTTCAAAAAATGGTTACATGAAATGACCCTTTATTACCATTAATATAATTTAATTTCATGTGCTAATAATTTAAATTTTTACCTTTTCATTTCTATAATATTACATGAAATGATAATATGTTTATCACATTCTATGATTGTTTAAAAATAATCATTTTGGGACATGAAATGATAATACAATTTTTTTAGAATTATAATGTCCATATTGTAGTTATATATTCAAATTTTAATTAAAATTATAAAATGATAATTTTCTTAACACTATCCCTTTACTATTTAGAATAAAATTATAATTTTCCATTAAGAATAATTTGTTTCAAAAAAATATTCATTGGAGTATTGCTAAAAAAATCATCCATATTTCATAATTTAAATAAGTGGGGAAATAAAAAGAAATAAATATTTATTTTTTATTTTATTTAAGACTCCATTTTTTCCATTACCTGTATTTTTATTTCTGTCATTAAACCTCTATTTTATTTTGTGAAAAAAATTAAGAAAAAAAAATAAATAAAAAAGAAGAAGAAGAACCTATGTATGGGGCTTGTCACTCCGCAAGGGAGGAGGCTGCTGAATGATCCTCTATTCAATTTCAATTTCTTTCTAAAATTTCCTCAATTGTGAAGCAGTGATGATTTGGTTGGGGTTACGGGTTTATATATGGTATTCACCACATGATATTCTGAAAATTTTTAGGACTATAATCAAACATAAATGTGAAAGTAAAACACACCTTTAGAAATGTTAATCCCAAAAATTAAGGTGAATGATCCATTTATTATAACCCATTAAGTCATTGCAACTGAATGGAATCAATATAGTTGTGATTCATGGGGGGTTTTGCAATATTCAGTGTGTTTTATTGATGAAAAACACGTCATTTAAATTGATGATGTGTTCCCCCTTCTTAATTTAATTAAACTAATTAAATTAATTATTTAACAAAATTATCAAAATAAGTCAATTTAATTTGGTGACATGTCCAAAAAGTCATTGGGTATAAAAATTATACCCCTAGTTGGGAAAAACCAGCATTTTAGACACAATGGTAGGTTATGAATTTCCATGAACCATGTTATTTGTGAGATAGTAATTATTTTTAATAATTTAACATTTTAAACATTTTATTAAAAATAATTATTTAGAGAGAGTGGCCTCCAAATGATCATTGAATTCAAATATTATACTCTTCCTAGGGTAAAAACCACATTTAGAACCAAACCGTGGTGTCATATTTTTCATACGATGCACCATTTGTGAGATAATAATGATCAAATAATTAAAAAGGAATAAATATTTAATTAAAAAATAAAATAGTTTTTATCATGAGCGAGCCGTCCAAAAGTATGACGAATAAAAATATTATTCCCTCATCTAGGGTAATCACCATGTCCCAGACCCATCCATGATCTTAGATTTCCCATCCGATGCATGATTTTCAGGTTATTCAAACATTTTGAATAAATTCCCCATGCTTAAAATAATATATTTAATATTTTTTTATTTCTTCACTGAGACATTGCAGAATACAAGAACATGCAATAAACTCTAAAAATATTCAATTGAATATTCCAGAGTGTTAATTGGGGTATTACCCTTTAGCAACGTGTTTATCAAAAAAAGCGTTTTTTGATGGTAAAACAGTTTTCCACAAAATAATATATCATAAGATGGATTTACGATTATTGAAAAAAACCTGATTTTATAATTATCCACATCTGTCGACTTCCCATCCTTGAGAATCATCTCTAGTGGATTTCTCAAACAACATAGTCTTCTGATCTTGAACATCAGACTCATGCTCCGACGTCTCTTCCTTGATCCACACATTTTTTCCACTAAAACCGAACTTTTTGTATCATTATTTTCCCTTAGAGTCCCATCTCACATAGATTTTTAATCCACATAGACAAACATCAAAATATGCAACATGTTCTAACTCAGTATCCTTGAAATCTACAATATGCATAGGATTGGGAATGTACCTCTGAATTTGAGAAACATGGAACATATTATGCATACCTTGATTATGAGAAGGGAAGTCAAAATGATACACCACTAATTATATCCACATAGTGACTCCATCATCAGTCACTCACTAAATGAATCACTAACTACCACTCTCTCATATACTATGGTTTCATGTCATCATTCCATGATGTTTTAGAGCAAGGCAAGGTAGGTTACTATAACTCTATTGGTATGACAAGTCCAGTCATGTGTCACAGATATAAGGAAAAGAGAAGTATCAAATAGGGTAGATGATTAAAATGAAATGCTCTAGACCACACCACGTACTGTAAAAAGTTCCTTATCACCATAAACTGATGATATATCCATTTCATAGACATGTCATTCCTAATTTCCGTGATCATATCGATGACTTTCCTCAGTCATCATTTTTTGGGGACTCTGTATCCCCTGGTGGGGTTCTCCGAAAGACTTCATCCCCTGACCATGTTGGTATCCCTCTCCTACCTGATACTTTGTCACAAAATTGATGGAGGTGTCTTATACTGCCGCATTATCGGCACCGACTCTAGGGTGTCATTCACACCAAACTGTAGTGTCCAAACCTCACATAGTTAAAACACTTCAGTTCATGTGTAGAGGTAATTGACAATTCTGAGCTCTACTGTAGTTATATGTTACTACTTTTCTGTACTTGCATGCCGTTTCTCTGATTTATGTCCATGTCCTTCCTCTTCCTTTCATATAAGAAGTTATTAAAAATAAGAGTGGGCCGTCCACCTATTTGAGTAATGAAATGTTGTAAAAAACAATTGTTCTTACACAATATAGAATCTTCTCAATGGTCAGGGCCTTCCTCAGAACCTCAGGTTATGAATATAGGTTGAATCTCCCTACATTCTTTATAACTTTGTGTTGAATACTGATTTCAAACATCCTGGCCTTCTGTGCCTCATTAGTAGACAGAAGTGGTGAATAACAGAGTATCTTAGTAAATCATGTAGAGTATGCTGATACTTTCATGGACCCATGATGGAGCTCCATGAACTCCTTTGCTCGATCAATCTTTAGCATGTTAGGGAAATACTCACTAAAAATAGGGTCTTGAAAGGCTCCCAAGAGAGACCCTCATGTCGTCTAGCCATTCCCAGAACATCACACAAATTCCTAGCAGGTCCTTGCAGTATGAAGGTTGAAAGTTTCTCCCTATAATATGATGAAATATCCATGAGGTCAAAGGTAACTTCTATGATATCCACCATATCCTCAGTATCATATGGTCCACTAGAGACGTAGAATGTTGAAGGATGCTAGATCTGTAAATACCTCGCGTAGTAAACCATGGACCCTGGTTGCGACGGATAAGGAATTGCTACCACCACCACTAGAGATGGTGTATGGACGTTCTTAGGAGAAGCCTTCTGAGTGGGCTATCCCACCAAACGTCTACATGGAGGCATCTTATACAACAAAGAAGGATTAGAAACATGAAAATTCCTAAAATGTCTAAGGGTTCAAATAATATTTTCTCTAAACCCATATATGGGATCATACATGATTTTCCTAGTAGTCTACCCTGAACCCAAGGTATATCTTTATAAAACTAAACCCCTTTTCTTAATCCATATACCTTAGTCACATTTATTCTATATACACTAAAAAACAACATGCTCAATTCAACTAATCAATGAAAATGAAGATATGTAACACAAAAGGCAACACAAATATATCACATAGAATAAACTATCCCAAATAGATAGTAAAAATTGAGGCATTTAATTAATGAATTACTATTCAACACAACAACATGTAAATATATGGAATGTGATCCTATGTTCCTCTTCACGATGAAAAAACAAAGGAAAAATATCCTAAATCACATATAACATCATGTGCCTCACCCAAGGTGAATCAATAGTAACAAAAAATCATAAATTCCCTACTTTATGGAAACATGAAGGTCCACTATATAGTGCTGGGTAGTCATTGGCATAGTCCCCCTGCTCGATTCACAACTATCCTTGCTCTTATCTAACCTATCCAAACCCAAGAAAAATGGGGGAAACATGTCATTGAAAACCTGATCCTATGATACCATTTTATAATATCCCATCCCGAACCCTCTGGTCTTATTCGAAATTCAAAATAACCTCATGCGCACCTACCCGTACGCAAGAGTCTACCGAATAACAGCATGTGTATTTTTTCGATAGTGGAGAGACTATACCCTCTTGTTCATGTCATCGAGAAGGATAACAGAAACCAATAACTATTGAAAGAATTAAATAAATAGAGTAAATGCAGAAACTAGAGATGGCATACACGGTTTATAAATATGAGTCCCCAAAGTGGAAAGCTAACTATAATAAAGAGATGTAGACAATAAATAAAACAATTGTAGGGTCCTGTAGTAATGATGTTGGTCATTCCATTAGATCCCACTAAGTTATTATTAAACATTTAAATCCCTCAAGCGATGAATTATGGATTTAAAAAACACATAATCATGAATTTATCGAATGGTTATGAGATCATATTTAAATATATTTATCTGGTAAATAGAATTCAGTTGTCGAATGTCTTTAATAGCTATCCATGGGACCAAATGGAATTGTTATATCTTACACTAGTTTTTTAATTAATGGTTATAACTTATGAAGAAAAGAACAATATGGTTGCAGTATGATACAAAAAAGTGGATTTTCTCTTATAGCATAAGGGACGCAGATATATAGTTCCTAGGATAGAAATACAATTCTTATGAATATGTCATATTTTAGCATCATCAAATAGATATATGAGTTGGATTAGAATTCACGTCAAAAAGTTGGTTTTCTGTTGAAAATGGGTTGTTAATAGGAGTGATGTGAATGTTGATGAAATGGGATTCATGAAGGTGAATTTCAATGTGGAGGGGAAAATTAAGATCCATTCATAACAACTTCACAACAATTTTATGTATTTTATATCTCGGATCTAGAAAACATGAATTAGTCAATTATCCTTCATGTAAATAAAAAAACTATGGGGTCATATGAAAATTTAATCTTGGAATACTTTATCATTGGTTGATCACAATCATTCCATAATGGTCTCTTTATAGAAACTATCTTGTTTATTATAGGGGACCCCAAATAATAGATTCTGATTTTTGATAGAGGATCCAAATACATTCGAATATCAAATAAAATAAATAGAGTTCAATGAGAATGTTAATTTTTTTGTTAATATAATATGATTTTCCTCATAATATTATCATTTTCTATACTATATTTATCGAAGAAAAATTAAATATTTGGATACTCTTTCATACAACAACATTGGCACTTAATGATGTATCTAATATGATGGATGAATGGGAGTTTGAGGTTGAAACTATAGAAGAATTAAGGGAAGAACAACATGTTGATTAAAAAAATAAGAATAATGTACCACCACCGTGTGGACTAAATTATCACGGAGATAAGAAATGGTATAACATTTGAAGTCGACAGGATCATGTTAACCATGATAAGGTGATGTTCATTAGTTACGTTGGGGTAACAATGAGGATGAATGTGATGATTTATATAGATTCATGGTTCCATGTCCAACCTATAATGAAGGAAAATGTTTGGTAATATACAAGGTTAATGTTATGATATAATTTCCCTATTTTAAAAAAATTATATAATGAAATGTTGAATAAATTTTCACTATTACATGCATAGTTTATTTATTTTAGACTATTTTTATATTAAATATGTCTTTATAGACACTATAAATATATATAGAGGCTTGTAGATAATTTTTACAAAGTTTAATCATAGAATTGATATGGGTAATGTAATGCCCCACAAACCAGTTACATATGAACAAATTAGAGTGTATGAACTATGGAATGAATTCATCGGTCATCACAATGGGAAATAGATTTAGGTGCATTGTAGTGAATAATTAATTATTTTAAAATTATTATTTTATCCAATTTTATTAAATTAAATTATTTTATGAATCTTAAAAGGAGTTATGAAAATAAAAAGTGCAGAAATACTAATGTTCCCCTATCATAAAGCAGTGATGGGGTATTATTAAATGGAGAAAAAATAGTATGTATTTGTAATAAAAAAATAAATGTTTTAGGAGATATGAAACAACATATGTTATTTTATTTATATGTATATTTTTTGAATAATAATTTGAATCCAATCTCATCACACAGTATCTATTATGGATTCTGGCCCACATAAATAATGTAGGTAAAATTATAGATGAAAAACAAAATTATTTTGGGAGACATGCGTAATAATTACAATATAGTAATCCATTATAATTTATAATAATATTACATTAAAAAATAATTTCATTTCTATATGTTTTTCATATGGATTAGGCCCAATAACTAGTAGTGAATCTTTCAACATAAAAACTACTTTTAGTAGCTTTGATGAATAAAAAACAATATGTCCATGTTAGAGGTGTAGGTTTTGGAGTGTCTCCACAAAAATATTTTGAAAATACAAAACAAAAAGAAGAGAAATATTAGATTATGACATAAGTAAAATTACATATATAATAATTGAAATATATTAATTCCTACTCTAGATTGGTTGAATAATATATGAAAAACGATCAAAGAGAATTGATAGTGGAACAACGATTATCCCATGAAAAACCTATAACCACACTAGTATTGAATCTATTCAATAAAATTAATAGTGTACCATATCCAAGGTAATTAATTTTTTATTCAAATTTCTCATAAATATGTAACTAACAACATTAGATAACTTTATTTTACTCATGTTCTATATGGTAAATATATTTGTGGTTTCTATCTATTAAGGCCTACAGAACACGTTATTTCAATGGGTTTGGTGTATATTATCCCAAGGGGAATACTACACAAAAAATAACTCCCAAAAGATCACATGAGAGTGAGGATTTAAGTATATTAACAACCAGTAACTGTGTTTCTGGTTTTACATTGTGATCTGGACATTATAATGGTTAATTATGCTATTAGAACATCCGTACCATGGCCGTATAATCTTATAATGATACATAAAGTCTTTACATAATGAATATTTTAAAATAAAAAACCTATAATTGTTAACAAAAATCAATCTTTAGTGAGGTATGGTATTATAGACAGATTAAATGATGGGGAAATGGAAGGTCATGTCATTATAGTTTAGTGAATCAAAGATGAAAAGAAAAATAGATTTTGGGATTACCATCTCCACATTAGTTCTACTAAAACACATATTATCATTACAACTACTTATAGACACCATATTTAAATAGGGATATGTATCATAAATTCCATATGATGAATAAATACTTGGAACATTCATTACAGATGTATTTGTCCTTGAGAGTACAAATGAGATTCTAAATTTTGATTGGCTGGGAGTGTCTGTTTTGAATACATGCATATGGTACATTTCTAGAATATGTATTTCCAAAAAAAGATTTAATATGTTCATTATATATAAAAATATTCACATTTTCAACATCCATTTATATTACTACTATATAAAGGGATATCCATGTGTATAATTATTTTTATTTATTAATCCTTTTAACAGTTCTACAGATGAAAATTCATTGGAGTTGATAAAAATTGATAAGAAAAAGGATGATCTAAAAAAGGAATCTGAGAAAAAAATAACAGATGATAGAATATTTTTGATGTGTATAATACATGGGTAAAACTAAAAAATATAATCATATGAAATTTATTATTAATATTATTTTATTTTCTTATTTTATTTTTTAGAATGCATTGGATGTAGATCATAATTAACCTAGATACCCCAAAAATTAAATTTTTCGGATCTAATGCATGTATTTCCATCAAACCGATGACAAAAAAGTGTATTGTGAATTTTTAATTAACTAAAATCAACATTTTATAGATAAATGTTGAATTACATATTTCAGTTTTTGTTTTAATAATAATTATTATATTATACGTAGATCTATAAATATAAGCTAAATCCTGGTATAAGTTCAATACATGAACATAAAAATCTAATAGATTACATCAAAATGAAATAGATGAAGGTATATAAATAGAATTATTTAACTATAAAAATATATTTCAAAATAATTCAATTATCTTTGTCAATGTTTTTCAGTGTATGAAGCAAGTTAACCAAAAGGTTTGTGGATATTGTGTTTGTAAATTTCAGAATGATATCATATACCATCAAAATAGTAGAATCCCCAAAAAAGT
The DNA here is from genome assembly GCA_963277665.1 of Viscum album. Classification (NCBI taxonomy): domain Eukaryota; kingdom Viridiplantae; phylum Streptophyta; class Magnoliopsida; order Santalales; family Viscaceae; genus Viscum; species Viscum album. The sequence continues at coordinate 943,768,853 of OY728121.1, read as the reverse complement.
AATTTACAAATGTAATAAAAATTTCATTAAAAATATTTCATAATCATTTTTTTATAAATTTTATCAGTAATATTAAGATTGATGAAGATCAATATACTCAATAGAAGAAGGAATCTTATTTATATATGAGTGGGAAAAATACATATTGTTAGAATGCTTCCCAACATTAAATTTAGGGGATAACAGACTCTTTTTTATCTACTACGAGATATGTCCTTATAGATACTAATGGGATATGAAACATCAGTATCAAAATTATTATATATTATTTTTTATTTGTATCCCAATAAGAAGTATAAGGGAGGAAATTGGTTTGTTTAGAATCAAATGAACGTAATCTACAGTGTCATAATTTATACATACATGTTGAATATTTTAATTCCTACTACTTATTTAGTTAATTTTCCTATCATTTAATCAAAAAAAATTAGTTAATTTATTTATCATTTTTACATGATACATATTTCTCTATGCATATACAGTAGTTCAAAATAGTTGTCACATGATGAAAACAATGAAAAAAATCAGATGGTTTTGATACATAAGGGCAATGGTCCACAATTCAATATTGATGTCTAGGAATTTCCACACATCAATCTGATACCCAATGTGGTCAATTTGACTCAAAGTGTGTGTTTTCAATAAAAAATATTCATTTTGGTTTAAAATGTGTTTCAAATAACTAAATATAATAAAATCATCTCATATTATTTTCAAACATTAAGAAAATGATCAAGAATTCTTTTGAAACCTATAGGAAATAAACACATATCAATTTGACATTCGTTGTGATCAGTATAAAGTGGAGTTAAAGTTTTCAGTATGAAAGTTTAATTTTAGTTTAAAATGCACATCACATGGAAAAAACCCTGAAAAAATTCTTTTACTATTTTTAATCATTAATAAGGAAGTCCACAAATCATTTGTGACCTGTAGGAATCAACCACATGTAAATCAGACACCCAATCTGGTTGGCATGACTCGAAGAACGTGTTTTCAATAATAAAAGATTCATTTTAGTTTAAAACACACATAAAATTGCTAAACCCATGAAAAAATGCTCATATTGTTTTCAAACATTAGGAAAATGATCCACAATTCATATGTGACATGTAAGAATCAACCACACAAATCATGACACATGATGTGACCGATATGACTCAAAGTACATGCTTTTGATAAAATGGAGAAATTTTAGTTTTAAAAATGTGTACCATTGGAAAAAAAACAGGGAAAGAAATAAAATTATCTTTAAACTATAATGAGAAGATCCATATTTCATTTTTCTTGCATATGAATTGACTACAATCGAATTTGACACATGTTGTGGTCGATATGACCCAAAATCGGTTTTATTAATATAAAACTATAATTGTAGTTTAAAACCATTCAGAAATAAAAAACTAATAAAATTTATCAAATATTATTTTAAAACATTATTTAAATGGTCCATAATTTATTTTTGACCTATAAGAATTGACAACACATCAATCTGACACCCAATGTGGTCAGAATGACTGGTTGTTCTTGTTTTCAATATAAAATTGTCAATTAAGTTTAAAATGCGCATCACATAACCAAAAATGAGAAAAAATATATTTTATTATATAAGGATATTAGGATGGATATCTATAATTCAATTGGGGCATGTAATAATATACCACACATCATTTGGACAAATGATTTGGTTGGTATGACTTGAAGTGCATGGTTTCACTATAGAAATGACAATTTTTTAAAATGCATATCATGTAGCCAAAATTATGAAAAAGAGTTTGTATTGTTTTATAACAATATAAAAATAATCCATTATAAATTTATGAAATATAGTAATCAACCAAGTGTCAATCTGACACATGATGTGGTCAGTATGTCTCAAAGTGTGTGTTTTCGAAATAAGTGTAATTTTAGTTTGAAAAAATCCTCATGTATCCAAATTGGAGAGAAAGTAATTATATATTTTTTTAAAATGTAATATAATTATTCATAATTAATTTTTGATGTATAGGAATCAACATCACACCAACTCAATAACTGAAGTTGTTGGTATGACTCATAGTTCATGTTTTCAATATAAAAGTGTCATCTGAGATTAAAACACAAATCACATTTTGAAATCCATGAAAAAAATCACATATTGTTCTCAATATTTAGGATAATTATGCCTAATATATTTATGATGTTTTGTAATAGACCACATATGAATCTCACACTTGATGTGTTAACTATGACGATAAGTATGTATTTAAAATATAATCGTTTCATTTTAATTTAAAACACATGTCACATGATCAAAAACCAAAAAATGAGATCATATATTTTTTAAAAAATTGATAAAACAATAAATAATTCATCTTTTGTGAATTAATTGACCATACACATATATGACCCACAATGTGGTTGATATGTCTTGAAGTATGTGTTTTTAATATAAAACAATTATTTAATTCTAAAACATATCACATAGACAACACTGGTAAAATGAGTTTGGATTATTTATGAAAATTAATAAAATGATCCATAATTAATTTTTTATATATAGGAATAGAAAAAACATAAATATGACACCCAATGTGGTCCATATGACTAAAAGTACATGTTTCTAATATGAATGAGTAATTTTAGTGTAAAGAACACATTAGATAGACAAAACCAAGACAATAAGCTTGGATTTTTTTTCAAATATTAGGAAAATGTTCCATAATTCATTTCCATTTGTATAAATCTACATCACATCAATATGAAACATGATGAGGTCTATATGACTCGATGTGTCTGTTTTCAATACAAATGTTCCATTTTAGTTTAAAAGAAACATGAAATAGCCAAAACCAAGAAAAATAGATTGGATTCTTTTCAAATATTAGATCAGTGATACATAATTATTTTTTCATATTTATGAATTTCTGGACATCAATCCGAAAAATATTTAGATGATATGGCATGAAGTGTGTGTTTTCAGTTTCAAAGATATGTTTTAGCTTATATCAAACAATAAAAAGCCATAACTAAGTGACCAAGAGCTGTTTTTTTCTAAAAAATTGGGACAAAAATATATAATTTGTTTCATGTGTAGGAATTTAACACACATCAGTTGTTTAATTATATGGTTGATATGATGGGAAGTGTTTGTTTTCAATATACTATTTCTAGTTCAGATTAACACACATATTAAATAGCTGAAATTGAGAAAAAAAATATTGGATCGAAACCAAACATTAGGCAATCTGTCAATGATTAATTTGTGTTATTTAATAATTTATGTTACATTAGTATGATACATGATGTGAATGGTATGACTCAAAGAGTTTGTTTTCAATATAAAGGTGTTATTTTAGATTAAAAAACACACCTCTAGACCAAAATGAGAAAATGAGAATGGATTATTTTCAAAATTTAGGATAAAGATCCATAATTCATTCATGTCAAATAGAAATTGATCATACATCAATATGAAAAATGATGTGGTCAGTATGTATCGATGTTTTTGTTTTCAATACATAAGTTTAATTTTATATTAAATTGAACATCAAATCAGTAAAATAATTAAATGAGGTAATATTTTTTTCTCTTGATTTTTCTTTATATTATTTAAATATTTTTGATTCCATTTTTAGCATATCCTTATTTTGATAATTTTCGCAGAAATAATGCTTGAAAACTAATAATAAATAGTTTGATAATGTCTAATTATATTGTACCTACTTTTGAGAACATCAATAAATGGTCTAAGATATATGAATTAACCAAAACTCAATCTGATAGATTGTGTTCCTGGTATGACTGAATGTGTATGCTTTTTTATAAAATCTACACATTGTGTTTATTTTATTTTTTATAATATTACAACAATAATTTTTTTTTCATAATAAAGGAGAATTATTTTTCAAAATTCTTAGTGGTTTTTTGCATAATAATATGACCAGGGGTTAGGGTCCTATGAAAAAAGAATAATATTGTTTTTGAATATCTGCAACAATTTGTGTTTACACATATAATTTTATAAACCAATGATTGAAATTTCTATAATATATTGTTTTTGTGGTATTTGTGTTGTAACTTTTCATTAAATTAAATTCTATTTTTACAATATGAAATTGCTATTTTTTGATGAAGTGTGATTTAATTTTAAAATAAAACTATAATAGTTGTTCCATTTATCATTGTTATAAAAATCACATATAATGGGATCCATTATCAATTCTACTAAAAGAACTCATAAATGGATCAATTTTCAAGGACGATACAGATACAAAGGTAAATAATCTTTATTAGAAATTATACATGGTGGATAATTACTATCATCATAGGTATTTATTGAAAGGTATTATTACTTCCGTGTGTATCCAACTCACCATTTTTTTAACCTTTATCATTGCTCACTTTTTCGACAAAATTTTTTTTGAAAAAAAAAATTGTGTACACTAAAATATCTGATAAAGGGATATATTATTATAGGTATTAAACTAATTGTTTAATAGATTATTTATTATAAATTTTAGTAGTTATGATACATAATATCATTAGTTTGTTCTTTTCCTAATGCTGATAAAAGTAACATTTATCAACTCGAAATAAAAGCGATGATAAAAGTTTCCTTTATCATCTATTTTTGTAGAAATTATAATTTGTCCATTTATATGTTCTTTTCAATCAATAATGAAATCCCAGTGCTTTAGTCACACTCTAATTTTAAATGCTTTTTTTGTGTTGAAGAAGGCTTCTTTTAGCACTATAAAAGGATTTATTTGTAGTGAAGTGTTGTAGTAATTAAAGAATATGATTCAATAGAATATTTATAAGGTATTAATAGGTCCATGTGTGTCAAAATGGGGTGCTCCTATTCTTTTGGTTAACTATAAAGAGAGATCAATGTGACTCTTCATTGATTATTAAGGGTATAACAATATCAAGATGGAGAATAAGTATCATTTACCCTCTATTGTGAATTTGTTTGATCAATTGTGAGATGATAAATATTTTTTTCATGATTGATCATTGATCTAGAAACTATAAGTTTAGGGTCATTAGTTAAGAAATATGAATGAAATCATTTTTATTGAGATATAGACACTATAAATTTATAGTCATTCCAGTTGGTCTTCCTAATTATATCTATATCATTATATATTTTATGAATATATATCTTTTATATTACCTTGATCAATTTGTGGTAATCTATATAGACTATATTATTATGTAATTTAAGATAATGGAATAGAATGTTGATCAGTCGAGGACTTTATTGAACACCCAATGTAATGATAATTTGTATTTAATTATTTCTATGTTTGAATTGTAGAAATTGAATGTTTCATATTTATGTCATATAATCTCAATCATGCGTATATTGGTGGATCCATCAAATATTGAAGCAACATAAAATTGGTATATACCATCAGCTCTGACTGAAATCTTAATTTTAAATGGATTGGATTGATATTATTCACACTTTTTAAATGAGTTTTCATGGTTATCTAATCCACCCACCAAGTTAAGCCATAAGGGAGTGATGTTCCATTACACTGATGAGTGCAAAGAAAATTTAATTTAACTGAATAGAAGGATTGTTAGTGAATTTTCACTCACACTACCGTGTAGTGTTTATGAGTTTGTGATTTAGAGAGATGAATATAAGAATTTTATTGGATGTTTTCTCATGAAAAATTATATGGTTATAATGAATGCCTCAAAAAATTTAAGGTTCATGGGAAAAATTTCACAACTCATGATTTAGATTTAGAAGTGGTAATATTTTCATTAAATATATAAGGGAAATATCTCTATAGAGAATGGTATTAAATATATATTGATAATAAAATTTTAAAGTACATATTCACACAAAAGGAGTTGAATATGTTTCCGAGAATATGGTTTCATTTGATTAAATATTATGATTTCTGAATACACTACAACCCTAGGAAAGCGGAAAATGTGGATGACTCTTTGAGTTGAAAGAATCATGTAATATTATCTATGATGATGATAAAAAAGGATCCAATATTTAATTTATATCCCAAGGATTCACTGAGATACCATAAAATAAGTGGGGAAATATTAACTTTCTCAAAATAGTTTTCAACCATCTATACATGTAAATATTAAATAAGTACAAAATAATAATGTTGATCTAAAATAGAATGTGGGAAATGTTTTTGAGTTCATCCTTCACTGTTATAGAATGATAAGGCTTGTGAACTAATTATGTGTCTTATTAATACAAGACATAAATATGTAACTCTTAAAATATTCTCGTCGGTTAAAATTCTATGGTCATCATATAAGTCTGAACATGTGTAGGGATACGAAAAACTATTTCCTATGATAAAACATGAAGGTAGATATATTGGATTATGTATCTTTTTACATGGTATGTAAAAATGTTAAGGATTATAGATAGAAGTATAAGGATATGTTACAAGCATTAACCATACTAGAATGGAAATTGGAAAACATTAACAGGGATTCTGTCATTGGAATACACATAAAATTCAAAAAACATAATGATATATCAGTTGTAGTTGATCACCTCATGAAGTTATCACACATAATTTCTATTGTAAAATATTTTCCTCTTGATTATATTTCATGGATATTCATTACATAAGTGGTAAGGTTACATGGGGTTAAACATTCTATTGTATATGATCAGGATCTAAAGTTTACCTCGATGGTCTAGATAAGTTCTGTACTTGCACAATATTTAGAGTCGTGTTTTAGTAATACTTACCATCCTCGTACATTTGGTCAATCTACAAACACCATTAAATATGTGGAGAATATGTTGAGATCATTTTTTCTATATTATATATTTTATTGGGGTCAACATGTTCATCTAGTTGAGACTTTTTACAAAAATTTATTTTAATCAATTATTCAAATGTATCTTTATGAAGCACTTTATGGAAAGAATTATAGGACTCTAATATATTGGGATGAACATGGAGAATGAATGTTATTGGGACCAATGATAGTTGGGTAAATGGTTAAGAAGGATATAACCATTTAGTAGCACATCAATGTTTCTAACAGCCCATAAAAGAATTATGCTGATAATCTTCAGTGATGTTGTGAATTAAATGGTTGTGAGAAGTTTTTCCTACAAATTTACCATTGTAATAAGGTTATGATATTCAGAAAAAATTAAATTTTACCCCTATGTATAATGGCCCCATAGAGATTATTGATCTTGTATTGGATGCAGCTTATTTCATGGTACTCTCACGAAATATCTCTGAGGCTTAAGATGTGTTCCATAGTTATATCCTATTGATGTATATACCTAAAAATTACATTTATTTATCGTAGAGGTTATACCTCTATAGAATGATCTTTCTTATTAAGAATAACCAATAATAATCATGGATTATTGAGATAATTTTTTACAAAACAAGACTTTTCACTAGGTTAATGTTATTTGGAGGTATCAAAAATTAAATATTTCTATATGGGAACCCAAGCATGAAGAAGATATATCCTCATTTTTATAAATGTTAGAATTTATAGGGTGGAATTACTTTTTAAGGGTGTAGAATGTAACACCCCAATATTTTATATGTATTTTCTTTGAAACAAATGATGAGGCATTCCATAGTTTTCTTTAACCAAAACCCATAGTCTATATGAACTCTGATATGGTAAACCATTATAACATATATGTAAAATTAGGAGGTATTAATATTAAAAAAATATTTATGAAAACATGTATAAATTATTTTAATAATGCAAATTTGTTGATTAATGTTTAATAAATAATTACGTAGTTTTTAGAAACGTCATTTTACACATCAAACTCGGTTTTATTAAATTAGTTCGTGTGAAATATATAATTGTGTTCTCAAATTTTTAGTAATATGTTTTGACTAAATTAATAACAATTTTTCAATTATAATTTGAATAATATATTAAGGTTATTTTTTATGGATTTTTCTAAAAAGATTTATTTTTCAATGAATAGTGAGAAACACCAATTCATATAAAAATTATTAAATATACAATTAAGTTATTGATTTTATATTAAACTAACATAATTATTCGTTAATTTTAAATAATCTAATTAATAAAATAGTAATAATAATTCTACTTAATTTTGGTATAAGAAATTTTTTGGGACAAAAAATATATTTTTCAAAAAACTATTTGTACGTGCGCAATGTGTTTTTATATTAATAATATAATTTAATATATATTTATTAATGGTTTTACTGAGATTTATATATTATATGTTAAATATAATATTTTTACAATCATTTTATTATTTTTACAAGGTAATGAATTGTAGTAAATTATGTTTTATGCTTAAAATCGATTTTTTGAAAATAGGTTTTCATTGCTGTTTCCATGATTAAATAACATTAAGCTCCCAAAATTATAGAAATGGAATCTAGTAATGTGGATTTAATATTTACAAAATTTATAATTAATATAATTTAATTGGTTTAACATAAATTTCATCACATCGAATATTAAAAATGGTCGTTGCCCTTGTTAAGGTTAAAACGAGTATACTAGGGGTTAAACCATGAGATAATAGTAGGATTTTAACCCAAACCCATAAATTAAATATTTTTTAAGAGATAAAAAAATAAATTATCATTATTTAACATACATTTCTATTTTAAAACACATTCACTTGAATGTGACCTTATATATTGAAATATTTATAGATCTTCTATGTGTGTCACTCCCCTCACTTATAAAAGGGAACATCTCATCCTTCACTGTTCATTCCTTTCATGCCATCTATATTGGAAAATAACTAATTAAAATACATCTTATAATCCTTAACTTCATCTTATATTTCAGGGGATTCTTATAAGACTAATCCATCAATATATAAGGAGTAAGAAAAAAGAGGTCTAAAAAAGGTATAGATCTTAATCGAGCTCTTTCAATTTAATTACTTCATACACATCCTATAATCATGACATATCAATAATAAATGATGAATTAATTATAATAAATAAAATTATATATTAATAGTTTTATGTAACAACCATTTCCACCCCTTCTCCATCAAATAGGACATAAAAGTATCGCTAATGTGTACGTGTAGACTACCGCCTCCAAGTAGCGATCCAATTCATTTTCCATTACCATCATTAATGGATGGTTATTCAGATGAATTTAATATTTATATATCATATTTATGGAATAATTATCATTATGTATTTATATTATATTATCTTCCTTCATACCATCTGATCTATTGGAAAATGATAATGTCACTCATGCATATGTACACACTACCATATCCACATAGTGATATAATTCATTTTTCAACACCATATTATAAGAATAGATATAAATAAGTATAAAATTAATATATATTATATTTATATCATTAATTAAATTATTTATATTAATAAATTATTAGTAAATTTCAAGGCTCATAACCTTCTAACGCAAACATACATATAAATGATGTAGTTAACACCTGAACTGACGATTTTAATAGAGAATTGTTAAAAAATGGGTGTTGAAATTATTAAAGTAGATTATATATGATATTATATGTATTAATATGGGGTTTTAATATAATTATATGATATTAAAATTTGTTATATATGATTTTATAGTGCTTGTGGATAAAGATAAACTTGAGGTAAGGGATTTTCATAACTCATATTTCTTTCCCTAAGTTATCATGTTTATTCATGAACCCATTTCGTTAAATTTAATTTAGTTTAACCAATTATTATATAAATTTTTATTCACATTTAATTTCTTTTTATTTAATACTCATTCCCAATAATTAATTTCCAAAACAACCATTATATAAAAAATTGTGATATTTGTAAGGGTTGTTCATCTCAATTTCCCTACATTGAGACATTTTGCAATGTTATGAACAGATTTATTATATCTATGGTATATATATTAACCTAGAATTTATTTATAATTATTTCATGATTTAATAAATAGAATTTAAATATGCACATGATTTTTGATAATACAATTACTTCTGATTCAAGGATTACCGATGTTATAATGGTTTTATGATACAATTTAATTTTTACTAGGATTGTTTATGCTTAAATTTTCAAATTATGGAATTGAAGCTTATATCTCTAAAAATTAGTATTTATTTTATTATTATCTAGTTATTTTAATATATTTATTATTTTACATTTATTCTCCTCTATTTAAGTTCCCAAGATACAAAAATATTATATTTAAGGAAAAATGACATGGTATCTCCTTTTAATCTGGAATATTTTATTCCATGTCAGTATTTTCCATAAAATGTTTTCAATAATGGTTTTATTATCAATACAAGATTTTTTAGGGTAATTTTTTACTATATTTTACTATTCTTACCATTTTTATGTGGAAATACCTTATCATTTTTTTGATCATGTTACATTTGAATTTTTACTAGAAACATGAATGAAATTTTTGTTTTAACATACTCTATATAAATTACATTCCTCATGATAATGAAAAATATTTTTTTAAATGTTTCACTATAATTTTCTATTAACCCTTTAAATTAAAATTTTTTCCTTAAATATATAAAAATAACATATATTTTAAATATGTGATCTCAAATAAAATGATAATTTTTCTAGAGAAATGTTATATTGATATTTTGAAGGTATTTTTATCTATAACAACATCCTTTAATGATTCTTTTGATTTAATGGAGATGTGAAACAATGTTATTGGAAGTTTAAATTATATATATTTTATGATTATTGACATGAAATGTTTATGAATCTCATATCATTTCTATGGATTTTGATGTTTTGATATGACAAAATTTTTATGGTCTTGGGGTACACATCAGTATAGTTTCCATTATGTTAAGGGCTGGACCATAATTATATATACCTCCCATGAAATTGGTAAATATGTATAAACATTGATATAATAATTACAGTAATATTTAGTGAACCTAGTTGAGTAATGGAATTATCCTATTATGATAGTATCAAGAGTGGACCTTAACTAAGGAAATGATAGAATGTTGAGTAAACCCAATTCACTATGATAGTAGTGGCAGTGATCCTTGAACAATTAAAAGGTTATATATATATATAAATTACATTAAAAAATATCTTATTATTATGATATGTTTTCATGTCTGATCATTTATTATTAATGATTTCTCACTCTTTTGTTTTATGTTTTTTGATTAACAATAAATTATTCCATGATTTGTGATTATGATATAGGAATTGATGGGAATGGGTTTATAAGGATTATCACATTTTATCATACCCTTGTTCTTATCTTATTCTCACCCATGATCATTTATAAATATCTCTTATGTTTACCCTTATTTAATATATGAGTTCACCCTTTCTTATTATTCTATTCCTCGTGTTATAGGGAATGGTTTTACAAATGTTATGTCTAAGGAGTGTGTTATATGTGAAGAACTAAATTGAAATTATGTAGATAATTTATGTGTAAGTTGTTTATATATCCTTATTACTAACTACAATAAATATATACAATACACAAACATGTCTTATTATAAAATTTATGGAATATCAAATTAAATGATGAAATATTTCACAATGATATTTTCTCATGATAGATATACTAGAAAATTTGAAATATTGGAATGGACTATTCATATTAATTATAAACTTAATCTACCACCATGATTTAGTTTTCGATCATAATGTGTTCTATGTCTCAAAATTAAAGAATTATCGTTAGAATCCGAATCATGGTCATTGTTGGGGTCATCTAACAATTGAACCCAATGATTCTTTTCTACATAACCCAATAGGTATTTTGGATTGTTAAGACAATAAATTGTGTGGAAGAAATATATCCTTCGGTGATGGTATTATAGAAATATAGTTGAATGTATGATGTCACATGGGAATGATATAACCATATGAGAGAGTAGTGGCTATATTTTATCAAAAGCACCCCTGGCCTCTCTCTTTACAAAGATGAAAAGACTAATTGTAGGGATACTTTTATTCCCACATTTTTAGGTATTTCAATTTCTCAAGTAGTTCGTTTACATGTGGAGATATTGGAATGGATTGTTGAAGGTGCTCAATGGGAGAAACAGATGAGAGGATATAATCTAATCACTGGACATTGATCACAAAATGAATAGTGATATGTTATGTGAATTGGTTTTGGAATGAATCCATGAATTTCATTATGGTAATGAATGATTTTTGGGATAGGTTACATCTAAGGATGATCATATAGTGAATGTGTTTTTATATTTTAATGTTATTTATTGGTGGTTTTTGGTGTACATGTTTTCTTAAAGATTCACCCCATGAATCTGTAATTTACACCATGAATGGGGTTATATACACATATTTAATTAATTCATTTCACTTCCATCCTCATTTGATTTTCTCCCTTTTCTCTTAAACTCAAAACCTCTATTAAGTGATTTTGGATATTTTATTTGAATTAAAGTCCAACTTAATTGGTTCTTTAAGAGTTAAACCATTATAATTAAAGGATTTATGAATGATTAGAAATGGTATGTGTGAATCAACTATTAGAGGTAGGTGGTTTTCCTATCTCATTACTTTTCCATATATCATGATGGTTATTTTTTATATATACATTAATTTTGATTACATAGATAATTATTGATGTGATCTTGTTGGAAAATCCCATTTGATTAATATTATTTTTTAATTAGGAATCATGAGTGAAACAATGTTGTGTTTGTGAGAAAGATTTTAAAATATGTGTTATTTCTTTTTAAGAAAAGAATTTATTTGTCTAGATGTAGAATATTGGTTGGTCTATGTTCATATATGTCAGAGACAAAAAAATTATTTGTCTAAAACTTGGGGTCAATAATAGTACGATATAATGAAAATTGATAGTTAATGAAACACTTTTAGAAGAACATGTTTTCTACTCATGAGTTAGGACTGTTCAATGGCTGGATACATATATTTCTTACATCCATGATGGAAGAGGTATTCCATGTGTAAAGGAATTTTTTCTATAGTCCTGAAAAACAATGAATTGTTAAAATTCTTGTTTAATTTAATCATATTTTATATAAAACAATAACACAACTTTTTGTTGTGTTAGTTTCATTATTGGGTAGTCTTGGGGTTTTGATACTTTGTTTTCATATTGACTCCATGTATATGTACTTTGGTGCATTTTCAGATGTTTCTTCCATGATATAGGAAAGAGAAAGATATCATACATTTATAGTTGAATATAATGGTGTTATAAGATGTTTTAATAGTAGTTGGATATTGGAGGTATTATTTAATTTGATTCATTATAGTGTAACATTAGTGTCTTGTAGCATTTCATGTTTATGTTTTCATAACATTTTTAGGTTTTGTCTCCTATCATCAGTGTGATTATTATCTAGTTTATGTAATTGTAGTTATTTGGGTTTTATGTCATGCATTGTATTATATCCTATCATATAACTTTTTGAATATTTATTTCATGAGTTAAAATCATCCATCATAGTTTAGTAAAAATTTTGATATTTATTTTCATCCATTAGTGTATTGGGGAAATCCCATATGGTCTCTAGCACTTCTAAATCTTCTCAATATAATGTTTTTGGGAGAGATGCTACAAAATGGATATCAAGATATAACATAATGTAGATCGGTTTGATCTTATGTTCATGGTTAGAACACCACCATAAGATATGATTTATTAATATGAAATAATAAGTAAGATTTATCTACATGAAATATAAAAGAAGTTGGGCCAAAGATACTATCCAAGGAGGCCTATAACACAAATCCTTGTAGAGGTGATGAACACTATCATGAGGAGTCAACACTAATGACTCTTGAACATACTCACACATGCAAGAAAATAAAAGGATACACCACCAGACTTGGTGAAATAGAAAATTAATTATATTAACAAGCTATGTTTCTACACCAAAACATAGTTACATAGAATGTGACCAATTTTGGATACTTTTTTTTTCATCTCATTTTTGAGAACCTGATAACATAATGTCTCCAATGAATCTCTAAAATAATGATTAATTTTAATAGTGGATATCCACATTGATGATCAGGTAAGTAGTTGGCATTGTTAAATATAACATTTCCACTTCAGCTTCATCAATATCTCTCCAAGAACCAAAGTGTTTTCTCTTTCTATATCAATTATAAAATCCATATTTAAATTTATTGTCTTGATCGAATAGAGTGAGACGATGTTGAAAATTCATCATAAAAAAAAGTTGAACCATCAAGAAACATAGGAAGATACACAATATGGAATCCATTTGGTTTACCCAAATCAAAGTTTTCATTCAACATTCTAAATGTATAATTTTTATACAGGAAATGGAGAGGCATTCTATAGTCCCAAAGAAAGTTATGGGAATCAAATCTGATATGTGATAATAAACTATCATAGAAAACAAAAATTTCGAGCACACATGGGAGTTATTGTGATGGATTTGATATCCCATAACCAACTTATGTGTACTTTAAGATAACACATTTTTATTTTTTAAAATATTAATAAACTGACTATCACTTCATAATCATTATTCTTTGAAACATTTTATGTGATAATGTTCTAATGTAGATACCACATAGAAAGGTTATAGAACATTATTGATATAATGAGAACATAGAATAGACATAGAATTATTCTAAAATATATCTTCTATTGTAGGATGAAATAGATTTATGGAAAAAATGATAAATTCTATTAGGGGTGAACTCTCATAGGAATTTAAGGCACATACTCATGTTGTAAACACATTGTAATATCCAACGTAGTATATAATGAGAATGAAACCCTCTAGTAGGAAATCAACATTTATATGTTTCATCGTATGTTCCTATATACATATATGTTAATTAATCTTTATAATTTAATATAATTATTAATGAGTATTAGAAGTCATTTCCTTTGATGTATTGATTAAAATTTTATTTCCATATGTTCATCGATGGGTAGGATATGTTGTGTGCGTCATGAGTAATATTTCATTTTTGAATAATATAAGAAATTTTTTATCCCATATTATATTTTTTGGATGTTTATATCTTACACCCGTTTAAAGATAAAATATATTCTAAATAAAACAATATCCATGGTTTTCTATAGGAAAGTTCAATTTATGAAAAATAACTGAAAGAGACATCGAGCACATAGATTGATGGTGCTATCTAGAAACCTTCATGATTAGGCATAAAATGATAAAGGGATTATATTACAAAGTAAGTGTCTGAATGAGGTATTACATCATTGAAACATTAACTTTTTTCTATGGGTTCAATAGCATGTTTCAAGATTCTAACTTTTGAAATTAGGCTAATTCACCTAATTCCATAGATAAAGAGTCCTAGAATGTCACACTGAGTGAATCTAGAATTTTAGTTAGATAATAATATTATTTATGAAGTTGATAAAAATATTATTCACACACACGGTACAATAATTATTCATATTTTTTGGATCATATAAATTAGCAGTTATTTGGCAGGATATTATGTGAGTGAAATATCTAGTAAATATTTATTTCATATTTAGTGAATATAATATTATTATTTTTATTGGAGAATAATACAGTGATATTTATTCTTTAAAATCATAGTTATTATTCAAGACCTAAGAAATATTGTAAGGAATGTATAACCAAGATTAATATTCCTGTGAGAAATAATATGTATTTAATTTTTTTTAATTAATAATATTTAATTTAATTCAAGAGTATAGTGCATGTTCAAAAATAATAATAATATTACTATTATTAAATATGGGTAATTCCACAATGATTATAGAAATAATATGGTAACATTTATATTTTTTAAATTCTAAGAATAGGGGTATATAATCCAAATTCTAGTATTTTCATAAGAGTCAATTAATTTTGTTATGCACAACACGATTTAGAGAGAATACTCCCAAAACCCTAGAGAGTTCCTTCTCTAAGAATGATCTCAAGAATGTAGAGAAATCCTCCTCCAACAAGACTCTCAATTATATAGAGATCAAAGATAACCCTTCCTTGAATTCATTCATGGGTTCACCAAAGACGAACGATGAAAGCATTGGGATATACCATGATTGAAATTGGGGATTCCTATGATAAAATTCAGAGGTCCGTGGAACATGTCTGGATCACCATTTTAGGGAATTAAATCATGATTACTATATGGGACATCCCAAACCAGGTTCCACTCTATGGTTCCCAAAATCCATTTTTCCACATGGTATCAAGCACACCTCAATGTATGCCAGATGTTTTCATCTAGCTGCAATGGTCTAGGGATTCTATATGAGTAGAAAATGACCTCATTTCCCGAGTGTAGAAAAGTGGATATAATAACAGGTAAATAGCTAAAGAATATATAAAAAGATAGTACAACAGAAAAAGAATATATAAATACAGGACTAGAAACCCATCATTGCAGAAGAAGAAGAAAATAATATGCAACTAATAATGATACTCAAAATCTAGAATTTGTATCCTATATGAAAATTATGATAATGTATGTCATGTCTTTTTAAAAATGAAAAAATGTGGACATGAGAGAAAATGATACATGCTATAAAAAAGAATAAAAAATATATATTTTCCAAAATCCCAAAAACCTTCTTGGTCATTTTTTAACATGCTCTATCAAAACTCATGAATGAAATCAGGTGTCCTAATTAGGATTCTTCCCCTTATCTACACCTACAAACATATATTATGTTCAAGTACTAATGAAATATTAGATATTTTGTGAGATAAAACATAACAGTTCACCACTAATGGCTTATATACCATACAGTCTTTAAAACATAAACTGATAGTGTGCAAGAATATATATAACAAGTTTAATGTAATAAAGTAAAGTAAATACCTTGATACCCACTTGATCGTTAACTGATGTCTAAACTTATAATCATTTAATAAATTCCATTTCTTAGTTTATGTTGCTAATTCATTTTTGGTATAACCATAATTGGAATCATATCATTATCTGAACAAGGAATCCATTGATGGTGATAATAATTAAGAAGATCCAAATTAATAACCAAGGAATCATTGACTGTTGGGGCCGGGGAAACTTATTCATAACATGAATCTTTGTTATGGGTTATGAGTGCAATCCATGCGGAAAAACCCATTGAATTTCACAATAATATGATTCTAGTCTAGTCTAATGATAGAATCCATGGTAATCACATGATATGTAATACCTAGGAGTATAGGGATATATCCATAGAGAAACCTATCTAGTGGCATAAAAGTAGATCCAAGGATTGTATCCAAGACATCCTAAAATCTGAAATATAATAAATGGATCCTGTGGTGTTATGCTAGGAAACCACTAGTAGGGAAAAAAAGATTCCAAGGTGGGTATATCTTTTGGAAACTAGCATCCTTAAAACTGAATGGGGTCATCAGAGTGCTTATGGTATTGCCTTATAAATCCATGATCGACTCATGTTTGAACACTTCTACAAAGATGAAAAGGTCCATATGAAAAAGAAACCCAAAACTTAATTAATTCTTTAATTAATTCCATGTTATTGTCATGAAATTAAATAATTTAATTGGCTCATTCCATCACCATTAGTTAGTGTATAAATTTAAAACAAGGTTATGCAACCATTTAATACATTAATTACTTACTAATTAATCTGGTTGACCCCTCCACCTTCCTTTAATCATGGAATGTTGTGATATAGACATGAAACCTAGTCATTCAATTACAATCAATTAAGCCACGTAATAAATATATTTTACATTATATTTACAATTGAGATCCATTTATTTTATTAAAACACATACCTTAAAATTTTGAATTTGGAATTACTTATGATAGCCACTATAAATTCCTATTTCATTTAATTTAACTGGGATTACCATTAGCAGCATCAAGCCATACACCCCAACAGTGTCATAGGTAAACCAATTTAATGATCATATCTAAAAATTTTGTCTGTATAGTGACATAATCAAAGAACCTAGTATATAACCAATGTGTGGGTTGTCAACATGAAGGAGGAGGTACCTCTATATGATGGAGGAAAACTGAGAGGAGGGGTATGGTTAAAATGAATTTATTGGTAATAAGGTCAATTCATCCAAAAAATATGGGTCACATTGTTTGGTCACATAGTCATCCAAATCATGTTCCAATCGTGCACCTCCCACAATATATAGAGGGTCCATGCACAATTTCATGCACACAATTTGAATAATCATGTGAAAACCATGTTTCATGATCTACAACATTTTTCTGAGATAATCACATGGCCATGTGGCCCCGAGCACATGGTTTGGGAATACCATACACCCTTCATGGTCCTCTGCATTTCCCCACATGTTTAGTGGTAACAATGTGTCTTGGCACACATAGTTTCTTCTTACAGTGAAACTAATCTATTTTATTTCATCATGTCAGTCTCTGAGCTCCAAACAAGACTAAAAATCTCCCTAAAGACCTATTTACTAATTAAGTATCCATATTAGGTCCAAAATAAAAAATAATTCTAAATTTAAAAAAATCTAATCCTGAGATAAAAATATAGTTATTATAGTCTCCCCCTTTAATGTAACTCATCCCCGAATTCACCATGCAAAGAAGTTGAAACAATATCTGCGAACAACTGGAACCATTGAGCACATGAATATACATCCCGCTCCCTTGTACTATATTGTACCGATTTGTTTTACAACAAGAACCAAACTGAAAGGACATACTATCCATGGACAGTCTTGGTGCTCCGGTCAGCAATGCGTATAATATACTCCTCAAAATAAGAATCAGAATCTAACTTAACCTCCTCAGGATCACAAATATTATACTAGTGGACATGGTAACACTCAATCTATGAAAATGGAATAAATTATGCATGTGAAAATACCTATGATGTTATATGAATAGATATACCATTGAAAAAACACTCTCAAAGATCTCAAATAGTTCGACATAGAACAGTAAAAGCTTCCATTTCCTCTGTATATGTTTATTCCCTTACCTATGTGATACCTGTAGGAAAACACAATCAAGAACATGAAATACATATGTTGTTGGTGGTGATAACAATATGATTTTTCAATTGACTGAGTAGTATACATACACTTCCTGATCATTCGATCCTTCTTCGAAGCATGCAGCACGACATGAAGACCATGTTGCACTTCCTATCATCCCTCTAACCAGAAAACGGGTGAATGACATTACCTAATACTAAATTAATCAAAAGAATAAATCTAAATAATATTCTTAAATCTATTATTATATGAAAAATAAATGAGAGGGAAATTATTATCTTAAGAACATCTAAAATCAAGGATGCATGCTCAGAGAATATCCTCTAAACATGCATCCTCTATTCTGACTAGACATCAGTCAGAGGGTGGTATGTTCTACTTAAATGAACTTGTGAAACCCTTTATATCTTTAAACCCTTCGATAATCAGGATGTAATACTAGTCTTTGTATCTGAAATGATTGTATGATAGACCCCATGTATCCGTATGATCTCACGGACATACATTCATCCAATATCATCAACTATGAAAGTCTCCTAGATAGGAAAGAAGTGGGCTACAATCATAATTATATCATCAACTAAACAAACTACATCACTACCTTGATGTAACATCATTAAACTGACTAAAAAATACCTAAAAACATATTACATTTTCCAATTTGATTTTGGAATCAGTTATGACAAGCCAACAAGCCATTGGTTCTCCACTATCACATATTTTAAGGTGGAAAAACTAGTGATAAAACATATTATATGACGTTTCATCCCAGGCCACCAATACTGGTGTCACATATCTCGATACTCTTGGAGATTCATGGATGAACTACTCAAAAAGAAGTGAAATAATCTCACATCAGTTCCTCTGTCTAATATATAGGAACCTATGTGCTTCCATGTATACAGAGGATGTAATCTATAATAATAGACCAATCTGAATTCCGGTTCACACTAGATATGATTTCCCATAATACCATGCCTCTAGGTTTTGAGAATTTCCTGGACTTCACATTCTCAAGGATGAGTGATATGACTACCCATGACTCTCATGAAACTCTATATGTTTCTCATAAAGGAGATCCATCAATTTTCATTAATCATTGGCATCTTGTATGGCATGTGATTTAGTTTTCTGACTCAACACATGTGATACCACATTTCCTTTTCCTAGAATATAGAAAAGATAAAAATCATGATAACATATATATTCATCCTATATTAACTCTTTGAAATTCAATTTACATTATTTTAATAATATTAGAGGATCTTGTGGTCTATATACACCACAAAGCACTCACCCATCAATAATGTCTCTAGTATAGTAAGGAATGGAAAACAAATACTTCATAATGGTAATGTATTGTGTAATTTCTATAATCATTCCTCAACTATTGAGATATAAATATAATGAATATATCCTCCAACATCATCATTGAACCTACACTAATGTTTGATTCATCAAATTACATTTTATAGCTTATACTACGATTTGGAAGAATCAGAATGGGTTCCGAAACAATCCTTTCTATCATCTCATGAAATTCATTTTTCATACAAATATAATGATAGGAAATTTACAACCTTATTTATATGAAAATTATGAGGTAGAATAAGTCATGATATGTATTTCAAGAAATTATTGTAATATCCAAATATCCTCATGAAGCTCTATATATCAAACACATTCCTGGGATTATCCCATGACACTACAACACTCACCTTCTTTGTGTAAACATATACTCCTAATTTCAAGATAATATGACCCAATATGTGTTATTTTTTTGATCCATAAGTGGAACATAGAAATCTACACATAAATTTGATACCCACTCATTGTGTTCAAAATAATCACAATATATTGAGCATGGTCACTAAAAGTATGACAATATACCAATAAGATTTTCACAATGACCATGGAAAAAGAATCCAGATAGGGGTTGAAAACCCCATTCGTCAAAGGCATGAGAATGGTGGGGAATTTTGGAAGAATTAATAACATAATGAGATTCTGATAAATAGGATACCTACTATCAAAATTTGAATGATGTATGTATGAATTCTTGCCTTGCATCTAATGATATCCCAATCTCATATTAATCATAGAGAAGAGCCTAGCCCCTTGGAGCTGGTCAAAGATATCATCTATCTTAGTTAGTGTATACTAATTATAAAATATAATTTAATTCAGATGATAATAATACAGACATAGCCTAAGGTCCCCATCCATATTTTTAGTGAAAAGCATGGGTGGACCCGAAGAATAACTATTGGGTCTGATAAATCCATTAGATTTCATATCCTCCAAATATGACTTGACAACCTAGAATTCAGTAGGTTCAATAATATATGTATGAATGGAAACTGGAGATACTCTTAAAATAATATAGATCACAAAATTAAGGTGTCTTCAATGAGCTAAGCCAATGAAATCATCAGTAAATAAATCCCTAAAAAATCTACTACTGGAGAATTTTTTCCAGATAAATTAATTTCTACTCCCTCAAAAAACTAGAAATCTAGGAGTCCACATCACAGATCCCCTAATAATCTAGTCCAAATCTACTATAATGGACATTCAACTCACCCTTGTTGAGATAAATACTTACCTCTTTGTATGTAAATGATAACCTATGTCGATAGAAGTCTACAAAGGCATGATATGGAGCATGCCAATCCATGTCGATAATGACATCAAAGCCATTAATATTGATTGAAAAATGTTCCACAAGAAGAAAAAACATCCTACATAATAGGGTAAGTCCCTTTATTTATGTATTCTATTAGAACATAGACTACAAGATATGGCTAGATTCATCACACCATTGTAAAATTGAATTTCCACAGTGGGACTTTCCATAGTGGAAAAAGAAATAATATAGTTTAGGGAACCTATATCGAATAAATATGATACTATAGTGGATGGAAATATAATAGTACATTTTAATGTATACAATCATACACTAGGATACTTTGGTATCATCTATAAATCATGAATCTATCTTGTTCCATAACCCTTTGAAACAATTGGACTACCCTGATCATGACCAGTCTATTAGCTGTGATGATCAGAAGTCTGTCTACTGTGGACACAAACTATTCCTCAGCCAATCCTACCAGTGTTACCCCAAATCAACACCAAATGTGGAATAAAAGATCCTTCACCTAAAGGTGGATCCGTTTCGGATCATCTACCACTGGATGTAAATGGAAATGTCTGACATAATCTATAATGATGCCTCACATGGCCACATGATAGATACTCTAGAGGATCTCTATCACATAGAGGATTCATATTCCCATTCCCTATAAACATAAGGAATATAACAGAGATATCAGTTTGGAAACACTTACCTGTACTCATATGAAGATACACCTCAAGGGAACACATCATACTACCAGAAGAACTACTTGCCTACCTTGACACAAAACAACTAGGCCTGGTAATACCACCTTCCCTATGGTTTCACTTGGTTATACGTGTGCGATTGACTTTATCAAAAAATGTATGTGGGGTAATTAAATTCACCTTCATAAGGATAGCATACCTAAGACTATCTTCGAAACATCTATAATGTGAAATCTCATCACTTGCTAAATGTATTGAAAACCAAAGTAACTCAATAAAATTCATTGAATAATACATGACTTACATAGAACCCTACTCCATATAAATTCACTGTTTTTATTGGACATATCTCATCGTTTTAGGCATGAATTATTCATAGAATATAGTCTCAAAGGCATCACATTCCATTCGATGATGATAAAAAGTCTCGGTAATCACATCCCACCAACACATGGATGAATCAGACAATACATAGGTAGCAAGATTGACCTACATTGGAGGCATGTCCAAATACCCAACGATAGATAAGTTTCCCTCTAGTCAAGACTTAGTAGAATGTTTACCACCATCCCGTATAAAGATGTGAGGATGTTCCTACTAGATCTCACCTGTTAGATATTAAATCATTGGTATAGGTGATATAGTACCTTGCATAGACTGAATCTGACATAGGAAACCATCATGTAACTGGGAATCACATCCTAGTTTGGATATAACAGGTGGATAGTCAAGTGGATCTCCTTCTAGTTATGTTGACACATTAAGGCCCACAATCTCCATATCATGGAAATCTCCACCTTCCTGTAGCATGACATGAGGAATTCATAGTTTCATAACATTTAAAATTATAAGAACACACCTCAGGTTAAGATTTAAGCATATATAATAACAAGAGAAATTATAACATATATATAAAGTATCACTACCGATGGTACTACCCCCAAAAACCCTCTTAGAATTTCAGTTGTTGGTAATTTTTCTCATTTAATTTATAGATGTTCTTGTGGGTGAAGGGCCAGTCATATTTTTCCAATTCATTTAATAGACACCATTTCATTTTAAAATACATGATTTACATTAATGTTTGTGTTATTATATACATATAACATATTTTGATTAAAATTAATATCCATTAACTTTGAATAAGAGATGATACACCGTATCACTAAAATCAATACACATTCAGTTTTAATTTTACCCCTAAATATTCGGTCTTAAAATATAAAACAGAAAATATGATGGCTCAACTCAAAAAATTACACATTGAAATCCATGAGGGAACATACACCTCATGAGGTGGAATTGGAAACCACTGAATCACAACTAAAGAGTGGCCCATGTAACTAGAGGTACATAGATGGCATGGGAATAAACTAGCTATTTCAGATGCCACCATCAACCAATATAGGAAAATAATATTTATATTTATGATAAAACTTTAAATAAATAAAGCCATAGCTTGTATAAGATGTCATTATCGCAAGAATATATAAAAAAACTATATCCTCATCAATAATCACATGAATCACAGGAAACAAAATCATTGAAATTAACCTATATGGAATGTATTATTCATGGAATGTGAACACTAGGATCCTACCATGATGCATGTAAAAAATCTTCCGTACCTAAATCAAATCAAGATAAGGACAAATATCAATAAGGAATAGCAAATACCATAACTCATTTGAACCACCCAATGGAGAAATTATATCATCTGTAAAAAAATAACAATAGTTTACCATTCCCATGAAACTTGGTATTTACCCTGAATATTTGGATAGATACTCCCAGAAACATCTTATATCAATGTTCCATCGTAATCATAATATCATATCTATATTACCCAATCAATATGAAATATGAAAAGAAAAACATGTTTTCTTTACCACTTTGTGACATCCTGACTTAGGTGGCACTCAAAAGTAAACAAAGACGGCTGGGAACATGGACTTAATAACACCTTACCATATGACAAATGCTTCTGAATAGTAGTTATAGACTAGGTTATGTCCATGGGGAGTCTATTCCATCATTACCAAATTTTAGCACACCATATAAAACAAAAAAGTAAGTATAAATATTAAAAAACAAAACATATATGAATTGGACCAATAACCCACTCTAGTGGAAGTAGACAGAAATAAGATGAAACTAATAATAGTTCTCAAAAGGTGGAAACTATGTCATATAAAAAAATGATAATATATTCGATGTCTCTATACAACTGGAAAATTGGTATACATGGAAGCATATGAAACATGCTATGAAATAGAAGAAAAAATAAAAGAACAACTATTCAGTATCCCATGTAGTGAACCAATCATATGCTACCATACTCCATCATTATTAAGGAAATAAACCAGGTTTCCAAAGTAGTAATCTTCCCCTTATCAACACCTTCTTTCATATAATCTTCCAGTGTACCTATTATGGTATACATAGAGTGTGGGAAAAATACCAGGAGACCACCAACAATGACATCTATACCATCTATTTGTGAACTATAAACTGATTGTGTTCATGAATATATATTATAATTGTAATGAAATATAGTAATGTAAATACATCGATTCAAGCTTCATCCTCTGCTGGTGTCTGAGCATGTAATAATTTAATGAATTAATTTATTTCTAGTTTATTTAGATATGTCAAGTGAGGTATAACCATATCTAACATCATATCATGATGACAATAAATGATGAAAGTTATAAATAGAAAATTCTATAATGGTGATAATAATGAATGTGATCCAAAGTAGTAACCATTGAATCCTTAACCATAGGGGTAGATCCAACATAGTCACAACATAAAGTGTGGATATGGAGTCTGAGTGTAATCCAATGGGAATATCAGAATTAATTACACCATAATATGATTTTAACCAAGTACAAGTATCTCAAACAAGGTAATAACGATCTATGAACTGACTAGGCCCAATAAGTGTGTCTGTGGTGCCACATGTAAGAAGATTTCAATATGGATCCAAAGAGTGTATCCAAGGCTTCCTAATATCTGAATGATAATGAAGAGATCCTATTGAGTCATGATAGGAATACACTAGTAGATAAGGACTAGGATCAATGTGGGTATCACCCTTGGGTACTAACATTCTAGGATCCAAATGGTTCCCTCCAATTTATCAAGGCATTCTCTTAAGAATCCAAGGATGGATCTTGTCTGAACACTTTTATAAAGATGAACTGGTCCATATGAAATAGTCACCTTGCAATTAAGTCATTATTTTATTAGGAAAATTTAATAATGATTCCTTTTAATAATTCAATTGGTTCATTCCAACAACATTTATTAGTGTGACATGGTAAAAAATGACATCTAATCATTTAATACATTAATTAATTATTCATTAATCAGGTTCACTTTTCCACCTTCCATTAATCATGGTAAGATGTTATAAGTAAATACAAAAAATTAATTCAATTGAAATCAATTAGGAAAAATTCTAGACATATTATACATTCCTTTTTTAATTAAATTTCATTTATTATATAGAAACACTTTCCTTAGAAGAGTTAAGTGGTAACTACAATTGATATCTATTAGCAATTAATAATTATTTTAATTTACGAGGGATTTCCATTAGTGGGGAAAAGCCTTTAACCTTAATAGTTTCATAGGTTATCCAACCTGGGATACTAAGGAATAATTTATGAATCACTCTACTTGGGATAGAAGGCATTGAGGTCTCAACTAGTAACGAAATAATAAATAATTATGAATAAGGTTCTAGAAAACAAGAATGAATATTATAAGAATGGAATATGAAATTGAAGAGGTATCACTCAATGAAATCAGCGTGAACACAACTATGGATGTTAATAAATATGTCATACCAGAGGTATGAGTCATAGACAACCTACATTCTCTCTGTAACACTCTCCTCATCTAGTATCAACCCTTAGTTTGGAATGGATATGAAGAAATATGATGAACATATTGATGCCTTGAAATTATGGAATAAGAGCCTGCACCAAAATAACTCCACCAAAGGGAAGAAAAACGATAAAAATTTCCATCTAAATGAATAGAATACCAAAAGGATTCCAACATGATGATCATATTTTGATTCAGATTCTGGAGAGTTAAAAAATCAATGAACATTGGTTAGAACCATGGTGTGGGATCTCAACCTAAAGGTGGAGGGTCTTTTATCTTCTCCGGGATAAATGAGATATGGGGTGAGAGTTAAATGAATTTAATGAAAAGTGGTGACTCCAAAAAAAATTATGGGTCATAAGGTTTTTTCCACATTTTTGGCCAAATCGTGTGCCTCCTGCTATTTATGGAGGGACCCCACATGGTTTCACACACACATTTTTACTAATCATTGAGAAAATATGTTGCAAAATCATCTATTTTTTACTAAGGTAACTACACATGCATGTGGATCTTGGTAAATTATTTTGGAAGATTTTCCCCCTGCAAGGCCCTTTGTTCAACCCGAATTAGTTATGGGTAAACATGCGGCTTGTCCTGCATTGTTTCTCTTAAAAATGTAGCTAGTTTATCCCCAAGATCCAAGATCTATGCACCAAAAAAATCCCCAGAAACCCCCAAAACACCTATGAACTCATTAGACATCCATATTAGGTAAGAAAAAGTAGACCAAATATTAAATGATCCATGCTAGAGAGAAAATTCAGGTTGTTACACTATAACACACTAATAGTATAATGTTGAGATATTGTCATATCCATAATTGGAGAAATAATTACAAAAAATGTAATTATATAAATATTTAAATTATTTATAAATAATATGAGACAATCCAACATTTTTGTTCGGACATTTTTCTATTGGTTATATTATTTATTTCAATTCTATTAATAATGGCATTTATCATTATGCAATTCATAGATTAATCCACGATAATGAAAAAAAATTCATTATGGAAGTTTCCTATATTCTTCTCCCATTGTTCCAAGGACATACAAGTGTTATTTGAGAGGTCACATAATAATTTATAATCATTTAAATGTCACTTATTGAATCATGAATTTTCATTTTTAGTTTTCAATTCTTCATAAATAATTTTTTTAATACAAATCATGAGATATGGTCTTCTTTTTCAATATTCAATCACATATAATCAAATATGTTAATTTTAGGAATGAAATAAATTTGAAGGTCTCAACCATTGGTACTAAGGAATCTGGTCAGAAAACAAAAGAGTGAAAATCACATATCCCAGAGGTATGTGTCATGTACCTATGTATAATGCATCCTGAATTAATTTTCAATAAATTCAATCCATGTTAATTTAGTAAATTTGGGGAATCTAGTTAACAATCATGTGTTGAATAGGGAAACCGGACATATGGTCATCTAGATTACACACTTTGTATCTTCTATACACAATGTGTATCCGTACAATCATAGACATACCGTGTATCTTCTTAAAGGACCCACATGAATTGTTACCATGTTAATCGGAGGCCACATTCCATATAACCCGAGTACATTCTATAAACAATAATATTTTCCATGGAACTATTACACACTGAGTCTCTATGTGTGCTTAATGGATAGATAGTGTGAATAATACACAAAATTTATCTTGAATGTACACATAGTGTACTTTTACCAAATTACAAATAATTAAAAAAATTATTTATTATACTTATTAATCCTCATAAAAATGTGTTCTATGTTGTCATTAAGTTTATTGTACACTCTGTTTGGTAGGTTTTATATAAATTATGGGTCTAATTAATTTTATATGTAACGTTCAAAACATCATATTTTTTGTAAATCATAATATAGTTATTTCTTTATGCGCATCTGTTTCGCGCGGAATCCGGGGATGACCTCCTGGATGGGAGATTCAAACGTTCTGATCGGTTTCTAACGGGTTTGTTCGTAGAACCGGAAACATCCAATGATTCCACATCCATTTGGACCTACTTTCCAAAGGCAGGCGCTCATTAGCTTGTGGGCTAATGAGGCTTAGGAATTTGCATTGGTCGAGAGGATGGGAGGTCAGACTCATCACACCTTTTTGAGGGGAATTATTGTCTACTCCGGGACTCTCTTTATAGATTTAAGTTAAGTTCGTGAATCCTTATTACATTACCAAGTATAAAATGAGCTTTCCTTTAGTTTTAACAATCAATGATTAAATATGCAAGAAATTTAGAGAATCTTTTATATGTATTCGAGGTTCTTCATCAATATAGAATCATCTATATTTGTTTAGAGATTCTTGGTCAATGGTATCCTTCAAAACATTTATATAAAAGTCTCTTGGTCATTTTGATGACCAGGCTGGTTTTAAAGCCACTCAGTGGGGCACTTGAAGTTTATCGTCATTCAGAAGGACAGAGATTATTTCAATGTTGGGATCGAACCCATAAATGGGCTACCTACGTATCCTTTGTTTTGAGAAAGGAATCAGAACCCACGTAGTTCGAGGAATGGGATATGATGTTTTATGATTGATGGCTCAAAGATGAATGTCATAATTACTTTTACACTCTAAGCTCACGTGAGTCATGCTCGGTGTGAGAAACAAGAGGTATTGGTAAAATTTAGACAATTGTGCCATAAAAGATGCAATCATAAGAATTTGTTTTGGGGCTTATGTATAGATGACTGCCCAGATAGACGAAGGTTTAGGATTTACTTTTAGGGAGAAAATCCAAGAACAGGGTCCACAAAGTTATATGTGCTTCATGGAGATTTGAATACTCTAATCTTGGGGCTTACTCCTAAGGAGGATGCCCAAGATTTATGACTAGGACTTATTCCTGAGAAGGAAGCCTAGGTTAGGGGACTTGGGGCTTACTCCTGAAAAGGAATCCCAAGGTTATGACTGAGTCTTATTCCTGAAAAGGAGACCCAGGTTAGGGATTAAGGTTTGGGGCTTACTCCTGAGGAGGATGCCCAAGATTAAAGGACTTGATTGGGGCTTATTCTTAAGAAAGATTCCCAGATCAAAGGTTTTTTATAACTGGGGATTTATTCCTGAAAAAGGAGACCCAGGTTAGGATTCTCTCATCTTAAAGGATGAGGTTGAAATGAATGAACTCTCAATCTTTGGTGACATAAAGATGTTTAAATCACTATGTTTTGAGAGATATTTCATAGAATTCCTTTCAGATAAGGATGTCAAATCAAGAAATCATGCCATAAATGGATTTGAAGAGTATCTTGAAGACTGAATCTTGAATAGGAAGGGTGAAATGGCTTAAGAGGGGTAAAAATGGGCTAGATGGGCACCCAAAAAGCTAGGGGCGCGCAAGTCTTGAAAGGCGCGCAAGTCCTGCGGCGGTGCGCAAGTATTGGTCGCGCAAGTATACTTGCGCGGCATGAGGGGTACTTGCGCGATTTTCAACCAGTATTGAAATGCTTGAGCGACTCTTTATTAAACCCTTTACCATCCTCTTGAGGTTCTTCCAGAAGAGGGACGCGCAAGTTATATTGCAGGAATTAAGTAGGCACGCAAGTGTTTGATAAGTTTCAACACTTAGGCCTTCCTTTTTCTCTTTAGATCTTCCGTTCTAGGTAAGAAATTACCTTAGAAGTGTTCCGGAAGCTTTGAGAAGAGACCTGGGCGTCAGGAGCTTCAATCCGAGTTTCTGGAAAAAGATCCTCTTGAATGGGGGGCCCACAGGGTCTATTTATAGGCAAAAGAAGACCCTGGGCGGTTACTGGGCGGTTACCAGGCAGTTACCACATATGTCGCGCAAGTCCCTTGCACGAACATGAGGAGTCGCGCAAGTATTGAGGCGGCGCGCAAGTGTACTTGCGCGACCAAGAGGAAACTTGCGCGATATATGGGCAATGTTCTCCTTTTTTATCCCTTTGTCGATTTTTGATGTTTTTTCAAAGGATTAATCACTTTGAGCTCAGATATTCCCTTTTCCGAACTTTAGATTCTGTGACGAAAGGAGCGTCAACAAAAGTCCCCCCTCAGAGTTGGATCCGGAGTGAAAATGAGGATTTGACTTTGAGGAAATTGAATTCCTCAAAAGGAAAAGGGAGGGCGCGCAAGTCTTTCAGCGTCAGTGGGTGGCGCGCAAGTCTGCATCGCGCAGGCTTTGAGTGCTCTGGGTGCGGCGCACAGATAGGCCCCCTGGCCTATAAATATACCGCTTCCGGCCGTAGATGGCATCTGAAGTTCCGGATTTCTCGAGCTCTCGCCGCGCAAGTCTTCCTCGCCGCGCAAGTCTCTTGTTTTCACTATTTCTTCGCTGCCGCGCTACTCTTAAGGTGATGGGGCTTGCGCGGTAATACTTGCGCGACCAAAACTTGCGCGGCACATGTACCACTTGCGCGACATCTCCATACTTGTGCGCCTTAATGCCTTAGCCATTTTTTTCAAATTCTTTCACAAATTTTATGAAAAATAAAACCCATTTAAGAGTTTAATTTATTCAACTCCTGTGCAGATTCAATGGCTCTTAGACCTGGATTAATTGATGAACTGGCTAGCAAGAGGATAGATGATATGATGAATATCATTGGCCCTGATTACTATACTGTCAAAAACAGCACTCTTCCAGATTTGGCTAAGTATCTGAAGAAATATCATCACGACTTTCCTCACTGCACTTACCTACCTTTTTATGGTCATGGTCATCTGCAAGAAGTCATTATTCTAGAAATAAAGAATTATCTTCCATTTTCTTGGTTTCAGAATTATACCAATTTTGCTTTAGCAAATATCTCAGGCGGAGGATCATTTCAAACTGCTGGAACAGTGGAGAAGGCTTATGTGATGCATCATAGCCCTTGCACACCAGATCTGAAAAAACATACACCTGAGCTTCAACCACATTGTCATCCTTCAATCTTCCGAAATGCTCAGATGGATCAATCCAAAGGCTGGAAGAAAAGTTGGGATTTCCGTCCTGGGGGAGGTGTGAAACCAACTTGGATGTGGGTATACTGGGTGCGACAGACTTGCACAGAGTTTATTGAGGATCTGAAGAGAGCTGCAATATATGAGGCTGTTTGGGTTGGGCAAACATATATTTACAGACATGATATCTTCGTGCCAGAGATACTCAGCCATTGGAGGCCAGCGACTAATTCTTTCCACTTGACTCATGGAGAAGTAGGTATGAGTTTGTGGGATGTCCACAAGATTTCAGGAGCTCCAATCTTGGGCGATATGTATGATGAATTCATTCCTCCCAAGGTGACTTGGAATGATCCAGAGAAGACTCCTGCTTTGGCTCGAGAATTATTCAAAATCTTTCACAAGCTCAAGAGTTCAGAGACCTCATTAACTCATTTCAGAAAAGATATCCATCCGGAAGAATGGATGAATGTGTTTCTTACTGAGAAGAAAGGGATGGAGCCAAAGGAAAAAGGATCCAAGAAAAAGAAATCCAAGGATACCCGGCCCAGACGTCCTACCACTTGTCCAAAACCTGAGAAGAGAGGAGCTCCTGGCACATTCTGGCCAACTCTAGAAGCAGGAGAGTTTGAAAAATGGGGCTATGAAGTGAATCAAAGAATTCCAAAGAAAACTCGTCTGGCGGGTTTCTTGGCAATGTAGCTCAGTATTTATCTCTTGCCGGTCAGGGATTCGAAGGGAGGCGTTAGTCCAGGGACCTTCGTCATTGCGGCAAAGTTGGCTGAGGGAAAAATGGTTGGGTTAGCTACCCCCATTTTAGCAAAGATTCACAGGAGTTTACTTCACGTCTTCCAGGGTAAATCTCCTTTAAGAATAGTGGGACCATTCCAGGTTTTGTGGGGATGGATCGCCACTCACTTCAGGACTTACAATGTACAGAATGGATTACAAATTCCTGGAAGCTCTTTCAGACCGTCAGTGCAAGCATTATCTGGAATTTCTCCATTAGATGTCAATGGTTATGACATAAAAGTAAGACTAAGCATGTATAAGGAATTCAACTTCTTTCCTTATGGAAGTCCGCCATCTGGGCGGTTTGTTGATGATGGGAAAGCCCCTTTGGATTTGAGGGCATACATGCTAGCTTGCAGGGATGGCGTGTTAGTAGCCAGGATTGATGGAGAAATCATATGCGAGGCCTATGCTCCATATAGATTTGCACGCCAATTCAAATGTTTGCAACAGATTGTTGTATCCCCTCCAGTACATGTCAGGTTAGAGCAACATCCGATGGTTGCTCGACAACTATGGTTGCTGACATCAAGAGAGAATACTGGGGAAGTATTTGATCTACCAGTTGAAAAAGCGGCACATTATCTGACTACATTTTATGCCGAACACTGGATAGCATCATACCCTAAAGGGATATTGAATCACCCTGTATATCAAGTGGGAAAGAGGAAGAGGACTGTAGAGAAAGAAACTCTTCCTCATGAAGGTGATGCTTCTCCTCCTGAAATAGGTTCTACAGACTCCTCCTCTAGAACTGATTCCTCGGATTATCATGATGGGGATGATAAGGCACAACCGGCAGCAAAGCGGTTTCGTGCCCGATATAGTCCTCCGGCCAGAGTTAAAAGACCCACTCCATCAGCTCCTGGTGAGTTATTTGATTGTAATAACTTCAATCACTGCTACTTTATAAAGTAATAAGTCTCACTTTCTTATTCTCTATCTGTAGTTGCAGGAGTCGGGAAGAAATTAAAATCAAAAATTGTAGGACCTTCCTCACAGCCTTTATATCTAAGACCAGAGGCTATTCAGCTATGGCAGAGCTTATACTGTGATACTGAGACTGCCTGGCTGGATTTGTGTGAGGGCCTACAACTTCCTGGGATAGGATATCTTCTAGCTTCTAAAGACCTTCAATACGGAGATAACCCCAATGAAGTGCGAGCTTACATCAGAGAGCTGGAAATGCTCATATATGCCACTGATAATTCAGTTTCTATCACCAGGCGGGTGAAGGAAATGATTGATCGTGGCATCACTGAGGGGGCTGGTGGTTCTGGAGATGAGGAGTGGCAAGAGTACGTGGCTCCTGAAGATGTAAGTTTTCTTTCCTTATTTTCTTTGCAACTTGATTTCAGTTGAAGCTTTGTTACTTGAGGAAGTTATTTTCTTCATCTTGCAGCTTGCAAAGAAAGGGACCGGGGTTCCTTCACCACAATATAGCCCTGGTGGTACCGCTGTTGGGGCTGCTGCTGATTCTCCTCGCGAACCAGGCGAGATATCTCCAGGCCAGCAGGCCATGAATGAGGCACTGGACATAGCCTTTCATTCGCCAATCCAAGTGCCAATAAAGGAGACAACTGAAAGTCCAAAAAAACAAAAGAAGCCAAGGCAACGAAGGAGAAAATCCTTAGCTAAACGTTTCATTATCATTGGTAAGTCCTTCGAACAATCATGAGTTTATACCAATAATCATATGGTTACTCATATTTCTGAGGATTGCAGGGGCTTCTTCAATTTCCCCCTTGAGGGAAGGGACTGATCCTTCTTCAAAGGTCGTGGAGGGTGCTGTAGAACAACCACAGACTCAAGCTAACTTGGTTGCTCCTAGAGAAGAGCTACCATCCATTCCCAGTATCCCTCCCACTACTGAAGATGCTTTCCAGGGTCAGGGGTTGCAGGACATAAGTCAGCAAGAAGACGTAGCAAATGCTCCCACTGGTGAGACTAACCAAGATTCTGAAGTATCATTAGATGAAATGATGAATCAAGGAATGACTTTTGAAGAATTTTATGATCATGCTGGATTGTCATGTGATTTAGAAGACCTTGGGCGTGAGTGTTACCCTTCGCCCAAATTTTTCTTTTTAAAAACAAAACATATTTCTAATCATGATGTAAAATAATATGCAGTTTCTTCCGTAGAAGCTGCTGAACTGCCAATGCCCGAAGAGGGTGTGGACACTGATGTCAACCCTATCATTGCAGAAACATTAGCTCAAGTAGAGCTAAATCCAACAAACTCTCCTGAGACCCATCTTGAAAATCCTGTTGAAACCGGGAAAGATGGGGAGAAGTCTTCTCATGTTGCTGAACCACCATTGGGTAAGGGATAACAATATTTGTGATTGTGCTTTATTTGCAAGACAATCCATTCTTTTGTTATCCTTTAAGATTCAACTAAAATCTTTCAATTGATCATGTAGGGCCATCAACTGTAATGGCTAGATCCAGAGATGAGGCTTCAGCCTCTGCCCCAACGGGAATTGAAAGTGAAGAAGCCCAAGTCAGAGGGGAAAGAGCAGGACAAGGCACTTCCTTAAGCATGTTAATTCCAGATTACATACCCCCTTCTGACGAAGATGTTGAATCAGATCCAGAGATGCTCAAAGCGTTCGGCTTTTCACGACGTAAGGCATGGAACAACATATGGAACATCATATCGGGGGTGCCTTTAGAAGAGCTACCATCAAAAATTTCCCGATTGTCATCCCAATTTGTTATAATGGTACTTGGTGGTTTTGGGTATGAAAAGATCCATGCTGCGGTGAAACAAATTATTTTCAGGAGGGAGCAAATGCAGACAAGTCGCGAAGATTTGACCAGAGTGAAATTGTCAGTCAACATAGGCGAATTTGAGGCTGCAATATCCCAGGCTGAAGCTGATTATGCTGTCAAGATGAAGGATCTGAAGCAAAAAATCAACGAAAAGGTCGTCCAGCAGGTGCAACTCCAGCAACAGTTAGATGCTATTACTGGGGAACTTGATCAGCTTAATAAATCATTGGATGAAACTCATATGAATGGCATGAAAGCCATTGCAGATGCTAAGAAGGCACTTCAGCAAGCTGAGAAGAGTGAAGCTGGTCAAGTGCACGAGCTTCAAGTAACTGTTGATAAGGCTCAGGATGCTATACATCAAATGAAGACTTATGTTGACAATCTTCTGTAATTCTTGAGAAAAAAACGAGAAGAGATTCCAATCTGTGGATGTCCTTCTAACTCTTGTGTATTAATGAAAAACCCTCTTGTCTTCAATCATTTGTACTTGCATTCTTCCATTACCTGCTTCAAATTTACTTAAGCCAATGGGCTTAGTAAGCATAGTTTGATTTTTACTAGGATTATTACAAATAACCCTACAAACTTTGAACCTTTTAACTGCTCAATATTACCAAAATCATACAAAAAATGTATATTTAGTGAGCTGGAACTTGACTTTTATTCATAGTTCCTCCGTCTTTTGTGTGGGCAGTTTAAAGTCATGCAAGCCGGACATAAAGGGGCTAATGTTTAAGGTCGAAATAGCTTTGACCGAAAATGGATTAAAATGGATTCAATTCCTTGATAATTTATCTGAAAACATATTTACCATACTCAAGTATGAGAGAAAAAATGTAAACTATGGCTTAAGAATATTTGAATCTGAGGAATGATATGAAAAAGAGCTAAATAGCATTAGAAGAAGTAGTTTCCAAGAATGAAGTTACTATTATTTAACAAAACCCGTTAGGGGGTTGAAATATGCAGGGCCACCTATGGGCATTGGCTGCATAGTCAAATAAAATAGCATCTTTTGGCTGACAAGTCTGTTATGTGGACTGTTTATGCAAGGCCACCTATGGGCACGTGCTGCATAGTCAGGAAAAAGAACTCCCAGAAATTTACATTCCTAGTGCTAAAAGCTAGTGAAAGTTTATGGAGATTCAAATTTTCTAAAGCATAGAGTTTGTTGTATGGAAAGAGGTACTTGAATATGGAGAAGATATTTCCAAACAAGAATATCGAAGAACTGGATGAATATCACTCCTACGAAGGTCTGACCCAAACGTAGGGAAGAAGAATAAACCATAGACTTGAATACTTTCAGATCATGAAAAAGGATATGGGACAAATACGTTAAGGATGGCTATTTTTGCGGATCCCTACATACTGTCGTTTAAGACAAATAAGGACAAAAGAGGCATTCTTCCCAAGAATGAAGTTACTATTATTTAACAAACCCGTTAGGGGGTTGAAAACATGCAGGGCCACCTATGGGCATTGGCTGCATGGTCAAATAAATAGCATCTCTTGGCTGGCAAGTCTTTTATGTGGACTGTTTATGCAAGGCCACCTATGGGCACGTGCTGCATAGTCAGGCAAAAGAATTCTCAGAAGTTTGACATTTTTGTGACTAGAAGTGATGAAAAGGGTTATGAAGATCTGAAAATATTTAAGGTTAGGATTATAATACATAAAGATGGGTACTTTCCAATGTATATAGAGATACATAGGTCAATGAAAACCATAATCATGTTGTGGCTGGGTCTTAAATTGAAATTTTGGACTTCACTACGTATCTCATAAGAATGAGAATCAAGCCATACGTAGTTCTTGAAATGTAGTTTAACGTCGTGCAGGACGAAAGTATGAGTGATCTTAGTTTAGGGTCATAGAATTCGGACCATAATAATGAATACACAGTGTGTGTTTTCATGAAGACTTTTCAGCCAAGGGACTGAAAGTGAAATTTGGGGTTAGGCCCAAAAGACTTGGGACTGGATTCGAGGGACACTCGAATGTTCCTACGTATCCCATAAGGATGGGAATCAAGTCCACGTAGTTCTAGATCTACCCTTTGTACAAATTTGGTTCGTACATGTGAAGGGTGAAAAGGGGACTTTAGTGCAATGATGGTTTTAACCTAAGATAAAAAGTTTAGGCATTACCATGTATGTACATAGTCTTTTGAAAAAATGAAAACCATGATTGAAAAAAGAATCAATGTTAATAATGGTTCCTTCTCAAATGAGGAAATCAAATAATATTGTAGTTTATTATCGTACCGGACAAAAGTGTTGTATAGTTTAACGTCATATAACAAGGACGAAAGTGAATCAATGTAAAGATATTGATTCCAGGGGTGGTTTCACAAATCATCATATGAGATGGTGGTGAACCAATGTGAAGAGATTGTTTTTGGGCTTGAACCTTTGGGAGGTTGCCTACATACCCAGCCTGGAGGGCAGGGATCAAAGTCCGTGTAGTTCAATTAAAGAATGAATCAATGATCAAGTTGTTCTTGTGGACAATGATCTAAAAAAAATGTTTTTGGGACTTACACATGGTTAGTGGCCCAAAGGGAGTGTTATGGTTGATGTTCGCTCTAAGCTCACGTGAGTCATACTCGGTGTGAGAAACAAGAGGTAATAACAACCTTAACGATGCACATTTTAATGTCATGTAGGACATATCAAGGACTTTCTGTACAGTTTAGCGTCATGTAGTTAGGACGATGGGGACAATACAGTTTAACGTCATATTGGACGAAAGGGGGATTGTGCAGTTTTAATGTCATGATGGACTTTTGATGATTATATAGTTTAACGTCTTTCCGGATGTGAGGGACTTTTATACAGTTTAGCGTCATGTAGTTAGGACGTCACAGTTTAACGTCTTGCTGGACATATTTGCAAATAGTTTATGGTCATATACATGGACCAGGGATGATGCAGTTTAAAGTCATACGGGACCATTGCTGTATAGTTTAACGTCATATAGCAAGGACGAACTGGTGCTGTACAGTTTAAAGTCATGTAGCTAGGACTAAGGTGAACCAATATGAGGATATCAGTTCTGGGGATTCTTTACAGTTTAATGTCATGCTGGACGATGAAAGTGCCACACAGATTAATGTCATGTTGGACGGACACAATATAGTTTAATGTCATCTCGGACATATACAGTTTAGTGTCATGTAGGACATATTAGTAACCAATGTGACAGTTTAACGTCATGTTGGACGATAAGGGAACCGACACAGTTTAACGTCATGTTGGACGATGAAAGTGCCACACAGTTTAATGTCACGTTGCTAGGACACAATATAGTTTAATGTCATCTCGGACAAAATATAGGAACTTCTATACAGTTTATTGTCATGTAGGACAAAATCAGGGACTACGCAGTTTAAAGTCTTGCAGTTAGGACTATTGGTGGTGCACAGTTTAGTGTCATGTTGCAGGGACATAAGTGCGAATAGTTTAAGGTCATATGCATGGACCGTACAGTTTATCGTCATGCTGGACGTATTATAGTTTAATGTCATCTCGGACAGAAGTGTGACACAGTTTAATGTCATGTTGGACGAAGTTGTAGTTTAAGGTCATACTGGACCATTGCTGTATGAACCAAATGTAAGAGTCTTGGTTCTGGGAACAATATTTTGTGTTTATACAAAATACTTCTTCAGAAATCTGGCATTAGTTGGAGTCGTGATGTGTTCTCCATCCATTGATATCAGAGAATACGCTCCATTGGAGTAGACCTTATGTACTGAATAAGGTCCTTCCCATTTTGGTTCAAGCTTGGGAGGCTTCTTTCCTGGTATCATTGGTGTTCTGAGAACCAATACCAATTCTCCCTGAATGAATGAACGAAGACGAACCTTTTTGTTAAAAGCTCGTGCTATTCGATTCTGATAGATTTCCAAGTGGTGCAAAGTGCACAATCTTTTCTCATCTAACTGTTCCAATTCATTCAACCGCTTTTGGGATTGCTCATCTGTTGATAACTGATCACAAATGGCTATTCTGAGTGAGGGCAATTGAACTTCAATTGGCAAGACTGCTTCTGTTCCATATACCAATGAATATGGAGTAGACCGCGTTGCATTGCGAGTGGTAGTCCGATAAGCCCATAAAGCATGATAGAGTTTATCAGGCCATGACCTCTTATCTTTATCCACCATCTTTTGCAGTATATTTGAAAGAGTCTTGTTGAAGGCCTCTATCTGGCCATTAGCCGCTGCATGATATCGAGATGAATGGTTGGACTTAATGTTGTATTCTTGATACAATCTTTTTACCTCAGAAGAACAGAAGTTGGTGCCATTGTCTGTCAATATGGTATGAGGGACACCAAATCTAGTAATGATGTTAGACTTGATGAAGCTAACAATGCATTTAGAACTGACTTCTTTGAGAGGTACTGCCTCTGCCCATTTGGAAAAGAAATCAGTAGCAGTAAGAATGTACTTAAACTGCTTGGCCGTAGCTGAAGGGTAAGGTCCCACCACATCCATTCCCCATGTGGAAAATGGCATGAGTATTTAGCTGTATGAAGCAACTCTGGAGGTTGATGAATGAAGTTGGCATATACTTGGCATGAATGACACTTCTTTGTGAAATTAACACAATCTTGTATCATTGAAGGCCAGAAGTATCCAAGCCTTCGAATTTGATCAGACAATCTTTGTCCAGACTGGTGGGCACCACAGACTCCTGCATGCACTTCTTTTATGACAGCCATTGTCTCTTCACCATCAATACATCTGAAGAGAACTCCATCAAAACCACGTTTGTAGAGAATTTTCTCGAGGTGGTTTGGACCATTATAAAGAATAAAATTGACCACACGTCGCCGAATTTGTTCTCTCTCGGCTCTATCAGGTGGAAGTGTTCCATTTTGAAGGTATTCCCTGATAGGTGACATCCATCATGTAGTATGACCATATGGTTCAGGAATGGGACTAAGTTCATTAATTTCCTCTGTTCTGACTTGAACATAAGGTGAAATTGCATGACGGTGGGCAATACAGATGGTTGACTCGTCCCGATTTGGATCTGCTAAAGCTGTGGCTATATTAGCCAGTGCATCAGCTTGAGCATTTTGTGATCTTGGGACATAAGAAAATGTCAGTTCTGTAGGGAATTCCGACATTAACTCTCTGATGTAATCATACAAAGGGATTAATTCTTCTTTTCTGATGGCATAATCCCCATTGATTTGTTTGATTACCAGGTCTGAATCACCTTTCACTTTTAAGTGATTCACTTGTGCTTGAAGTGCTAACTCCAAGCCTGCAATGAGAGCTTGGTATTCAGCTTCATTATTGGTACCACCTTCCCACAACAAAAAGGAATAAGGTAACACTACCTTATCTGGAGAAATGAGCATAATTCCTAAACCAACTTTGTTGAATTTAGGATTTTCCATTTTCTTCCCTGTTGGACTTATAGAAGCACCATCAAAATACATTTCCCATGTTTGAGGACTCTCTTGAATAGAAAAAACTTCCTCATCAGGGAGTTCGATATCTGAATACGTGTCTTCCACTGAAGGGTGTTCAGCCAGGAAATCAGCCAGAGCTTGGCCCTTAATTGCCTTTTGAGACACATACTGGATGTCGAACTGCTGTAGAATAACCGCCCACCTTGCCAGACGTCCTGTAAGCATTGGACGACTAAGGATGAATTTGAGTGGATTATTACGAGATACCAATTGGACCTCGTGATGTTGTAGGTAGTGTCTCAGTTTCTGAACTGCAAAGATTAATGCTAGGCAGCATTTTTCAATACTCGAATACCGGGTTTCTACTTCAAGCATAGTTTTACTAAGATAGTAGAGACTATTTTCATTCCCAGCATCATTCTTTTGAGCGAGAAAGGCACCCAATGATCGCTCTAAAGATGTCACATAGAGGATAAGAGGCCTACCCTCAACAGGTGGCATGAGTACTGGTGGACTCAAGAGGTATTTCTTGAGAACATCAAATGCTTCTTGACATTCTTCAGTCCACTGGTAAGTGACTCCTTTCTTCAATAATTTGGTAAAAGGTAAACTTTTGTCTGCCAAATTGGCGATGAAACGCCGAATATAGGCTAAGTGTCCTTGAAGTCCTCTTAATTCTTTCAAATTCTGAGGAGGTGACATACCAAGGATTGATTTGGTCTTCTCAGGATCGACTTCAATACCACGATGGCGTACAACAAAGCCGAGGAATTTTCCTGAGGTTACCCCAAAAGCACATTTTAAGGGGTTCATCTTCAAATTATGTTGTCGAAGCTTGTGGAATATGATTTCCAAATCAGCCAAGTGATCAAAACGTTGTTTGGATTTAACCACCAAATCATCTACATAGCATTCAACAAATTTCCCTAGAAAAGGTTTGAAGATACGATGCATGGCGCGTTGATATGTTGCACCTGCATTCTTTAAACCAAAGGGCATCACCCGGTAACAAAACACACCTTGAGGAGCTCTGAAGGCTGTATATTCCTCATCTTCTGGGGCCATTCGGATCTGATTATATCCAGAATATCCATCCATGAAAGAAAGTACTTCATAGCCAGCCGTCGCATCAATTAAGAGTTCTGTAATCGGAACTGGAAAATCATCTTTGGGACAATACCGATTAAGATCTCTGAAATCGATGCAAACCCTAATTTTTCCATTCTTTTTCTTTACTGGGACAATATTAGCCAACCACTTGGGATATTGAACTTCTCTGACGAAGTTAGCTTTGATAAGCTTATCCACTTCAGCCTCGATTTTGGAAGCATAGGTTGGGTGTGTTCTTCTCACGGCTTGCTTGAATCCTCGATGTTCTTTTGGCAAACCCAAATGATGGGTGGCAACATCAGGATCAAGGCCAGGCATCTCTGTATAATTCCAAGAAAAAATATCTTTATTTTGCTTTAGAAAAGAAATATACATCTCTTGTTCTTCAAGGTTCATGGCCGCACTAATTAAAGTGGGGCGTGGATCTTTCTCTGTACCCAGATTTACTTCTCTGAGTTCATCCACAGTGGTAGAGATACCCTCTTCAAATGCTGGAGGAGCATCTCTAAGATCTTCCTCTTCCTCTTCATCATGTGTTATTTCTTCCATTTCTACTTGCAAAGTAGATGAAAAAACGAAATTCTCATGATCATAAGAGATGTCAAAATTTTCACATTTTGAAGAAGAAGCTTCCATTTCCGACTCTATTGATGATAAAGGGTCTTCTTTGGGAATCAAAGAGGAGATGATGGATTGAGAATCGACATCAATATTCACCTCTGGTGTTGCTATAACTTCTTCTGGCCTGATTAGCGAAGTATAGACTTGTTGGATTTCAGCAGACGAAATGAAAACGTCACCACTTATGCCTTCATCACTGCTTGGTAAGTTACCAATTTCTCCCATGTTGTCTGGCTCGATTGCCGTAATCGACATTATGGATCTTTCCATAAGAGTATTTTGATTTGGGCCTATTTTGTCAATTTGACTGATAGGTAACACATAATCTGTACTCACATGTGAAAATGGATTTATTGGAATTTTTTCCAAACCATATAGAGCATTAACTTTGGTAATTTCCTTCATTGAAGATTTTTCTCTTCTCTTCATGTGATAAAATTCCGCCTCAATGTATTGAGACTCACATGTTTTGAACGGGGCCTTATCACCATACAATGTTCCAACTTGACCATCGAAACAGTATTTGAGACATTGATGGTATGATGACGGAATAGCTGCATGCTGATGTAACCAGGGTCTTCCAAGCAAGATATTGAAAGCTGAGTCTTGATCAACAATCATGAAATCCGAATTGGAAACAAGATCTCCAAACTGTGTTCTGAGCGTAACTTCTCCCAGTGGTTCTTGTTCATTTTTATCATATCCTTGCAACATCATGGTAGAAGGAGATAAATCAGATTCCGTGAGGCCCAATCGACGAAGTGTGCGAATGGGCATGAGGTTGACTCCTGAACCATTGTCAATAAAAGCTCTTCGAACATCTATACCATTGACTTTGCCAGATAGGTACAAAGGTTTTATGTGCCCATGCACAACATCATCTTCATCTTTATCAGTAAAAGATATCACTGCATGGCATTCTGCAGGATTATTCTCTATGTGATAAATTTCAGCTGCAGCAATTTCAGCTTCAAACTCCTGAGGACTTGACAAAGCTTCGATGAGTGCTTCCCGAAGATCTTTTGATAGATTCAAAGCATCCAAAATTGATAGATTGGCTGGTACTTGGGCCAAGTGTTTCAATATATCATACTTTTGATCTAGAGGCCTGCGTTTCCCAATGGGAATATGCGGTTTAGCAGGTACCTTGGAAGCATATGCTTTGGAAGCTGATGCATCTTGTATTGAAGTCGGCAACATCCTTGGTTTTGGAAAATTAGACTGATTAGATCCATTTGCTTAATGAGATAAAGAAGATGGAACCTTTAATCGGTCTTCCAAAATAACTGTGCCGAAGCTGAGTTGGCCATTTGCAGAAGAACTTGCTTGTTCATTTTGAGCTCGCTGAAGGGCTCTACCACGAGTTTCTACTGCATATACAGTGCTAGCAGGGGTAGAATTAGAGTAGTGGCTTCGGAAAGATCCACGTCTTCCCCTATATCCTGAACCTCTAGAACTTCCTCGGGTTCCTTTATTTGATACAGGGAATTCAGGCTCATCAAGACTGGAATATGAATCTGTTAATTGAATCATATTAACAGAACCAAAGATCAATTCTTCGTCTGATAAAGACTCTGCCTGGTTAGCCTTTTTAGGCTGTGCCGTTTGGTGGGACGGTGCCCGTGGCTTTGAAGTAGATGGCATGAAATCTGCCAGAGTCAAAGACAATTTAGGCTTTGATACATACTCATCTTCTCCTGATTCATCTTTCTTCTTTGAATTGTGCTGCCCTTTTGAGGATTTGTCCTTTGATGGAGGCTTTACTGCAGCTTTTGTAGGAGACACAATTGGCTTCTTCAATTGTGTTCGCAAAATGGAATGGGTCAGATTGATTGTCTTTCTGACCATCCAATCATCATATTTTTTCACACTTTTTCTTTTGACTTCCTGCCACTCGCCTCCTTCTTCTGGATCTGTAGCGGTAAT
Organism: Viscum album; assembly: GCA_963277665.1. Lineage (NCBI taxonomy): Eukaryota > Viridiplantae > Streptophyta > Magnoliopsida > Santalales > Viscaceae > Viscum > Viscum album. The sequence continues at coordinate 943,725,075 of OY728121.1, read as the reverse complement.
ACACGCTACATGAGCTGAATAACCCTTCAATTTGACTTGTCCCAAGTCGACCATCTTTTGTAGGAGGTCTTTAAAGACAAAACACTCCTGGATGGGATGTCCCAACATTTGATGAAAGGGAAAATAATTGGGACGGTCTTCATCTCCTTCCTTGTTTGGTCTCTTCGGCACTGGTAATTGAACCAAATTATTTTCCAGAGCTGAAATGAAGTAAACAGGAACTTGCTCACTTCGGAAAGAGTATGTTTTACTCTTCATATCCTCAAATTGTTTTCGTCGTTGATCTTTTTGATCATTTGGACGAAACAGCCTTTGTTGTTGGCGTTCAGGAGGTGGAGCCCTTCGAGAAGATGAAGGTTTTGAAGTAGAAATAGGTACAGGTGCCTGTTTAAGCATAACTGTAGCAGTTTCTGCTTTACCCATTCTTCTTCCTGGAGCTGATGGAATTACACGAGATTTAACCTTAGCCTGCATAAGGGAATCTTCAATCTGTTGAGCGATTGAAGTAAGGTCTCGAAACCCTCCTCTGTATTTCACAGGGATCAATGGCGTGCGTAATTCGTCACGCAAATTTGCCACACAGATTGGCAACAATTCCTCCTAAGGGAGTGATAAACTCAAGGAATACGTTAATCCCTTCCAACGAGCAATGAAATCAGAGACTCTTCATTCTCCCTTTGCTTGCAGTTTGTAAGATCGAAAACTGTCGTTTTTGGCAAAGTTGAGCTAAACTGAAGAAGGAATTTTTGACGAAGATCCTCCCATCCGATGACTGATCGGGATTGCAAGCTTGTATACCAGACAAAAGCTGGTCCTTGCAAGGTTCGCACGAAGCATCTGAGTTTCACTACTTCTTGTTGCTCTGGAGTTCCCATCATAGGATCACAACAAGACACGTAATGCGTCAAATGTTGTTCAGGGTCACCTGATCCATTGAAAGTAGGGAAAATATGGTTTCCAAAACTGGATGGAGGAGAAATTGAATCTACCCATTCAGGTTAAACTTTATTTTCAGGTTGAACTTGCGCCCGTTTCCCTTCCATAGTTTCTAACCGAGCTGTTAATGACTCAATAGTGGTTATTAACTTTTGAGAAACGTCAGGTTGAACTTGGTTTTGGGTAGGTGCAATGAATGGAGCTTGGACAGCCGTGGAGGTTGGTGCTGCAACTAATGGTAGTGCTGCCAACCGTTGTTGCGTTTGACCCGTAGGATTAGACCTCTGTGGGTGTACTGATAAAGGAGGATATTCCTGATCCATCTCAGTAGTTACAACAAATTCCTTCGGCTGTCGGACTTCAGCATTCTTAAGAAGAAGACTACTCTGAAGTAGTTCTGCATTCAACCTTTTTAATTCTTTCATCTCTTCCTCCTGTTGTGCAAACCTTTGCTCTAATGAGAGCGATTGACCTTCTTCAGAGGAAGGGTGATAAGTAACCTGATTCTTTCCTTTCCCCTTATTGGATCCTTTTCGGAGAGGGGGAAGTGGGTTACTTGAAGGAATACCCAGATTTTGGGTAAGCCTTTGATTACGCGTGCGCACACCTTCTTCATTTAGGTCTGTGTGCGCAACTTCTTGAGCATGAACCTCTTCGTCTGATCCCTCTGATTGAGCCTCATCTGGTGAATCAGCAGCAACGGCAGTGATGACATTAATGGATGCATATTACATGGAATCCTTTCTATCAGCATTTCTGTGATATTGTCTCCTTCTATGTCCATGATAAGACATGGCATTCCGTTGACTTGATCCCTCAGGAATTTCTTGGAGAACCGTCACTTGGAGAGAATCTCCTGACATCTTGGCTCTTCGTTCCTCTTGAGGCTTATTCCCTAATCGAGAGAATACTGACTTTCTCTGAGGGAGGGATTGAAGATTTAAAAAAGTCCCCAGTCCGGTGGACTGGGGGTGTTCCTGTTGCTTCCGCTCAACTCCTCGAATCCCATTTGTTGATTCTGAGGGTTGGGTTAGAGAATTCCCCAGTCTGGCAAGCTGGGGTGTCTCTTGACATGCTATGTCTGAGATCTTTTTAAAATATATCTTGATCTTGCGAATCTTAGTTCGGAAATTAGCTGGATGCATTAACCTGTATCCACTTTTATCACCTGGTTCAACAGACCGTTGGATGATTTTTGAAACATCTGTCATTTGATGACGTGTTTGCTCCAGACGAGAGGCTTGTGCAATATTCTCGCCTGCTTGATGTAGGAGCAATTCAACAACCTGTTCTCTATATACTTGACTTTGAGAGGAACTAGTTGAAGCCTGATCTCGAGCAAGCTTTTGATTATGAACAAAGCCCATTGACTGTGGCCGGCCATGGGCAATAACATTGCATGAGACCATTTTCGGCGGGCTCTGCTGACCGGAAAGCACTGTGAAATGTAGTGCTCCGTGAACACCCCATCCTCTGATATGAACATTAGATGGAGCATTGGAAATTAACTGACGCAATCTTCTTAGTGCGCCAAGGCATGAACGTTGAAGGGTTCTCTGTTGCTTTTCAGCCTTCGGATACCGAGAGACTGATAGAGATGCCAAATCAATCTGGCGTTGTAACCCTTCTATTATCTTAAGATGATTTTCATATTCATCGTAAGATAATACCTTCTTCTTTAATTGACAAAGAGTTTTCCATATGTTAAGACGAATATCATGGATTCCATCATCCGTTAACATCTTTGGAATGTCATACTGTGAATCAGCCAAAGGCCAAAACATGACTGGTACTTCACCTTTTGCCAGTTTTTTCCTCATGTTCAGCATTTCCTCTTTATCATTAAATGAAGATTCTTCTACCTGTTTGGACCAGAGTTGGTGTTTCCTTGTTGCTTCATCGGATTCAACAAGATTGGTAGAGGAATCACTATTCATGCTGGAAGATGAATGACCGAGGGAAGGTTCGGAGAATAACCTGAACCCCAAGCTATCTTCTGATGGAGAAAGAGTTTCACCTGCTGATAGTAAAACTTCAGACATGACTGGTTTTACGTTTGCAAGTGCCTCGAGATAGGAGGGCTTTCTCGTCACTACATTGCCTTCTGAAGAATTTTCGAGACAATGTGAATCACTACTGCGGAGAGGACTTTCGCAGCGAAGTTCATCACCATGAGGAGGACCTTCATGATGGGTTACAGAAAAAGATGAAATCTCTTGCTCCTTGGCCTTCTGACCACACAGAGGGTTCCTGTGGCTCTCATCTGAAGAAGAAACTTCAAGATTGACCGAATTTTCATGAAGCAAGTCTTCATGAGGAAGTGTCTGTTGAAGACCTTCGGGATTAATGTTCCTGTTATTGGGAACTGAGGGAGTAGAATCTTGAATTCCGACAGATAAATGTCTGAGGGCTTCAAGAACTCCAGCATCGAGCAAGGCCTTGTTGCAGATTGGCCTTTGATCTCCTGACTGTGCTGGGCGGATCTTTTTCTTAGATGCCTTCTTACTCGCTTTAGAAACCACTTGATGACGAAAGTGATTGCTCTGAGCAGGTGTATGTGCCTGATCAGGAAATATGGTCAGGTTAGGCTGACGATCATCGCTCAAATCAGGTGTATGTGCCTGACTTGGTTGTCCATATGATATGGGGGAGTAGGCCCCACAACCCTCTTGGACTGGAACAGATGTGTGTGTCTGTTCCGGAGTGAATTGTTGATGTGTCACTCCACTGCTAGGGATAGATTTATGTGTCTGTCCCTGAGATGATGCTGAAGCTGTTATGATATCCTGGCAAGCATCCAGAATATGAGCAGGAATTTGCTTCTGCTCTTTCACCATTGACAAAATATGTTTGGTGACTTCAGCCGCCGGAACAGGGATATACGTCCATTTCGGGCTTGGAGTAGGTGTATGTGCCTTCTCCTGTCCTCCTTTTCCTGTCAGTGAATCCTGACAGTACTCAAGTGTGGAGGCAGAGAGTTTAGTCTGCCTCCTGTTTGTCATCGGGGCTTTCCGACTGACTTCTCCGTGCGCTACCAAGCGAGACTGTTGGTAGGCTTGATTAGTATTAGCAGGTGTATGTGCCTGCTGATTACACTTCGCCAAACGCGGTTGACGAGATCCACCATATGTAGTCAGACGAGCCTGCTGACTAACTGCTGATGTATAAGCAGGTGTATGTTCCTGCCTATGGTACTCCGCCGGAATTGCCTGGCGGGATCGGCTTGATGCTGCCAGACGAGTCTGCTGGACAGCGGGATTAAAACGGACAGGTGTGTATGCCTGCTCGTTATTTGCCACCAAGTTAGGTTGGTGGACTTCTCCGGAGATGGCAGGGATGACAACCTGCCTATTGTTAACCGGATTCCGTCTCTGGCGATTCATCTTTCCTGCTCGGGTTCGAGGAACCTGAGCTGAATGCCTGGAGTCGGTACCCTCATCATGTTGAGGGCGCACTACCGCACGAGTCTGGCGGCGATTGTTGATGGGAGCCTTTGAGAAGGACTCCTGTCTTTTTGAATTAAGGTCCTGCGGGACCTGCTCATTCACTTCCTCGGAGTAAGGGAGTGAATGGAAATTGCGTTCCGGGGATAACGACCCGAAACGGTTGGAGACGGTAGTCAGCACCGCCTGCTTCTTGATTGCTGGTCGCCGTTGTCCGGACAACCAGGTAGAATTGTTAACTTGGAGGGCTTGATGAGCAGCCTCCAGAGTTGGGATAGTACCGTTGCGACGGTACTCCTTAACAAATGCATTAGAAACACAGCGTTGAAGACGCTGAGTTGGTGATGTCATCCTCAGAGCGGATGACGTTCCAGCAGGAGTAGCAGCATTGGTTTTCACAGCAGCAGACCTCACAGTAGAGGTGTTCCCAGCAGCAGTATTCACAGGGGTGAATTTAAGGAAAGCCATTTTTTGTAGAAGATCTTGAAAAAAGAGTGCCTGTTCCATGTAACAGACATAATCAAGATGAATCCGGCTACTTCATCTTTTGGATGATCATATGTCAATGATTGCCTTGTTGGCCCAAAGGGCCTAACAGATAATAAGAACATCACTTTAACTTGGTTAAGGATTCACGTCGGGTTCACCATTTTTGTTTCGCGCGTAATCCGGGGATGACCTCCTGGACGGGAGATTCAAACGTTCCGATCGGTTTCTAACGGGTTTGTTCGTAGAACCGGAAACATCCAATGATTCCACATCCGTTTGGACCTACTTTCCAAAGGCAGGCGCTCATTAGCTTGTGGGCTAATGAGGCTTAGGAATTTTCATTGGTCGAGAGGATGGGAGGTCGGACTCATCACACCTTTTTGAGGGGAATTATTGTCTACTCCGGGACACTATTTATAGATTTAAGTTAAGTTCGTGAATCCTTATTACATTACCAAGTATAAAATGAGCTTTCCTTTAGTTTTAACAATCAATGATTAAATATGCAAGAAATTTAGAGAATCTTTTATATGTATTCGAGGTTCTTCATCAATATAGAATCATCTATATTTGTTTAGAGATTCTTGGTCAATGGTATCCTTCAAAACATTTATATAAAAGTCTCTTGGTCATTTTGATGACCAGGCTGGTTTTAAAGCCACTCAGTGGGGCACTTGAAGTTTATCGTCATTCAGAAGGAAAGAGATTATTTCAATGTTGGGATCGAACCCATAAATGGGCTACCTACGTATCCTTTGTTTTGAGAAAGGAATCAGAACCCACGTAGTTCGAGGAATGGGAAATGATGTTTTATGATTGATGGCTCAAAGATGAATGTCATAATTACTTTTACACTCTAAGCTCACGTGAGTCATGCTCGGTGTGAGAAACAAGAGGTATTGGTAAAATTTAGACAATTGTGCCATAAAAGATGCAATCATAAGAATTTGTTTTGGGGCTTATGTATAGATGACTACCCAGATAGACGAAGCTTTAGGATTTACTTTTAGGGTGAAAATTCAAGAACAGGGTCCACAAAGTTATATGTGCTTCATGGAGATTTGAATACTCTAATCTTGGGGCTTACTCCTAAGGAGGATGCCCAAGTTAGGAGGGGACTTATGATTGGGTTTTATTCCTGAAAAGGAAACCCAAATCAAAGGTAATTTATGACTGGTTAAGAGAAATTTTAAGAGACTTGGGGCTTACTCCTAAGAAGGATGCCCAAGATTTATGACTAGGACTTATTCCTGAGAAGGAAGCCTAGGTTAGGGGACTTGGGGCTTACTCCTGAAAAGGAAGCCCAAGGTTATGACTGAGTCTTATTCCTGAAAAGGAGACCCAGGTTAGGGATTAAGGTTTGGGGCTTACTCCTGAGGAGGATGCCCAAGATTAAAGGACTTGATTGGGGCTTATTCTTAAGAAAGATGCCCAGATCAAAGGTTTTTTATAACGGGGGATTTATTCCTGAAAAAGGAGACCCAGGTTAGGATTCTATCATCTTAAAGGATGAGGTTGAAATGAATGAACTCTCAATCTTTGGTGACATAAAGATGTTTAAATCACTATGTTTTGAGAGATATTTCACAGAATTCCTTTCAGATAAGGATGTCAAATCAAGAAATCATGCCATAAATGGCTTTGAAGAGTATCTTGAAGACTGAATCTTGAATAGGAAGGGTGAAATGGCTTAAGAGGGGTAAAAATGGGCTAGATGGGCACCCAAAAAGCTAGGGGCACGCAAGTCTTGAAAGGCGCGCAAGTCCTGCGGCGGCGCGCAAGTATTGGTCGCGCAAGTATACTTGCGCGACATGAGGGGTACTTGCGCGATTTTCAACCAGTATTGAAATGCTTGAGCGACTCTTTATTAAACCCTTTACCATCCTCTTGAGGTTCTTCCAGAAGAGGGACGCGCAAGTTTTATTGCAGGAATTAAGTAGGCGCGCAAGTGTTTGATAAGTTTCAACACTTAGGCCTTCCTTTTTCTCTTTAGATCTTCCGTTCTAGGTAAGAAATTACCTTAGAAGTGTTCCGGAAGCTTTGAGAAGAGACTTGGGCGTCGGGAGCTTCAATCCGAGTTTCTGGAAAAAGATCCTCTTGAATGGGTGGCCCACAGGCTCTATTTATAGGCAAAAGAAGACCCTGGGCGGTTACTGGGCGGTTACCAGGCGGTTACCACATATGTCGCGCAAGTCCCTTGCACGAACATGAGGAGTCGCGCAAGTATTGAGGCGGCGCGCAAGTGTACTTGCGCGACCAAGAGGAAACTTGCGCGATATATGGGCAATGTTCTCCTTTTTTATCCCTTTGTCGATTTTTGATGTTTCTTCAAAGGATTAATCACTTTGAGCTCAGATATTCCCTTTTCCGAACATTAGATTCTGTGACGAAAGGAGCGTCAACAGCATCGAAATAGTTTACACTATGTAACTACAATGGGTTCTGTGTGGTCAATAAGTTACTAGTAAATTCCATGTTATTATATTATAATTCATTTATATTATATTTTGTTTTAGTAAATTTTATTCAAATATAATACATGTTGGTTAGTTCAGATAGATACCCATTGAATTTCCCCAAAGGTACAATTTTGTACACACTAAATTTTTAATATATTTATTTAATTTGATAAAAATTATAATGAAAGTGATTCAAAATAAAATTAATATGATAATTAATATAAAATAATTTATTAATTAAGGAAGATAATTATTTGTTCAGATGAGATTTATATTAAATAATAATTATTAGAAATGACTTACAATTAAACTAAATGAGTAATTTGTTGAAGATATGTGGAAGAACATGAACATAGTCTAGACCTTTTTATGTAATCACTTTCTTTTAATTAATAATTATATTAATTTATATTCCTATGATGAGACCCTCATCTCATTATGTAGGTGTCTACATTCTCAAGGTTTCTTTTATGTAATACCATTAACCAATTATTTTGTTCTTCTCAATTTCATGTGTATAAAATAATATGTATTTGATAGATATAACATGATAGTGGCAATAGTTCATGATTGGAGCCAAGGTAAACCAATATAAGGGTGATAAATAAGTGGAATGGTGGAAGACTACAACACAAACCATAAAAGGATCAAGGTTTTTCCCCTATGTTAATTGTTAGTTTATCATCCACTAAACAAAGTAACCATTAGTAAAATCACATGATCATACTAATTTGTTATTTTATATCTGTCAAGATGCATGTTAATTTCATTATTCATGTTTTTTAGTATCACATGATGAAATCAATTAACAAGAATACACGATAGAACTAATGTAAATTGGATTATGGGTAAAAATTATCTAAGAGATTGTTAATCACACATGTAAATCCACTTAATATTGGCAATATTGTAATAAATATTACAGTTGGGAATTTACACCTAATGATAAAATCAGTCAGTAATATATAAATTAATTTGGTATATACTTCCACTAATTATGTTAATATGAAACCATAGTTAAAATTTCATGACCAGCCATATTTGGGGGGCTTCAAATTATTGGGTAATTTTTACCTGATGTTTTGGGTTGAATTAGCATAGTTCATACCAAGTGATGAATTCCAAAGTGGGACATGGATTGATTAAGAGGCAAGGTATGGGGAAATAAAATTTAATGATTTTTTTATTAGGGAATCAACTCAACTAATCAAGGAACTATGAGTTAATGTAGTTGGAATTTGGAATGCCTACCTAAAACCCTTCAAATTGTGTAACCATCCAAAGTTGCGATGATGAGAAGAGGAATATGGATACATTCCACAAGAATGTCCAAGAAATATGATATTATAAATCCAATGGTGAAGGATATTGTGTTTCAATTAAATAGTGTGAGATTAATAAATATAATATTATTAATTTTTTCCAATTATTATAAATTAATGTACCAGAAATATGGTCATATTATTTTTTGAAATTAAAAAAGAATGAAATCAAAAATATATGTGCAAATCATATGTTAGAAGGATAGAATTATCTCTGACACAAATTTATTGGTGTTCCAAAGGCATGTACACATTATCCTATGACATGAAATGACATTATATGTGCTGGAAGAACCTATTCCCAAAGTATCTGGTTAATTTTCTACAAAGGAAGAGTTATCTCTCTATAAGAAACATTTGAATGATTCAAAATATGTTCAATATCTCATGATATCATCCATGAATAATTATATTCTGAAGAAACATGAGTACATGTATGTTTATATCATTATATCTACCCTTTAGGATCTCTATCACGTGAAGGCGATACAATATAGTTACGAGATCTCAAATACTCAACTTACAACTATTCATGGAGAGTTAGTGCCACATGGACCTCATTAAGTCAATCTTATGGGATAAATTCAACACCAACAAATAATATGTATTAACATCCTAGATATTTTGGACATAGATATCAAACTTTCCTCACAATGAAAATCATTCTATAGTTTTATTGTTAATAATAATATGAGAAATAATAAGAAGAGCCCTAGAGATATTTTTACTCTGATTTTCCATATGGATAAGGAAATGGGGTGTGAAAAACCCCCAGTCCTTATGGTGATTAAGAAATTGATGAAAAAGTAGATGGTGACCAAGGCTCAAAAAATTCCAATGATACTGAAAATCATCCTTCCATGAAGAGTGAGTTCTGGAGATAGGGTAAGAAAATGGGAGAAGCAATTTTTTCATGTGGCAAGAACGGCCACTGGAAGAGGAATCATACAAAGAAGAATGGTGAAGCTAATGGTGTGATTTTTATCATGTTTAATAGTTAAATATAAACACATTGTGTATTAGAGTGGGAATTTGGTATTCAAATCTATATATAAATGCATAAACCAACATGATGATTATGTATTTCTAGGGGAGAGGTGGATTATGAACATCTAATTATTTAAGGATGGCTGATGTAGACATTGTTGACTTCCAAATTTCATTTCCTTTAGTAATGATATTTTTATTAAGATATTTTTATTAGGTAACATATATAAAAGTAATATAATTTCTATATCAATACTAGATTCAAATTATTTTAATTTCAAATTTCAAAAATAATGTTTATTCTTTAATTAAAACAACATATGTTATAGAATATCACATTTATTGAACATTATTTTTTATTAAAAAATGACAACTAATTATGGTAAAATATAATGAATCACATTCAAATGTCTAATATAACACCGAACTATGGAATTTTCGTTGTGGTTATGTAAAAAAGAAGCGATTGAAAAAGCATTGTCAATATGGTTATCTAGACTCTTTCAAGACATAACCACATGAAATATTTCATGATTGTTTATAAGTAAAAATGATCAAACCACCATTCCATGGATAGGGTTAAAGGGCCACATACATTTTAGGATTGATACACATTGATGTGTGTGGACCATTTTTAGTTGAAGCAATAGGTGGTTATTCATAATTCATAACAATATGTGATGACTTGAGATGATATGACTATTTCTACTTCATAGTGAATAATTCTGAGTCCTTTGATAAATTCAATGTATTCATGAATGAAGTATAGATAAATCGTGGAAAGAAACAAATAATGTTTGATTGGATGTGGTGACGAATAACTTAACCATGGATTTTTTAAATTTATATAGGATTTTGGGATTCTATCTGGACACACTCCACCAAACAAACCACTATGGAATGGTGTTAGGGAAAAGAGGGATTGTAACTTGTTATAAAAGGTAAATTAGATTAGTAGTTAAGTATATATTCCATTATCTGTTTGGGTATTTTAATTAAAAACTATTGCACATATATTAAACCAAGTACTAATTAAATCATAAAATTAAATTCCATTTGATTAATGTAGTGTGAAGAGACCTGTTTTTGGAATACATGTGTATGGGATTGCAATATGTTTATAAAGTAATTCTTAGTCAAAAAACTAGAACATAGGGGAATAAATTGTATCTTTATAGGGTATCCTAATGAAACAATGGGATATTTCATATACAACCACTAACATAATTATGTGATTGTTTTTAGACATGTTGTATTTATTGAGGGGATAACATCCTAATATGGGATTGATGGTTCCATATTAACATTAGTGATGTCTATTAGTCAGATAGACAATGGTTTTTATAAGAAAATATTTCATACATCCTCATGGAAGAATTATTTATTAATGTATAAGTAATAAATAGGTTCACTAGAGAAGTAAGAGAACTAGAGAGATTTGATTTTCTAGTCCCGGAATACGGTGACTCATTATTTGTTGACAATGAGGATCATCGCTCCCATATAGAGTGAGTATATATCATATAAATTAAAAGACGGAGAGAATGTATTAATTATAAAATGGAAGATTCACCATTTAAAGTAAATCCCATATGGTATAAATGTTTATTCTAGAGAAAAATGGACATGTAAGGTAACATAAATATCTATAAACCAAGTCTAGTGGATAAAAGCCATAAAAACATCATGGATTTGACTATAATGAAACATTTTCATATGTTTCTCTCATTAAATATTTCATAATTCTATTTTCTTCAGATTCAAACCATTGATATTAAATTTTGAATATTGACATAAAAATGATATCCTTAATTGGAATCACTAGGAAGATGTCTATATGACACAACCATAAGTATTCGTGACTCTTGTAAATTAAAAAAAATATTTTCAAGTCTCAAAGATCCATTTATAGACTAAAGAAAGAATCCATGTCATAGAACATTGGATTAAATGAAAATATAATGCTTTTTCATTAATAATGAATATGATCCATGAATTGAGAATAAGTTCAATGGGAATGAGGTCATTATCATAATACTATATGTTTATGACATATTACTCATTGGAATGTACATACCAGTCGTGCAGTCTGTAAATAACAGGTAAAATATGTGTCTCTCATTGAAATAATTAGGTGAAGAATCTTATATTCTAGGGGTCAATATCAATCATGATAGGTACAAGAAGATTCAGGGACTCTGTCAATATATATAGATTGACGAGATTGTAATGATAATTAGTATGTAATAATATAAGAGGGGATTGGTTCTAGTATGACATGGTAAATATATTTCTATGAAAATGTGTCCTGATACATAACATGGTAATGATATAAAGAATAATATCCTATACACATCAGCGATAGGATCAATAATGTATTCCCAATTATATATGATAATTGATGTTACCTATACATAGAAAATGGAAAATAATTATCAATATAATCCAAGAGAATATTTTTGGTTAGTTGTTAAGGCAATCCATAGGTAGATGAGAAGAACTAATGAAATGTTTTGGGTGTATGGATGATATTATGATATAGTTACCAATATATTTTTAATAATTATAGTTTCCAAAATGATAAGGATGATATGATGTAATAGTGAGGATATGTTCTCAATCTCAATAGTGGATCTGTGAGTAAGAAGAGATCAAAGTAGCTAGTTGGTGATGATTCTACAACAAATTTTGAGTATATAGTGGCTTATAATGAAACCAAGGACGACATTTTGAAATGAATCTATGTCTAGGATCATCATGTGTTAATTAGTAGTAAAGACCTTATTAAATATTATAGTGATAATTCTACTATGGTGGCTCTTGAAAAAGGGCCGCGGTGACACTAAAAAAGAAATAAAATTTCCTTTATATATTATCAATTGATGGATTTTTCACAAAGGGGTGAATATGGAGAATGAAAAGTCCCAAAATAATAAAATGTTTCCAAAACCTTGAGAAAAAGACATTCTAATAAAAAGCATGAGTATCATGTGAGAGATAGAAGACTAAAGGTTATTAGCGGTTGGATCTAGTGCATGTGGGAGTCTGTTGTAGTAGGTTCCCTACAAAAAATATCAATATACATTAGGATTACATGAGTTAATTTTTTTTTTAATATTAATTAACTCATTATAACATCATTATTGTTCTTCTTTATAACATTGTCTATAATACTGTCAAAATAATATCTATCACAAAGAAAGGTCATTGATGTTTCCTACAATGCTGAAATCCCATAAGTACCGCATCAATATTCTTAAATACATGTTTTATTCTTGATTGAAATCATTTTAGGGATCCAAAGGATACATGATATTATTTTCGGGCCTCATATGAATTTGGGTCACCAACTCATGGTATATGACCTTGGTAATATCCATTATAGGATATCAAATTCCCTTTAGGGAAATAATATATCTTAAATAAAAAATAGTCATGGTGTTATATAGGAATGTTCAATTTCATGAAAGTCAAATAAAAGACATCATGCACATTGGTGGATGACACTATCATGAAACCCACTTGATTATAGATATCATGAAAACGATATTATATTACATAGTGAGTATCTACATTAGGTATTATATCATTACAATGTTAATTACATTCTCTATGTATAATTTGGTTTGTTTCTAGATCCAAATCATAGACTATAGACTATTTCTAATAATTCCAATGACATAGAGGCCTAGAGGATGACACGCTAAGTGTATCGATAATCTCAGTAAAATTGTAGTATTATTGAAGAATTTGAAATAATATTATTCCATCATATGGTTTATTAATTATTCATATTTTCATCATTGCATATACTCTATGACAAGTTATTTTAGAGAATAGTATTTGATCAAAATATTTAATAAATATATATTTTTTATTTATTGAATATAATATTTTTGTATTTATTGTTCAATATTGCAGTGATGTTTATTTAGTAAATAAATATTCATTATTGATGGATCGATAAATATAGAGGAGGAATGGAAAAATAAGTTTTATGGTTTTGTGATAAATAATATATATTAAATATTATTTAAATAAGTTTTATGATATTCAATTATTGATTTTATAACATATAATGAAATAATAATAAAATTAATATTTTTATAGGCATGTGGTTCCGTAGGGATTACATAAATAATAAAGGTGCATATGCAATTATTATTTTAAAACTGTGTTGATATATAAACAAACTTTTATTATTTTATTAGGAACCAATTAATTTTTTTGTCCATAATAAGATTTAGAGAGAACCCTCAAAAAACCCCATATATTTCCCTCTCAAAGAACACTATCTTGAAAAGAAAATGATACTTCGTTACTCTAACATCCCTCCAGCATCCATATATGCTTCATGAGAACTCTCCTTTGAAGAGGTTCTAGCCAAATCATTGTCGTTGGCCAGGGTTGTTATCCCATTACTCCCCTCTCCACTCCTTTGAGATCTTGAGGTAATCAGCCCAGGAACCCCAACAAACTCTCCATCCTACTAAATTGGGGATAACCTATAACATAACAATCAGATGGAAAGTCTCAAATTTACCTCTAGGTAACCTATTAGTCAACCATTTTCGTCAGTCTAGATCATATCAATCTCTAACTCTCTTTAATCAAGAATTTAATAGATTAAATGGTACTTAACATCAATACATTATGAAATTTCCTGAAAAGTGGGTCTTATTCTCAAAAAAGATAGCTCTCTCACTATTGAAAAATAAAACATACATGTCCTGATTACAATTATGATCTGAAAAAATGATTTAATCTACAAAAATTCATTGAAAGCCTCTTTGTCTGTAGAAAAATTAGAAGCTATGATAGATTATGAAATACAGAATTGTAATCTAGACAACTATGATATAGAATCCCTTGTAAAAGTGATCCTATAAATTGAAGTAAACTTCCTAAAAATGATATCTAATTCTTTATCTAAATCTGTGAAGCCACAAATAATAGCTTCCAAATTTTGATAGTGAAATATTAGATAAGAAGTAAGAAAATGATAACAGAATATATAATTCACTACTCTCCCATTATCACTAGTAGGATTTGATAAAAACTGATTTACCACACCCATTGCATGATCTATAACAATTCATGTACATACCAACACATGCATTAAACCTCAAAGAGAAGATGGATAATACATATGTTTCATCTTTTCTATATGTTAATTATTATAAGTTGAACGAAAGGTTCTAAGATTAAAATGTAATGATTGTGGTTTACTAATCAATTTCACTCTATCCAAAGAAAATATCTATTGAAAATAATCGACACATATATTCTCAGATATCTATAATTTATTTTCCATTCTGTCACAAGTGATCGGAATGACATGAATATTTTTCATTAGCCCCATGCAATTTATCATAAAATAACAACAATGTTCCTTCTTCAATATTTTAATTGTCGAAGCATCCTGGCCATTGATGAGCATATCATCAACATAAAGAAATAGTCAAATAAAATTATCATCAGTATATATATAAAAATATGATCGGAAAATATCTTCCTAAAACTCTGAAGAAAAATAAATGAATCAAACTTGTTATACCACTACCTCTGAGCTTGATTCAAGGCATACAAACCTATTAATTAACCTTCTTTTTATATGTTTCAACGAAGCCATTTTTCTACTCCATTTAAATCCCCACCCCTAAATATCCATAGAAGGAAGATATCATCCCATCTATATAATCACTATTAAGATCCCAAATAGCATGCAATCCTTGATCAACATTAATAGAAGAAATTTTGAAAACAGGTGAAAAACATATCATCAAAATCAATACATTTCTTCTAGAGGAATCCTTTAACCACTAACCTCTCTTTATATCGAGGACCAAAAATGGATTCTAATTTTTAATCCTATAAATCCATCAATTTTAATAATCTCTATTACATGTGTGTAATTTCACAAGATCAAAATTATTGGTGTTTTTCAATGATATAATCTCGTTATCCAATAGATCAACCAATTTTTTATGTTCACCTTCCATCACCTCTACAAAAAAATTCTTGTTATCCTCCTTCATCACGGATCACATTCTCATCGTGTGAAATACTTAGTATAAATAGTATTATGTTGAGATGATAAATGAAATGGAATTGAGGGTTCACTAATAACTCTAGGAAATGGATCATCAATAGAAAAGGTATATTAGAAAAATAAACTCCAACCAGCTCACCCTAAACATCATTTCACACAGAAACACGATCATCAGAATCAACAAAATGAGGTAAATTTGAATCAGAACCAGATTCAAGACCAAAAAATCCATCAAAACATGGATAAGTATATTTTTCTCTCATATCAAGATCCTCAATACTTTGATCCTCCACAAACACTACATCATTACTTCTGGAATTTTTCTTCAAAGACAAATCACAGAACATATACCCAGACTCATCATCTCCATAGATAAAAAAATTACATTGTCGTGACATTCCATCTAGTTTGGACAACTCATCTACATGCACATGAACAAAATAATTTCAACAAAAAACATGTAAATGATCAAACATAACATCTTTTTAATACCAAAACATGTCTATAGTGTTTTTCTACAAAGAAACCAGAGGTGATAAATTCATCATATAAGCAACTGTAAATGCATCACCCAAAAAATGTACAGGAAAATCTTCATTTACAAGAAAATAATGAACTATTCATAGAACCTTCCAAAATTTGATAGTAAAAATTATCATTTATGTACTAAAACAGATGATTATAGCTCTATTTTATCACCTCATCCAGTTCTCGTGTTTCTTGTTCAATCGTGTGGTTTCTCTAATTCACTTTGACCTTATACATTATCTTATTTCAAAGAAACTTTTCTTTATGATGTATGATCTTTACCATTTTCTCCACATTATAAAGATCATTATATAATGGAACTACCTATGGATTGAGTACATTTGAGGGGTATGGTATGTACATCATCAAGAGTGATAGGTGTGAATTATAATGAATTTGAGATATGTTAGGTGTGCATGCAATTTGATAGGTCATAACTCTGATGAAATTAATGTCCATTGAAGTGACTGATGTATCTTAGACTAATATTTCTCATCATTCCAAATATCAAGACTTTATATCATGTATATATTCATAGAAATACCCTGTCTACAACCTCAAACTATCGGTCTCATCAATTACTGGCCGTATAGAATTTTTGTTGATTCTATGTAGGTTTGATATGATTCTAAATTGTCCTCATCTTTCCCACCATTTCCTTAACCATTGTAGGACCTAGCAGTTTATGTTCCCCAACATCACCCCAACATGGAGATTTTATTCCACTCTACCCACAAAGGGAATCATAGGGGGGCATTTGGATGACTGAGAAGAAATTGTTTTTGTGTGGGAACTCCAATAGAGGAAGATGTTTCTGACATCCTCCTTTTATGTCAATTGAGAATGCTCTCAATTTTTCCTTCGGTGTATGGATTGTATTCTCACATTGGACATCATTTTGAGGGTGATAATCCATTATAAAGATAAAACATAGTTTTTATAGAATATTGGATACAGTTCTAAATTATAGAGGTAAATCTCATGACTCGGCCAGATATATTTGATAGTGGTTTTACGTGAAGTCTTACCACATCTCAAATGTATATCCCTTATATTGATTGAGTGATATGTTCTCTCAAATTTCAATTAATTGAGTAGTTTTTCTTATATGATCCACAATAACCAATGACTCATCATTTCCTCTAAATGTTTTTAGAAGACCAGTGAAATATTAAATGGTGGTTTTTTCCAATATTCATGTTGCTATGGGTAATTGTTAAATCATCCCCATGGATTTTATTCATAATTCAATCACTTTCTAACATACTAGACAACATGATGTATATTATATGATCTCTTTCTTCATATTGTCCTAGAAATAGTTCTCTTGAAGATATCAATTCATATATGCGCTTCCTGGATGAATAGAGAAGGCTATGTTACGTGCACCATCAAACAACTCCTTCTTTTCTCGATATTTGATGGTACATATTTCTACAACCCAAATAATACAAATACTTATTCATTAACAATGAATTATGAGGATTTACCTTTTCTTATAGATTAGACATTCTTCTAAATTCCCAAATCATCTCTTTGAACATCATGTATCCTTTCTAGAAGGAATGTTTGACCAAAAATTTGTGAATGGATTGATGATGTTCCATCCTTTAAAATTCCATGACCATACTTTTATAGTATATAATGAACAGATCCTTATAAATTATCATAAATGAGAAAATTATTGGATCGTTTCTATATAGATTTTCCTCTATTTTATTCGCTTTCCTAGGATGGTGGTTGATTACGAAGTCATAGTGACTGATCTTCTGTAATTGTCTTATTTTGGTGTATATTTAGTTATTTCCATGTGAATATATACACGAGGGACATGTGATCCATACATATTTCACACTTCTCCAAAAATATATAACACCTCAAGATTTTTAGCACAATTCTCACGAAACTAAATCTAGAAGATTGTAGATCTATTTCATCACCTCTCATAGTTCCCACGTTTCATCCTCAAACATGTGGTTTCTCTATAGAACTTTTAACATGTACATTGTATTATTTCAGAGATATTTTGCAATATGATCTATGATCATTACCAGTTTCTCTTAATGGTCAAAATAATTATCTAATGGTAAAACCTAAGGATTGATTACATGTGAGGGGTATGGTATGTACTTCTTCAAGAGTGATACATGTAACAAATCATACAATTGATATAGGTTATGTGTGAGTTCTATTCGATAGGTCATAGCCCTGATGTGTTAAATGAGCTTGAAGGGAATGATGTATATCAAACTATGATTTATCTTCTTCCCAAATTTTATGACATTATTCCATAGATATATTCATACAAACACCTTATCTCCAACCTCAAAATATTGGTTTCATCAATTATTATTAGTATATATCTTTTAATAACTATAATTAGGATTGATGTTCTTATGAACGGTCATGACCTTTTACACTATTTCCACAAACATTTCATGACTTATCAATTTACATTCCCGGAATTCATCCCAACATGCTGGTTTTCTTCCCCCTTCCCATAAAGGGTATCATATGGGTCCATTTAAATGCTAGAGTGGAAACTGTTATTGTGTGAGAACATGAATAGAGGAATATGTTGTTTGCATCCTCCTTTGATGTCAATTTTTAATGATCTCAATTTCTCCATTGGTGTGTGGATTTTCATCTTATATTAGACATAAAACTGAGGTTGATAATACCTGATGAAGATCAACTTAGTTTTTAGAGTGTATTGGTTAATCTTGTGACTCTACTAAATTCAATCAATAGTGGTGTTCCGTGCAAACTCACCACGTATCAAATATATATCCTATCTTTTTGATAGATGGGAGTTAATCTCCAATTTCAATAAAGGGAGTATTCAATGTTAAATGATCAGCCAGAACCCAAGTATCTTTATTTCCTCATGATTTCATTATAAGACTAGTGAAAAATTCAATGGTGATGTTTTTCCATTTCAATGTAGGTATGGGAAGTGGTTGCATCACACCTTTGGATTTTTCATTTCCACTTTCATGTTCTAAAAAATATACAACATGATGTATATTCTATGATATCATTCCTCATATTTTCCTACTAATAGTACTCTTAAAGATCTCAATACATCTTTGTGCTTCCTCATAGACAAATAAGTCTAAGCTATTTGCATCATCCAAAAAATCCTTCTTTATATCGGTACTTGATGGTATATATTACTGTGAAGTAAATCATAAAAAAAACTTATTTATTAACATTTAACTATGAGTATTTTCTTTTCTTTATAGCATCCACATTCTTCTAAATTCCCACATAATCTCTTTGGGCATCTTTTATCCTCTCCAGAAGGGATGGTCGGGAAATCATTTGTTGAAGGATTGATGACGTTCCTTCCTTTATGATTACCATTTCCATCCTTTTCAAGTCTAAGAAGATCAGATCCTTCTCATTTATCATCAATGATAAAATTATTTAATCCTTTCAACTTATATTATCAACAATTTTATTTGGTTTACCATTGTTGTGGTGGAATGGGTAGTTACAACCCTTGATATCCTCTAACTATCTTTGTTGGTGTATATTTAATTATTTCTGTGTAAATATATAATTGAGGCACTTTTGATCCGTATATATTTCACACATCTCCCCAAATTGATAATTCTACATGATTTTCATAGAAAATATTACTAAAACTAACTCCAAATAATGATTTGAGAAGTTATTTTCTTGAACCCTAATTTTCCTTGAGGCTGATGCTATCATTTTTTCATTCATCATTAACACATATCCTAATCCCTTCTTTAAACCATAACTATGTTACCTGAATAGTAATCCACTTATGGGTAGTTTGATTATAACTACAGTGATAAAACATTTTTTCAACTCCTTGATGTTATCTTCACAATGATCATTATAAGAAAACTTGATTACCTTCTGAGTTATCTTGGTCAGAGGGTTTGAAAATCATATTAAATTTATAACAAATCAATGATATTATGTAGTTAATCCACATAAAGTACATATATCTATCTCACATGTTGGCTTCAGTCATCAATAAATTGATTATGTCTTTGAAGGGTCCATAGGCAACCAATATCATAAGATAATATACCTGACGAACGTGAACTCCTCAAACTATAACTCCCATTTTTTTAACATTTAATAAATATTATCCTTTGATAAATTATTTTTCATTATTATTAGATTCTACTAATTATCCTCCTTTAGTTTAGATTATATTATAATATCATTTATATAGACTACAAATTTTTTTTGAGGAAATACCTGAAGACATAATTCATCATGTCCATGAATATTTTTAGAGAATTAGAGAGTTCGAATGGAATTACTATGTAATAATAGTGCTCGTACAATATACAGAATGTGGTCTTGGGGTTATCAACCTTCTTCACCCTTACTTGATAATATCCCAACCAGATATCCACCTTGGAGAAGTATTGATCTCCATATTGTTGATCAAACAAGAGATGAATCCTAGGCAGGGGATAATTTTTTTCTATCGTTATCCTATTGAGCTCACTATAATCAAGTCAAAGGTGCATTGACCCATCCTTATTCTGGAAGAAGTGGAATGGTTCAAAACATCATGAAGCACCTGGGATTATTAACCCTTTATCTAGATTCTCCCACATTTGTTTCTTCTAGTACTCCAGTTCAAGAACAACCATGCAATATATAGTTTTGGATAATTGTAATTCAACAGGTATAATGTTGACTGTAAATTCAACCTTTTAGCTAAGAGGAAGACTAGTAAATTATTCAGGAAGCACATCAGTGTATTCCATCACAATGGGAATGCATTCAAGGTTTATATATTCCTTATAATAAATTATTTGATCTAGATATGATTTCTCATAGGGAAATAATACCCATGCTTGAGATGTTGGAGAAATAGAATATTCATCCTCCTCCACGAACTTGTATAGAATCGAAGGGTGGTTCATAATATAGAGAATGATTTACTTCTCATAGAAATTTAATTGGGCTCTATATACGGAATTCCATTACACACCTAGAATTACATTACAATACTCCAAAGTTAGTATCAATAGTATCACTATGGGGTTCATGCGACAAATATTGGTATGAGAGTGATTATATACTTGGAATGTAATAATTTCACCATTTACCAATTTTCATTGGTAGATATACTTCCATGATATGTATTTTTGTTTGAATAGTTCCTGTAAACATACATGATATAAAGGAATTCATTGGACTATAATCAATTTTTTTTCTATTATTGAATGAATAACTAGAAAAATATGACCAATTCTTTTCTCAGATCCACCTCAGTGGGTTTGATGGAAACAATATCTCCCTTTCTTCCTTGGAGGTTGTTTGTTTTATTCAAAAACCCTTTGATTAATGAATTGGATTGAAAAGTGTCCTAGTATATTATATTTGAAAAAAAAACAATGAACCTTTGGGTATACTAGTGCATTCCTTTAATCCATCTCATTATTAGGATTCTACCATCTGAAAAACCTAGCTTGGTGTCCCTTCCTCATTCACCAAAAACATTTCTTCATCCCCATTATAAAATTTATAGGGTACTTGTTTCTGCATATTTGAGAAGTGTAATGAATATATTTTATAGAACCACTATATTTCTCCATAGGAATTGTAGAATTAAAATTCACATTCTTCTTCTTATTCCAATGATACCCTTGAGATTCACTGATCTCCATTTCAACTTCGACGAAACATCATAACATTTCCTCATATCTATAAAATTCTCATATCTCCTAGGATTTTGGTAGACTATGTTTTATCCCAACAAATTAGCATTCAATCATGAGTCATGGGTAATGAAAAATCCATAGGCTTATCATGCAGGTCTTGTGTTGTTTTCCTCACACACCCATATGGATTCAACATGTTTTTTAAAGAGGGAAAGGAAATCCATTTCATTTTTATGTTGTATGGTTTGATAAAAATAATTTCCAAAAAACATTTTCCTAATTCCTTCCACCCAATCAATTAAATACCTTCCTCTGGATTAATATTCTTGATCAATGTCCCCCACTGGTAATAATATCCCTACATTGGATAAAACTCAAGTATAAATATCTCTTTCTTAGAAGATTTAAGGAGGGATAAGATCTTATCAATAAAGTTGATCCATTATTCTAACAAAAAAGGATCTGATGATCTATTGAAATTCATATTCCTTTTTCACATATAGGTCTCAATTGCAATGTGTTACTTCTTAGTGGGATTCGGGCACTCCTGATCTGGGATTCTTTTTAGAACCTGTGGGAATATAAAAATTATCATCACAATGTTCCTGATTGCTACTACATTTAGGTTGTTTTTCTAATTTTTCAACAGTAAATGGACAGCAAGGCGGATATAGGAGAAAATATCCCATCATTAATAATTTGAGATAAAAGACATAATATAATGATGAAATGAGAATAAATAATAGTGGATCCCTTACCTTGAGAGGGTGATTCCAAATGCTTGGTGGGAGCTTATAGAGAGATTGGGGGAACATTAGGAGAACTCTATAGAGGGGAGGGAAGAGTAAGAATGTCCTACAAGGGTTTTTATTATAGGGAAATTGGATCATTGGAGGGTTTATATATCAAAAAATGGGTAAATTATTTATTATTTATCAAAATATTTTTTGGACCCTATATATTAAAATGTCCAAAACAACTATCCTTCCCATGGGGGGTTCCCATGGTTTATAAAAAATTGGGGTGGGATTTATTTTTTTATTATTCTAAGGGATAATATTATTAAAATAATACCCACGCTGATGTAGAAGTGAATAATATCCTTAAAAAAATTATTTTATTACATTAAAATATATTATAGGGTTTGAAGGATTAATAAAGGATTTATAGAATTATTAAAATAAACAAAAAACAACATCATTTTAAGAGGGAAACCTAGATTATATTTTGGAAAATATGTATAGTATTTATTATCTCACTTTTTTATTATGTGCTCATAATATGCAGCATATATTTATAAAATATTTAACTTTTACCTGAAAATTTTACTATCTTATAAAATTTTGAAAAATTTACCATTGTATAATTTCAATATTGTAATTCAAAAAAGATATTTATTTTTAAAAAATAATTTTCTAAATATTTAAATTTTCTCTTTTCATATTTAATTGAATTTTATTGGGAAATGATGGTTTTTTGACAATAACAATTTTCGAACCCTTAAAAAATACATTTTACTTCAAAATACACATTTAAATTTAATAAACATCATTTGATATTAATATTTTATTAAAATATTATTTAATTGAAAATACATTAATTCATTAAAATAAATTCCTTAATTGAATTTTAATGTTCCCAAAAATACAGTTGGTGTTTTATTGTTTTAAAATCAAAATCATTTATAATGTAACAATAATAAGAACTAAATATAACCATAATTTAATTGAAAATAATGTACATACTAATAATTATAGGCTCATGATATATATCCCTTTAATATACTGGAAAACTACCCAAGGGTAAGGTGAACGACAATGATACCTTAATAGGGTGGTTCTCCGTATATTATTTTGGGATGTGACCTCGATGAGCTTGAATATATCAGTTAAATTGTTTCTCTAATGCTTTAGTAGTTTTATCCCAACATGTTTATGGTCTAGGGAAAATAAAAATGATGTTATCACCCTTGGATTCTATGATAAATTGGCTTCACACGGTATGGTCCTACTCATTGAGGCCCTTATATCCTTTTCCTGTGTAAATTGTATTTGTTAAAACCAAAAATTTATACTAGTAATATGATCCAAGTTCAACAACTATAATGTCAACTATTATGATGCTTAATGATCATTAAAATATGATAGGATATTTTAAAATCAAATAATGTCAAGTGTTTATATATCAAATACATAAAGAAATTCATTTAGTTAAATCACAGGAGGAAATTTATTTATAAATGTTTGAGTTGTTATAGATACTATGTAGAAATATGATCTCATAGACAAATATTCTTCCCATATCATCTACTAATGAAGTCTTATAGATAAGAAATAAGTGTGCTACTTTCATCAGTTGATCCACGACTACCCAAACCACATTTTTACCTCGAGGTAACCTCTATAAACATACCAGAAAATAAATTACAACATCCTCCCATTTTCATTTCATGATCGGTAATGGATATAAAAAGATAGAAGGTCCCTGGTGATCTTCCATCACCTTCTGATAGGTGGAACATATAGTGATAAAACAAGTTATCTAATGTTTCATCCTAGGCCACTAATACTGACATAAATATATTGATACATCGTGGAGATTCCTAGATGAACTACCCACTAAGAAGCATGGGACTCTTGCATAATTCCCTCTATAATTTCAATAGGAACCCAACTACATCCATGTATACAAAGGATGTCATCTCTATAAATAGTCCAATATACAAGAGGGAACAAACTCAAAATACTCTCTAGTTGGACCAACCCTTCCAGGTCTGATAATTTTCATCTCTTCACCCAATCAATTATTGATGAGGTAACTATTAAGGATGCAATAAAAGTATACTCATGACCCTCATGAATCTCCATAATCACATCAGAAAGAAGGAAAATCAATTTTCATTCATATATGGATTCATGAATGACATGGGCCTAAATTTTTCATCTCATCACACCATCTACCGCATTACCCAATATAAGTGAATTAGCATTGTAAAAGTAAAATTAATGATGGGTTTCAACCCTTCTTAATTGTATTAGATTAAATTCAAGGTTTTTAATGATATTTTTTAGGATCTTAGGGCCTGTAAACACCAAAAAACATGAACTCTCCATTAAAGTATCCATTAATATAAGTAATGAATGACTGATACAAGTTCAATGTCAAGCGTTGGGTAATTATTTTTGTGTGTTCATGCGTCAGATAATTATTGAGGGGTAAAAGATTTTCATATAGGCTACGGATTCACCAAAATACTATGTCTCATATTATATTTTCAAATGACATGATCATATTTCTGAATGTTGTAAAGAGATATATCAGAGCCATTAATAAAGTCTTGTAGGACTACTAAATGTGTAATAGGAAAATGATTAACCTCTAAAAGGTCAGTATATATATTTGGAACAGGTGTTCAGATCAATGCATTTATTGTATTATGAGTAGTTTGAATGTGCATTGTAAGTCCTTTATCATGGAATACATGGCCTCCAAAATTTCTCTTAGGAACCTAGATATAAATTATTTTTATCATCTTCTCGGGATTATTTATGTTAGAGTATTAAACTATAAAAACATGTTTTTATATTTTGGTGGAAGAATCACCCTTGTAAATGGATTCCTATCCTCTATTCCTATCCTTGTGTAATCCTATATCAGTTCTCCAAAATAGTTTTTTTCTTCCACTGATAGAATCCATGTTTATTTCATTTGGGATTCTCATGTAGATGGAAAACACCATTGGGCCTAATTGGGATGAATGGAGAATATGACTAGATAAGGGGGCATTAATGTCAGTAAATTATCAGTCACATTATAAAGCCTAGATGCAAGGCTTGCCTATGAGTATTTGAAGGATATCACTCTTTGGTATGAACACATGAGATGAAAATTATGTGGGAAATTGACTAATATAGGTGGGATCTCATCCTCTATCTTTCCCTCAATTTTACCTCACATCCCGATTCATCAGAGCCAATCATGTTAGATTATTGGATAGTGAAATATCTCTTTTTGGTTCGATAACTAGTTGGGAACTATTACCAGGATTCTAGGACATCCCATTCCTATGATCATGTTCCAGGAGGATATTAAACTTTAGAGTTTCATGGATATTATATTAAACCTTGATCAATGCATTATATTTAATAGCATTTATCTCAGTCTGAAGCTAGATAAATACATTTTTATAGAGTCCACTTCTGGTGTTTTTTTTTGTCCAATGACTATCACAGAGTGCTTCTCTCTAGTGAGGGGTTGGACATATAGGGAGATAAATTGTGGATTTGGAAAATACCAGCTTATTTAAACGTCATTTTATGTAGAGTCATGAACCATGTGTTTTCCCATAATGATAACATCCTATATATGGGTAATATCATGGCCTCAGAATGTTCATGTTGTAAAATGTGAAAGGTGGATACATCCAATATTCTCTTCTTTGAAATGGTTTGGGCTTACTCTTTATGGATTTATCTCACTGAAATCACAGGATTACATTCTTATGTGGCTCATTATTCTATATTTTTTACATTTGGTTTCATGGAGAATTTTCTAATGGTCTGGGGAAAAAATTATTATCCTTGTATTTGTTAGATGGTTGCTGGTTTATTTAGAGGGCATGGAATTTAGCATTCCTTGAATGGGTGGACACACGATGTGACTCTTTATTTATTCAAACTAAATTTTTGATGATTGACTTAATCTATATTCTAAAGAATGGGTAGGACTCTCCCACTCTCAAGAACATCCGAGAATGTGGATCTTTCTACACCATTGGAGCTAGGAAAGGTAATTTGGTCTACTGGATCCCTCACCCTTCAGGGATCATGCTCATTACTAATGGTTCTTATAGCTTGATTATCTTATGTGGAGGAGGGGTTTTATAGTATGTTTTTGGATATGTCATTTTTTATTCAATGAATGCTTTATTTATGTCCATGCCCTCCAATACAAATCGATAGATCTATTTATTGGGCTTTGCCGTTGTCACCAAAGGAAAGTTCATGCTTTGGTTGTTGAGATAGATTCCATGGTTATTTATAAATCCTTGTAGGGATTTGGTAAGGTTCCATGAGGTATTACATATGTCATTAGAGGGTGTAAGAGGTTTCTATACTGCACAATAGAGGTTGTTAACACTTAGTTGGAGGGGAACAATGTTGTTGATTTTTTTTCTTCCATGAAATATCTTAGCCCTGATATCAACATGTTTGTGAATTTAAACTCCATACCTAAAGAGGTTAAGAGATTTATTGGGGGGATTCCCTTGGAATAATATATTTTAGGGATCCCTGAGATAAATTATTATGTACACTAAGCCTTTTAATTTTAATAAAATCATGATGATTACTAGTATTGGTCTCAACTGTTGAGATCCATACACAATGACAATATCATCCAATATAACTAATACACCCGACTTGTTTCTTTATGAATCATAGTACACCATGTAGCCTCATCCATGATAAGGTAAAATCCTAATCAGTCAGTATATAAACCATACTTTCATCTCATGAATGGAATTCTCACATGCATCAAACCACAAGAATATTACACCCTTCTTAGTCAAACCGGTATGAGGCATCCCAAGGCATGATATTTCCAATATGAATCACATTAAGTAACAATAATTACCCAAGAAATTAAATTTTTCACAAATATTATTGGGATGCTCTTAGGTAACTACAAAATCACCTTATTTGGATCAATTTATATTCTTTCCTCTGAGATAATATGAACTAAGAAGTGAACCTTGTAGATCAAAAAGTGACATTTATAGACCATATAATATTTCTTGTTTTTTCTTAGTGTATTCACAATGATATAAATTTATATTACACGGTTACATTGAGTATGAGAATATAACAAGACTTCATCTACAAAGTCCAACAACAATGAATCCAAATGTGGGTGGAAAACACTATTCATCAAAGCTATGAAAATTATTGGAATATTCATGAGACCAAATGTAATAACCAGATAATTATATAAGTCATCCAAATTCTAAAATCCATACATGGTATATATTATCTTCATACTCATACATAATGGAAGCATAACCTGAAACCATTATTGGAGAGAATCCATTCTCATTTGATTTTTTAGAAGTGGTTATTGATATGAGGAAATTGATATTGATACTTAATCGTAAACTGGTTCAACAGATGGTAGTCTACACAAATTATAATGCTTCAATTCACTATTATGGATAAAAGGATAGTTGAACCCCATGGTGATGTGTTGGATAATATAAAATCCTGATCATTAAATTCCTCTTATTACTTCATGAGAACCTGAAACATAGTTGTAGTTATCCTGTAATGAGGAATGGAAACTATTGTAGTTATAATGAATATCTTTATAGAAAATACTACCACTCTCTAAGGATGTAGTATAAAGTGATCTCGTTAGAAAAAATCCATGAAACATTATATTATTTTAGGGAAATTAACATGATGTTATCACTAATCATCAAAATAGAGGCAATCAATTTGAGTGGTCACACCACCTTTCACCAGATGCTTTGGTCTAGGTCTACCGACTTATACATCCCACTCTTCCTTTAGAAGACAAGTACATTGCTCTGGGGAAGTACACGACACACTCTAATGATTCAAATATATATAGGAATGATAGTGGAAAAACTAATCCATCTTAAGAATGAAATCAAATCTCTTCATCTCAAGGATGAAGAAGTCCCATAAGAAACGATGGTTTCTTAACACAATAGGGTATTCACTGAATTGGAGTAAAAATTCTGATTGAATTCCCAATAGAGTATCTTGTTTCACCACACTACATAAGAACTCAATAAAAAGCCCATGTTATTCAATAATAACCATCGAGAAAATTGAATGTGAATCACCGATGTCAAATAAGGTAGATATTATCATATAGTATAATATAAAAGTACCTCGAGTAGTAGATGGATCAAAACCTTTCCCCGCTGGTGTAGGTTGCAATCAATAAATCTTTCCTGATCCATGACCTTGTGCAAAAACAAGACTCTCCTAAGTGGTAATGCTTTGCTGGTGTTGTTTATTTGAAGCCTAATTACCCTTCCCATAACCTCCTCTTTTTCATGAATGGACGGTTGTAATCCAACTACATTTTGGGTGGGGAGATCTTGATGCTTCACCTGAAAGCAGAGGTGAAATGTTTCCACTCCCACAAGGATAAAATGGTATGGTCCTAAAAATATTTTAATGATTTCCTATCCTAGATAATCCTTGGAACTCAATGAGTTCTCGAGGACACTAGGGATTATTATGAACAATTTTACCACATTAGTGAAATAATTTAACTTTTTGTTTGTGTCACCTGGCTACCACTTCTCATGTATACAATATCAACGTGTCACTTCTGACCACATGTTTAACCACTTCCCTATTGTGATTTTGAACCACCTTGGCCCATAGTGTCATTTTCTCTTAGGATTCTCTCCATGATTAGAGCCTAATTCATTATTTCAAACATGTATGTATCTCAAAAATGTTCACATGGGACCAAATCGTATTTCTAATCTTATCCTCGAATAGTTTATCTTTCATAGGATCATAATTAGTATAGATTGGCGTAAAGAACATAATATCTATAAAATTATATGATTATTTCATAACAGAAATACAAGCCCACTAGAAGTTCATGAACCTCGTGGATTGACAATCCATCTTAGTATTAGGTAATAAATAATAAATGAATCTAGATTGGAAATCCCTCCACATCTTCTCACGATACTGTCCTTCCAGGTTCAAAATATCCCACCAACATTTGGTGGATCCGTGAAGCATATATATCATGAGATTCAAACATCTATCTGGATGTGTCTCTAGGTGATTAAAGATAGGGAATACTATTTGAAGCCATAATTGTGCATCATGGGTTCCAATATTACCCAATAAAAGTAGGTTGATTATATTGCTGAAACTCCCGCACCAAATACCCTATAGAATAGGGAAGGTCTCGAAGCTCCATGTATTATCTTCGTAAGTTCTAGAAGCTCCCCTAAAAACCATAAAAATTTATTATCATTAAAGAAAATAGGTGGTTTAACAAGTAGAAATGGTAGTGGTATAAGTTTTGGCTCATAGCCCAATACCTTTGGAGCATGGACTTCGCCACCCTCCTAGTGCACGACTACATAACATCATTATGGAATCAATCTAAAAATTATAATAAAATTCCATATAAAAGTTATGATAACTGTAATGATGATATATATATGAATAATAATGGTAAAATCCTTCATATGTAAAATCCGTACCAATCTTCCTTCTCTTTATTCTATGTATTGGTGATAGAAACATTCATAAAGAACACACGAGAGGCCATCTGCTACAAAATAATAATTTCAGGTGTGGGTCAAGCTCTATGTTTCACTGTGAGGGTCTGAGTATAGAGTGATAAAATTTATATATATAGTGGAAAACACCATTTACATTGTATTTGGAATCCCTATTTTTCGGTGACCATTTATTTTTATATTTCAATTTTATATGATTTCTTTTTCATTTATATATGAATTCACTTTATAAGGTTGAACTATTTGGATACCCACTTCCAATTTATATGTTCCCATAGTCCTCATAAATTTAAATGTGGCATAAATTTCATCTCAAAAGTCACTTTTAATTTCCCTTCCTAAATGTTTTTCATAATTCATGGACATATAAATAATGGCACGAAAATATGATGTAAGAAATTCACATAGTTATATAAACATGTATTGGCATGATGAATGAAATATAAATAACAATGTGCTTATATTGATGCATGATGATATATAACGTTTCTATATTAGGAAACATGGTAAAATATAATCCTCAATCGTTATAGTAAATATCACCCATGATCTATATCACCCAACTATGGAATAAATAAATTATCATAGGAATAAACAAGAACATGATATCACATCCTAGACAATTTGGAGTTTTCCTATACCTGGGTTATGTAATTCTAGGAATAGATCATTACCAAATTATGAAACATTCTTAATCCTCTGTCTCATAATCCAAAATGATAAGAGAGAAGAAAATAAATTTCTCGGATACCAATTTGTGACATCATGAACCAGATACCACAAAACATTTCCCCAAGCCCATGGGCCGTGTCGCCTAAAACATGCCTTCTAATACAATAGAGTATATCAACTAGAAGGTTGGTTATATAGTGGTACACTAGGAGACAATATCTTAATGATATAAAAATCATATAAGTAAAATAATATTTAAACAAATGAATAATAATAAATAAATGATAGTGAAAGTTAAAGTGTCCCGATGTAATAAATTACCAACAACAACAATATACAATATAAAATACAAAATGATGTAATTTATTATATCTATCAAAAGGAACATATAAGAATCAAAACTTACATAAAATACAATAAATCTAGAAAAAGTGAAAAAATGTCCAAAAAGCCTTTCTCTTGTAGCTTCCTGAGAAAAAGCAAGGTCCTTTGCTTCCTAGATCCCATGCAGTAACAACTCAAGCATCAAAAA
This sequence comes from Viscum album, assembly GCA_963277665.1. NCBI lineage: Eukaryota > Viridiplantae > Streptophyta > Magnoliopsida > Santalales > Viscaceae > Viscum > Viscum album. Next base: position 943,693,690 of record OY728121.1, on the reverse strand, counting down.
ATTGGGAGGTTGTGCATATCCCTAATTTCATCCTAATAATCTTCATGGGTACCATTGATGGCCCAGATAGGGTGTGATATAAACACAGTAGGCCACCACCAATGGTGTCTATAAATACACAGTCATTTCATATAATCTACGTAGTGTAAAAATACACATAATGGTCGGAAAAAATTAAAACTATGAAAGGGACGAGTCTTGATAATGAACGACAATATCTTGATTCTACCTGCTTCAGAATAAGACATATAATATCTGAAAAATTAGCCACTTGTATACGTTTAAAAGGTCTTTTATATATAGTGATGTCAGCATTTATAAGTATGTATACTACTACAAATATGGACATGGGAAGTAACTTTGGTATCCATGGACACTGGCATGTGTTTCACATGTCAACAGACAGCATGCCCAATATCCATGAATATGATACCCCATACCCTATGTCACAATGGTATGGAATCCATGATAGGTATAATATCATTATTATCAGCATAAAAAAATAATAACATTAGGAATTCCTTCCCGAAATTCTTACAATAGGGTATCCTTTACTATATTATTCCAATAGGGTCACTATGACCAAATCATAACAATAGGGTCTCTAGAATAGAATCATAATAATATGAAGTCCACACCATTCACCATAATCTACAAGGGTGTCAATGTCCAAATATCACAATATAAGGATTTAGTGTCCACATCTCATATAGATAGGGATTCCATGACTATATTTCAAATCAATATAATGGATTTCCAATCCCATTCATCATATTCCATAGGGGTCACCATGTCACACCCGAGTTTTATTATTACCTTGGTTCTAGATTGGGATGGGGTTTGGGTGAGTCCCTATTTAATGTTTTTATTTGTTATAAAAGATTTTGTGTTTTTGGTTTGGCGGCATCTGGCGCATGGCCAGAAGAGAATCTATAAACCGTGTGGCTTCGCCAAGGTAACCGTATAGCTAGCCTGTCTTCAAAAAATAAAATAAGAATTAAACGATTAATAAAATGAGGTTTAAATGAAAATAAGAAAACACAAATTATAATTAAAGTTACTGATAATATTATTAATGAGAGTGTTCTTCATATTTTCATTATTAATATAAAGAACAATATTATTAAAATTATTATTATTATTATTATTAAAAATGAATTTAATATTTATTTTAGTATTTATTTTAATATTTATTTTTATCAATATGTTATAATTAATTGATTAACTAATTATTAGTATTTATGTAGGTGTGTGGGCACCACATGGTTAGTGGAATTCATGCGATCAACCGGAATACCCATGCGACCACTTTTAAATCGGACAAAAGCTACCATATGGTCTGCTCATAGTTTCTTGCGCTATGCGAAGACCACACAGTTGCGATATACAAATCAATAAAAATAAATATATAAAAATGAGATAAAACTAAAATAATGAGGATAAAAATAATTTTATTTAATTTTTCAATTGCTATTATTATTGTTAATAAATTATTATTATCATCAAGTTTATTAAAATAATTATTTTTATTTTTATTAAAAATATTGTTATATTATTAGCATTAGCATTATTATTAAAATGAATTTAATTATTATTCTTATATTATTATTATTATTTTTGTTGTTATTATAAACATTATAATTAAAATAAATATTATTTCTGTTGTTATTAAAAGTTAAAATTATTATTTTTATTAATATTTTTATTATCACGTTCTTATTTTAATTATTAAGTATTATTATTTTTATTAATAATTTTAAAGTTAATTCTTTATTGGATTATTCCCCCTAATTTCCCCAACTTTTCATCAACTATACTTGTACAAAACCACCCTACATAGAACCTTTATATGCACTCTCACCCATCGAACACCTTACTTTGACTATCTCCCAGCTATAGTTCCTCCCTTGTGTGGTGCACCACCCCCTACTGGTGGCCCTCTCTAGCATGAACCTACCCTAACTGACCACACGTCCCTCTACCAACACCTCTTGGTCCAGCCACCTGAACTCCCAGTCAGTGGTATGTCCGGTGCACTACACCAACCTGTGGTCTCCCCTTTCTACCATGTGGCCTTGCTAGCATTCCCTTTATCCACCAATGACTTCCCCCTATGGAAAGTTCTCTCTCAAATTTATGTGTTTTTTAGGTATTGAGTTTCTTGTGGCCAGGGTGGATCAATCTTTTGGGGGATTTTTCCCAATTAGGGTTCCTTGAGGTTGGATTTGGCTTCCTAAATTGTGGTTGAGGTGCGATGGAGGTAATCTACACATTCCAGGAGATTCTACATCGATTGATTTAGGAACTCATTGCACATTATCTGTAAATTTCATATTTCACTGATTTCATGTTTATTCTCCCCCTCATTAATTTATAAATATGAATATTTGATCTTCGAAATATGTTTCATAGTTTTCAAACGATGTTTCAAGAATTTATTTATAATAACAATAATTTCATTGTAGAGTAATGCAATGTATGTGTTTGTAAAAGGGTATGGTGGGATTTGGAATGTAGTTTTTCATTTTTAGAATCAAGTTCTAATATTATAAATGTATTTTTGATGCCTGAAATTATGGTATATGTTTCGAAAATGGGGTTTTCACACCAAGAACTTGTAGGAATGCCTCATTGTCCTTGTAAAAATGTTTTATGATTAGAATGGTGGTTTTCATTGACTGAATGGGTTTCCAAATTTGTGTTTGGTTCTGAATAATGGTTGTGTATATATAATTTTTTTGAAAAGGACTATTTTTAGGAAATTATGTAAAGCACGTTTGAAACTTTTCAGGTGGATTAATTGCAGTGTGCATGTTATTTGTTTATTTAATGTCATGTTGGCTCTAAAAAATGTTTGATGAATCTATTGTGGTGGTTAGGATTTCTTAAAAGGGTTTCCAAGTAAGTTTTTGGCTTTCAATGTGGTATGTGTTTTTTTCATTATGAAGTACTTTAACTTGTGAAAATTATGTGAGGCTCGGGTGGTATTTTTGAAATGTTTTATGTAAAAGCCATCCTCAAAATGAGATGCATGCCTTGTCAATTGAATATGTTATGGGAGTGTCCTCAGTTGGGGACCTCCCTCCTGTAGTGATGGGTTAATGGAAAGGGACAACACTTTTTGGTGGCCAGGGTGGTGCTAGTTTGTGTGATTTATGTGATTAATTGAATATATATGGCTTGTTTCATGTTATTTTTTAGAAAAAACAATTATGAACATAGATTGGGGACATATAATAGCTATAAGAATTGCTGAAAATGATTGTTGCATTGGTATTTTATGCACTGGATAGTGGCCCATGGTAGGTGGATATATTTGGGTTTATTGCTAAGGGATTAGGCCCCTCAGCCTATACTGAGTTAGGGTGTCGAGGAATTTGGGAATTTTGATTTCATCACGTATGGAATTCTACTGTATATGTGGTCTCATGTATTAGTACATTATATTTCTCCTCTGAGTTCCTAGGTCTTCCTGTTTTCATTCGATACATGTGTGGTTAGTTTCGTTACCCTCATTGTGTTAGATGATTTTCCTTGTTTTTTGTTCTAGTGTTTTCTTTTGAAATTGAAAGTTCATGGAATTATCTAAAACTGGTTCTAAGAAGAATGTTTACTAAAAACAAGTATGTCTCCCATATTATCACCATTACAAAAAATGAATTATTAATTGGCTTCTCCTCCCCTTTGTTCTCTTGGTCTTTGTTTGAAATTATGAGGGAAATGGAATGTGATTGTTTGGATTAAAATGATATGTTTGGAAAACTGATATTTATATTTTTTAGTTAAAAACTATTAATCAATGTTTCTTTAATTAAATCATGTGTATTAGGGATCTAATTATTCAGGCCTATCTATTGAGTTTTAATACTCATGCCAATAGTCTTTTCATGTTTTTATTTTTTGACGTAGGTTCAAATTTTGGTTTGATTGCCTTAGTAAATGTTTGGTATTGTATTGGTGAGTGAATCTCGAGGACACATGGAAACTTCATGGTTGTGAATTTCCTTTTGGGTTTCCTTATATAGTATAATATTCAGTTTGGAGAGTTAGTATTTGAAAATGTAAATAGTGTAAGGTATGGAAATCATGTGGAGTTTGTTTTTCAAGTTTACTTATTTAATTGACTTATTTATTTTTATTTGGAGAATCCATTCCCCTTATCTCTATTTATTACCTTATAACATTTAGCTAGTTTGGGAGGATCAGGAACACATCTTGGGTCATACCATGGGTAAACATAGGTGACTACTTCACGGTCGACCGAGGTTGGTTCGTGAAAAATGGTATCAGAGCATGTCAGATCTTTAGAAGACCTTTCTTATTAGAGCGCCTATTGTTACATGTATATGTTAAGGCAGAAGGAGTTGGAATTTTAGGATTCTGGATGTAGGAATAAGAATGATTTCACGAACCATTTCTCATTTTGAACATCAGGTTACTCATGGAAGATCAGGTTCGTTGGTGTCCTTTGGTTCTTATGGTTTTTTTGGTGTTGGGAAGTGAAAAGGAAGGTGGGAATGTGCCCTCTGTGAGCTTTCTTGGCATGGAAAGCTATGTGGAGCTAGGGAAATTACCCAAGAATTTTCTCCATTACTATTTCATGACTGGAATATGGCCACCAACCTTGTGTCTATGTCACCTAGAGACACAATTACCCCCTTGAGAACTATTTGGAGATTCCTTATTTCTGAAAATTTCATTATAAAGATTTTTTTTGTAATGTTGAGAAGTTGAATTTAACATAGTAATGAATTTATTTGATCAAGTACATCATTTACTTGTTTCATAGTGTCTTCCCCCATGAATAATTGATGGATCCCCAAGGTGCATCTTTAGATGGTGAATCTTAAGAAAACACTGTAGTTGATGAGCCCATAGAGTACGTCCTCGTGTTTCAGAATTTAAACCCTCCAATCATTTATGGTAAAAAATATCCTCTCGAATTGGACGAGTGGATGTAGAGGATTGAGGGAATTTAGTTTCCCTATGCTTCCAAAGACATTAAAGGTAATTTTATATACCTTTACGCATGAAGGTACAAATTGGACATGGTGGATGATTGCGACTCGATGAAATCCTCAGAGTCTTCATACTTGGTAAATAGTCATGTTTTTTTATTTGACAGTAATTTTCTAAGGTGAAGTAGGTGAGAAAGATAATGGAATTGTGTGGTTTTCAGTAGGGTGTTGGAATTGTGTTAAAATTTTATCTACTAATTTTGGATATAGTTTCATATGACCCAGGGTATTTTGAAAACGATCTCTTAATGGATTGATTTTTTTGTTGGGTCTCCATCCTACACATTAATCAAACATGGAATAGCTCAACCTAACCCCCTTCTTAGACATGGTTAGATAATCCTTTCCAGTACAAGTTGAGTTAGCAAGAGGTACTGGGATGGAGAATCCTCGTATGGTGTTTTCAAGTGGAGAGGAATATGCTGTTATGAATAATGGGAAGTGGCATGATACTAGTTGTGCTGGTAGGGGAGTTAAGAGGACTTCACATCCACTCAACTTCCTTAGAGAGAAATGTTGTGATCTATCATTAGTGTGGTAAGCAGGGTCATAAGAGTCCATCGTACCATGTTCTCCAATAATATTCCACACCAATGGATTATTAGGTCACTTAAAGTGGTTCTATCGGGGTATTTCCAAGATGAACTCTGAAGCTAGACCCAACTATTCAAAGGCCACCTCATCCCATCCACAAGAATAGAGAATTTTTTTGCAACAATTTTGGGTTTTCTATTTTTATTTCCCTTGGATGTAATGTTCATTCCTTGGGGAATTTTTTGGTGTTCCTTTCTTTTCTATTGTAATTGTGTTTGTTGTTCAACCCTTTAAAACTTATAAATTAATGGATTTTTGTTTTGTTATTTTTTATTTTGTGCTATCTATCTGGGAGTTTCTAATGCCTGATTATGAGGCATTTGATGTTTCATTCATCATATCTCCAACCATAGGTCCTAGATTGAAGCTAGCACATATTCAGGAGAACCATAGTGGTGTGAGATGGCCAATGTCTAAATTCTAGTATTGGAATGACAGATGGAGAAAATTAAGCATCTTGTGAAGAAATTATAATTTATTTGGTACTATTGGATTGAAAGAGGAGTGGGAACCACATTTCCACATTATGATATGTTTGGCTGTGTAACATCCCGAATCCGGGTATCGCCAAAAGGTGCCACATACCCGGTTGGTCAGATGAACTCAATCACATTTCCCCAAACTCCAGAGGCTACAAATTAGTAGCGAGGGACAAGGTAGGATAATGGGAAAACTATTCCCTCATTGGCAGAGTTTAAAAAACAGATAACAAATATTAATCAATAACGGAAGTATTAATACTAGAAAAGTAAATAGCGGAAGACTGAAATTAAATACAATAGAAGCCACAAAATATACACGATTCATGGAATATGTATCTATGAAACCATCCAAAAAAGTCACAATTCTGGAATGAAATGAAAAAATCCAAGTACAAAATAAAAAATTAAACTCCAACAACATCATAATCCTCAACTTGGTCCCATTCTCTCCATCTCCAACAAGAACCATGTACCTGCTGAAGAATGGAGTTTTCCATTTTCTATACATGAAACCATATAAATGACTTGGGTCCAAAAGAATGACCCAAACAGAGTGTTAGATGAATCCCAATAGGCCACCACCAAAATATATGTGGCAAACAGTCAGTGAATATATGTAGCCGGAAGAATGAAAAAATTAATCAATAAACTATTAAGTACTCAAAACGAAAAAATTATATCATTTTCAATTACATTCATTTGAATTTATTTTTCAATCCATTGAACCCTTTAAACCATGCGATTTAGCCTAAGATTAGTATCCCCTGTGTTAGTAACAATATATATTTCTCAGAAGATCATATAAAAATGTAAAACTAAATCCAATATTGTGCTTTGGCTTCGTAGACGCTTCACTATCATTCAATCAATCAATAAATTCCTATTTGGGAAAGATCTCAGTTTCTAATCCCCCAAGTCTGACATAACAAAAAATCATTTAATAACTACAATCTAAAAAAACTCTCACAGTATAACCCCTTTGCTCTAACATTGCACTAATTATTTACAGACGTCCACCTGAAAAGCTCTCATGGTCAATACCCCCAGGTCAATATGGAATCCATAAATTATAAATGACCACAAAGGAAGGAATCCCAGTAATACCCCTGGGTCTATGACCACCTTGTAGCCTCACAGTAAATACCCCTGGGTCAACGTAATAGTAAAAACATACATAAATGACCCTCCCTCTAGAAGCTCTCACAGTCCAATTCCGAATGGTCAAACATTCACAATGCATATAAAAGTAATCTCTAATAAACAATAACTCCATCCTAATAAGACAAAGTCATGGAAATAGGGCAAGTCTCATAGGAATTCTAGACCAAATAGCCATAAACAAATAATCAAGGGGAGCACACCCATGGGGTGTCCCATAAACTGGGTATCTAAACTTACACATATGAAACTACACTTTATCAACCATCCAAACGATAACATGTAATAAAAATGGCTTAATTCCAAAACATGCAATACCCTAGACGTGAGTATGCAGAACTTTAAGAACATATAATCAAAACAAAAAAAATGAAAGGCACAAACCACCTACCATGATGTCTCATGATTTATATTCTTGAATATTGGCCCTTGAATATGCCTAGATCGGCATAAAAATACAAAAAGGCAAAAATTTCAGAACCTTGAATAACATAATAGAGAAGAATAATCAGGAATAAAGCCTCTAAATGAATTGATAAATCACTAGTGGGATTCCAATGCACCTGATGGTGTATTAATTATAGCTCAGATGGAGAATTAGGGGATCGATCTATGTTCTTTGTTATGGAGTACTCCGGTATGAAACACGGGAAGAAGAAGATTGTTTTATCAATGAGACACAACCCCGCTCCGATACATGAACTAAAAAGAAAAGTACACAATGTGTTCATTAATAGTACACACAGTGTATTAGCCTCAAATGGCTTCTGACTTATGTGGGTCACCAAGGTTATCACATGACCATGAACTCGTCCATTACATGGTCAGTATGTGGCTGCACACTGCTACTTGGTACATGGAATGTACATCAAAGTACATAGAATATACTCATAAAATCCCCATTTCATACTTTGTTTCCTAAAAAACAACCTAATTTCATGTTCCATTCCTAAATTGAACATTCGTGTTCTTACAAACACACCCTTAAAGCAATTCAACCCCAAATTTCCCTTCCAATGGTGGTGAAGAATAAAGTGAGAACAACTATGGTCACTAGGATCATACATCAGCCTCCATCTCCCATGCCTTGACTAGCAATCACTCGTACTTCGTAACCAACCATACTAGATGAACAGACCAGCCATAGAGAACCTTTGTATTGAGATCCACAATCCGAATGGGGTGGTCCTCGAAGGATGCAATCATCTTCAACTCAACCTCCTTGGGTTGAAAACATGAGATGGGTTTGAAAAGTAAAGTTGTAGATGAGAAACATGGAATACATCGTGCATTGCCCAATACTTATGAGGTATCTGAAACTGATCGGCAACTAACCTCACTCTCTCCAAAATATCAAATAGCCTGATATATCTTGGTGAAAGCATATATTTTATCCTAATCCTCATGTGTCCTAACCTCACTGTGACATGTATGAAAACATGATCTATGACCCCAAAATCTAGAGGTCATCTCTGTTGACCAGCATAAGTTTTCTGGAGAGATTTCATAGTATCCATCCTCTTCTGAATATCCTCTACATGCTCAGTGGTCTCCTAGACATGACGGGTTCTGAACATAGCTGCCTCTGCTACCTCCATCCAACATATGGATGATCAGTATGACGTAGAGTACAAATTCTCATAAGGTTCTATATGAATCATCTCTTGAAAGAAATTATTGCTGGAAAACTCTACCGAGGTTATGTGTCTCTCCCTGGAGCCCCCGAAATATTGGAAACATGCTCAAAATCATGTCCTCCAATTCCTAAATCGTGCACTCTCACCGGCCATCTATCTGGGGATGGTAGGCTATACATACAATTACCTGTGCACCCAAATCCTTATATAGTCCATGTTAGATGCAATAAGAAAACTGGGTATCCCTATCTGAAACTACAGAGTGTGGAATCCCATGTAAGCATTCAATTTCTCGGATGTACAATATTCCAAGATCGACAATAATGAAGGATTCGTTAATCAATAGGAAATGTGTAACCTTTGTGAGCATTTTGATAACAACCCAAACCACATAATTTACTCGATTCAACCATGTTAAACCCATCACAAAATCCATGGAGGCATTATTGCTCTTCCAATCAAGAATGGATAACTGATGTAACAGCCGTGCTAGTCATGGATGCTCCACCTTTACCTACTAACAGGTGGAACATCTCATAAAAAAACTAGTTACGTACCTATTCATACATGGCCACTAATACTGATGATGAAGATATCAATACATCTTGGTGACACCCAGAAGAACATCCCATACAAAGCTGTGTAAATATCATGTAATCCCCTCAAGACTGTCTGATTACACCAATATGCGCCCATGAAAACGAAAAACGTCATCCTCGAATATGGTCCATCCAAGAGTAGGGTCCTGGCCTAACCCAGTATCCCTCAAGACTAGGCGTTTAGAATCTGATAGGTGCCTCATTCTCACTAGATCTAGTAGAGTAGAGGAAATAGATATAAATGAAAAAAAGTCTTCCCTTGTCTACTGTGCATGTCTAAATGCATCTTAGTGAATAGAGACGTAACCTACCACTCAATACCGGCCTCCTGAACTTCATGTATCTGAGTTTTCTACTCGAAAAATTAGCCACTACATTGCCATTCACAGGCATGTAGGCAAGATGAATGTCAAAATACTAAAGGTAATCAACCCACCTTCGCTGTCTCAAATTTAGATCATGCTGAGTAAACATATACTTTATGATTTTGTGGATAGTTTATACCAAAAAATGATCTCCCAAAAGATCATGTATCCAAAATTTAAAAACATGCACAACAACAGCTAACTCAAGATCATGTGTCTTGTAGTTCGTATCATGTGTCCACTACTACCAAACCCATATACAGCTACTCATTCCCCCTGTATAAGCAATTCTCCCATCCCGATACCTGATCAATCACAGTAGACGGTGTAACTCTTTCCTGGATCTGGAAAAATTAAGATCAGTGTTGAAGACAATCTCCCTTTTAGCTGTTGAAAGGCTGAATTGAAGGAATCCTTCCACAAGCACTTCACACCCTTCTTAGATAGGCTTGTCAGTGGCATTTCTAAGCATGATATGTCTTTAAAAGTGCATCTTTAGTAACCTGATATCCCCAAAAAAACTCTATAACTCAATGAAATTCTCCAACTGGTCTGAGGAAACAACAACTCTCAAAATCTCTAGGTCTAATGGTACTCATGTATCTGAGATGAAATTACCCGAAAAATGAATCCGGTCCATCTAAAAGTGTCATTTTGAGATATTATAATATAAATGATGTTCTCTCAGTGTACTCAATAAAATATCAAGATGGATAGAATGGTCATGTTGAGTGTGAGAGTACAAAAATATATAGTCCCTAAAGACTACCAAACATAAATCAAAGTAAGGATAGCAAACTCTATTCATCTGTTCCAGGAAAACTGCCTGTTTGTTCATGAGACTAAAAGAAATAACCATGTACTTATATAGACCATACCTAAATTGAATGTTTGTAAGAGGTATATCAGGTGGTATAAAACGAAAATGATGATAACCAGATCTCAAGTCAATCTTCAAGAACACCTAGGATCCTTGAAGCTAATAAAATAGATCATCAATCCTTGGAAGAGGATATAAGTTCTTGGCTATAAACCACTCCAACTTCTGATAATCGACACAAAGTCTGAGGGTACTGGCCTCCTTTACAAAAAGTACAGGCGAACCCCAATGAGATGTATTGGGTCAGATGAAACCCTTTGCCTGTAACTCCTCTAATTACTTCTAGAGTTCCTATAACTCTTGTGTATCCATCCTATAAAGTGGAATGGTCATCTTTTCCAATCATTAGAAAATCTTAAATAGAGAAATCTACCTATCCCTCTGGAGGTAAACACGAAAATTAGTCTAGAATGAAATCTCAAAATCCATCCACCACTGAAGTAAATTCCATCTGTTACTTCCACTATTCATCCAGATATAATCAATAAATCTAGGCTGTAATTCCTCCCAACCCATGATGTTCGATTCCCAATCGGCTCTCCTTGACATCCCATTCACAATTGTGTAGAAAGGACCCGACCTCTTGTGATGTGAAACTCACCCTATAACAATAACAGTCAACAATGTACTAAAAGGTGACCAATCGGTCCATTTCCCGAATGACATCGAAACCTGTCATATCTAAGGTATAGAATTCCCATTTGCAGTGACACCCACCAACATCAAAAGGTCACTATTTTTACTAATAAATAGTTGTTATCCTAATCCCCAACAGAGTGCATAACATCATAAACTCATCATACATAATGATACAGAGACCAAGTCTCACCACAAGGTCAATAGATATAAAAATATGGGAATCCCCTATATAAAAAAGGGTATAAGATAAAACTAAAGATACTAGTATCGCACCTCTAACCATAGAGATTTTGGGATGCTTATCATTCTGGGTTTGTTCCATTGAAAATGTTTGACAAGTACTGTGGCCCTGTGACCCTTCCTTGATACCCTGAGCTGGTCCACCCTACTATTATTGAGAACCTATTGTCTAGATACCATGGTCGGGAGAACATCCATTTCCTGACAAACCCCTATTCGAAAATTCATGATAAATGGGCGGTCCTACTCTTGAATGCGAATTTATAATAGATACCCTCTCACTTGCTTGTCGTTATAGCTTCCTACAAAAATACTGAACATGGACCATCCTTCCATAAGATCAGTACTTGAATGGTTCCATCATGAAATATATACTTGTATTACCACACTAACCCCATTGGTAACACACCATTGGGATACCTAAAGAAACATCCCATTAATTCTCTCTACGACACATCTTTTTACCAGTCGAAATTGTACCAACCCTGGATGTTGAACCAACCTGGCTAATAGCTCCAAACTCACTATGATTGCACTCAGCAATCAGATCCTGATTTACTATAGTGTTCACTTAAGTCTAAATGAAAACATTCACCTATGATCATAGGTCGTATGTGATACCATCCCCAAATCGCCTATCTAGTTATAACTCATTACCTCCCAAAATAGGTGTGAAGCGCTGAAGCTCTATAAAACAATAAGAGTACTCCATAAATGAAAGGACACCTTGATCGAAATACATGACCTCTCAGTCTCGATCAAACCTCAACATATCATGGTATAAGTAACCAAATAAGGTACTCTAAAACTCTTCCCAGGACATATCTCGAGGATTTACCACCAATGAGATAACATACCACCTTCCCTTGGTGGAATCACGTATCCTTTACGTTGGAGCATTAACCACCTCCCAAGAGGCATATCTAGATGCTTGAATATAGAAATCATGGACGAAAACTATTACTCTACATCATGTGGTCCTCCATCCCCTAAAAATGTGCGAGGATTTTATTTCTGGAACACCTTTTTCAGCTCTACCATAGACGGGATAGGATGTGGTGCTCCCTGAAAAGTCTGCATCATCTTTATAAAGCCTTTACAGAACTGTGCATCAACATTTATGTCTGGTATAATATATGGTGTCAAAATGGGGATGACGAGAGGATCTTCTGGTAGTCCTTGATCTACAATTTCCCATGTCTAATCACCCATATACCTGGCGTACAACCAGAGGATGTCTTGGTGGCACGAATCTGCAAGTTCAAGCACACAACTTAGTAGAATATTATCATGGACTAAAAAATATAATTGACAGGGTGGAACATGAGAAAGAAATCATTCATGTTTTACAAAATATTGTTACAGGGAATATAGAACTACTACACAACGTGTTCCCTATAAGTCGTAACATGGGTGTGTAACTCTGCCAACGTGGTTGTGTAACACCCAATACACATTACTTTTTCATCCTGAGACGTGACATGTACATTAATATTCCCTAATCCCAAGTTCTTATACACAGTTAGAACTACACAGTTTTGCTACTATAACATTACATGGCATGTGCAGTCTATACACATCATGTACAACAAAATCCTATCCACCTATGTTGTTAGTCACATGAACGTTTAAACGATCGACTATAGCAGGACATGTAATCCCCCGTACATAGCGTGTTCTACCACAATTTTTACCAACCACGTGCCTCTGCTCACACAGTTAGTCACACAATCAACAACTACTTGGCTTGTACATATGGTACACATAGTGAACTTCATAATCATAATTTCTTCTAGAACAGAAGAACACATGGCATGTGTTCATAACAACACACGATGTGTTGTCTGGGTTTCTAGACAGTAACCCTATGAATCATCTCTAGAACCCTTAAGAAATATCTTTCCAATTCATGCCATTTTCGGATCCTTGAGAGCCCATACTCCCTAAGAATTAATTTTTTTTTTCATCCTTATTAATATCATAACGTGGCAGAATTCAATTAAAGTTCAAATATGATCCACAAAAATTCTATCCAAGATGTCCCATAACACCTAAGTGACCAAATCATGACATCAATCATAATGAATCATTACATATACCAATACCATGTCAAAATATCATGTATTTTAATCATGGAATCTACCAGAACACCATGCATATCTAGCACAATGTCTATCAAAACAACATACAATATGTAATTCAACCTAAATTCAATGGGAATAATGCATGACATTTGATCTCTAGAAACATAATATATGATGCATGAGATAAAATACCCTCATATATAGGGGTTGAAATAGAAATAAAACCTCAATGATATCAATAATAACAACTCAAAACATGTAAATCTCCCTATAGTTAAATCAAACCAACCGTAACAATTGAAAAACAGAAAAATTGCAATATTCAAGTTAACATTTCTTTTCACTATACATAGGTTAGATATTCTCTACGAATAGATTATTACCAACTACATATTCCTTCTTATCCCATTTTATTACCTCCAAAATAGTAAGGTAAATCAAATAATAAATCTCCTTTGATGCCACTATGTAACGTCCTGGATCCAAGTTCTGCCCAAAGGTGCCCGATACCAAGTTGGTCACGTGACCTCAAGCCCATTTCCCCAAACTCCAGAGTATTTCTACTAGTAGTGAGGGACAAGTTATGATAATGGGGAAACTATGCCCTCATAGGCATAGTATACACAACATATAAAAAATATTAAACAACAATATAAGCATTAATACCCCAAAAGTAAACAATAGAATACTAAAAGAAAATCCAATAGAAGACTAAATATATATATGATGCATGGAATATGTATCTTTGAAAATTTCCATGAATGTCACCATGCTGGAACGAAATTTACAAACCAATGTAAAAAAGAAACAAGTAAACTCCAGTATCATCGCAAGCCTCATCTTGGTCCCATGCTCTCCAGCTCTAACAAAAATCATGTACATGATGAAGAAGTGAACTTTCCCTAACCTATACCTGCAACCATATAATCCTTTTCGGTCCAAAAGCATGACCAAAAAATGGTGTGAGGTGAATCAATGTAGGCCACCACCAAACGATCTGTGCCTAACTATTAGTGAATATATATAGCAGATAATATGAAGAAATTATGAAATAAACAAAGAAGTGCTCAGAAGTATGAAATCCTATAGTTTTCTATTACATTAAATTAAATTTATTATTAAATCCATTGAAACATGTAAACCTTGGGATATAGCCTAGGCTTAGTATCCATTGTGTATGTAAAAAAACATAAGTCTTAGAATAAAATCTAAACAAAACAAGTAAGACCAAATCCCATCTTGTCCTTAGACATTGCAGATGCTTCATGATCACTCAATCAATCAATAACGACCCTTTGGTAAAATTCACATAGGCAAATCCACATAATCTCACATAACAAAAATTCATTTAATAATGACCCTCTAGTAAATATCTAATGGTCAAAACACTTTGGTCTAACATTGCACTAATTATTTAAAAACGTCCACCTAGGAAGCTATCACAGCCAGTATCCATGGGTCAACATAGAATTAATAAATTACAAATGATGTCATGGGATGTTCCCATGGTCAATAACCCTAGGTCGATGACCACATGGAAGCTCTCACAGTCAATAACTCTGGGTCAACATAATAGTAAAAACACACTAAAATTACCATCCATATATAAACTCTCATAGTACAATTCACCTTGGTTAAACATTCACAATTCATATCACATGCATTTAATATAAACAAAAACTCCATCCTTACATGAAAAGGAATGGAAACATGGAATGTGTAACAGGCATTCTGGACCAAATGGACATAAAAACAATCAAGGGGAACACACCCATGGGGTCTACCATAATCAAGGAATCTAACATTACACATATGAAAATAAAATTTATCAACCAACCAACCCATAATAGGTAATAAAAAAGGTTTAATTCCAATACAATAAATACCCCAAACATGGGTATGCGACACTTTAAGTATATATAATCCAAATTCAAACAATGAATGGAACAAACCACTTACCTCAATGTCTCACGGTCGATATTCATGGTCGTCAACCCTTGAATCGGCCTAGATCAGCATAGATCTAAAAAAGGTTAAATACTCCAAACCATGAATAACTAATGAAATACGAAGAATCAGGATGAAAGGATCTAAAGTATTTGATAACTCACCAGTGGGATTACCACACACCTAATAGTGTCACAAGAATAACTTAGATGGAGAGTCGTGGGATTGATCTTCTTTCTTTATCCCAAAGTGCTCCTATACAATACATGGGAAGAAGAAGGCAGTTCTGAACATGAGACACGACCCTACTACGATATATCAAATAAAAAGAAAAGTATATTGTGTGTTCATTAATAGCACACACTGTGTATTAGAATCAACCAAACCTCGACATAAGTGGGTCATCCAGGTCATCACACAGCAATGTACTCGGACGTTACACGGTCAATATACAGCTCTACGTGGATACTAGGTACATGTTATGTACATTAAAATACATGGTGTGTACTCAGAAAATCCCCATTTCTTCCTTTTTTTCCTAAAAAATAACCTGATGTCAAGAACCATACCAGAAATGAAGAACCAGGTTCTTACAGGACGTACGATTTTTCTTCAGTTATGAAGAGTTGTAGTTGCCTCGTCTTCTTAAAATTCTTGTGGTTGGGTTTCACAAGGTGTAATCCTTTATTAATTGTTCCTTGTGGGTACTATTTGTGAAAATCGTGTGCAACTTGGATTGGATTTATCTGTGGATGTGAAGTTGTTTGGATGTGATAGTTGTAGTTTTGGTGATTTTTTAGTTGGGCCCTTCCCTCCCCTCCCATTATTTTGGGGGGTTTTGATCAATAATGGGATTATTTTCAAGTTCGTTTAATTTCATTAGTTTCATGGTTTGGAGACCCCTCATGGGTATTATTGATTTCAGAGTTGGCCTATTTCTTATGGGGGGGATTCCATTCAGACCTCACTATGTTAGTATCTTAGCTATGTTACTATTATCAGATTGGTGGTGGATGGTCTCATACGAAGCCTCTTAATTCTATTTTTTTCCTTTCAGTGAGTGCGTGGATGTGAGTGTTTCGAGATTTTTTTTAAAGTAAGGTTATGGATATTTCCCTGATATGGGGTTTGAAATCCATTCATTCATTTGGGTGATGGAATGAGTTATATTTGAGGATGTTTGTGATATTCATGTTTTGAGGATGGTGTAGGAATTGTGATTGCTTTATCTATTTTTTACAGATCAACTGGTGGTGTTTATGCTATTGGGGGTGGTTGACATTTTGTGAGGGTTCCATTTTGGTCTCCCGAGTTCATCTTGTTATCCTTTCAGTAGTTGGTGATGTTTTTTTGATCTATTAATTTTTCATTATTTTTGAATATCCATAATCTTTAATATAGTATTAGTTTCTGTATTGGGTGTTTGGCCTTGTAATGGCCTTCCAGCAGTGTAAAGTGTTATGGTGGGGAGAATCGTCACACCTGTATTTTAATTTTTACTTGGTTGTTGCTTGAGTCATGGTTTGGGTGAGTCCCTATTTAAATTTTATATTTTTAGTGAGGAATGTTTGTATTGGGTTTAGCGGCATCTAGTGTAGAGGAAGAGAATAGTATACAAACCATACAGCTTCACCCAGGTAACCGTGTGTCATGACCATCTTCAAAAAATAAAATAATAATTAAATGAGTAATAAAATGATGGTTAGAAGATATTAAGAAAATTTAAAATTGAATTAATGGCGTTGAAAATATTATTAATGAGATTATTATTATTATTATTATTATTATTATTATTATGAATAAAAATATTATAATTATTATTATCAATAATATTATAAAAAATAAAATTAATACTATTAATACTATTAATTTTTATCATCATGTCATAATTAATTATTTAATTAATTAATATTATTATTATTAGCTTTATTATTATTATTTAGGCTGGTTTGCGGGCACAAAACTGTTAGAGGAATTTGTGTGGTTAGCTCAGGTACTGGTGCAACCTCTTCTGGATCAGATAGAAACCACCAAACAGTCCATGCACAATCGCTTGAGCTGTTCACAGACCATGCGGTTGTAGTATACAAATAAATAAAATCAAATAATGAAAAATGAGATAGAATAAAAATAACAATGATAGTAATATTAAAATTTAATTTTTCTACTTCTATTATTATTTTTATTAAAATTATTATCATCATCATGTTTATTAAAACTATTATTGTTATATTTATTAAAATAATGTTATATTATTAACACTTCCACTATCATTATGAATTTAATTATTTTTTATACTATTTTTATTATTTTTATTATAGTCATTATAATTAAAATTAATGTCATTATTTTTGTTATTAAATGTTATTTATATTTTTACTAGCATCATGTTATTATTATTAATAAGGATTATTATTTTTATTATGCATTTTGTAATTTATCTATTTTTTGGGTTTATTCGTTCTCATTTCCCCACCTTTCTTATAACCTACGTGTACCCAAACCCCCCTCTGTAGCCTCTTTCTACTCACTATCCCAACTCTCACTCCTTCCTTCAATTATCTCCCACCTCTAGCACCTCCCTTGTGCGGCATGCCACCCCCTTCTAGCGGCCCCCTCTGGTGTGACCCCCACCCTATATGGCTGCAAGACCACTGAATGACCCATCTATATCCCGATGTGAAACCCCCTCTAATCAATCCATCTGGTGAGACACCCCAACCCACAACCTCCCCTTTATGGTGTGTAATCTTACCAGCACACCCCTCCACCAGCAGTTAATTCCCCCTCATGTAAGTTCCCTCTCAATTTTATTTTTTTCTGTGAGATCTTGAGTTTTAAGTAGACAGGGTTGCTCACTTTTATGGGGGTTATACCCGCATAGGGTTCATTGAGGTTAGATGTATCTTTCTGAATGTGCGTTTGAGGTGTGATGGAGGTTTCACATTGGTTCTGAGAGGTTCTTCATCGATTTAGGTAGTTCCCCATTGGACATTTTCTTTAAATTTTATATTTCATTGATATCATGTTTTTCGAACCCTTGAAAATTTGTAATTAACAAATGATCATAGAATTATGTTTCTTAGTGTGAAAATGGAGTTTCAAGGTTTTTTAATAACATGAATTTATTTGTAGTAAAGGCCAGTATATGTGTTTTTTTAATGTCCTGATTGGATTCTTCATATATTTTATGATAATTAGAATCATGTTCTGATTTGATAAATGTACTTGTGATTCATAAAATGATGGTTTTTAATTCTAAAATGGTTTTTTCACACGTTATGCTTAGTGGAATGCCTCTTTTTCGCTTGTAAAAATGATTTAGAATTAAAATGGTTGTTTTTATTGATTCAATATGTATCCAAATATGTGTTTGGTTCTGAAAAATTATTGTTTATGGATTATTTGTGAAAATGATTATTTTGAGGAAATTATGTTTGATCCTTTTGGCACTTTTCAAGTGTTTTATCTTTTTTGTGCATGCTAAGGGATTTTTCAATGCAGAGTTGCCTCTTATTAATGTATTCTAGATCTAAAGTGGTGGTTGGTTTTCCTTAAATGGATCTCTAATTATGTTTTTGGATTTCAAAGTGTAGTGTGTTTTGTCCATTATGAAATGGTTTCACTTGTGAATGTTATGTGAGGCATGGTTGGATGTTTTTAAATGGTTTTTTGAAAACCCATACATGAAATGCACCCATTTCCATGAAAATTAATTAAGAGATAGGAATTTCCTAGGTTTTGTACCACCTTTATGCCGTGATGGTTTTATAAAAAGGGACTACCATTTGGGGTGGTCGGGGTGGTGCCAGTTATTGTGACTTATTTGATAAATTGCGTATATATTTTTCTTGTTTCTTGTTCTTTTTTGGAAAACCCCTTAACAAAAATAGCACGAGAACATAACATTGCTACAAGGATTACTGGGAACTCTCACTGCACTATTAGTTAATGTACTGACTAGTGGACCATAGTAGGTGGATATATTTTGGTTTATTTCTATAAGATTTGGCCGTTTAGTATCTCCTATGTTTTGGTGGTTGAGTGTTTGGGAATTTTGATTTCATCACGTTTTTCATGGTACAAAGGATGAGGTATCATGTGTTAGTACATTCTGGTTCTTCTCTGAGTTCCTAGGTCTTTATGCGTTCCTCTAATACTAGTATGGTTACTTCCATTTCCCTACTTGTGTAAGATCATTTACCTTGTATTTGGTTCTGATGTTCTCTTTGAAAACGGTGAGTGTGTAGATATATCTAAATAGGATTCGTAGACGAATGGTTTGAATAAACATGTAATTCCACCTTCTTTTCACCTTTATGAAAATTGATTTCTTAATTGGATTCTGTTAACCGTTCTTCCATTGAGCCATGTTTTATGTTATGAGTGAAATGGAATGATATTGGTTTTTTTAAAAATGAAAAGTGTGGAAAAACTATATTTAAATTTATTAGTTCAATCTTGTTAATAAAAGTTTCTTTATTTAAATCATATACATTAGAGATAGAATTGCATTGGATTACCAACTAAGTTTTAATACAAATGCATGTGGTCTTTTCTTATTTTTAGTTTCATCTATAAGTTCTAGATTTGGGTCGATCACCTCTGGAGATGTTTGGAATTTTATTGGTGAGTGACCCTCAGGGTCACATGGAGATGCCATGGTTCTGAGGTTATTTTTGGGGTTCCTTATATGGTATAATTTTCAGTTTTTGGTGCCTTTAATTGAAAATATAAATGGGTTAAGGTATGGAAATCATGTTGAGTTTCGTTTGGGATTATATTTTTTCAGTTTCATTATTTAATTTTATTGGGAGAAACCGTTATCTATGACTCTGTTGTTTTCTTTGGCACTTATCGATAACATGGGAGGATCTAGAATACCTCTTAGGTCTTTACAAGTGTTGGCTTGGGTGACCAGTTTAGGGTCGACCTGGGATGGTTAATTACACACCATGGCCATCATCACAAGCTGTATTGGGTTCCATGATAATAAATTATAAATCATATGGGACATCATTCCCTCATATAATAATTCATAAGGATTTCCATGTCCAGTTATTATAATAATGTAATGGGACAAGGCCTTATTAAGATACATAAGATAATTCATAATTAAATAATATTATTCATTAAGAATGACATAACCATTGTTCCACTAAAACAAGTTGACATGTCATACCACTCACAATTCATCATATTTAGTACAGTCTAATAAGTGATCGATCCAGGCGAAGTCACAATAATTATCCATTATCAATTAAGATATCCCCATTTGGAAGTCATATCAATTTCAAATGGGTGTTATGGTTTTATGGACATGAATATAAAAATGTAATATAAAGGGAACACCCAAACGGTTGGCTAAAATTAGCGAATATGACCAAGAACAACTCTTGGGTTCTAATGAAGTCATTGGGATCTATAATAGGCAACTAGTTTTAAGGAAGAATCATTTTTTGGGAATTTTTTTGTTAAACTTGTGTGGGGAATATGAAAAAATAAAAAGTATCACAACATTAAGGGATAATTGCTAGAACACAAGCATTATTCATAAAAAGGAGAACTCATAATGTATCAGGTTTGGTTTTTTCATGATCGGAAGAAAATAGAAAATAATGACAATCACTCGAAAATAAGGCCTAAGAGCCTAAGCCAAAATAGCATCTCCAAGTAGATGAAAATGGATAATGGATCCGGATGACTGAAGAACCTAGTAAGAGAAATATAATGATATGAACTAAATTCAAATCAGAGTTTGTGTGGATAATGTATCATTGATCCTAGGAAATGGAGGCTTGGGGAGCATAACAGATATAAATGGTGTCTATTTTCTATTGGAAGAAGAAATTAAGTTTGGGTTTTAAATTTATATAAATTTTTGTTCAAAGAGTACATTTTAATAAAATTCTAGTGGTTTCATGGTTTGGTAAAATGTTTTTCAAATCCGTGCCACAAGAATTCATTACGCATTGTCTAAAGAGAGGACCCACACAGCTAATATCCATGGTTTGAGAAACTGTAGAAGAAACTATTTTTCATTCCTATGATAAAAATATAAAATACTATACACATTTCTTTGACCTCGGGTGAATTATTAGAGAAAAACATGAACCCTTTTATCCTCACTAAAAATCCCCCACATGATTAGGATAATCATTGTAGATTGGTCTAGATGGTTTTACTAACCGTCCAACTCACCTAATTTTTTCCAAAAAGAAATGATCTAGGCTCTGAAAGATCTTCATACCCCCTTGTATCACCCATATCATTAATAAAAATTCATAATAGGTTAGATTGAAAGAACTATACTGAATATAAAATCATTTAAACCCATATAAAATATGGGTTCTTACAAATGATTTTTAATATTTTGAATTTCTTTACAAAATATGATTGTAAATTTATTTATAATGTATACGATTAAAAAAATTCCCCAAAACATAAATTCTATTTAATCTTGGGATTCCTATAAAATATTTCATTTTTTATTCAAATAAAAAACGTCTGTCCCATTGTTTTGGAAATTTTATTTTTGAATAAATGTGTTTTAATGGAAAGAGATACATTAATGTTATTGAATTATTTATTTTTACTGAAGGTAATTTTTAGATGATGAAATATTTAATGCGTTATTTTATAGTTACTGGTCCTTATTTTATGAAATCATGTTGTTTTATTATAAAAGTATAGTGGGATATCCCATTATAACTCTGAAATGCATTAAATAAAGGGGAAAAGTTAATCAATTTGGTTTCCCCAATTGATTATGTACTATGATGGTTATTCCAAATGTAACTATGTTTTTTATATTATGTGTAACCACACTTATTATTCTAAGTGTAATGGTAAAGGGTTTTAACAATTTAAAGAATGATATGAAAATAAATCCCCAATATTCCTACATGACTTATCAATTCTTGTTATGGAGTTTTATAGAAATCTTCTGACATTATAATGAAACTTAATGTATTTTCTAAATCATATGATTGAAAAGTATAAATTATTGAAATAATTAATATGTGTTTTTAATGATTTCAAATTACCATTTTTGTGTTTTATATTTATATTATATTTTCTTATGTAATGATTTATTAGTTTTTTTGGAAGATATGTTTATTTATTTGGTAATAATTTTTTTTAGGCCCAATGATTATTTCGAAAATGAAAATATTATATAAGTAATCATGGAATAATGGTTTCAATCATTCATTTTATGACCCCTGCTAAGAATTTTGTGCACTTATGATGTTTTACATAGTATTTTTGTTAGTTTATTTGGTAAAATTATGAGTTTAATATAAAATTTATGAAGTTTTTTGTTGAGATGAATATAGGTTTATTTTTAAATGTTTTGATTTATAAAAAATGGATACTAAATAGAAGAGTCAGCATTGTAGTATTTGGGTTTTTTGTAAAAGGGTTACAACAAATATCACCTAAAAGTTCATTGGGAATATATTAATGATTATTCTATTGTAAATTCACTTCAATATGTAATGTATAAGTTAGGTTACCTACAAGGTGTGTTAAACCACATGATAAATAAGGGGCCTTTCCCCATAAACCAGAATGATATAAAAGGAATACTAAACCATCTATTTTCAGGGTTTCTACCCTAAGATTCATGTGTGAAAATTGTTGTATCTGGAACTAGATATATTTCATGAAATACCTCACAATATTTTCCTTTCTGAAATATTTATTATAGTTGAAATATTATCATTTTTTCGTAAGGATATGTTCCAGATTCAATGTTTTCCGGAATATAATTCCCATGGGTCCTCTTAAACATATTCTGATACTAGTTGTATTTATAAAAACCTTGGTACCAAGAGTCAGTGGTTGAAAAATTAAATTGGCACTAATTACAAACTATAACATTATAAAGGACCATATTGTTTAATAGTATTGGTTAACTATATATATACATTAATCTGACATAAATTTGAAAAAAAATATTTTTTTCTCATTGATTAAATCATTATTCTCTCACGTATTACCATTCATATAAATTATGTTAATCTTCCTCTCCTCATAGGGAAATGAAAAAAATAGTTTTTTTAATGTTTATATAATTGTTATGTTCAATTAACTGAATATATATTAAATAATGTATAGTTATTATGAAAATGTAAATAATTATAAAATCATTCCATTTAATCAATAACATGATAATGATAAATAATGGACATGAATAGATAAGGATAAAATAATTTAATATAAATAATAGAAGGATAATGAAACATATATAGAGATATCATAAGTATTAAAATAATATTTTGACCATAAATAAATTATTTCATAATGATGGAATACAAAAATTATAGACATATTAGACATAACATTTTGTTATTAGGCAGATACATCTTACCGAATTGGGTAATTCCTCATCCAAACTACCAACATGATTAGTCTCATGATACCTACCATTAACTTGAGTGGATATGTAATTCATATTTACCCCATTAATTTTATTTTACGATTTCATTTAACATATGAAGAAATAATAAATTTCAATCAACATTCCATATAACCAATAACTTTCTATATTGGGAAATATAAATATGTAATGCCAATACATTCCCAAGTTAAACTATTCAGCATACAACTATAGAAAAATTTCCGATGGTATAATTGTATTATATAAATATAAAATATTAATATTCATAAATGGATGTGAAAAAGACGAAACTAATCTTAAAATATTTTAAGAATATTACATGTGAAAAAATAATTTTTAATTTATAAATCTGATATGTAATATTTATAAATTTCTAAAATATTTAGGAATTTTTTTCATTGAATATAATCTTGAAATAATGTAGTGTGGTCCTAAAAAATTGCAAGTCATGATGGTTAGAAAATTATTCTATATTTTATGTTTAAAAAAATATTTTGTTCACACCTTCATTAAGGGGTTCATTCGTTAGAAAATGACAAGAAGATTTATTTTAATACTTTTTATAAAAATTAAAAAAATGGTAAAAATTAATTTCATAAATCATTGAAAACTATTAACAAAATAAATTTTTTAATACATTTTAATGAAAATATGGACGTGGAAGGACAATATTCCTATCTAAAAGAAATACATGTTCTATTTTCCTTAAATAAATCATTTTGATATCTAAGTAATTAAGAGTGGAAAACGAAAGAGATACAAGTTTAGAGAAATACATATAGGTTAATGAAGTAGAATAAATATATTATTGTCAGGAAAAATAATATCTCTCATATACACTTATACATAAAGATTCTCAAATAATGATGAGATTATGAAATAGTCCCTTACTTCTAGGTCGACATTCTATGAAAGTCAACTCACCTCATGTATAGAAAAATAATTATTAAAAGAACATTCTAATAGAATTATTTACTCACTGATAACATAATATATGATCCAATAATAACATTTAAATACTGCTATATTAAATATTATTTATAAAAATAGTCATTTAAAGGTTTTAAGTATTTTTTTCATGGATGTTTCAGTTACGCAATATTGATCCTTGTACTTTGATCATGGTTCCATATTCTCCATAATTGTATCCCAGATATAAGAATAATATATACTCATTATATATAAAGAGTCATAATTAATATTTAGAGATATAAAAATTAATTACAAAGATCACAGAGACTATAGGCCGTACATATAAATGAACGTTGTTTCCAGTTTTTCAAAAATTGATTAAAAAAATGGTAAATAATAATTCAACACTATAGAATCAAAATAATATCATAAAAAATAAATATATTTATTCAATACATCATTATAACTATCCATGTGAGGTGTTTAGGGAAAAAAATTTCAACGATATGTGGACATGATATACTATAATTATGCATTTTCTTTGTTTTTTCTTTCCTTAATATGGAAATAAAGTGGATAATGGTTTTTCTATAATCATATTAATTACAAAAAATTTCTTATATTCTTATGTAACATTTTTTATAAAGCACAGAATGTATGTATAGGTTGTATAAAATGAAATAAATTTTAGAGGGATCAACTAAGAGTTGTATCTCTTCATTAAGAACCCTACTTTAGCTTACACACGACTTGAAGTGATAGTCTTTTGGGAGTACAAGAAGCTATAGGATGTGGAAATGGAAGCCAATATTCTATTATGTGTAATTTTAGAAGATTTATAATCCTAAAAAGGGGTGGGGAATAGAAGAGAAAAGGGTCATTTTATAAGTGAGTGGAGGAGATCTCATAAAATTTCATAATGTGTTGCATTTATATGAATTAAAATTTTATATAAAGTCGCCCCAAATAGAAATATTTCTATGATGTGATGATGATATGTGAAAGTAACATCATAAAATAATATTTATAATAGTTCATTTCATTTTTACTCTTAATCTTAGTTTTAACCCCCGCTTGATCCTTTTTTATAATTATGAGAACATCAAATTTTTCTACTATTCAATGGTTGAGAATGTTATCATAAAAGTAAATGTGACCCATAAATTGGCCATGGTTGTGATTTAAAACCATATCACGCCCACCTAGTAAATAATAATATTTTTATAATTATAATTCATATAATCAAGTATTATGTAATATAAAATACCATTGATATCATTTTTGGAAATATTTATTTGTGTAGACATTAATGTAATCATTAGAGTTAGGGAATTTTATTTAAACATTTCAATGATCCAAAATATGTTATATTTATCAATAAAATTAGTATGTAGTGGAAATTTTTATATATTCTTTTGATAATATAATTTAATGTCCATAACAAAAGAAAAATATAATAATGTGGGAATATTTTAACGAAATGGATAGAAATTGCTTACCTAAACACATTTAATAGGATAAAGGATATTTTTTCTATAATTTTAAATCCTTATATAAATGTATATAATTCTATTTCTTTTAATTAAGTATTATTTAAAAAAATTCAGAATAAAAGCAATAAATTTGAAGAATATCATTTAAAACTAAACTTGTAAAATTTGAGGAAAAGTGGCCTTTAAAAATATATTATTTATGTTTAAAAAAATTATATAAAAAGTAAAGAATAAAATTTATTCTAGTGATATAAATAGGATTATAAATAGAATAAATTAAGTAATCTTATGTAGATACAAATTTAAGACAATGTGTGTCTAGGAAAATTATTGACAAAAAATAATTGTCAATAAAAAAATTATTTTCTGCTATTCTCTAAAAAATTAATCATTTTAGAAATTAAAAAAATATCACAATATGCAAATTTTATACTTCTAAATCCAATACATAAATCCATTATTACAAATAATATTTTTAGAACCAGTATAAATTAATTTATAATATTTACACACAAAATAAAATAAAACATTTCCTAAGAATGTTTTTTGAAATATAATTTTCTGTTATAAAAAAATGAATACTTATTTATGATAAATTAATCTAATAAATTTAATCATATAATTTCTTTTATATTTTTTATTCCTATTCATAGATCTAATTTTAATCACTAGGATAAAAAATCATGTTCAAATAATAATAATGTAAAAGTATATCACAGTTCATTTAAACTCATTGTTAGGATAACTAATAATATAAATGAAATTAAATTTATTTTAAATTAAATATAAAATAATATCATGGGGTTCCACTATCATTCACATTGATTCAAGGTAGATAAGGATCTATTAAGATAATTTTCCAACTAACGATCTAGAGTATATAATTATTATCTATTCATTATATATTGTGAGGCATTACCTATATATTGAAAGAATAGAATTATATATGGATAAAAAATGTTTTCAATACATATTCTCATAGAAATATATAAAATTTTTAAAAGGGGTATTTATATCATTCCTCAAGGATTATGATTTCTCAATACACAAGCACCATAGGAATGTAAATAAATTGGATGATGCATTGAGTATAATTAAATCCTTGGATATCGATTAAGATTTAGATTAAAAATAATTATATATTAATATATTTAGTAAATTTTGACATGGGAATCATTAATATATGGGAACCATAACTCCTTTTATAAATTATTTCCAAACAATATTTATTTGAGAAAAAAAATTCTAGATTGATGATAAGAATTTTCAAAAGGGAATTGACATTATGGATCTTTGGGTGTTGGAAAACATAATTTATGAATACATGATTTTGAAATATGGAATGTGATTATATGTTCCATTCATAACTTTTGTTTTGGAGGGAATTATTATATAAGGTATATAATTCTATTTTTTCAATACCCAATGGTAGCACCATAAGGTATCAAGATTTGGAGGGAAATTTTTTGGTGGGATAATATAAAATTGGAACCTTTTATTTATGTTTCATGATTCATGGTGTTTCATTCTATAATGCATCAAAGAAATCATCCTCAAGGATTCATGAAACCTATACCAATTAGTGTGCGGAAATGGTATGATATCACTATGAACATTATAACTTATTCTCTAAATACATAGAGAAAAATGATTCCATATGGGATATTGTGGATCAACATACCATGTTTTGGTATTTTATATAACTTAGGAGAAAAATAATAATTTTTTCCTTAACTAGCCCAGTTACCAAAGTAACTCGATTATTGAGACAACCCTAATATATCCTAATTGGAATTCCCAATCCCCACAGGTTAGAGACTATCACCTGATATCCTATAAAATGAAACGGGGAAAAAAATTTACACACACATTATCGAAGTAAAAGAAACAATAAAATATGAATATCAAGGTAGTCTCCACTAGGAGTAATGTACCAAAAGTCAAAAATCAATAAACAAGCCCATGTACTATAACCAAGTACCCAAATGAACTAAAAAAACATCCCAAGTCCCTAGGTACGCAACTCACCATGTCTAAGGGTCAACAGCTAGAACCACCTATATAAGATGATTTCCCCCGAATCAGACACAGAATGATGTAATATACAAACACTTGAATCCAAAAATAGGGTGTGAGATAAAAATAATTTTTGGTATCACAAAGGATTCAATAATATATTCCAATATAAATTTAACCAAGAATTTATTTTGTAATCTTCAAATAAACAGTTTT
Organism: Viscum album; assembly: GCA_963277665.1. Lineage (NCBI taxonomy): Eukaryota > Viridiplantae > Streptophyta > Magnoliopsida > Santalales > Viscaceae > Viscum > Viscum album. The sequence continues at coordinate 943,665,006 of OY728121.1, read as the reverse complement.
TAAATTTCAGAAGAACATTTAAAATAATCATGACATACATTTCAAATCGTAGAAATAGATTAGAAAATTCTGCATCATATTTGAAATGATGTAATATTTATAAACTAATTTCACATGTCTCAAATCATTTAAAATAAACACTTTTATAAAATATTTAGTATAAATTCTAATGGAATTTATAACCAATTTACAAAAATGGGATATATACCTTTGAAATAAAATAAGAAAGAAACATTGTCATATGGTTAATTAGGTATGATAGTTCCAGTATAATGGTATCACACACTCATAGTGATTGGAAGTATGTACATATGTCCCTTGAAGTTAGATCTAAGAGGACACATTACCATAACCTAAGGGAGAGAATGTTTCAATAGGATGTTTTATAATACTGTGAACCTTAATGTTCCATAAAAATAACACACTAACTACCTAAGGCTTACACGTTCTCTAAAATGAAAAAATGATGGAGAGTTTATTTTATGACTTCATAAAATACAATTAAATCTCATTATTCTGTTTCAAATATGCCAATTTACCATTTAAAAAATATAATGGGGTTCGAATCAAAATCATTCATTTTCTGGCTGATACAACCATAATGTTTCTATCAAAAACCATTTTAAGCAATTTTTATCAAATAATGATTTGAAACCATTTCATGAAATTTCAGAAACCTCTTTCAAAAATTAAATTCAACAAATTAATTTTCGAACCAATTCCATCAATTTTATAAAAAACACCTTACTCAATTGAATTGTGATTTTTCAAATTTTTCCATCAAATCAATTTCAACAATTAAATTAAAATAATTAAATTTGAGCAAATTACATAACCACACCACAATTCAATTTAAATGGGTGTTTTTCCAAATTTCATGTAAAAATATACCAAACCCCCAATTCATTGGAATTGGGTTATAAAAAAACCAAATTGAATGTTGGTAATTTCTTTTAAATCATTAGATTGAATTTAAACCAAGAAAATTAGGGTTAATTAAAATGGAATCCAAAGACAAAACCACCTACATTTTTCATGGAAACTCAATGACCGCAACAAAACCCAACAACAAGAAAAAATGATTATAAAATCTATTAACTCAACCTAGAACTAAGATTCAATTGCGTGGTATGTAGATTAATGAAACCAAAGATGGTCTAACCTGATCCAAGGAAGAAAATAGAAAAATATGGAGATAAATGGATAATTCTTACCCAAAAAGGCACACCATGATCAAAATAATGGTCAATGTCTTTACAGAATGACCGAAAAGGCTTTGAGAGGTCCAATATTTCATGGGAAATTTTATTTATTTAGAGAAAAGAAAACCTGAGTGGGTGAAAATAGAAATCAGTTAGGATTCTCAATAAATAAAAACCATCATGAGTCTATGCATCATGTAACCAAATTATATGTCGTGTAATTTAAAAAGTAATACTCACTCAAAAAAGCATCACCTTTTGATAAAAATCAATTTTATTATAATTTATGATTTAAAAATCATATAACCATTTTACAAAAACTGTAAATCTCCAGAAGGATACAAATAATGGGTTAATGCTGAGAATCAAACAAATCTCAGAGTTCACCATTTTAGTTATCCTTCCAAAACCACCTTAGACCTACACAGATAGGGAACAAGAACACCTATAAGGTGGTTTTAAAAAATACCTGATATAATGGTAACTAGATGTTACAACTTCTCCACCTTAGAAACATTATGTCCTTATAAATCCTATGTATAAGCTTCCATATTGAAAAAGTTAGGTCACTACTCTCCCATTAGTTTGTCCCACTCCCATGTGTCTGGATAATTAGAATCGTGCTACCGTAGCACTCGAAAAAATGGTATTTTCCTCCTGCATAGTACCTTGGATTGAAAATAAAGAATTTGAAATGGTTGTTATTAAGTCATGGATTAATCAGGTTCAACATAAAGATCACAACAGATTAGAACATAAGATGGATCAAAAAGATACTTCTTTGGCTATGATACATGAAACATGTTATGTGTCTATGTCAGCTGCGGTGTAAGTGATAAATGGTAAACAACTTTTACCACATTCGCAACAACACAAAAAGGTTCTAAAAAACATGGATCATGGTTCCCATTCATTCTAAGCCATCGATGACCCAAACAAGGTAAGACTTTCAAGACCACATAGTTAAAAAATAATAATTCCGAAGGTCTATGATGATGATCAGCATATGACTTATATTGTCTCTATGCCATCAAAATCCACTAATGAATCAACCAAATATTTTCAGTCATTTCTTGGACCAGGATCATCCCAACCAAGGAACATTCACCAATCTCCAACAAACATAATATATATCTAAAATGGTGGCTATATAAGTCCTCAACCAAGACACTCTGATCAAAGATTTGTATCTATTCTTATAAGAAAATGCATCTATCCCCATATGATCATCCCAATCCCCTCAAAGTTGATATCACAAGTGAGAATCATATCCTAAATATTCTATACAGCTCTTTATTTCTAGCCATCTGAATGAGGATGGTATTCAGTGCTCAATTGGATATGAGATCCCAATGCCTCCTGATGGCCCCTTCAAAAATGAGAAGTGAACTAACGATCCTTTTCAGAGACTATACTAGATGGAAATCCACAAAAATGAATAATATATTTTACAAAAATATTTCCCAACTCCATAAATTTTGATTTATCATGAATTGGTAAATAGTGAGACAATTTATATAGTCGATTGATCACAACCCATAAATCATTCTTTTTTTATGGGTATGCGGCAACCCAACGAAAAATTCCATTGGGATTTCATCCCACACCTTAGTAGAGACTTTAAGCGGCTGAAGAATACCTAGAGGTTCTTGGTGCTTAGTGTTAAACTACTAGCATGTATTGAAATTGGAGACAAATTCAGAATCTTCTCAACTTGATCCTAGACACCAAAACTATTATAGAATGTAAAAGAACATCTTCATGGTTTATGGGTGCACCACCCACTGAGAATTTTTTCAGTCCCCCGTAACATCATTCCTTACTAAAGATGGTACCATGAAATGATTTTGACAGCATAGTATTACCTTAGTGGATAATGATCAATCAAATAAAATATCACCACCATTAAGAGAGTCTCTAATGTGATGAAACTCATCATCAAGTTGTTTCTCCTGAAGAATATTCTTGAGAAGAGTAGATATCAACTGAACACTGGAAAAAGAAACCACAACCCCTGATTCATGGAATCCAATATGCACCTATGAAAAGTTCACTATAAAACTTCATTCTTCTAAATATTCATTAGTTTCCTAGTTCATATGTATCCAACTTAAGTAATCCCCAATGAAATTTCATTTCCAATGTGTATAAGAGATGGAGAAATTTAATTATTGATGGTATTCTACCCAATTCCTCTAGAAAAGATTCAATTTTTTAAGAGAAGATATAACTAAATATAAAATAGTATAAATATATGGTAAATATTTCTCTATAAAGGTAATACCACAAAATATTGATTGCATGCATAAAAACGGCGGGTTTAAGGTCATTGGTTAGATAGTTATTCTGATGTGGCCTAAGATGACAATATGAATATGAAACAACATGATTTACTTGTATTGGAACACATTCCAACCCTAAAACAAAATAATCAAAAAAGGTTTTGCAGAACTATACATCCTCTGGAAGAGTAAACACTTGTGAATTAGTTAAAAGTTTTTTTGCTTTAAAAAATAATTCTAACAGTTTTCATCCCCATAAAACATTGTTCCATTTTATGTTTGATCAATATTCATAAATTCCATCTATGATAATTCCTTTACAAACCGAAGATAATTCCAAAATAAAACCAAGAATATTCAAATCTAAAACACATTAAATGATTTTTTCCAATCCATAACAGCTTTTACCTTCTCAGGTTCATCTAAAATACCATTTTCCAACACCACGAGTCCCTATAACATCACCTCTCATATCCATTATTCACATTTCAAAAAATTTGTATAATGTCAGTGAATATAAATTGACACAGAATTATTCACAGATGATGCACACATACTTCTCATACATTATAAAAAGAAGCATTCTATCCAAAAAGACAACAAAAAATGTATCTAGACCCTTGTGTAAAATCCTATTCATTAAAACCATAAAAACACTGGGGACATTAGATAGACCAAAGGGAATGAAAAGGTACTCATAATGGTCATACCGACTCTGAAAAGTAGTTTTCTGAATTTAAAATTCCCATATTTTCAATTGATGATTACATGACTGTACATTAATCATTGATGAATAGTTATCCCCTTTAAACTGATAAAACAAATAATCAATCCATGGAATGAAGTACTTGTTATTTACCAGCACTAGATCCAGGTTTCTGTTATCAACAAAAAGTAGAGTGAACTATAAGCTCTCTTAAAAAAAGATTTTGAATCTCCCAAGGTGACACACTTGGGTTAATAAATACATTCCCTAATAGATTATCTAATAGGGACTTGAGATTTTTATTTTCTGCAGGTTCTATGTCGTAAGATGAAATATAAACTAGTTGAGTACCAAGAACTTATTTAATAGAAAACTCCACCTATCATACTAGTGGATACCAAAAAAGAAAGAAATAAAGACATCTGAAATCTTGATGATCACTAGAGGGTGATCTCTAATCAAATATTCTTACTCTAGATCAAATGAAAACACTATTATCGCCTTCCCTAGCTCCAAATAAGAAGGTCCATCTCTTCTCAAACATGGGTCTAAATCTCCTTAGAAGATAGGAAACAAACAATTTGGAGTATTGAAGGAGACTCGTCGAAGACAAAAATCAATTCATTACTTATGGGGATTGAGTGTATCCATCCCAAAAATGAAATAAAAAATTTATCATATCGATATATATAAAACTACAAGAAATCTCGACATATGATTAATAAAAATCATGACTAGGATTAAAGAGACCTAACTCTCTCTTTGAAATAATGTGTGTAGTAATATCCATTTCTTAAGAAAAAAAATACCCATAGGATGTTTAATCATATTAACAAGATGTTTTCAAATAAATAAATGTTATGCACCAGAATCAGAGAATCATACACTAATTATGATTCTGTAGTAATAGTACTTATCACTATCAGTGGACCAGTATAAACTTCCTGAAAAGACTCTTCCACAGTGTGGAGACGCTTTGTTCCAGATGCATATGTATGGAAACCTATTGCATGTGAATCCTTTAATTTTCCCAAAGTTTTCAGAGGGGATGATGATCGACATCCACTATGAAGAGTAGGATAAACACGGAATAATATCTGTAAGTGACTCGAGAATCCTCATTATCCACAGTTATTTGGGACCTCAGTGAGAACCAACATTGAATGTCCTTTCTATCCACACAAGTAGAAAAATATGGTACATATTACAGGAACTAAAGGAGGTCAAGAATAACCATTTATTTGAGAACTACCACCAGAACCATAATGCCTATTCGTACCATTAGTGGAAACTATGCTACAAAAAAGAGATAAATAATCTCATGATAACCTTAACTATTTATACAGATCCATCTCAACCATTAGCGCTATATCCATAAAATCAGAATAAGAAGGCAACATTAGTATGAAATCTTGGGAATGAATATTCCGATGACATCCAAACTCAATCATTTGAGCCTTCATCCGCTCATTCTATACAATCTCAGGTGAAAAATTCATAAGCTCAAAAAAATGGTTTTCAAACTCTCAAACATTCTTATCAGCCTCCTCATTTTTGAAAATCATTATACACTAGGATAACAACATCAATTCTATATATAGATGGTCATTGAAAATAACCTTGAAGTATTTCCAATCTAATCCCTAGTGCTTTTTCACTTTCACCATAGTGTCTTACCATCTCATACTAGGGACTTCCAGCATAAAGGTGGCACATTTTAATTTGATATCTTCAAGAGTTTCCAAGAAGCCAAATAAATTGTCCATTGTGCTTAATTACACCATATAATCTTAAGGATCATTTGATAATTTCAATGGTATTGTATACTAGTTAAGGAAATCTTAAGATAAAATCATTAGAACATCCCACTAAGGCTTCACAGATGGAGCCTGAATGGGAACTGGATGTGTTTTCTATCATAGATATCTGAGAGCACGCACAATTACCTTTACTAGTTTCAGGTCCACAAAAGGATTACCATAATTTTTTTTAGAAGTAACTGCCTCCTAGATCTAATTCTTATGTATTCTTGGAGGAATGTTGCATCAAAACAATCATAAAGTAATAGAGAAGTCATCTTATTAACACTGAAACAGAGAAACAAAAGAAATTAATCCCAACAGAGAGGGAAACAAGATTTTCATATTAATCTATCTAAATCCAAAGTAGGGAAAATACTAAAACTCTTCCAAAAAAAATTCTTTCCCTAACAACCCCTGGGGACTTGGGTTCATTATGGTGAGTTCTGGCTGACACTCAATCTTAACTACCTCCTACATCCTAAAAAAATTCATAACTGTATATTGAATTTAATATAAAAGCTCAAACTGGAGATCTAATACCACATTGTCATGAACCATCCCAAGCACCCTGATTACCCAATAACTGAGCCAAACCTAATATATCCTGAATGGAATTTACGATCCCCATGGGGAAACGACTAGGACAGAGAATTTTAAAGAATGAAACTATGAACTATTTTCCACAAGCATTGCGTATTTATAATAATCAATAATGTTTTCATATCTAGATAAATTTCACTAGGATTAATTTACTAGAATTCAAACATGCATACAAAATCCCAGTTACTACTAAACTAGTAAAAAAATGGAATAACATTCCATGGACCTTTGGAAAAGACTATCCATGTGTATTGGTTAACACCTAGAACCACCTCCAAAATATTTATTTCCCCATCTAAAACCTAGTTGGATGTAATCTAAAAACACCCAAAGGAGCAATTACAGTGTGAGCTAAAAATCATAGTTGGGTATCACCATGTTTTGACCAATACATTCCAATATAAAATTAACCAAGAAAGTGAATTCAATTTTAAAAATAAGCTAGTTTTAAATTTCAATGGAATATTTAAGATACTCATTCTATACATTTAAAAGGATGGAACTACATTAGAAAATTCCATTTATCATTTCCAATGATTGAATATTTATAAAAAAATAACTTTTAAAAAAACTATTAAATAAAAAATTTTATATTAAATAGTTTATATTAATTATCCGGATATTTATGAATAGCTTACAACATTGGTATATGCATATTTGAAGTAAAAAAAGGGTCCAACATGTTCACATACCTAATTAGGTATGATAGTTTTAGGATATAGGGACCCCACACTCATAGTGAGATGAAAAATATACATAACTACCCTGAACTCATTCCAATGTGGACTCATCACCATCGCCAAAGGGATTTTATGAGTTGATATGATGTTTTAGAATGTTTTGAATCGTAAAGTACCATGTGCACTAAAAAAACAATAATGGGAAATTTATATTAATCATTCTTAAAAAAATTAAATAACATTCTTCCCATTAAAAATAAGTCAATTTCCATTTAAAAATAGTAACATGTTTTTAAAAAAAATATTCATTTTCACAATGAAAAAAACCTAAGGTTTTGATCAAAAAAAAAATTTAATCTGATTTTCATAAATACGGATTTAAAACCAATTCATGCAATTTTACAATCCACATTCACAAATTTAATTCAAAAATATAATTTTGAATTAAATTAAATCAATTTCACAACAAACCACCAACTCAATGGAATTGGGGGTTTTCACAATTTTCCAAAAAATCCATTTCGAAAATTAATTTCAATAATTTAATTGAAATAATTTACATAAAGATACCCCAATTCAATGGAATTGGGGGTCTTTCCAATTTCATAACCAAACAGACTGATACTCCAATTCATAGGAATTGGGGTTTTAATAATGCTAATTGATTGAACGTAATTGAATTAAAATCCAAAAATTTAATTAAAATCCTGAAAATTAGGTTCATTTAAATTTTCATCCAGTGATGGAAACACATACATTTTCCACAAGAACTCAGTTCCCACAATGACACTATCAAATAAGAATAATGGCATATAAGATCTACTAACTCAAACTAGAACCATGATTCAACAAAATGAATTTTAGATTCATCCATTCTAATATGATCTTGCAATATCATACGAGGAAAAGGGGAAAATATAGAGAGATAAAGATATTTCTTACTATAAAAGTCTCACAATGATCATAACAACGATTGATTTATTAACGAAACGACCTGGAAGGGTCAGAGGCATCCATATCTGTAAGGTCTTGTTTCCCAAAGCCACCCAGAGGCGCCCCGTACCTGGTTGGTCACATGGCCTCAAGAGAATTTCCCCAAACGCCAGAGGCTACCAACTAGTAGTGATGGCCTTGGGTGTGATAGTGGGGGAACTTTTCTCTCATTGGAAGCACTATATGAAATAACAACTGGAGCACATATATATAAAATGATGAATGATACATATGTCTAGGAAAACAGCCAAACAAGTCACAATGATGAATACAAGAAAAATCCAAAGTTCAAAGAAAAGCATGTAAATAACTCCTCAACATCACAAGCCATATCTTGGTCCCTTACTCCATAGCTCCACAGAAAATCTAGTACCTGAAGTAGAAGGGTGTTTTCCTTTATCTATACCAGCAACAATATAATCTGTTTGGGCCCAAAATCATAGCCCAAATAGGGTATGAGACTAAATCCAAGTAGGAAACCACCCAAAGATCTGTGCCTCATAGTCAGTGAATATATGGCAGGTAATATGAAAAGAAATCACCAAACAATCCAATGTTTAAAAGCATTCTGTTTCAGGCATCAAGTATCTAACAGAAAAGGTAACCCTCTAGGAAGTACTCACAGCCTATCACTTATGGTCCTACCTAGTAACCCAATCATGTATCTAATCAAAGATGGTAACCCTCTGGGATTACTCACAACCTACCCCTCTGGTTCATCCAAACAAAAACAAGAAACCCTGTGGGAATCACACATAGTCTCACCCCTAATGTTTATCTTATGTATAGACTCTCTGAGGAAGCACTCACTATCAATTCCCCATATAATATCGTATCGGTACTAAAGGTGATCTGGGGAAGCACTCAACATCTATTCCACATGTGGCCCATGTCGAGGAACTACAAACACTATGAGGATGCAGTCAACATCAATTCCCCCGGTGTTCTCGCATCATATAATTATAAAGACACTCTGGAGAAGCCCTTATGTCCATTTTTCCTATGTTCTACTACACCATGTTCTCACAGCCCTTTATAATTCAACAAGTATCACAATGTAGAGAGGCAAAAGTAAACCTTAATAACTACATATCTAACAGTCTACAACATCTCAGCATGTCATAATAGATAATCACAACATCCTACAATACTAGGCATGGGAAACTGGTAATATCCTAACAGAAAAAACAAGACCAAACGGTCATAAATAGTATAAGCATGGGAAAAAAATCCATATCATTGAAAACAACCCTAATCACATTCAATTAACCTCTACTCTGGGATACAAGAAATGCATGCAAATAATAGGGATAAAACGGTAAACGCACAATACCCCATTCATGGGTGTTGGGAACAATTGCACAATATACTCAAAGACATTCAATGAAAAGGTACAAACTACCTACCTTGGAATTGGGAGATCAGTATACTTGAATATGAAGTATTGAATCACCTTATAACACCATAGATCTACAAAATCGTACAAAACACTCAACCGATAAAATCTCATGAGAGAGGAGAAATCAGATAATGGTTCTCCAGGAGAAGAGAGATCACCAATGCAATTCCAATGTAACCAGTAGTTTTTGATTTGGAGGACGATGATCGTTCGGGGGCCTGTCGAAGATATGTGGCCATGCGAGTTCTCTCGGATGGAGAAGTTGATGAATAATATGTTTATGTCGATAAGACTAGATGGCCGTATGTTTAATGAAATAAAACCAAATACAATGCACGTACTTCATGAGTACAGAATGTGTACTTTCATTTTCTGTACTCCACTTTAGGTGGCCTCCAAGTCACCCCACATGGCTGTGTATGTGGCTGCTATAAGGCCAGCCCATGACTACACATGGTAACTGAGTACAAGGTGTGTACTCATAAAGTACACGACCTATACTTAAGAAATTTCTAGAAACTTGTATTTTTCCTCAAAAACACCAAAATAGAAAAACATACTTGAAAAGAAGGTCTGGGTTCTTACAAACTAACCCATTATATAAATTTTTCCCCAAATTTCCCATGCAAGTCGGTGCAGAAGAAGAAACCCTAAACAGCTCTGACCACTACGAACATATATCAGCCTCCCTCTTCAAAGTCTTTTCATATACTCGCCCGTGCTTCCATAGCACCCATACCAGAGGAATAGACCGGCCAAGGGGAACCTTTATACATTGATCAATGATCCAGATAGGATGATTCTCGAATGAGGCATCCACCTCTAACTCAACATCCTCTGGTTGAAAGATGCGAGACGAGCCTGAAAAGTAACGTCGAAGCTAAGAAACGTAGAAGACGTCATGCATAGGGCGATACCTCTGAGGTAACTGAAACTGATAGGATACTAGTAAAACTCTCCCCAACACCTTAAAAGGACCGATGTACCTTGGAGAAAGCTTACCCCATAACATAATCCTCTTGTTTCCCAACCTCAGTGTGATAGACAAGAATACCCGATCCCCGACCTCGAACTCCAGAGGTCGTCTTTGCTGATCATCATAAGACTTCTGGCGAGACTATGAAGTATCCATCCTCTTCTGAATCCACACTATCTATTCCTTGGTCTCTGGGACAATACGAGATCCCCACATAGTTGTCTCTCCTACCTCTATCCATCATTATGGTGATTGCTAGGGCCTACCATACAAAGCCTCATAATGTGCCATTTGAATAGTTTCCTGAAAACTATTATTGTAGGAAAACTCCACAAGTGGAATATGTTTCTCCTAAAAACCTCAAAAATCTAGGATGCATGCTCTGATAATGTCCTCAATGCACCAGAATTGTATGCTCAGAATGGCCATCTGTCTGAGGATGGTAAGTTGTACTCAAAAGGACCTGTGTACCCAAATCCTTATGAAGCCCCTACTAGACCGGAGAAGTAAATTGTGCATCCTTCTCTAAAAAAATAAAGGGTGAAACCCCATATAGATGTAAAATATCTCGGATGAAAAACTATCCCAGTACATCAAAACTGAAGGACTCCATGATCTGCAAGAAGTGAGAAACCTTCGTGAGTCGGTCAGTGACAACCCATACTTCGTGATTCCCTTTAGGCGACCTCGAAAAATCCTATCACAAAATCCCTCACGACATCATTCCACATCCACTAGAAAATAGGTAACTGTTGTAAAATCCATTTTGGTCGCATATTCTCCACCTTCACCTACTGAACGGTGGAACACCTCATAAAAAAAGTAGCAACATCTCTCTTCATACATGGCCACCAATACGGGCGGTGTAGATCACGATACATCTTGGTGACCCCAGGATGAACTACCCAAATAGAGGACTGACTGTCTCACATCAGATTCTCACATATATCTACTGGCACCCATACATGCCCCTGGAAATGCATGATCTTATCATCTCCTATGGTCCATGCAGAAATAGGGTCAACTCCTAACACGCTTTCCCGTAGGACTAGGCCTTCTGAATACGATAGATGCCTCATTCATACTCGATCAATAAGGGCAGAGGTAACATCTATAGAAGAAAGGAACGTCTACCCATGTGTGTCATGCACCTCGAAATGCATCTCATAGTGATGAGCCATAAGCTACATCTCCCTACTAGCCTCCTGACCATCCTGTAATTGAGTCATCTTGCTTAGTGAATTAGCCACTGCGTTGTCTTTCCCAGGTGTATAGGCAAACTCAAAGTCAAAGGAATGATGGTAATCTACCAACCTTCGCTACCTCAAATTCAAGTCACACTGAGTTAAAATATACTTAAGGCATTTTTGGTCGGTGAATACAAAAAAATTATATCCCAGAAGATAATGTCTCCAACAACCTGTGGCATGAACAACTATAGCTAACTAGAGATCGTGCTTCGGGTAATTCCTCTCATTTGTCCTCAAATGCCGAGACCCGTACGCAACGACTCATTATCCATGCATAAGCACAGCTCCAATCCCAATACCTGAAGCATCACAGTAAACAATATATCTCTTTCCCAGCTCTGGAAATACTAGTATCATTGCTGATGTCAACCTCCCCTTCAGCTCATAAAAGGATGAATCACAATAATCTAACCATAAGAACTTGGCACCCTTCATAGTCAGGCCCTTCAGTGGCGCTACTAAGTGTGAAAAGTCCAATATGAAATGCATGTAGTATCCAGCCAGCCCTAGAACACTCCGTACCTCAGAGAAATTCTTCAGATGCTAGAAGGAAACTACTAATCTCATATTATCTGGGCCTACTGATACTCCAGTCTCAGAGATTACCTGACCCATGATGTGAATCTGATCCATCAAAAAGTGGAATCTCCAGAGCATATCATACAACTTATGCTCTCATAGTGTAATCAGAATGATCTCAAGTTGGGTACCATGTCCGTGTCGAGTGAGAGAGTACACCATGATATCCTCCATGAAAAAAACCACGAAAGAATACAAGTATGGATGGAACACTCGGTTCATCCGAGCCATGAAAACGGATGGCGTGTTGGTGAGACCGAACAAAACAAGCACATACTCGTATAGACCATAACATCTGAAGAATGTTTTAATAGGTATATCAAATGGTCTAATGTGCAAAAGATGGTAACACAATATCATGTCAATCTTTGAGAACACTCGGGAACCTCGAAGCTAATCAAAGAGATCATCAATCCTCGGCAAGGGGTATTGGTTCTTTAACGTCAACTTTTTCTCCTTCTGATAATCCAAACAAAGCGTGAGATTACTATCCACATTCATCCCAAATAGAAGAGGTGAACCCCAAGGAGAAGTACTGGGTCAGATAAAACCCTTATCCTATATCTCTTCCAATTTCTTCTTGAGATCATGTAACTCTAGTGTAGCCATTCTGTAAGGAGTGATGGACACTAGTGCTGCTGCTGGAACAAGTTCAATGGAAAAGTCTACCTCTAACTCTGGAGGAAAACCTGAAAATTCCTCTGGGAATATTTCCTTGAAACAATCCACCATTGGAAGAAAGTCCATATGTAAAGTCCCCTGGTCATCCAAATACAGACTAGCAATATGGACTGTAACTCCTACAAACCCAGGATGCTCTGGCCCCGCTCTGCACGCCTGGACATCCCATTCACCCTTATGAAGAAATGATCGGCCCTATGGTGATATGCAACTCACCCTACAACAATTGAAATCGACAAAAACTTGAAAGGATACTAACCAGTCCATTCTGAGAATGACCTCATAGACTTTCATCTCTAGGACATAGAGATACCAACATAAGTGACACCCATCAACCTCAAGAGAGCACTCCTTGCAGTAATGTACACATGATGTCCTTGTCCCCATCATAGTGTCTATTGTCAATATATCAGATGAAAAAGGATACACAGACCGAGGATCTCAACAACAACAACAGATATAAATCTATTGGAATCCCCTGTGTTAATAATACCGGAAGATAAAACTGAGGCAACTAGGATCATACCTCGAACTGTAGAGGGTCCGGGATCCTGCTCCTGCTGGGTCTTCTCCACTAAAAATGCCTGGTCTTATCCATGGCCTTGTGACCCTACCTGACCACTATGAGCTTATCCACCCTCTTGTCGCTGATAGCATGGTGATTGACCACTACAGCCGTGACCTCCACTTCGGCCTGAACGGCTAGAAGAACTCTAGTTCCCATACTAGTGAGAAACCAGTGGAGATGCTCCAATACGAGGAGTCATAGATGAACCCCGATCACCATCTACTGGTAAGATGATCTAACAGAAACACTGAAGGTGACCCAACTTTCCGCAGTATTGGCACTCCACTAGGTATCTCTGGCACTACAGCCTCATTTTACAGCTTCTCCCATACTGGTATCACACCACCTGGCTACCAGAAGACGCATCCCACCTACTCAGATCTCCCCATTTAGTCTCCCTACAACGCTTCCTTCTATCAACTGGTGAAGCACTAACTCTAGATGTCAAGCCTTCCTCACTCAAAACTCCAGATTCCATCAGATTCCGCTCCGTGATTAGTGCCTGGTTGACAATGGAGGCAATAGAAGTCAACCAGAAGTTATCACTTACGAGCATATGTCCTGTTTGAGACAATCCTCAAACTTCCTTTCCATGAATAACCCTTCTCCTCCTAGGAAGGGTTTGAAATGGTAAAGCTCTATGAAATGAGAGGAATACTCCATAACCGAAAGGTTTCCCTTCTCTAGGATCATGAACTCCCAGGCTCGGTCGGCCCTCAAGGACTCCAGATAGATGTAATCATAAAAGATCTGTTGGAACTCATCCCATGACATAACCTGCTGATGACCTGCCTGTGAGATTACATCACACCATCTCTTGGAGGAATCTCGTAGCATGTAAGTAGTGAGCTTGACCTGCCATTCTGGAGGTGTATCTGAATGATTGAAGATTTCCAGCATTGATTTCATCCATGACTCTACAGCCTATGGTCCTCCATCCCCTTAGAAGGTGGGAGGATGCTACTGGCGGAAAAAACCCACGTCAATTATTGCATAGATGTGGAAGGAGGCGGTGCTCCCTAGAAGTTCTGCAAAATCCTCATGGAGCCTTCCCAGAATTTTGCATCAGCACCTGCATCTAGTATAACTGATGGTGGAAAGACTATCACAACAAGAGTATTTGCAGGAATTACCTGATCAGCCATATACGGTGTCTGATCATTGCCATGTAACTGGCATACAACTGTAGGATGTCTCGGTGGGTTGACTCTGTAATGTCACACACACACCTTATATCATGATTATAAGGACTGAAAAGAGTAAAGACAAAAAGGGAACCAAAGGAATATTGAATTCATGTCTTGAAAAACATGACTACAAGGCGTTTATTTCCTCTACACAGTGTGTTCCCTTAATCCATTCACACGGGTATGTACTCCTGCCACAACTGGTTATGTAACACCCCAAACACACGTCGTGTTATCCTAAGACATGTTGTGTACTTGAATCCTTTTCCCATTCATGAGTCCCCTTACACGGATAACCCACATGGTTCTCCTAAAACAAGACTACACATCATGTTTGTGCCAGACACGACATGTAAAAGATGTGCTCCACCGACCTGTTTTGTTAGTGACATGATCGGATACATGAGTCACACTACACGGTGTGTTCAATGTTGAAACGATGTGTATAAGTAGAGACTCCACTGACCCGTGTTGTTAATGACACAGCTGGCTGCATGGGTTACACTACATGGAATTTACCAGAGTGACATAGTGTTTATAACTTATGTTTTCATCCATCTGTGTCATTAGTCACATGGAGGACAAAAGGTCTCTTCACACGGCGTGAACATCCGGTACACGGCGTGTCCTACCAAGATTTTTTCAGCCCCATGTCTGAT
The DNA here is from genome assembly GCA_963277665.1 of Viscum album. Lineage (NCBI taxonomy): Eukaryota > Viridiplantae > Streptophyta > Magnoliopsida > Santalales > Viscaceae > Viscum > Viscum album. The sequence continues at coordinate 943,649,442 of OY728121.1, read as the reverse complement.
TCCACATGGCCTATGACACAATTAGCGGCTACAAAACATGTACATATAGTACTTGGTGTGTACTTAGGGAAAAATGTTCCTTCCTAAACAAAAGGACACATAGCGTGTGTTCATAAAGTACACACCATGTATTCTATATTTTCTGGACAGTAATCCTCAAAAACTACTCCGGATCCTAGAAAACACTGAAAGTGAACGTTATGGTGCCAAATTCCGATCCGTGAGGGCCCATACTCTCCACAAATCAAAGCTTGGAATCATATACATGCTATAAATAGGGAACACAATACAATGATCCACCAAATATCGATTCATGTGGTCCCATAACACCTCATGAACCAATGTTTGGCATTCATTCAAACAAACCATTGCACAAATAAATACCCTATCAAAACATGTATTCTATTAAGGCATGTATCACAACAACATGCATATATATCACAACATCTATCACAACAACATGAAATTCATAATTCACCCTAAATGGCATGGCAAGAATGCATGACATGTGACTTCTAGCAAGTGCCTATAGGATGCATGATATGGGACACCCTCATATCATTGGGTTTCAATGGAAATATAACCTAAAGAGAATCAACAATAATGGCACAAAGCATGTGAATCACCCAACGGTGAAATCAAATCAACTGTAAAATTGAAAAATTAGAAAAATTGCAATAATCATGTTGAATTATCTTTTCCCTATACATGGGTTAGCTACACCCAGGCACAACTTATTACTAATTACCCATTCCATCCTATCCCTTTTTATTATCTCCAAAAAGTATGTTAAGAAGAAAAGAATCCCTATGACACCACATTGTAAGGTCCCGGTTTCAGAATCCACCCAGAGGTGCCCCGTACCCGGTTGGTCACATGGCCTCAAGCTCATTTCCCCAAACGCCAGAGGCTTCCGACTAGTAGCGAGGGCCTTGGGTGTGATAGTGGGAAAATATGCCCTCATTGGCAGAGTACACAACATATGTAAACAAATACACAACATTATAATTAGTAATAATCCATACAACGGTAAATAGTAGATGCACTGGAATTAATAACAACTTGAGCACATTTGTATAAAATGATGCATGATACATAAGTCTTGGAAAACAGCCAAACAAGTCACAATGCTGAATAAAGTTCAAAACCAAAGTTCAATGAAATTAATGTATACAACTCCTCATCATCGCAAGCCAAACCTTGGTCACGTGCTCCCCAGCTCCACAAAAAATAAATTACATGAAGTAGAAGGGCAATTTCCCTTTCAAATACCTACAGTAATATAATCTGTTTGGGCCCAAAAGCATGACCCAAACAGGGTGTGAGACCAAATCCCAGTAGTTAAACACCCAAAGATCTACGCCTAACAGTCAGTGAATATATGGTATGTAATAAGAAAATAAAGAAGTAAAAAATCCATAGTTTCAAAGAAATTTGTTTCGTGCATCAAGATGCTAACACAAAAGGTAACCCTTTGGGATGTACTCACAGCCAATCCCCTCTGGTCCTTCTTAGTAACACGGGAAAGTAGTTAATCAAAGAACATAACCCTCTAGGAGTACTCACAACCTTCCGCTCTAGTTCAACCAAACAAAAGCAAGAAACCCTATGGGAAGCACACTGTAGAGACCCAAATCTTAGCTTACATGGACATTACATTACTTTTTTGGATAACATAATACATGAAACAAACAGACGCCCAACGACTATATTAGTTTAGTGTCTTTGGAAACTCAGAACATAATCTTCTAATCGTGGTGAAAGATCTTCAACATCTCCCATAAATAACTTCCACTTTTGTTTTCTTACCTAAAACCATTATTTATATCCTGTGGAAAATAAAACATAAAAAGTGTGAGCTCAAATGCTCATTAAGTGTAAGAAAAGGAAATATAAATCATATCATATTCATGAGAACATAGCAAATGAAAATCTTATCCTGCATAGGAGATCATAATACCATGTAGTGGGATAAATCATAGAAGTGAAATGTAATCCCAAAAACAATATCAGAACATAAGACATGAAACTTTTTGGTACATAGACAGAATCAAAGAATATCATTTCAAATTATTCAAGGATCATCTCCAAGACCATTATAGCGGACAAAGTCCATTAATGAACCGAGTTCACTCATCATTCGAGTCCTGTATCACTAAACCGGATTAACTTGTCGTTCCAGCCATGTCTATATCATGAGATATAAATCTTTACCAAATGCATTGGAGGGAGATATAGGTCCCACCCATCTCATAATGAAACCATTATTATGTGTGCCACAAAATCATAAATCATACATCATATCATAGCCCATGTAATAAAAATGGGATTCATTAACATCATACCATCATAACATAAACCATAAAAGGACTTCATAAAAATAATTCCATAATAACATAATCAATGTAATAAAAGGTATAAAAACCGAACCCTATGTTATCTTAGATAGAAAATAATTATTCATAAAACACTCGAACTTCATTCCTGAGGAAAATATCATTTGTTCTTCATTTTTTTTTCCTTTCTCAACATGTCATTCAATTTTAAATAAAAAGAAGTTAATTAAAAATAAATATGAAAACATGTAAAGGAAGCTTCATGGAAATAATGTTCTATGAAATAATAACAATCCATTCATGAAGTATAAGTTAAAAATAAATATTATTCTCATACGTCGGCCAGAAAAGTCAAAAATTACCTCGTACTGCAAACAACAAAAGAGTTCATTCATATATTTTACTAAAAAATCACCAAAAGGTAAAATTGGATTTAAATAATTGTAGGAGGATTGATATAATATTAAATATTGATGAAACATGGATTTGGATGATAAATATTCCCCAGTAAATACCGAAGTATAAATAATCTCAGATAGAAATTTAGATTGTGAGATTTTCCCTTACCTTATGTCTAATTTCTTCCATATGTGTCCGAGACTCCTGTATATTGGGTTTAAACATATTATTCACTTTTAAAAAAACCATAATAATATTTATGATATCATATATGAGTCACTTATGACTTTATATTACCCGTTCATTTGTCAATTCCATGTTAAAGCAGCATTTTGGGTAAAATTGTTTCATTTATCATCCTTGTTTTGATTTGTAATTATTCATATGATTACATAGATCATGACTAAATACATCCATAATATCAAAAATTATTTATATATATTATATATTCATAATATACATATATATAATATATTGATAAATGGAAATAAATACACCATTCATGGAGATGGTAGGTCATACGTACGCATGAACGTTGTTTTCATTTCCTTATTAAATTTAATGGAATAAGTAAATAAAATATACATAAATCCAGTATCATTAATATGCCATATATTTCATTATTACCTATTATATATACTTTATAATCATTCTTGAATGGTTAACATGGAGAATGAATCTCATCACATCGTGGAGACGGTAATCCGTACGTACGCACAAGCGATGATATCGTTCCCATAATTATTTAATGGAATTATATTGGATGATATAATATCTTAGAATTAGTATAATTTTATAATAACCATATATAGTTATTATTTACACCATTATACATATCCAAGTAATTTGGTGGTGGAGAAATAGATTACATCACGACGTGGAGATGGTATTCCGTACGTACGCACGTGCGGTGATTTCATTTTCCATAGGATGGATAGAAGGTGAAAAAGGGTTGTTTCATATTTATAATAACATATCAGTATATTAGTGATACTAATTTTGTTACTTTATTATGAAACAACAAAATAAGAGGAAGTAGAATAAGAAATTAATTTGAATGAATCGGTAAAGGATATTATGTCTTCTTCGACATGCCTCTTCTAAACCTCCTCTTAAGGCACTAAATATTATCATTGAAGAGAACCAGGACCACTATTGTGTTTCTAGGGAAGTGTAGAAGAGAAATTGGAAGGGTTTGGCTGATCTTGAAGGCTCAAAATGGTGTGAGGAGGAGAGGGAGGTGGTTCCCTTTTATAAGGGAGGAGAGGGGAACTTTTAGAAACCTCACAAATATTAATTTATAATAAATTAAAACCCCACAAAAAAACTTCCAAAATTACTCAAATTCAAATATTTTATTATATAGGGTTGTAATCTCATCAACCAATAAAATTTATACATGTGTGGAATTTATTTTAAACATTATCATCTTGATTTATCCTTATTTAATCTATTTTATTTTATTTGTGGTAATAATATTTTAAATTTTATATTGTTATAAATAATTACTTATGTGTTGTGAATTGTCCATAATTGGACACTTTATGACCTTTTACACCATATAAATTTCAATTTATAATTTTTATATATTTTTGTGATTTTTTAAACAATTTTATAATCTTATATTTTTATAAAATATCAATAGGGTCAATTCTGACAATATTCAATTATTCGAATTTAATTAAAATCCACACGTAGGATATATTCGAAAAAAAATTGTAATATATTTCTAAAATGTCATATTTATCTAGAAAATTCAGGTATAACATTAATTAGTACATAAAATATTTATTTTAATATTTATAACACCATTTATTTGATATTTCTCTAAATAAAACAAATACTACATCATTTTTGTATAATAATTTTATATAATTATTAGTTGCATAAAAAGTAAAAATAATAAACTAGGATGAAGATAAATATTATATATTTAATAATAATACTTTAGTCAGATTTATCTTTATAAACACCCTTCGTTTAAAATGTTATATTTATTTAATTATGAAGGTGACAACTTTCACATCATTTAAACTAAAATAATATAAGTGTCATAATCGCTTTTATAAAACTCCAAATGGACCAATATTAGGTCATTGGATACTTATGGTTTTACATATACACTACCAATAAGTTTTGGTCAGGTTTTTTGGCCTTTTAATGGATATTATTATTATAATAAAAACTATATTATTGATTTTTCACTAAATAAATAATTTCTGCATCATTAATGTATAAGAAATTAAGGTAATTAAATATCTCTTAAAAATTACAAATAAATAACCATAACAAATAAAAACATTATAGATTTAAAATGAGTATTTATAATCGAATTTACATTCTTTATAACCATATATTAAAAATACATTGATTATTAATGTTTGAGTGAGACATATTTCACTTTCTTTAAAATAAAATAAATTGAAGGTGTTAATCATATCCAAGTGGGTTCCAATGTATTCCATTTCGACCAAAATATGACCTAGGACTAAATATAATCAACCAATTATATTAATAAATGTGTTAGTGTAATTTTATAAAATTATATTTACCCTTAATAACCCGATTTACCTTTATCTAAGGTAAATAAAATTTACCGTAGTTACTATTCATAGTGCCCAAAAATAAAAATTATCCTATTAACATAATTTGGACCTAATTATTCAAAATATTGAATCCATTTTTCCAAATTCAAATCAAAAAAGTTTCAAAAATTAATTTAAAATTAATCATGTCGTTAAGAAAATGAGTTTTAAAAGTTAAAACATTTGCAAAAGATTGAAATGATTTTACCTATGAATTTAATGTAAAATCAATGATAATGACATAAATTATGTTAAATGGTAAAAATTAATTGAATTTATACTTTAAATCCATTTAATATTATAATTTAACCATATCAATTATTAGGATGAAAAAGTTGCTTTTAATTAAAATATAGCGTGTTTTTACTATACATTAAAATATGAAAGTTATCAGAATAATATGAAAATTTTATCCAAAGTAAATTTTTATATCTTGATTCCAAAGAATAATTTTATTTTTTCAAATTGAACTTATAAACATGTTAAAAATATATTTAAAGTGGGTGCGCCATCAAAAGGTGGCAAACGAACATTTTTTGAAAAATACTTATTTTCCCCAAAAAAATTATTTTGTTCTCATACCATGTTCTAGAAAATTTTTAAGATGAATGATAATGCTATAAAATTAAAAATTTAGTTAATAATATTCATAACGGCTAGTTCATAATAATATTATAACAATATATCATTGTTCTGTGAAACAACGTATTGCATACAACACACGCTATCGAGGAAGGTCGCTATTGTGTATAATGCAAGCCAAGATTAGTGTTGCGTATAATGCAAGATAATACTATATTTCATGTAGTAAAATCTATTCATGGTGTAGCGTACAACACAATACATCAAAGAAATTAAAAAAAATAATATTTCTCCTAAAATCTCGGGGTGTTAAATTCTACCCCCTTAAAATGAATTTCGCCCTTGAAATTCGTCGGGGTTATAAATGGTTTTATACATTAATGTTTCTTTCATAGAAACCCACATCGTAAAAAGGAAATACTGAAACTTAATTTTAAAATGGAAAGTTAGAAACATAACGGTCACCAAAAGTAACTCAACACTGGGTTTCCACATAGGAGAGTATATGTGAAAATATGGATATGGAGGGGAAATCTAACCATAAGTTCTGATGGAGACCGGTAGAGAACATGGCAATGAAAATCTAACTATCAGAAAGCCATAAATTTGTGATGATCTATGATACCATCTGATTCATCAGATATGAGAGTACTAGAACAAAATTTTTGGTTTTCAAGATCATTTCCCTAAATTTGATGAACTAAAAGAAATACTTACTTGATTTTGGTACAATCTCACTCTTGTTTGTGCTTTGAACAATTTCCACTTCACCCCTTGATGAAATGAAGTTGAATTTGTCTTCCGTGAGGTGTTAGTAGATCATTCGATATAATGATAGGTCATTCCATCTATCTCAAACATAAGGTTAGAAAAATTTATATACATAAGTCCATCTTATGGTGATATTAATCGTATATGGTTCCAAAAATGGACTTATACTTCATCTATCAGAAAAATTAATAAAATAAAACTAGTTTCTACTTACCAGGGACTTCCTGTAGGCCAGTGGTAGGAGATAAAGTCATATCGCACTTTGGTTGTGGGTTCGATTCCTACAACCTTTTCCGACGTGATGGGTTGTCGCATGTCCTGCAGGTTGTCCGCTTTCTAAAGCTACACTATTATAACATTACCGAAATAATATCGAAAAAGGTTCTAGTCTTATACAATACCATATGATGTCCAACATAATCCATTCCAACCTTTAGACTTGTCCAAAACACATCTGTCCAATATCATAGTATAAAGAAAACAATTACTCGAAAGGCCACATAACAAGCACGTGAATACCATCAATTATCCTAGATATATCTTGTTGATCGCATTCCAAACATGTGAATACATTAATCATGTATTATATCTAAAACATAAATTACCAACGAAACTTAGTGAAAACATGAATTCTATCAAAAGGAAACTCTTTCCACATACCAAAATCCCAAAAAATTTATATACTCAAACCATGATATCAATTTGTTCTTATATAAGTCATGAGCTCATGAATACTATTAAACATATTATTTTCTCCTTATCCCTTCATTATGAAAATATCATCTGATTTCCAAAAATACTTCAATAACTTTTCTTGGTTACCAGTACAATAAAATTATTGAAAACCACAATAGACCAATACATAAATATTCCAATAGTCCACGATACTACAAAATTATTTTTGAATTCCATTATATAAACACTTTATCATTCCACCACATCGTTGTCATATTCAAAATCACCAATAGTGATCGCATGTGACAACCCTTTGTCCTTTTCCTTAATAGGTTTTTCATGTCAATCATCATTAACCCTATGATTTGGGAATTGATTAGAATAATGCCCCATTTCCTTTCACTTGTAGCATTGAAGTGTTGGTGGTGCGTTCTCTATAGACTTTTCTCTGTTCACGTCATTATAAACCTTTTTCCCATTAAATTAGAACTCAACTGATCGATGAACTTCTTTTCCACACTTGAAAAATTTTCTAGTACCTTTTATAAAATCTCCACCATTCTTCTTTCTACACTTTGAGCAAAAAGAAACATTCACCTTCTTTTCACCATTGTTCTGAGATTTTTCCTTGAAATCCATCTTTCATTTCTTGTAAAATCTATGAGATGGATTTGTAACACAAACATCCATTTCTAACTTGATAGAACAACACACAATTTCTTCATAGCTACTGAAGTCTCTTATAACTAATTCCTTTCGAATACTTGGTCTTATGCCACTGAAGAATCGATCAACTTTTCTTTCAGGTAGGATGATAAATCCAGATGCATACCTTGCAAGCCATGTAAAATTCTCCCCATATATACCAAAATATTCATCATCCTTTTGCTTAAGCTCAAGGAAATCCTTTTCCATCTTCGTTCAATGAATACGGGGAATGTACTTATTTAAAAACATGTTCTTGAACTCATCCCATTCCATGGATTAAATTTCATCTTGGGGCCTTGTATTCTTAATTAAAGTCCACCACCGGTCTTCTTCATATTCTAAATGATAAACATCTAGAATGACTTTTTCTTGTTCCGAACATCTAATTATGGAAAATATATTTTCAATGGTACTGATCCATTTTTCAGAAACAAGTTGATCAGAATACCCACTGAAAGAAGGTGGACGTTGCCTCATGAAAGACTCAATAGAATATTGTTCCCTTCTCTGCTCATTCAGATGTCTAGAATGATTCATAGCTTGTGTAAGTATAGCAATAATATTTTTCACTCCATCTCCCATAACATTGGTTTGTTTAGGAGGACAATCATTGAATTTCCCATTACATTGATTAACACAGTTCCTTCGGGTTCCAGCCATCATCTAAAACCCAAAACGAATAATGTAAGAGGCAAAAATCAACTAGGAAAACAAAATAATAAAGGGGGATCACATTCAATATATAACATCCTAGGTTTAATTCTATGATCTTTACTGTAATCCTAAGACTATAACCGATACTTATACTTAACCATAGGAAAATCCCTATACATACCTTAGAAATATCTCTAGGGATCTCACTAAAGTTTTAGCATCCTACTTTCAAAGGATGACTAATCCTTTTCTCTGATACCAACTGTAGTGACCCAAAGCTTGGCATACATAGAAATTACATTACATTTGCAGAAAACTTAATACATGACACAAACAGATACCCAAATACCATATTAGTTTAGTGTCTTTGAAAACTTGGAACGTAATCTTTCATCGTGGTGAAAGATCTTCAACGTCTCCCATAAAGAACATCCCCTTTTGTTTTCTTACCTAAAATTTTTATTTATATCCTGGGGAAAAGAAAACATAAAAAGGGTGAGCTCAAATGCTCAGTAAGGGTAATTAAAGGAAATATCAATCATAACATATTCATGAGAACATAACATATGAAAATATTATCCTGTATAGGAGATCATAATACCATGTCATCGGATAAATCATAGAAGTGCAATGTAATCCCACAAAAAAATCAGAACATAAGACATGAATCATTTTGTTACACACAAATAAGCATAGAAAATGATTTCTTATTAGTCAAGGATCATCTCCAAGACCATCATAGCGGACAAAGTCCATTAATGAACTGAGTTAACTCCTCATTCCAGTTCTGTATCACTGAACCAGATTAACTGGTCGTTCAACCCATGCCTATCTCATGAGATATAAGTCTTTACCAAATGCATTGGAGAGATATATAGGTCTCACCCATCTCATAATGTAACCATTCTTATTTGTGCTACAAAATCACAAATCATACATCATATCATAACCCATGTAATAAAAATGGGATTCATAAACATCATTACATCATAAAATAATCCATAAAATGACTTCATAAAAATAATTCCATCATCACATAATCAATGTAATAAAAGGGATAGAAAAATAACCCTATATTATCTTATATGGAATATAATTTTGATAAAATACTTGAACTCCATTCCTGAATAACATATCCTTTCTTCATCAAAATGTTTTTTCCTTTCTCAACATGTCATTCAATTCTAAACTAAAAGAAGATAATTAAAAATAAACTTGAAAAATTTTGAAGGAAGAATCATGGAAATACTTTTCTATGAAATCAAAAAAATCCATTCATGCCGTATAAGTTAAAAATAAACATTCTTCTCGTACTTTGGCTGAAAAATTCAAAAAGAACCTCGTACTACAAACAAAAAAAAGATTCCATTCATATCTTTTACTAGAAAATCAATAATAGGTAAAATTGGACTTAAATAAATGTAGGAGGATATAAATAATATTACATATTGAATAAACATGGTTTTGGATGATAAAAATGCCTCTGTAAATACCGAAGTATAAACAATCTCATATAAAAAATGAGATTTCGAGATTTTCCCTTACCTTATGTCCAATTTCATCCGTACGTGTTCGAGACTCTTGTATAGTGGGTTTAAACATATTATTGACTTGTAACAGAACCATAATAAAATTTATCATATCATATATGATTCACTTATGACTTTTTATTACCCGTTCATTTGTCAATTCCATTTTAATACAGCGTTTTGGGAAAAATCGTTTCATTTATCGTCTGTGTTTTGACTTGTAATTATTCATATGATTACTTAGATAATGATTACATTATTCCAGAATATAAAACATGATTTATATATAATATATATTAAGAATATACATATATATAATAGATCGATAAATTGAATGAAATACACTGTTCATGGAGACGGAAGGCCGTACGTACGCATGAACATTGTTTTTGTTTCCTTATTAAATTTAATTGAATGAAGTAAATAACATATACATAAATCCAGTATCATTAATATGTCATATATTTAGTGATTAATTATTATATATACTTTATAATCACTCTTTAATTGTTAACTTGCAGAATGAATCTCATGGCATCTTGAAGATAGTAATCTGCACGTACGCACAAGCGATGATATCGTTCTCATAATTATTGAATTGAATTAGAGTGGATGATATAATATCATAGAATTAGTATCATTTTATAATAACCATATATAGTTATTATTTACACCATTATACCCATCCAAGTAAGGTGGTGGTGGAAAAACAGATTACACCACGGCGTGGAGACAGTATTCCGTACGTACACACGCGCGGTGATTTTGTTTTCTATAGGATGGAGAGAAGGTTAAAAAGGGTTGTTTCAAATTTATAATATCATATCAGTATATTAGTGTTATTAATGTTATTACTTTATTCTGAAACAACAAAATAATAGGAAGTATAATAAGAAATTAATTTGAACGAATAGGTAAAGGATATTACCTCTTCTTCGACGCGCCTCTTCTAAACCTCCTCATAGGGCACTAATGTTTGTCTTTGAAGAAGACCAGGACCACTATTGTGATTCTAGGGAAGTAGAGAAGAAAATTGGTAGTGGTTGTCCGAGATTGAAGGCTCAAAATGGTGTGAGGAGGAGAGGGAGGAGGTTCTCTTTTATAAGGGAGGAGAGGGGCACTTTTGGAAACCTCACAAATATTAATTTAAAATAAATTAAAACCCCACATAAAAACTTCCGAAATTACTCAAATTCAAAGATTATATGAGATAGGGTTGTAATATCTTAAACCAATAATATTTATACATGTATGGAATTTATTTTAAACATTACCAACTTGATTTATCCTTATTTAATCTATTTAACTTTATTTGTGGTAATAATATATTAAATTTTAAATTGTTATTAATAATTACTTATGTGTTGTTAATTGTCCATAATTGGATACTTTATAAAATTTTGGACCATATAAATTTCAATTTATAATTTTTAAATATTTTTGTGATTTTTTATACAATTTTATAATCTATTATTTTTATAAAATATCAATAATGTCAATTTTGACACTACTCAATTATTTGAATTTAAATAAAATCCACACAGAGTATATATTCGAAAAAAAATGTTTAATAGATTCCTAGAATGTCATATGTATCTAGAAAATTCGTGGATAACATTAATTAGTTCATATAATATTTATTTTAATGTTTATAAAACCATTTATTTGATATTTATATTAATAAAACAATTACTACATCATTTTTGTATAATCATTTAATATACTTATTGGTTGCATAAAAAATTAAAAATAAAATACTAGGATGAAGATAAATCTTATATATTTAATAATAATACTTTTTGTCAGATTTCGTCTAAAACACCCAACTTTTAAAATGTTATATTTATTAAATTATGAGGGTGACAACTTTGACATCATTTAAACTAAAATAATATAAGTGTCATGATCGCTTTTATAAGACCCCAAATGGTAAAATATTAGGTCATTGGACACTTATGGTTTTAGATATACACTACCAAAAAAATTTGGTCTGGTTTTTGGGACTTTGTATGGGTATTGTTATTTTAATAAAAACTATATTATTGATTTTTCACTAAATAAATAATTTCTGCATCATTAATGTATAAGCTATTAAGGTAATTAAATATCACTTAAAAATTAGAAATAAATTACCATAACAAATGAAAACATTTTATCTTTCAAATGAGTATTTATAATCTAATTTATATTCTGTATAACCATATATTAAAAGTACATTAATTATAAATTTTTCAGTGAGACATATTTCACTTTCTCTAAAATAAAAAAAATTAAAGTTGTTAATCATATCCAAGTGGGTTAAAATTGATTCCATTTCTACCAAAATATGCCTTAGGACGAAATATAATAATCCAATTATATTAATACTTTTGTTAGGGTAATTTTATAATATTATATTTACCCTTAATTACCCGATTTATCTTTAACTATGGTATATAAAATTTACCGTAGTTACAATTCATAGTGCCGAAAAATAAAAAGTAACCTATTAACATAATTTGGACATAATGATTCCAAATATGGAATCCATTTTTCCCAATTCAAATCATAGAAGTTTCAGAAATAAATTTAAAATTAATCCCGTCGTTAAGAAAACGAGTTTTAAGCAAAAGATTGAAATGATTTTACCTATGAATTCAATGTAAAATGAACGCTAATGAAATACATTATATTAAATAGAAAAAATATATTCTAATTATACTTTAAATTAATTCAATATTATAATTTAACCATATATATTAATACGATGAAAAAAAGTTGTTTTTAATTAAAATATAGCGTGTTTTTACTATTCATTAAAATATCAATGTTATCAGAATAATATGAAAAATTTATCCAAAGTAAATTTTTATATCCTTATTCCAAATAAGAATTTTAATTTGAAAAATTGAACTTATAAACATTTCAAAAACTATATTTAATGTTGCTGCGCCATTAAAAGGCGGCAAAACTCTATTTTTTTAAAAAATACTTATTTTACCCGAACAATTTATTTTATTCTCATACCATGTTCTAGAAATTTTTTAAGATGAATTATAATGTTATAAAATTCAATATATAGTTAATAATATTAATAACGGCCAGTTTATAATAATATTATAACAATATAGCATTATTCAGTGAAACCCGGTATTACGTACAACACACGCTATCGAGGAAGGTCGTGATTTTATGTAATTCAATCCAAGGTTGGTGTTGCATATACTGCAATATAATACATTGTTTCATATAGTACAATCTAATATTTGTGTAGCGTAAAAAAGAAGAAGTCAAAGTAATTCAAAACTAATATTTCTCATAAAATCTCGGGGTGTTACACACACACACAGTCTCACCCCTCTGGTTTAGCTTTAGTATAGACTCTCTGAGGAAGAACTCACCGTAAATTTCCCCTATAGTCTCGTATCGGTACTAAAGATGCTCTGGGGAAGCACTCAACATCTATTCCCCCTATGGCCCACATTGGGGAACTATATACACTTTGAGAAAGTACTCAACATCAATTCCTTTTGTGGTCTCACATCGTATAATTATAAAGACACTTTGGAGAATACCTTATGTACATTCTCCCTATGGTCAACTACACAATGTTTTGATGACCATGTGTAACTCAAAAAGTATCACAAAACATAGCAGACACTGTAAACCATAATAACTAATTGTCTAACAGTCTACAACTTCTCAACATGTCAGAATAGATAATCACACCATCCTACAATACTAGGCATAGGAAAATGTCAATAGACTAACAGGAAAAACTAGACCAAACAGTAATAAAAAGTATAAGCATGGGATAACACATTCATATAATAGAAAACATCCCTAAACACATTCAATTAACCTCTACTCAGACATACAATCAAAGCAGGAAAACAACATGGCTAAAATGGTAAATGCGCAATGCCCCGTTTAAGGGTATTGGGAAAAAATGCACAATATACTCAAAGACGTTCAACCGAACGGCACAAACCACCTATCTCTGAATTGGTAGATCAATATACTTGAATCTCAGGCCTTGAATCACTTTAAAACCTTGTAGATCTAGAAAAACACAAAAAATTCTCAATTGATAAAATCTCATGAGAGAGGAGAAATCAAAGAATGGTGCTCTAGGAGAAGAGAGAGCTCACTGATGAAATTCCAACACAACTAGTGGTGTTAGATTCGGTGGGAGGATGATTAGTCAAGGGCCCATTGAAGATCTGTGGCCATATGGGTTCTCTTTGGTGAATAAATTGAAGAAGACGACATTTTTGTCAATAAAACGCTACCCCGATACCTTTAATGAAATAAAACAAAATACATAGCGTGTACTTCATGAGTACACGACATGTACTTGACTGTGTCATACTCCGCTTCAGGTGGCCTCCAATTCAGCCCACATGGTCATGTGCAAGGCCACTACACGGCCAACACATGGCTACCCGCGATAACTGAGTACATGACGTGTACTCATAAAGTACACGGTGTCTACATAGGAAATTTCCAGAAACTCATCGTTTTCAAAAAAAACACCAGAAAAGAAAAACATACATGAAAGGAAGGTCCGAGTTCTTACAATATTATCACCGTAAAGGTTATTGGGTCCAAGGAAAAGAAAAATAGAGAGGGTAAAATGAGAAATCATCCTAGATTCATGTTAAAAAACAACCATTGGGACTTTACACGATGCATAACTTAATTACACAATGTGGAAAGGAAAAATACCATATTCATAGAGAAATCCATCACCTTTTAATAAAAATATGATTTATAATAATGTATTATTTACACATCATGTAACCATATTAAACGGTGTGAAAATATCTTGCAGGTTGCAAAACCAATTGGTTAATGTTTAAAATCTAACAGATCTCTGACTTCACCATTATATGTATCCTCCCAATACCTTCTCAGCCCTACCCAGATAGGGAATAAGAATAAGGGCTTCTAAAACATACCTAACAGAAATGAAACACATTGTTACATATTTAGTACCTCACAAAATTCTATATTAATGATTTTTTTAGAATTCATGGTGAACCCTTTTTTATTTGGTATAGTAGTCATTCATACCATAAATCAAATTTATAGAAAAGTATTTATAATGTTATCATCCTTGAGATACATTGGAGCACTTATTATCATGCTCAAATTGATTTATAGTTTGAAATAAACTTTTATACATTTTAGTTCATGTCAGAGCCATTCTTAGTTAAATTACAATGTATTAGTGATCAATATTAAAATTTGGTTGATGTTTTATATAATTATAGATTCCTTTCCATCAATAAAATTGCATATTAGGATATTTTTATGGGAAACTATTTCTTACACCAACTAGTTGGGATGTAGTTCATTAATTGAGTATTATTTTCCCAAATAATGTCGATGAAACATTTGAGAATGTGAGAAGTACCTAGGATCTTATCAAGGAATCTCAAAGAAGAAAAAATAAACTAGTAGTAAAATTATCTTAAATATTGGTCTTTAGGAGAAATTTTAAAATTTTTTATAGATGAAATTTAAAATTGCTTCACCAGAAACTAACATTAAATTTCTTCTTATAATATTTATTCATTAAAAATGGACTTTGAACATCCTCATAGAAAACAACAACGTTGAATTTTTCCAGAACTAACTTTAAGATTCCAATTTTTTACAGACAATATTAAAAAAAATTAAATTAAATATTTATAAAACCTAAATGTTTGATTTTATAACATTTCATAGGATTAAATATTATAATTCCTAGTGCTAGAATAGAATTTTTGATCAAATTTTATGGCCATATGATGTAGGACATCTCTGTGAGAATTAGGGAAAAATTCCAACATAGAATAAGGACAATTTTTTATCAACAAGTCCATTTTAGATCCCTGACCATCCAAATAGATCCTAAGAAACCAAATATTCCCCTCAATGTAGTGATTCCAGGATTAAATTTACGTTATAATAAAATCTAACCATAAGATTACATATTTAAGACATTTATTGTCAGTTTTCATAGGAATTGATGTCAAAAGATCACTTTTAATGTCAGTATTTTTAGATAAACAATGTCAAGAATATGGGTAACCTAAACACATAATTGTAGTTAATTTCATGGGATTAAATTTAAATTTTTTTTTGATCTAAAATTTATTTTTTTTCAATATGTTTGATTATTAGAAGTTATACTTCCCTAAGAGAATTCATAGAGAAGTCCAGCTTCTGATGACTATAACTTTAGATATATAAGTCCTTTTGAGATCCATGAGTAGTCAAATAAAAGTTTACAAAACCAGATATGGCATTGTATTTAGTAATTTTATATTACAATGTAATTTTGATTAAAACCATATATCAAAATTACTATTTTATTATTGAAATTGATATTGATATATTTTTAAAACAAACATCAATTTTTTAATATATTGTATTAGGTTTCACTAAAAACAATATAAATATATTTTTATAAATTTAGAGTTTACCATTTATTAAAAACTTATTTAAATAATATTATCATATTTATTGTTTCTACATTTTAATGACTATGATAGTAGAAACTGATGTTGATTTTTCTTACATTTGACATCAATTTTTGTAAGACATGTTAAAAAAATTTAAAAAAAATTGACTTTAGTTTTTAGTAAAACAGATAAAAAATATATATGTGTCATTTTTGTATTTTTATAAATTTTTTAAATATGTTATAAATATTCTAATTGGAACTTCTTAACATGTGTTTTTATAAATAACCGATGATGGACATAATAAGAATGTGGGGTTTGATTTTTTCATATTGTGCATTCTAATTTTTTAGTTTCCAACAAATATTTATTATACTATGGTACACTAATTCAGTAATCTTTTATATGTTTTCACACTCCAAACATATTTATTTATGATATATTATTTTGAAATTTAACATCGTTACAAGATTTTTTCATTTAGTAATTTCAAACACACACACACAGACACGTTTATTTTCCAATTACATAATTTATTTATTATTAGTCTCAATAATCATTGTACATGTAAATGATTGCTTTTATTTATGATAAATTATACTTCATTAGATGGAGTTAAAAATTTTAATATTCCCCTTTATATTTACACATAGTATTCTAAAATTCCTTAAAACTACAAATTTAGATACCTCAAGAGATTTTCATCCAAATAAAATTAACTCACTAGGAACCCCAACAATCACAAAAATTAAATATGTGATTTAACTTTATTATTCAATATTTATCTTGGTTTGTACAATGTTACACCATATCAATCATTTATTTTTATCCATGGGAGTCAATAATTCAAGTTAGATCCTTAATTTTATTTGATATATTTATTGTTATAGATTTATTTTTAGTTTTTATTGTAATAAACCATACTTTTATCAGTGGAATTTATTTATTCTTAGAATAATTTCATATAGTATAAATCATGTAAAATAACGTAGATACCATAATAAAAACTTTATAAGTTGATAATTAATTAAATAAGAAGTAGTTATAGAAGCTATGAAACATATACCGATGAAATTGTAACTTGACATTAGGAATAGTAATATGAACTTTATGAATAGTAAACCAGCCGATTGAATAGTAACCTCACCGGTTAATGTAAAAGTAAAATATAGGCATCTTATTTATACAATCATGGTATAATTATGTCATACTATATGTAAATAAATTTTTTAAAATTATTATTTAAATGTTGGTCTTTTTGACAGTCATAAATAATTTATTAATCTTTTATGATAAATTTAATAATGTAAAACGAAATTTAGTTTCAATAAATTTATTCCAAAATTAATATTTTTATGCCTCATGATTTTAATATAATTTTATAACATCTAAAGTTAATTTTACCAAATTTTAGAAAATTATTTATAATTTTAAAATCTCTATTTTCAAGTAAATAGTGGTTATAATTAAAAATTTAATTTCTCATATAATGAAAATAATTTTCATAAATGGTGTTCTTATTTCAATTATAAACATTCAAAATGGTTAGTGGAGATTTTTTGGATTTTTCTAAAATACATGAATTTTTTGTGAAAAGAAAAATATGATAATTTGTGATAAAAACTAAATAGATCAATTATTGAGTCATCCAAGATGTATATGGATAATGAAATACCATAATCTTGAACTATTATTCTCATTGTACAATATTTATTTATATAATCATCACTATTGGTTTCCTTGATTCAAATTATAAACTAATGATTAAAATAATAAAGAAACACCCCCCTCATACACTATAAATACCATCCTCACCACCTCTTCTCCTCATACCTCTCATGATTTTTTCCTTGTCAAAATTCTTGTCAAATATATTCCCAATCCCATTCCCATTGTAAAAGTGGTTCTTGTGTCAGAAAATTCCAATCCTAGGTGAATTATGGTGTTTATCAAGGAGGATAAATTCAAGAGTCAAACTCCTCATTAATTGTTTTAATTTTTTTTCAAGTTCTTTTCTTTTGTTATTATCACCTATATTTGCCTCATCCATATGGAATGAAATACTACGTCCCACCTTTTTATCACATAAACATTCATTACATTTTACAAAACTTGGGATCTTCAAGGTTTAGTGTCTTGGAAAACAAGAACTTAAAACATGAAAACATAAAACATTATTCTTAAACACTTGAATGGATTCTCCTTAAATTAATCCTAGGTTCATTACTGCATCTCATAACCTAGGGACATACATCAAAAGAAAGGGTGAGAAGAACACTCAGTATGGAAAACAAGGGGAAACATTTAACAAGTGAACTTGAGATTCATCAACAATGTCATGAAAAAGAACTTTAAGGCATGAGAATGAAATCATGTGACATATCATAATAAAAATAACTTATTTCATAACATGAAGATGTGGAAACAACATTTAACATTGAGAATCATTTCGGTTTCACCATGGTCCATCCACATGGTGTCATTAAAGATTACCAAGGTTATACACCAAGGCATCGTTAAAAATGGTCATCTTTAGAAATTAAGTATTTACCTAATGAATTGTAGAGATATCAGAGCACACCCTTAATTTTTCATTATTATCATGTGAGAGACATATATCATCATCAATCACTTCATAAATAACCCATATATCATAAACAAAATGGCTTTCATTTCATAACCATAGCGTTTTCAAAACTGCTTTAAAGACATGATCTTTATGTCACTTTAAACCCACAGAAAGGGAAAGCGGGTCACATGTATATAAATACCAGAATTTAAAATAGAACATTTTGGTATATATGTGAATACCCATTTAGAAGAAAGAGCTTTGAGTATTCACTTAATAAAATAAATTAATTTGAGAATAAGAGAGAGACATTTTGGGATGGAAATTCTGCGGCATAACAGCTATGTTACGAGGTTTTAGAAAACATTGCAAATAGAGGGGACATGGTTCACCCACTCATAAATGATCCAAAAAATAGTAGGGGGACAGAATATAAATTATTTGAGAACATGGTAATGAAATTTGAGAGATATACCATATGAATTGACGAACATGAAAGAAAGACAAAAATAAGATTTCTCTTATGAAAATTCGTCAGCCTAACGGTGTCACTTAAAATTCAAAAAATTGAATGGACGAGATCAAATAGGGTCTCTCATCATATGAACTTAAAAGATCAGTATTATATATATAGATATAATACCCCATCATAATAAAAACGATCTTGAAAGACTTTACATGAATGTAGAACTTTGAAAAATTAGAAAGGTGAACGAATCCCTTAAAAATTCGGCAGCTTAACGACACCACTTAAAACATCAAAATACTGAATTGAAGAGATCAAATAGGGTCTCTCATCATATGAACATAATAGATAAGTAGGATAGATATAGAGATCATATCCCAACATAATAATAAGGAACATGAAAGACTTGACATGAATAATAGATCTTGAAAATGAGAAGGGTGAAAGAATCCCTTAAAAATTCAGCAGCCTAACAGCGCCACTTAAAATATAAAAATATTGAATTGAAGAGATCAAATATGGTCTCTCCTCATATGAAAAAAATATCAGTAATATAGATATATATATATCATACCCCAACATAATAAAAATGAACATGAAAGACTTGACATGAAAAATATATCTTGAAAACGAGAAGGGTGAAAGAATCCCTTAAAAATTCGGCAGCCTAACAGCGCCACTTAAACATTCATAAAATGAATTGATGAGAGAAGGAGGGGGTCTCTCATCATATGAACATTAAAAGGGTAGTAATAGGAATATAAAAGATAATCCTCCAACATAATAGCATGGATCATAAAATAAATGACATAAAAGAGATTACTTGAAAAGAAAGAGGGAGGTAGGATCCCTTACCTTAAACATAACTCTTAAAACTCAATGGTTGGGACCTTGAGGGCTTGGTGGCACCTTGGGAGGACTTCTGGGGTGGTAATGATACCATAGATTCGTTTGGAGAGAGTTGGGATTGAAAACTAAAGGAGAAAGGAGTGGGTATTTATAGGAAAGGTGATGTGATACTTTAATAATTTCAAGGGACACCTCACAAGTGGTTTTCTCAAAACCATGTGCTCTCTCATGGTATTTCCCACGGAGTTAGAACACATGGGGCCCCCAATAAAATAATTCATCACCTTTGGTCATCCAACCTTTAAAATATCTCATGACATCATCATGACACAGTTATAATGTCCTTAAACATACTGAAACCCTAAAACTACATTTTTACTATTCACTGAAAATTCAACCATTTCCGAAAAATCCCAAAAATTCACTTTAACATAATATCAATGCTTTGAAATAAAAAATGAACTCCATTTTATAAAAATAATTTTCTAAATATTTTTATTTTAATTTTTAAATAAAAACACTATTCACCGAAAATTCATTTTTTTCAGAAAAATCACCAAAAATTAAGTTCAAATAATATCGATGCTCTGAATTCAAAAATGAACTCCATTTTATAAAAACATTTCGAAATATTTTTAATTTAATTTTTAAATAAAAAACATTATTCACCCGAAAAAACTAATACTTGACTAATAGTTTCTGAAACAGTTATTTACCTATTTTATTGAATCACATTACTTAATAAAGGTGCCTAGATTATATTAATAATTTCATTAAGTGAGATTACTAATCTATTTGGTCACATTACTAATCCAAAGCTTAAAATCACTATTCATTATTTACTATTCATCAAAAATTATGTTGATCTTATTAGACTCTAAATTTCCTACTGAACGTAATTGTAGAAGACCATTTTTTGAAAATCATTCCACATTTTTAATTATTTAAGGTTTATATAAAAAATTTTAAAATATCCTTTCTCTAAAATTCATGAAAAATATGCATACTATATTTATCCAGACATTTGAAAATTTATAAACTTCATCATAAGAAAAAATCAAAATTTTTATTTAAAATAATGGATTACACAAGGCAGTTACGGTCTCCTTACATAGCCCCTTATAACCCCAGCATAAGACCTATGTGTAAGGTGTGCTTAGGAGAGAGAATCAGAGGGTGGCTCGGCTAACATTTCCCGAGTGGTGATTTCTATCAACTTGAACTTCTCGTGAAGGTGATTCCATTATAGCTTCACACAATGAGGTTCAGCTTGGGTTTGGTCCAGAGAGAAGCCCAGTGGTGCTACCTCATTCCCACGTTCAGTCAGATGGGCTTCGATTGGCCCGAGACTACTGGATGAGGCCATTGAATCTTCTTAATATATTAATTAACCAAGATCAATTGCAGTTATAGAAAATAATCGAAACGTTTAGTTTCCTGCAGTCATATTGACTAATGGTCATATAACAGTCAAAACCCAAAGGTCTCATTTTAATTATACTCATGCTATAAAATGAAATAGTTTTTTTGAGTATAAAAATAAAATAAAAAAAATTACGAAACAAGATTTATTCAAAACTTCGGGTCGTTACAATCTTCCCCCCTTAATAAATTGCGTCCTCGCAATTTTTAAAATTGGGTTTTGAAATTTCATTGAAAGTTCCACATTGGAAATGGATTCCGTAAAACTATTACTTTAAAAGAAAGAAAGGGAAGTACAAAGGCCACCCGAGTTAACCCACATTAGGATTCCATGTAGGAAAATATGGATATGGAATAGAAAACAAAGTGTCAAGTTCTGATGGAGAGTGATAGAAAACATTATTAAGAGAATGTTAACCACAAGAAAATCACAAAACCTATGATGGGTTAAACAGTATTTGATTTCCTAGTAGGAAACGTTAACAAACAACATTTTTGTTTTATGTTCCTTTTCATAATTTTGAGTAATTAATTTACTACATAGAATAAAAACACAAGGAAATATAATTACCTTCAAGTAATGTTTCATCCTTTAATAAGTTTCTACCAAGACTAATCTTTTCTCCAAACAAAGACCATTCAAAAACACTTGATCTCATCAAGATCACAAGAATAATCTTCTAGAGAATCACATAATCCAAAAAAGATTATCTGTCTATTTCTTCTATTTTAAACAATATCCCAATGATATAAAGGGTAAGATAAAACAACTCTTCAAAAAGAAAGAATCCCATAGGAAGGGAAACTACTTTTAAATCTTCAAAGTTCCATGCTAGTTCCCAAAGTTCATCATAGACCATTCCATAAATAATTGTCATTAAAGTTCCTCAAAATAATCCAAACAAAGATTGAATCCAAATTATAATAACGGTCGCATATCATAGTCAACCTTTATTCATCAAATAAAATATTGTAGTAATCTATTTACCTCAATCATATTGGGTTCCCAAATTAGTGAACCTCTTCCAAAATAATATTCATCTTTTAATCCCCTAATCAATTTTTTTACGATGAAAAACTTCACAACATCAAAATGTGACACATAACAATAGATTTTTTCATTAATGATATAAAACCATCATAGGTAGTGACTCTATGCTCTTAGAAAACATTAAAGATATTCACATAGTGCACAGACTAAAATTACAACATGACATAGACAATTATTGTGAAGAAGTTACATGTACTTCAGTCATCATGATCCATCTAAGCATAGGACTTGAATTGTTCCCTTGTCCTTGAATATTATTGATTCTCATCATTCTTCTCATCCCTTCCAAGAGAGAATTTCCTTGGATAATGTCCAAATTTTCCACATTTACGACATTAAAAAGTATAAGGTACATTAGATTGAACCTTATCTCCCTTCATCACATTATCCATTTTTTAAAGCAATTGGATACTTTATGCCCTATCTTCCCACACTTAAAACATCTTCTGGTTCTTTTGTGACATTCCCCTTGGTGCCTCTTCCCACACTTTTGTCAAAAAGTGAATTGGGTCTTCTTTCCCTTATCAACTTTATCAGATGAACATCCTTGAGATTTTTTCTTCTTCTTCCTTGATGAATTTGGAAATTCAACTAGGTACCAATTATTAATTGTGATTTTTGATAGCGGTTTGCCATAATCACAATATGTTCAATTTTATTTTTCGTCATCTCTGTCACATTAATAGGGAAATCATCACATTTCCCATCACATTGGTTGTTGGGACATGTTCTTCTATTTCTCACCATTAACTATGAAAAGAAAGTATAATTAGGGGGATTAAATACTTATCCAATAATCATGAAAAGGAATCTTCAAGAATAGAAGGATAAACTTGTAGGAGAAAAGTATATCCTAATATGTGATCCCCTAGGTTCCAATATAGGTTATCCATGATCATATATTCTAATGTGAATATTTATTTTATTTTATCTTTATTCCTTTAATAATGGTTCATACTAAGCTTATGAATTTACCAAAGCATACCCCCCGGGAGTGTCGTAACCAAGAGTGCAGCAAGGCCCGTTGTCATGTACCAGTTCCTATTCGAGTCTAGCTCAAAGCGGTGTTTTCAGGGCTTACCCCTATGTACATCTGTGCCCGAGCCGCCTCTACCTGCTCGTATCCAGACATGGATGTATTTGTTTGATAAACCACTTACTCAATACGTACCAAAATACCATGAAGTTTTTCTGTATTTAAACTTTTCTATATGGTTCTTCATAAAGTTTTCATATCCTAATTTACCCAAATAACAAAACCATCCTTTGATACCAACTATAGCATCCCACCTATTTATCACATAAACATTCATTACATTTTACAAAACCGAGGATCTTTAAGGTTGAGTGTCTTGGAAACCCGGAACTTAAAACATGAAAACATAAAACATTGTTCTTAAACACTTGAAAGGCTTATACTTATGTTCATCCTAGATTCATTACTACATCTCATAACCTGGGGACATACATCAAAATGAAGGGTGAGCAGAAGGCCCGGTAAGGAAAACAAGGGGAAACATTTAACATGTGAACTTGAGATACATCAACAATGTAATGAAAAGGAACTTTAAGGCATGAGAAAGAAATCATGCGGCATATCATAATAAAAATAACGTATTTCATAACATGAATATTTGGATACAACATTTGACATTGAAAATAATTTCCGTTTCACCATGGTCCATCCCCATGGTGTCATTAAAAATTACCAAGGTTATTCACCAAGGCGTCGTTAAAAACGGTCATCTCTAGAGATTAAGTCTTTACCCAATGCATTGGTGCTCTATAAGGGCTCACCTTTAATTTTTATTTATTATCATGTGAGATACATATATCATCATCAATAATTTCTTAAACAACCCATATATCATAAAGGAAATGGGATTCATTTCATAATCATAATGTTTTAAAAACTGCATTAATGACATGATCTTTATGTCAGATTAAACCCACGGAAAGGGAAAGCGGGTCTCAAGTATGTAAATCCCACAATTTAAAATAGAACATTTTCATATATATGTGAATACCCACTTAGAAGAAAGATCTTTGAGTATTCACTTAATAAAATTAATTAATTTGAGAATAAGAGAGAGGCATTTTGAGACGGAAATTCTGCGGCATAACAGCTATGTTACGAGGTTTTAGAAAACATTGAAAAGAGCGGGGACATGGGTCACCCACTCATAAATGATCCATAAAACAGTATGGGGACTGAATATAAAGGATTTAAGAACATGGTAATGAAATTTTAGGGATATAAAATATGAAATGACGAACATGAAAGGAAAACAAAAATTAGATTTCTCTTATGAAAATTCGGCAGCCTAACGACGTCACTTAAACATAAAAAAATGAATTGAAGCGATAAAATAGGGTCTCTAAACATATGAACAAAAAAGCTCAGTATTATTGATATAGATTGTTTCGCACGGATTTCGGGGATGACCTCCTGGACGGGAGATTCAAACATTCCGATCGGTTTCTAGCGGGTTTGTTCATAGAACCGGAAACATCCAATGATTCCACATCCGTTTGGACCTACTTTCCAAAGGCAGGCACTCATTAGCTTGTGGACTAATGAGGCTTATGAATTTTCATTGGTCGAGAGGATGGGAGGTCGGACTCATCACACCTTTTTGAGGGGAATTGTTGTCTACTCCGGGACTCTCTTTATAGATTTAAGTTATGTTCGTGAATCCTTATTAAATTACCAAGTATAAAATGTGCTTTCCTTTAGTTTTAACAATCAATGATTAAATATGCAATAAATCTAGAGAATCTTTTATATGTATTCGAGGTTCTTCATCAATAGAGAATCATCTATATCTGTTTAGAGATTCTTGGTCAATGGTATCCTTCAAAACATTTATATAAAAGTCTCTTGGTCATTATGATGACCAGGATGGTTTTAAAGCCACTCAGTGGGGCACTTGAAGTTTATTGTCATTCAGAAGGTCAAGGATTATTTCAAAGTTGGGATCGAACCCATAAATGGGCTACCTACGTATCCTTTGTTTTTGGAAAAGGAATCAGAACCCATGTAGTTCGAGTAATGGAGTATGATGTTTATGATTGACAGCTCAAAGAAGAATGTCATAATTACTTTTACACTCTAAGCTCACGTGAGTCATGCTCGGTGTGAGAAACAAGAGGTATTGGTAAAAATTAGACAATTGTTCCATGAAAGATGCAATCATTAGAAATTGTTTGGGGCTTATGTACGTTTGACTGCCCAAATAGATGAAGGTTTAGGATTCACTTTTTAGGGAGAAAATCCATGAACATGGTACATAAAGGTATATGTGATTCATGGAGATTTGAATACTCTAATCTTGGGGCTTACTCCTAAGGAGGATGCCCAAGTTAGGAGGGGACTTATGATTGGGTTTTACTCCTAAGAATGATGCCCAAAATTATGACTGGGACTTATTCCTGAAAAGGAGGCCCAGGTTAGGGGACTTGGGGCTTACTCCTGAAAAGGAAGCCCAAGATTATGACTGAGTCTTATTCCTGAAAAAGAGTCCCAGGTTAGGGATTAAGGTTTTGGGCTTACTCCTCAGAAGGATGCCCACATTTGATATTGGGGATTACTCCTGAGGAGGATGCCTAGTATTTGAGATTGGGGCTTACTCCTGAAGAGGATGCCCAAGTTTGGGAATTTTAAGAATTTGGGGCTTACTCCTGAGGAAGATGCCCAGATTAGAGGATTTATAACTGGGGATTATTCCTGAAAAGGAGACCCATGTTAAGGATTCTCTAATCTTAAAGGATGAGGTTGAATGAATGAACTCTCAATCTTTGGTGACATAAAGATGTATAAATCACTAGGTTTTGAGAGATATTCCACCGAATTCCTTTCAGATAAGGAAGTAAAATCAAGAAATCATGCCATTAATGGCTTTGAAGAGTATCTTGAAGACTGAATCTTGAATAGGAAAGGTGAAATGGCTTAATAGGGGTAAAATGGGAAAGATGGGCACCCAAAAAGGTAGGGGCGCGCAAGTCATGAATGGCGCGCAAGTCTTGCGTGGGCGTGCAATTATTGGTCGCACATGTATACCTGCGCGAGACATGGTGTACTTGCGTGATTTTCAACCAGCATTGAAATACTTGAGCGACTCTTTTTAAACCCTTTAGAATCCTCTTGAGGTTCTTCCAGATAAGGGATGCGCAAATTCTATTGAAGGAATAAGGCGGCTCGCAAGTGTGACCAGTTCCCTTAAGGGTTTTCCATTCAGGAGCGCAAGTGTTGATAGGTTTCAACACTTAGGCCTTCCTCCCTCTCTTTAGATCTTCCGTTCTAGGTAAGAAATTACCTTAGAAGTGTTACGGAAGCTTTGAGAAGATACTTGGGCGTCGGGAGCTTCAATCCGAGTTTCTGGAAAAAGATCATCCCGAATGGGGGGCCCACATGGTCTATTTATAGGCAGGAGAAGACCCTGGGCGGTTACCGGGCGGTTACCACTTCGGTCACGCAAGTCACTTGCGCGGCCAAGGGCGTCGCGCAAGTGTACTTCAACGACAGTGATATAACATGCGCGATGCAGTTGTTGTTGATCCTTTGTTCATGCCTTTGTCGATTTTTGATGTTTTCTTCAAAGGATGAATCACTATGAGCTCAGATATTCCCCTTTTCTGATTTTTAGATTCTGTGACGAAAGGAACGTCAACAAAAGTCCCCCCTCATAGTTGGATCCGGAGAGAAATGAGGATTTGACTCTGAGGAAATTGAATCCATCCAAAGGAAAAGGAGGCGCGCAAGACTTTAGGGAACAGAGGGAAGTGCGCAATTGTGCTGGAACTTGACTTTTATTCAGAGTTCCTTTGTCTTTTGTGGGCAGTTTAAAGTCATGCATTCTGGACCTAAAGGGGATAATGTTTAAGGTCGAAATAGCTTTGACCGAAATGGATTAGAATTGACACAATTCCTTGAAAGTTCATCTGAAAACATACTACCATACTCAAGTATGAGGGAAAATATGTAAACTATGGCTTAAGAATATTTGAATTTGAGGAATGATATGAAAAAGAGCTAAAAGGCATTAGAAGAAGTAGTTTCCAAGAATGAAGTTACTATTATTTAACAAAACCCATTAGGGGGTTGAAATATGCAGGGCCACCTAAGGGCATTGGCTGCATGGTTAAATAAATATCATCTTTCGGCTGACAAGTCTGTTATGTGGACTGTTTATGCAAGGCCACCTATGGGCACGTGCTGCATAGTCAGGCAAAAGAACTCCCAGAAATTTACTTTCCTAGTGCTAAAAGCCAGTGAAAGTTTATGGAGATTCAAATTTTCTAAAGTATAGAGTTTGTTGTATGGAAAGAAGTACTTGAATATGGAGAAGATATTTCCGAACAAGAATATCGAAGAACTGGATGAATATCACTCCTACGAAGGTCTGACCCAAACGTAGAGAAGAAGAATAAACCATAGACTTGAATACTTTCAGATCATGAAAAAGGATATGGGACAAATATATTAAGGATTTCTATTTTTTTGCGGATCCCTACATACTGTCGTTTAAGACAAATAAGGACAAAAGAGGCATTCTTCCCAAGAATGAAGTTACTATTATTTAACAAAACCCGTTAGGGGGTTGAAATATGTAGGGCCACCTAAGGGCATTGGCTGCATGGTCAAATAAATAGCATCTTTCGGCTGACAAGTCTATTATGTGGACTGTTTATGCAAGGCCACCTATGGGCACATGCTGCATAGTCAGGCAAAAGAATTCTCAGAAGTTTGACATTTTTGTGATTAGAAGTCATGAAAAGGGTTATGACGATCTGAAAATATTTAAGGTTAGGATTATAACACATAAAGATGGGTATTGTCCAATGTATATAGAGACACATAGGTCAATTAAAAACCATAATCATGTTGTGGCTGGGTCCTGAATTGAAATTTTGGACTTCACTATGTATCTCATAAGAATGAGAATCAATCCAAACGTAGTTCTTTAAATGCAGTTTAACGTCATGCAGGATGAAAGTATGAGTGATCTTAGTTTAGGGTCATAGAATTCGGACCATAATAATGAATACACAGAGTGTGTTTTCATAAGGACTTTTCAGCCAAGGGACTGAAAGTGAAATTTGTGGTTAGGCCCAAAAGACTTGGGACTGGATTCGAGGGATACTCGAATGTTCCTACGTATCCCATAGGGATGGGAATCAAGTCCACGAAGTTCTAGAAATGCAGTTTAACGTCGTGCAGGACGAAAGTATGAGAAATCTTAGTTTAGGATCATAGAATTCGGACCATAATAATGAATACACAGTGTGTGTTTTCATGAGGACTTTTCAGCCAAGGGACTGATAGTGAAATTTGGGGTTAGGCCCAAAAGACTTGGGACTGGATTCGAGGGATACTCGAATGTTCCTACGTATCCCATAAGGATGGGAATCAAGTCCACGTAGTTCTAGAATTACCCTTTGTACAAATTTGGTTCGTACATGAGAAGGGTGAAAGGGGACTTTAGTGGAATGATGGTTTAACCTAAGATAAAAAGTTCAGGAATCACCATCTATGCACGTAGTCTTTTGAAAATGAAACATGATTGAAAAAATCAATGTCAATAATGGTTCCTTCTCAAATGAGGAAATCAAAGAATATTGTAGTTTATTGTCGTACCGGACAAAAGTGTTGTATAGTTTAACGTCATATAACAAGGACGAAGGTGAATAAATGTAAAGATATTGATTCCAGGGGCGGTTTCACAAATCAACATCATATGAGATGGTGGTGAACCGATGTGAAGAGATTGTTTTTGGGATTGAACCTTGGGAGGCTGCCTACATACCCATCCTGGAGGGAAAGGATCAAAGTCCGTGTAGTTCAATTAAAGAATGAATTAATGATCAAGTTGTTCTTGGGGACAACGATCTAATTAAAATGTTGTTGGGACTTACACATGGTTTGGGGCCCAAAGAGAGTGTTATGGTTGAGGTTTTCTCTAAGATCACGTGAGTCATACTCGGTGTGAGAAACAAGAGGTAATAACAACCTTAACGTTGTACAGTTTAATGTCATGTAGGACATATTCAGGGACTATGCAGTTTAAAGTCTTGCAGTTTGGACTATTGGTGTTGCACAGTTTAGTGTCATGTAGCAGGGACAAAATAACAGTTTAATGTTACGTAGGACATATCAAGGACATTCTGTACAGTTTAGCGTCATGTAGTTAGGACGATGGGGACAATACAGTTTAACGTTATATTGGACGAAAGGGGGATTGTGCAGTTTATTGTCATGCAGTAAGGAAAAAAGATTGTACCATTTTAACGTCATGTCGGACGAAAGTGCGAATAGTTTAAGGTCATATGCATGGACCGTGAATGGTGCAGTTTAATGTCATACTAGAACTTTGAGATTATATAGTGTAACGTCTTTTTGGACGTAAGGGACTTCTATACAGTTTAGCGTCATGTAGTTAGGACGTCATAGTTTAACGTCTTGCTGGACGTAAGGGATTTCCAAATAGTTTATGGTCATATACATGGACCAGGGATGATGCAGTTTAAGGTCATGCTGGACGGTTTAGGGAACTTTTTCACAGTTTAATGTCGTGTGGGATGAAGTTGTAGTTTAAAGTCATACTGGACCATTGTTGTATAGTTTAACATCATATAGCAAGGACGAACTGGTGCAGCACAGTTTAGTGTCATGTTGCAGGGCCATCTTCTTTTCTACAGTTTAATTTCATTTAGGACAATTCAAGTAACTGTTACAGTTTAACGTCATGTTGTACAATAGAACATTTATACACTTTAATATCATGTTGGACGATAGATCATGGCTGTACAGTTTAAAGTCATGTAGCTAGGACTAAGGTGAACCAATATGAGGATATCAGTTCTGGGGACTTTTTACAGTTTATTGTCATGTTGGACGATGAAAGTGCCACACAGTTTAATGTCATGTTGCTAGGACACAATATAGTTTAATGTCATCTCGGACAAAATATAGGAACTTCTGTACAGTTTAATGTCATGTAGATAGGACATAATACAGTTTAGTGTCATGTAGGACATAATACAATTTAGTGTCATGTAGGACATAATACCGTTTAGTGTCATGTAGGACATAATACAGTTTAGTGTCATGTAGGACATAATACAGTTTAGTGTCATGTATGACATAATACAGTTTAGTGTCATGTAGGACATAATACAGTTTAGTGTCATGTAGGACATAATACAGTTTAGTGTCATGTAGGACATAATACAGTTTAGTGTCATGTAGGACATAATATAGTTTAATTTCATCTCAGACATAATATAGTTTAATTTCATCTCGGACATAATACAGTTTAGTGTCATGTAGGACAAATCATGAACCAATGTGATTGTTTTGGATCTGGGAACAATATTTTCTGTTTATACAAAATACTTCTTCAGAAATCTGGCATTAGTTGGAGTCGTGATGTGCTCTCCATCCATTGAGATTAGAGAATACGCTCCATTGGAGTAGACCTTATGTATTGAATAAGGTCCTTCCCATTTTGGTTCAATCTTGGGAGGCTTCTTTCCTGGTATCATTGGTGCTCTGAGAACCAATACCAATTCTCCCTGAATGAATGAATGAAGACGAACTTTTTTTGTTAAAAGCTTGTGTTATTTGATTCTGATAGATTTGCAAGTGGTGCAAAGTGCACAATCTTTTCCCATCTAACTGTTCCAATTCATTCAACCGCTTTTGGGATTTCTCAGCTGTAGATAACTGATCACAAATGGCTATTCTGAGTGAAGGCAATTGAACTTCGATTGGCAAGACTGCTTCTGTTCCATATACAAATGAATATGGAGTTGACCGCGTTGCATTGCGAGTGGTAGTCCTATAAGCCCATAAAGCATGAAAGAGTTTATCAGGCCATGACCTCTTATCTTTATCCACCATCTTTTGCAGTATATTTGAAAGCGTCTTGTTGAAGGCTTCTATCTGGCCATTAGCCGCCGCATGATATCGAGATGAAAGGTTGGACTTAATGTTGTATTCTTGATACAATTTCTTTACCTCAGAAGAACAGAAGTTGGTGCCGTTGTCCGTCAATATGGTATGAGGGACACCAAATCTAGTAATGATGTTAGACTTGATGAAGCTAACAATGCATTTAGAACTGACTTCTTTGAGAGGTACTTCCTCTTCCCATTTGGAAAAAAAATCAGTAGTAGTAAGAATGTACTTAAATTGCTTGGTCGTAGCTGAAGGGTAAGGTCCCACCACATCCATTCCCCATGTGGAAAATGGCCATGATTATTAAGCTGTATGAAGCAACTCTAGAGGTTTATGAATGAAGTTGTCATATACTTGGCATGAATGACACTTCTTTGTGAAATTAACACAATCTTGTATCATTGAAGGCCAAAAGTATCCAAGCCATCGAATTTGATCAGACAGTCTATGTCCAGACTGGTGGGCACCACAGACTCCTGCATGCACTTCTTTTATGACAGCCATTGTCTCTTCACCATCAATACATCTGAAGAGAACTCCATCAAAACCACGTTTGTAGAGAATTTTCTCGAGGTGGTTTGGGCTATCATAAAGAGTAAAATTGACCACACGTCGCTGGATTTGTTCTTTCTCGGCTCTATCAGGTGGAAGTGTTCCATTTTGAAGGTATTCCCTGATAGGTGACATCCATCCTGTAGTATGACCATACGGTTCAGGAATGGGACTAATTTCATTAATTTCCTCTGTTCTGACTTGAACATAAGGTGAAATTGCACGACGGTGGGCAATACAGATGGTTGTGTTGTCCCGATTTGGATCTGGTAAAGCTGTGGCTATATTAGCCAGTGCATCAGCTTGAGAATTTTGTGATCTTGGGACATAAGAAAATGTCGGTTCTGAAGGGAATTCCGACATTAACTCTCTGACGTAATCATACAAAGGGATTAATTCTTCTTTTCTGATGGCATAATACCCATTGACTTGTTTGATTACCAGGTCTGAATCACCTTTCACCTTTAAGTGATTCACTTGTTCTTGAAGCACTAACTCCAAGCCTGTAATGAGAGCTTGGTATTCAGCTTCATTATTGGTACCACCTTCCCACAACAAAAAGGAATAAGGTAACACTGCCTTATCTGGAGAAATGAGCACAATTCCATAACCAACTTTGTTGAATTTTGGATTTTCCATTTTCTTCCCTGTTGGACTTCTAGAAGCACCATCAAAATACATTTCCCATGTTTGAGGACTCTCTTGAATAGAGAAAACTTCCTCATCAGAGAGTTCGATATCTGAATACGTGTCTTACACTGAAGGATGTTCAGCCAGGAAATCAGCCAGAGCTTGGCCCTTAATTGCCTTTTGAGACACATACTGAATGTCGAACTACTGTAGAATAACCGCCCACCTTGCCAGACGTCCTGTAAGCATTGGACGACTAAGGATGAATTTGAGCGGATTATTACGAGATACCAATTGGACCTCATGATTTTGCAGGTAGTGTCTCAGTTTCTGAACTGCAAAGATTAATTCTAGGAAGCACTTTTCAATACATGAATACCGGGTTTCTGCTTCAATCATAGTTCTACTGAGATAGTAGAGACTATTTTCATTCCCAGCATCATTCTTTTGAGCGAGAAAGGCACCCAATGATCGCTCTAAAGCTGTAACATAGAGGATATGCGGTCTACCCTCAACAGGTGGCATGAGTACTGGTGGACTCAAGAGGTATCTCGTGAGAATATCAAATGCTTCTTGACATTCTTCAGTCCACTGGTAAGTGACTCCTTTCTTCAATAATTTGGTAAAGGGTAATCTTCTGCCTGCCAAATTGGCGATGAAACGCCGAATATAGGCTAAGTGTCCTTGAAGTCCTCTTAATTCATTCAAATTCTGAGGAGGTGACATACAATGGATTGATTTGGTCTTCTCAGGATCGACTTCAATACCACAATGGTGTACAAAAAAGCCGAGGAATTTTCCTGAGGTTACCCCAAAAGCACATTTTAAGGGGTTCATCTTCAAATTATGTTGTCGAAGCTTGTGGAATATGACTTCCAAATCAGCCAAGTGATTAGAACGTTGTTTGGATTTAACCACCAAATCATCTACATAGAATTCAACAAACTTCCCTAAAAGAGGTTTGAAGATACGATGCCTGGCACGTTGATATGTTGCACCTGCTTTCTTTAAACCAAAGGGCATCACCCGGTAACAAAACACACCTTGAGGATCTCTGAAGGCTATATATTCCTCATCTTCTGGGGCCATTCAGATCTGATTATATCCGGAATATCCATCCATGAAAGGAAGTACTTCATAGCCAGCCGTCACATCAATTAAGAGTTCTGTAATCGGAACTGGGAAATCATCTTTAGGACAAAACTGATTAAGATCTCTGAAATCGATGCAAACCCTAATTTGTCCGTTCTTCTTCTTTAAAGGGACAATATTAGCCAACCACTTGGGATATTGAACTTCTCTGACGAAGTTGGCTTTGATCAGCTTATCCACTTCAGCTTCAATTTTGGAAGCATAGGTTGGGTGTGTTCTTCTTGCGGCTTGCTTAAAACCTCGATGTTCTTTTGGTAAACCCAAATGATGAGTAGCAACATCAGGATCAAGCCCATGCATTTCTGTATAATTCCAAGGAAAAATATCTTTATTTTTCTTTAGAAAAGAAATATACATATCTTGCTCTTCAAGGGTCATGGCCGCACTAATTAATGTGGGGCGTGGATCTTTCTCTGTACCCAGATTTACTTCTCTGAGTTCATCCACAGTGGTAGAGATACCCTCTTCAAATGCTGGAGGAGAATCTCTAAGATCTTCCGCTTCCTCTTCATCATGTGTTATTTCTTCCATTTCTATTTGCAAAGTAGATGAAAAAACGAAATTCTCATGATCATAAGAGATGTCAAAATTTTAACATTTTGAAGGAGAAGCTTCCATTTCCGACCCTATTGATGATAAAGGGTCTTCTTTGGGAAATAAAGAGGAGATGATGGATTGAGAATCGACATCATTATTCACCTCTGGTGTTTCTATAACTTCTTCTGGCCTGATTGTCGAAGTATAGACTTGTTGGACTTCAGCAGATGAAATGAAAACGTCACCGCTTATGCTATCATCACTGCTTGGTAGGTTACCAATTTCTCCCATGTTGTCTGGCTCGATCGCCGTAATTGACATTATGGATCCTTCCATAAGAGTATTTTGATTTGGGCCTATTTTGTCAATTTGACTGATAGGTAACACATAATCTGTACTCACATGTGAAAATGGATTTATTGGAATTTTCTCCAAACCATATGGAGCATTAACTTTGGTAATTTCCTTCATTGTAGATTTTTTTATTCCCTTCATGTGATAAAATTCCGGCTCAATGTATTGAGACTCACATGTCTTGAACGGGGCCTTATCACCATACAATGTTCCAACTTGACCATCGAAACAGTATTTGAGACATTGATGGTATGATGAAGGAATAGCTGCATGTTGATGTAGCCAGGGACTTCCAAGCAAGATATTGAAAGCTGAGTCTTGATCAACAATCATGAAATACGAATTGGAAACAAGATCTCCAAACTGAGTTCTAAGTGTAACTTCTCCCAGTGGTTCTTGTTCATTTTTATCATATCCTTGTAACATCATGGTAGAAGGAGATAAATCAAATTCCGTGAGGCCCAATCGACGAAGTGTACGAATGAGCATGAGGTTGACTCCTGAACCATTGTCAATAAAAGCTCTTCGAACATCTACACCATTGACTTTACTAGATAAGTACAAAGGTTTTATGTGCCCATGCACAAAATCATCTTCATCTTTATCAGTAAAAGATATCACTGCATGGCATTCTGCAGGATTATTATTTATGTGATAGCTTTCAGCTGTAGCAATTTCAGCTTCAAACTCTTGAGGACATGACAAAGCTTCGATGAGTGCTTCCTGAAGATCTTTTGACAGATTCAAATCATCCAAAAATGATAACTTGGCTGGTACTTGGGCCAAGTGTTTCAATATATCATACTTTTGATCTAGAGGTCTGCGTTTCCCAATAGGAATATGCAGTTTAGCAGGTACCTTGGAAGCTGATGCTTTGGAAGCTGATGCATCTTGTATTGAAGTTGGCAACATCCTTGGTTTTGAAAGATTAAACTGATTAGATCCATTTACTTGCTGAGATAAAGAAGATGGAACCTTTAATCGGTCTTCCAAAATAACTGTTCCAAAACTGAGATGGCCATTGGCAGAAGAACTTGCTTGTTCTTTTTGAGATCGCTGAAGGGCTCTACCATGAGTTTCTGCTGCATATACAGTGCTAGCAGGGGTAAAATTAGAGTAGTGGCTTCGGAAAGATCCATGTCTTCCCCTGTATCCTGAACCTCTAGAACTTCCTCGGATTCCCTTATTTGATACAGGGAATTCAGGCTCATCAAGACTGGAATATGGATCTGTTAATTGAATCATGTTAACAGAACCAAAGATTAACTCTTCGTTTGATAAAGACTCTGCCTGGTTAGCCTGTTTAGGCTGTGCCGTTTGATGGGACGGTGCCCGTGGCTCTGAAGTAGATGGCATGAAATTTGCCAGAGTCAAAGACAATTTAGGCTTTGATACATACTCATCTTCTCCTGATTCCTCTTTCTTCTTTGAATTGCGCTTCCCTTTTGAGGATTTGTCTTTTGATGGAGGCTTTACTGCAGCTTTTGTAGGAGACACAATTGGCTTCTTTAATTGTGTTTGAAAAATGGAATGGGTCTGATTGATTGTCTTTCTGACCGTCTAATCATCATATTTTTCCGCAGTTTTGCTTTTGACTTCCTGCCACTCGCCTCTTTCCTCTGGATCTCTAGCGGTAATACACGCTACATGAGCTGAAGAACCCTTCAATTTGACTTGTCCCAAGTCGACCATCTTTTGCAGGAGGTCTTTAAAGACAAAACACTCCTGGATGGGATGCCCCAACATTTGATGAAAGGGACAATAATTGGGACGGTCTTCATCTCCTTCCTTGTTTGGCCTCTTGGGCACTGGTAATTTAACCAAATTATTTTCCAGAGCTAAAATGAAGTAACCAGGAACTTTCTCACTTTGGAAAGAGTATGTTTTACTCTTAAAATCCTCAAATTGTTTTCGTCGTTGATCTCTTTGATCATTTGGACGAAACAGCCTTTGTTGTTGGCGTTCAGGAGGTGGAGCCCTTCGAGAAGATGAAGGTTTTGAAGTAGAAATAAGTACAGGTGCTTGTTTAAGCATAACTGTAGCAGTTTCCGCATTACCCATTCTCCTTCCTGGAGCTGATGGAATTATACGAGATTTAACCTTAGCCTGTATAAGGGAATCTTCAATCTGTTGAGCGATTGAAGTAAGGTCTCGAAACCCT
This sequence comes from Viscum album, assembly GCA_963277665.1. NCBI lineage: Eukaryota > Viridiplantae > Streptophyta > Magnoliopsida > Santalales > Viscaceae > Viscum > Viscum album. Next base: position 943,612,070 of record OY728121.1, on the reverse strand, counting down.
CCTGTGTATTTCACAGGGATCAATGGCATGCGTAATTCATCACGCAAATTTTCCACACAGATTGGCAACAATTCCTCCTGAGGGAGTGCTAAACTCAGGGAACACGTTAATCCCTTCCAACGAGCAATGAAATAAGAGACTCTTTCATTCTCCCTTTGCTTGCAGTTTGTAAGATCGAAAACTGTCGTTTTTGGCAAAGTTGAGCTAAACTGAAGAAGGAATTTTTGACGAAGATCCTCCCATCCGATGACTGACCGGGATTGCAAGCTTGTATACCAGACAAAAGCTGGTCCTTGCAAGGTTCACACGAAGCATCTGAGTTTCACTGCTTCTTGCTGCTCTGGAGATCCCATCATAGGATCACAACAAGACACGTAATGCGTCAAATGTTGTTCGGGGTCGCCTGATCCATTGAAAGTAGGGAAAACAGGGTTTCCAAAACTGGATGGAGGAGATATTGAATCTACCCATTCAGGGTAAACATTCTTTTCAGGTTGAACTTGCGCTTGTTTCCCTTCCATAGATTCTAACCGAGCTATTAATGACTCAATAGTAGTTATTAACTTTTGAGAAACATCAGGTTGAACTTGGTTTTGGGTAGATGCAATGAATGGAGCTTGGACAGACGTGGTGGTTGGTGCTGCAACTGATGGTAGTGCTGCCAACCGTTGTTGTGTTTGACCCGTAGGATTATACCTCTGAGGCTGTACTGGTAAAGGAGGATATTCCTGATCCATCTTAGTAGTTACAACAAATTCCTTCGGCTGTCGGACCTCAACATTCTTAAGAAGAAGACTACTCTGAAGTAGTTCTGCATTCAACCTTCTTAATTCTTTCATTTCTTCCTCCTGTTGTGCAAACCTTTGCTCTAATGAGAGCGATTGACCTCCTTCAGATGAAGGGTGAGAAGTAACCTGATTCTTTCCTTTCCCCTTATTGGATCATTTTCGGAGAGGGGGAAGTGGGTTACTTGAAGGAATACCCATATTTTGGGTAAGCCTTTGATTACGTGTGCACACACCTTCTTCATTTAGGTCTGTATGCGCAACTTCTTGAGCAGGAACCTCTTCGTCTGATCCCTCTGATTGAGCCTCATCTGGTGAATCAGTAGCAACGGCATTGATGACATTAATGGATGCATATTATGTGGAATCCTTTCTATCAGCATTTCTGTGATATTTTCTTCTTCCATGTCCATGATGAGACATGGAATTCCGTTGACTTGATCCCTCAGGAACTTCATGGAGAACCGTCACTTGGAGAGAATCTCCTGATAGCTTGGCTCTTCGTTCTTCTTGAGGCTTATTCCCTAATCGAGAGAATACTGACTTTCTCTGAGGGAGGGATTGATGATTTGAAAAAGTCCCCAGTCCGATGGACTGGGGATGTTCCTGCTGCTTCCGCTCAACTCCTCGAATCCCATTTGTTGACTCTGAGGGTTGGGTTAGAGAAGTCCCCAGTCTGACAAGCTGGGGTGTCTCTTGACATGCTATGTCTGAGATCTTCTTAAAATCTCTCTTGATCTTGTGAATATTAGTTCAGAAATTAGCTGGATGCATTAACCTGTATCCACTTTTATCACCTGGTTCAACAGACTGTTGGATGATTTCCGAAACTTCTGTCATTTGATGACGTGTTTGCTCCAGATGAGAGGCTTGTGCAATATTCTCGCCTGCTTGATGTAGGAGCAATTCAACAACTTGTTCTCTATATACTTGATTTTGAGAGGAACTAGTTGAAGCATGTTCTTGAGCAAGCTTTTGATTATGAACAAAGCCCATTGACTGTGGCCGACCATGGGAAATAACATTGCATGAGACCATTTTCGGCGGGCTTTGCTGTCTGGAAAGCACTGTGAAATGTAGTGTTCCGTGAACACCCCATCCTCTGATATGAACATCAGATGGAGCATTGGCAATTAACTGACGCAATTTTCTTAGTGCACAAAGGCATGAACGTTGAAGGGTTCTCTGTTGCTTTTCAGCCTTTGGATACCGAGAGACTGATAGAGATGCCAAATCAATCTGGCGTTGTAACCCTTCTATTATCTTAATATGATTTTCATAATCACCCGTAAGATAATACTTTCTTCTTCAATTGACAAAGAGTATTTCATATGTTGAGACGAATATCATGGATTCCATCATCCGTCAACATCTTTGGAATGTCGTACTGGGAGTCAGCCAAAGGCAAAAACATGACTGGTACTTCACCTTTTGCCAGTTTTTTTCTCATGTTCATCATTTCCTCTGTATCATTAAATGAATATTCTTCTACCTGTTTGGACCAGAGCTGGTGATTCCTTGTTGCTTCACTAGGTTCAACAAGGTTGGTAGAGAGTCTGCTATTCATGCTGGAAGATGAATGACCTGGGGATGGTTCAGAGAATAACCTGAAGCCCAGGCTATCCTTTGATGGAGAAAGAGTTTCACCTGCCGATAGTAAAGCATCAGACATGACTGGCTTCACGTTATCAAGTGCCTCAAGATAAGAGGGCTTTCTCGGCACTACATTGCCTTCTGAAGAATTTTCGAGACAACGTGAATCACTACTGCGGAGGGGAATTTCGCAGCGAAGATCATCACACTGAGGAGGACCGTCATGATGGGTTACAGCAAAAGATGAAATCTCTTGCTCCTTGGTCTTCTAACCACACAGAGGGTTCCTGTGGCTCTCATCTGAAGAAGAAACTTCAAGATTGACCGAACTTTCATGAAGCAATCCTTCATGAGGAAGTTTCTGTTGAAGACCTTCAAAATTAATGTTCCGGTTATTGGGAACTGAGGGACTAGAATCTTGAATTCCGACAGATAAATGTCTGAGGGCTTCAAGAACACCAGCATCGAGAAAGGCCTTGTTGCAGATTGGCCTTTGATCTCCTGACTGTGCTGGGCGGATCTTTTTCTTAGATGCCTTCTTACTCACATTAGAAACCACTTGTTGACGAAAGTGGTTACTCTGAGCAGGTGTATGTGCATGATCAGGAAAGATGGTGAGGTTAGGCTGACGATCTCCACTCAAATCAGGTGTATGTGCCTGACTTGGTAGTCCTAATGATATGGGGGAGTATGACCCATAACCCTCTTGGACTGGAACAGATGTGTGTGTCTGTTCCGGAGTGAATCTTTGATGTGTCACTCCACTGCTAGGGATAGATTTATGTGTCTGTCCCTGTGATGATGCTGAAGTTGTTATGATATCCTGGCAAGCATCCAGAATATGAGCAGGAATTTGCTTCTGCTCTTTCACCATCGAAAAAATTTGTTTGGTGACTTCTGCCGCCGGAATGGGGATATACGTCCATTCCGGGCTTGGAGTAGGTGTATGTGCCTTCTCCTATCCTCCTTTTCCTGTCAGTGAATCCTGACAGTACTCAAGTGTGGTGGCAGGGAATTGAGTCTGCCTCCAGTTTGTCGTAGGGGCTTTCCGACTGACTTCTCCGTGCGCTACCAAGCGAGACTATTGGTAGGCTTGACTAGTATTAGCAGGTGTATGTGCCTACTGATTACACTTCGCCAAACGCAGTTGACGAGATCCATCATATGTAGTCAGACGAGCCTGCTGACTAACTGGTGATGTATAAGCAGGTGCATGTTCCTACCTATGGTACTCCGCCGGAATTGCCTGGCGGGATTGGCGTGATGCTGCCAGACGAGTCTGCTGGACAACGGAATTAAAATGGACAGGTGTGTATGCCTGCTCGTTGTTTGCCACCAAGTTAGGTTGGTGGACTTCTCCGGAGATGGCAGGGATGACAACCTGCCCATTGTTAACCGGATTCCGTCTCTGGCGGTTCATCTTGCCTGCTCGGGTTCGAGGAACCTGAGTTGAATGCCTGGAGTCGGTACCCTCATCATGTTGAGGGCGCACTACCGCACGAGTCTGGCAGTGATTGTTGATGGGATCCCTCGAGAAGGACTCCTGTCTTTTTGAATTACGGCCCTGCGGGACCTGCTCATTCACTTCCTCAGAGTAAGGGAATGAATGGAAATTGTGTTCCGGGGATAACGACCCGAAACGGTTAGAGACGGTAGTCAGCACCGCCTGCTTCTTGATCGCTGGCCGCCGTTGTCCGGACGACCAGGTAGAGTTGTTAACTTGGAGGGCTTGACGAGCGGCCTCCAGAGTTGGGATAGTACCGTTGCGATGGTACTCCTTAACCAGTGCATTAGAAACCCAGCGTTGAAGATGCTAAGTTGGTGATGTCATCCTCAGAGCGGATGACGTTCCAGCAGGAGTAGCAGCATTGGTTTTCACAGCAGCAGACCTCACAGTAGAGGTGTTCACAGCAGCAGTATTCACAGGGGTGAATTTAAGGAAAGCCATTTTGCAGAAGATCTTGAAAAAAGAGTGCCTATTCCATATAACAGACAAAATCAAGATGAATCCGGCCACTGCCTCTTTTGGATGAGCACATGTCAATGATTGATTTGTTGGCCCAAGGGGCCTATCAAATAAGAATAACATCACTTTAACTTGGTTAAGGATTCACATCGGGTTCACCATTTTTGTTTCGCAAGGATTTTGGGGATGACCTCCTGGACGGGAGATTCAAACATTCCGATCGGTTTCTAGCGGGTTTGTTCGTAGAACCGGAAACATCAAATGATTCCACATCCGTTTGGACCTACTTTCCAAAGGCATGCGCTCATTAGCTTGTGGACTAACGAGGCTTAGGAATTTGCATTGGTCGAGAGGATGGGAGGTCGGACTCATCACACCTTTTTGAGGGGAATTATTGTCTACACCGGGACTCTCTTTATAGATTTAAGTTATGTTCGTGAATCCTTATTACATTACCAAGTATAAAATGTGCTTTCCTTTAGTTTTAACAATCAATTATTAAATATGCAAGAAATATAGAGAATCTTTTATATGTATTCGAGGTTCTTCATCAATAGAGAATCATCTATATCTGTTTAGAGATTCTTGGTCAATGGTATCCTTCAAAACATTTATATAAAAGTCTCTTGGTCATTATGATGACCAGGCTGGTTTTAAAGCCACTCAGTGGGGCACTTGAAGTTTATCATCATTCAGAAGGACATGGATTATTTCAAAGTTGGGATCGAACCCATAAATGGGCTACCTACATATCCTTTGTTTTTGGAAAATGAATCAGAACCCACGTAGTTCGAGTAATGGAGTATGATGTTTATGATTGATGGCTCAAAGAAGAATTTTATAATTACTTTTACACTATGAGCTCACGTGAGTCATGATCGGTGTGAGAAACAAGAGGTATTGGTAAAAATTAGGCAATTGTTCCATGAAAGATGCAATCATGAGAAATTGTTTGGGGCTTATGTATGTATGACTGCCCAAATAGATGAAGGTTTAGGATTTACTTTTTAGGGAGAAAATCCATGAACAGGGTCCATAAAGGTATATGTGCTTCATGGAGATTTGAATACTCTAATCTTGGGGCTTACTCCTAAGGAGGATGCCCAAGTTAGGAGGGGACTTATGATTGGGTTTTACTCCTAAGAAGGATGCCCAAAATTATGACTGGGACTTATTCCTGAAAAGGAGGCCCAGGTTAGGGGACTTGGGGATTACTCCTGAAAAGGAAGCCCAAGATTATGACTGAGTCTTATTCCTGAAAAAGAGACATAGGTTAGGGATTAAGGTTTGGGGCTTACTCCTGAGAAGGATGCCCACATTTGAGATTGGGGCTTACTCCTGAGGAGGATGCCCAGTATTTGAGATTGGGGCTTACTCCTGAAGAGGATGCCCAAGTTTGGGAATTTTAAGAATTTGGGGCTTACTCCTGAGGAAGATGCCTAGATTAGAGGATTTATAACTGGGGATTATTCCTGAAAAGGAGACCCATGTTAAGGATTCTCTCATCTTAAAGGATGAGGTTGAATGAATGAACTCTCAATCTTTGGTGAGATAATGATGTATAAATCATTAGGTTTTGAGAGATATTCCACCAAATTCCTTTCAGATAAGGAAGTCAAATCAATAAATCATGCCATAAATGGCTTTGAAGAGTATCTTGAAGACTGAATCTTGAATAGGAAAGGTGAAATGGCTTAATAGGGGTAAAATGGGCAAGATGGGCACCCGAAAAGGCAGGGGCGCGCAAGTCTTGCGTGGGCGCGCAAGTATTGGTCGCGCAAGTATACCTGTGCGAGACATGGTGTACTTGCGCGATTTTCAACCAGCATTGAAATACTTGAGCGACTCTTTTTAAACCCTTTAGAATCCTCTTGAGGTTCTTCCAGATAAGGGATGCGCAAATTCTATTGAAGGAATAAGGCGGCGCGCAAGTGTGACCAGTTCCCTTAAGGGCTGGCCATTCAGGCGCGCAAGTGTTGATGAGTTTCAACACTTAGGCCTTCCTCCCTCTCTTTAGATCTTCCGTTCTAGGTAAGAAATTACCTTAGAAGTGTTCCTGAAGCTTTGAGAAGAGACTTGGGCGTCGGGAGCTTCAATCTGAGTTTCTGGAAAAAGATCCTCCCGAATGGGGGGCCCACAGGGTCTATTTATAGGCAGGAGAAGACCCCGGGCGGTTACCGGGCAGTTACCACTTCGGTCGCGCAGGTCACTTGCGCGACCAAGGGCGTCGCGCAGGTGTACATGCGCGACAGTGATATAACTTGTGCTGTGCAGTTGCTGTTGATCCTTTGTTCATGCCTTTGTCGATTTTTGATGTTTTCTTCAAAGGATGAATCACTTTGAGCTCAGATATTCCCCTTTTCCGATTTTTAGATTCTGTGACGAAAGGAGCGTCAACATAGAGACAATACCCCAACATAATAAAGAAAAACATGAAAGACTTGACATTAATGTAGAACTTTGAAAAATAAGAAAGGTGAACGAATCACTTAGAAATTCGGCAGCCTGACGGCGCCACTTAAAACTTCAAAATACTGAATTGAAGAGATCAAATAGGGTCTCTCATAATATGAACATAAAAGATCAGTATGATAGATATAGAGATCACAACCCAACATAATAAAAAGGAACATGAAAGACTTGACATGAATAATAGATATTGAAAACGAAAAGGGTGATAGAATCCCTTAAAAATTCGGTAGCCTAACGACACCACTTAAAACTTCAAAATACTGAATTGAAGGGATAAAATAGGGTATTTCATCATATGAACATAAGAGATAAGTATTATAGATATAGAGATCATACCCCAACATAATAAAATGGAACATTAAAGACATGACATGAAAAATAGATCTTGAAAACGAGAAGGGTGAAAGAATCCCTTAAAAATTCGGCAGCCAAATGGCGCCACTTATACATTCTTAAAATGAGTTGATGAGAGAAATAGGGGGTCTCTCATCATGTGAACATGAAAAGGGCAGTAAGGGGAATATAAAATATCATCCTCCAACATAAGAGCATGGAGCATAAAAGAAATGACATAAAAGATATTACTTGAAATGAAAGAGGGATGTAGGATCCCTTACCTTAAACGTAACTCTTAAAAATCAAAGGTTGGGACCTTGAGGGCTTGGGGGAACCTTGGGAGGACTTATTGGGTGGTAATGAGACCAGAGAATCTTTGGGGGAGAGTTGGGAGTGAAATATAATGGATTAAAGGGTGGGTAATTATAGGGAAGTTGAGGTGATACTTTAATAATTTCAAGGGACACCTCACAAGTGGTTTTCTCAAAACCATGGGCTCTCCCATGGTATTTCCCTTGGAGCTAGGACACATGGGGCCCCCGATACAATAATTCATCACCTTTTGTCAGACAACCCTTATAATATCTCATGAAATCATCACGACATAGTTATGATGTCATTAAACATACCGAAACCCTGAAACTGCATTTTTACTATACACTGAAAATTCAACCATTTCAGAAAAATCCCAAAAAATCACCTTAACATAATATCAATGATCTGAATTCAAAAATGAACTCCATTTTATAAAAATAATTTTCTAAATAATTTTAATTGAATTTTAAAAAAAAACACAATTCACCGAAAATTCATTTTTTTCAGAAAAATCCCCAAAAATTACCTTAACATAATATCGATGCTTGGAATTCAAAAATGAACATAATTTTATAAAAATAATTTTCAAAATATTTTAAATTTAATTTTTAATTAAAAAACATTATTCACCTGAAAAAACTAATGTAAAGACCTAGAAATTTCAATGAATTTTTTTTCTTAATTTCTTTGGGATTTTACAAGAATGCAGTTTCTGACGGCACCTGATTCTGAGGCCCGGTGTGCCCGGAATCAATTTCTGAAGTTTGGGTCGTGTACGTTCAGTGAACGAACGGGTGGGTTTTTCAAACATTTGAACCGGTGCTCGGAATCGAAATCTGAGGGCACCGATGGAACCGCAGCGCCGGTAATTTCTTAGGAGAACCTTTTCTAAAGGTATGTTTACTCAGGAAGAGTTGTTAAATTTTTTGTTTTAGTGAGGAATAAATAAAATTATATTACAAATTATATTTATTTTCCGCTAGGTAGTTTTATCCTAAGGGAGTTGGGGGTGGGACCCACATGTTTTTAACTAACCATGATTGAATACATGAAAGGTGGGGCCCACACGAGCCCCAACCTTTCACATCCCTATAACTCTCCTTTAACCCCCATTTAATCTCCCCTTCTTTAACTCTTGAACAACTCCCCATTTTTAATGAATACTCTTCTCCTTCCACTCCCCCTCTTAAGTGCATGCCAACACTTTTTAATTAATGAGTTCAACCTCTTCAATTAATTAAGTTATTTGAATTTCGAATGGCATGGGTGAATAAAAAATAATGGCTTTGCTATTATTTTTAGGGGCTTACGTTGTGTTGAAGGGTTTGGGGTGAGAGGGCTTGGGGGAAATAGTGTAGGGTGTTCTTCTCACAACGAAGAACACCAACCTTCCGATGAAGAACGCCTCGTCGAAGAAGAACGCCTCTGACGAAAAATGCGAAGACACCGATGACGTGCCTTCTCTTCTTCTTCCTCCGCGTCAAGGGAGGATACACCACCACGGGGAACGTCACCATCGATGACGACTCTTCCACCGATGACAATGGAATCGGCACCGATCTTCCGTGACGACCAATCATCACGACGATTGCCTCTTTTCGCGGCACGACAACATGTGACGTTTTTTCGAGGTAGTGGATTATTTCTGTATTGTTCATGTTTACTTTCGTCACTGGTTATCAACTTTTTTTTGAGCCGTCTGATATCGCAATAATGAGAGGAGGTCGGACTGCACGAACACGACCGACTCTCCTCCCCCTTGTTGTTGATTATTTTGCGGCTCGAACGAAGGCGGTGCGGTGCAACGGCACCGCGCGGAATCATGGGGAAATACGGCAAGGATGCGCAGCGCCGTCACGCTACGCTGTTGAGGCCGAACGAAACCGCGGCCGGAGTCGGGGCCGCGTAGGAAATTTGAAGACTCCTCTAATTGATTTTTTTGCATGGATTGATGGACGACGACAAACGGGGCCGAAAAGGCATTTTGAAGCCTTCGCATTGAAGTTCGGGTCTCGGGAGGACTGTTGGTGAAGGCGGCGACCAAAACGGACCACTGGAGCACGTCCGGTGGTCCGCGGAAGGCGGCGGCGGCGTGCCGCAGGAATGGACACGCCGCGGCTGCGGGCCGATTCGGAACCGCGTAGCCGTTCCGGTGGTTGAGCGGCACAACTTATTGTCGCGCCGGTTACATCGACCGCTGGGGGTTGTAACCTCCCCACCCCCTCGCACACGCTGGCCATGCGGGCGCCGCGCCGCGCCAGCGCCAGCGCCAGGCCGGGCCGGGTCACACCCAGTTGGGCCGGACCCGGACCCGGGTCGGGTCGACCCGGTTCGGGCCGACCCAGGGTGTCCCGGGCCTGGTTAGACCGGGCACGAACCCCCTATGTTCAGGCAGTTTCCATTAAAACACAAATAACATGGGCTACAGACCTCCTATCGACGCACCATTAGTTAAGATTCGATCCTTGGATCGAAAAAGTCGTTTCGGTATATTACACTCAAGGTTTCGAAAAACTTTTGGTTCAGCCGGGTTTGTTCGCACACGAAACCAACCGGGCCCTCGGAGCAGAAACACTTATAACTTGAGCTTCGGTCATCTGATTAACGTACCGTCAACATTGTTGGATTTCTTTTGATGAGACAGATCTTTTGGAATACATCGCCTGAATTTTGGTTGCAGTTGGATAGTGGCCGGGTTGGATTGTACCCGAAATCCAACCGGGCCCCTGGAACGGAAAAGCTGATAACTTTCAGACCAGACGTCTGTTTGAAGAACCGTCAGTGGCATTTGTGAGAACATTGAGAAACGGTCCCTATGAGAATAACCTATGAGAGTTCGGGGTACAGCTGAGATACGGCCGGGTTGGTTCGCACACGAAACCAACCGTGCCCCTGGGACAAAAATGCTAGTAACTCACAGACCGGGCGTCCGACTGACGCGCCATCTGTTGCGTTGATACCCCTATAACGAGGCAGATCTTTGAGATACATATTCATGGGACTTTGTGATACTTTGAGTATCGACCAGTAGCTCGTGGAACATATCCTCCCAGTGACGAGCTAGCATAATGCAGAGACCTAGTAGCTGGCTGAGACTTGACGACTGTTGATCTATCGTCTCGGTGTGTTTTGGATAGCCCAGTGGGAAGCGCTTGGTTGTAGCGGCAGACCCACGTCGGAGGAGCGCTTGGTTGTAGTGACAGTCCCGCGGTACTCAACAGAAGGAGTACCTATGGAGGCTATGGGTGGGGTCGCTTTGTTGTAGCAGCAGACCCATAGCGGAGGAGCGCTTGGTTGTAGCGGCAGACCCACTGTACTCAACAGAAGGAGTACCTCTGGAGCCTATGAGGGGGACCGCTTGGTTGTAGTGACAGACCCATGATGGGAAGCACTTGGTTGTAGCAGCAGGCCCACAGTACTCGACTGGTGGAGTACTACAACAGTCCAATGTTAGTGGGGCGTGCTTGGTTGTAGAGGTAGACCCACTGTACTCAACAGAGGAGGAGTTCTCCAGTAGTCGTGGTTTTGACTTCATGATTAAATCCTGGTTTGAGCTGAGTCTATAATATTTGTGTTTCCTCATGATTGAGATGGGTCACTTTATAACTTAGTTATATGTATGGGCATATACCTGGGTAGTGATTATCAGTTGATTTCATAATCTTTGTGTTTCCAAATGATTTAGATGGGTTATTTGATAACATGGGTATATGTATGGGCATATACCTAAGTAGAGGTTATCTGCTGAGATATTCCTTGTGGTTATCCTTGTTGGATTTAGTGAGACCTTTAGGGTCTCGAGGTCCCTACTGAGTATCGTTATACTCACCCCTCCATGGGCTATTCCCACACCTCGTTGTGCTGGTTGCAGATGACGGCCAGCACAAGAAGAGGCCGAGTGTTCGAGGACTGGACGGTACCCGAAGGTGGACCTCACGATGAGACAGTATCCGGTGGTGGACTTCATGACGAGGCGACACTCGGAGGAGGTTGACGGGCGAGAGCATTGTGGAGGCTATATGTACCTACCCTTCAGGTAGGATCCTTGGTGGAAGATCCATGAGCTGCTCTATCTGTACCTACCCTTTAGGTAGGATCCTGGGTGGATGATCCAGGAGCTTCTTGTCACCTTCCGGATATTTTATCTTTTTCCTTGTACTTTACAATTGGGCTTGTATTTCCAACCCCTTTACTTTTAGTACAACTTGTTTCAGTTTTACGTAGTTTTTTACATCCGCTTGTACTCTATGGTGTTTTGTTTAATTTTATAAAGGAAATTCCTTCCCATTTATCGGGATTTACCCCTTTGGTGCTAGTCGCTAGCCCCTGGCCTATGGAAGGCTGGCTTGGGGTAGTCACAGCATGGGCCCCGAGGACGGGTCGTGAAAAATTGTTATCGGAGAATTCAGTTCTACTGTAGAACTTATAACTCTGATATTTTCTTTTATGTGAAGCAATAGTTTTAAGGGTACCGAGTGTGGTCTTCAGTTCAGGGAGTCCAGTGTTGGTGCGGCGGCCGACGTATCCGTACACCAGGACCCTGACTACTAATTTCCGACTTTGATCACGAAAACAATGATTGTGTGTCTGTTTCCAAAAGTTTTATAGTCAGCTCAAACCAGGTCATCTCACTAGGTAAAAAAACTTTGACCATGTCACATCTGTTCAGGATGTCTCCACGCAGACAGAGAGTTGAAGTTCCGAGAGAGTACTCGAAGACGGCTCACCGAACGATGAGGCTCTAGTTCATGGGCTTTTTTACTATGTTGACACCCTCAAGTGGTGTACCAGCAGCACCACCACCTGTTGGGAAGCAGATGCCCCCAGCGAAACTAGTGAACTGTGCACGCTGGCAGAGCGCGTTGCATGAGTTCCAGCAGCAGCGACCACCGATGTTACGAGGCGAGGAAGATTCCAAGATAGTAGAGGACTGGCTGGAGGCGATTGGAAGAGTTTTCTGCCTAGCTGAGACACCAGTGGAGTGGATGGTAGAATTTTATACTAGTGTTTTCCAGTGAATGACCATGATGATGGTCCACATAGTGATGAGGATTCGGTACGTGGACCGATGCTTGAGATAGTGCCTTCAGGTAGTCTGTCATCTATACATCACTACCTGTTGGTCAACAGTTACAATTGGCAGTACCAGTAAGTGACACATGTAGGATTACTGCCTTACACGTGTACCAACAAAAGATAACATCAAGACCTGAGGCGGCCCGACTCACATGCTGCTGAGGACTGGCTTGAGGAGGTGGCTGAGAGTTTTCTAGAGCTTATACAGCTTCGGCAGGACGACTTGTCGGTAGCTGAGAATTCATCGGTGCGTACCAAACCATTCCTGGTACTCGATGAATACGATTCGATTAGTGATATAGAGCTCGGACCTCTAAGCGTGTTGTGTTTCAGGACATTCGAGCCAACAACTTTTTCCTCTATGCATTCCTACTCACTTTAGGTTGCTAGAGAGAACCTTGAGGTTGAATGTTCTTTGGATGAACAAATATAGCTAGAGAACGTTAGAAGTTGGAACACAGCGAGCTAGTGCCAGTCGCAGAGACTTTGGCGTGAGAATGCTTCAAGAAGTGTAAATGTTTAGGACAGATGGGTTTGCAAAGCAGCAGACGTGGAGGCAGAGCTAGGAGAGCAGCATGAGGTGGTGTACATTTCAACATGTTACAATCACCCGCCTTTGTAGCCCCCGCCAGGCTCAGGGAGCTGGAGGGCAGGGGAAGAGAGTAGCTGCATGCGGTCAAGGAGTGTGACTGAAATGGCTCTAAGGATGATTCGAAGTGAGGAATTTGTCTTCTACTAGCTTCCGTAGCCACAGACATCGATACGAATCATCCCTTACATCTATGAATCTAGTCCCAGACCTAGAGTTTCCGGTTAAGCCGTTGACTTGACCCTCACGTGTGGAGATACCTTTGGGAGGAGACTCGATAGTCACACATACACTGATGGTGTGATCTGAACCTTGAGGAGAGAGTCTCGGTTGGGACCTCGTGGTGTCAGCATTGAGGCCTTATGAAGTTAGTTTGAGAATGGATTGGCAAATAATTGTTCATACTCAAATTGACGATATTGGGAAAATGTTGGGATGAGTTTTCCCTGTTCGGCGAAAAGGAAACCCCAGGAAGCACAGGATAAACTCGTGCATGGGAGGGTGTATCCAATCATTCTTGGGTCGGCCAACCTTACACTCGTGGAAGTAGGAGTTTTGAGTTTCAGTTCTAATCAGGAAAGGGAGACCTCTCGAGTTCGAGGATGGCGACCACATTCTTATACGGGTCTCACCTCGATGAGGTTTACGGAGATGTAGCCGAGGCGGCAAGATATATCTGAGGTTCAAAAAACTATTTTAGGTCCCCAACAGGGTAGGTGAGGTGGTTTACCGCTTCACCTTTCCACCTTAGTTGCACCGGGTGCATGAAATCTTCCACGTACCTCGGCTGAGGAGATACGTGCATGATCCTTCAATTATAATCGACCATGGTGAGTTGCATGTTTGTGATGTGGTGACTTTTTCAGAGTTCCATTAGATGTTGAGGATCAACAGGAGCGGGTCCTATGAGGACGGTCGATTCCTCTTGTGCACTTTCGTAGGCAATACGAGATCTTCCAGGTGAGCACATGGGAGCTGAAGGCTTAGATGCATGCTCAGTACCATTTTTTTGTATCCCTAGTTTGTGTTAAAGCTTTAGGGTGACGTAAATCCCTGAGGTGGTAGTATTGTATAGACCCGGAAATTTCAAGGAATTTTTTTTTCATAATTTATTTGGGATTTTACAAGAACGTAGTTTCTGAAGGCACCTAATTCTGAGGCCCGGTGTGCCCAGAATGAATTTCCGAAGTTTGGCTCAGGTACGTCCAGTGAACGAACGAGCGGGTTTTTCTAACTTTAGAACCGGTTCTCGGAATCGAAATCCGAGGGCACCGATGGAACCGCAACGCCTGTAATTTTGTGGGAGCACCTTTTCGGTTGGTGCGTTTTCTCAGGAAGAGTTGTTAATTTTTTTGTTTTAGTGAGTAATAAATAAAATTTTATTACAAATTTTATTTATTTTCCACTAGGTAGTTTTATCCTAAGGGATATGGGGGTGGTACCCGCATGTTGTCAACCAACCTTGAGTGGATACTTGAAAGGTGGGGCCCACAGGAGACCCAACCTTTCAAAATCCTATAACTCTCCTTTAACCCCCATTTGATCTCCCCTTCTTTAACTCTTGAACAACTCCCCCTTTTTAATGAAGACAATTCTCCTTCCACTCCCCCTCTTAAGTGATGCCAACACTTTTTAATTAATGAGTTCAACCACTTCAATTAATTAAGTTATTTGAATTTCGAATGGCATGGGTGAATAAAATATAATGGATTTCCTATTATTTTTGGGGGCTTCCATTGTGTTGAAGGGTTTGGGGTGAGAGAGCTTGGGAGAAATAGTGTAGGGTGTTCTTCTCACAACGAAGAACGCCAACCTTCCGACGAAGAACGCCTCTTCGACGAAGAACGCCTCCAACGAAGAACGCGAAGACACCGAAGACATGCCTTCTCTTATTCTTCCTCCGAGTCATGGGAGGAGACACCACCGCGGGGAACGTCACCTTCGACGATGACTCTTCCTCCGATGACAACAGAATCAGCACCGATATTCCACGACGACTGATCATCGTGACGCTTGCCTCTTTCCACGGCACGACGATATGCGACCTCTTTTCGAGGTAGGGTATTATTTCTGTATTGTTTGTGTTTACTTTCGTCGCTGGTTATCATCTTTTTTTGAGCCTTCTGATATCGCAATAACGAGAGGAGGTCGGACCGCATGAACATGGCTGACTCTCCTCCACCCTTGTTGTTGATTATGTTGCAGCTCGAACGAAGGCGGTGTGGTGCAACAACACCGCACGAAATCATGGGGAAATATGGCAAGGATGCGCGATGCCTTTGCGCTACGCCGTTGAGGCCGAACGAAACTGCGGCCGGAGTCAGGGCCGCAGAGGCAATTCGAAGACTCCGTTGGTTGAACGTTGTGCACGGATTGACGGGTGATGAAAAACTGGGCCGCAAAGTCATTTTGATGCCTTCGTAGTGAAGGTCAGGTCCCGGGAGGACCGTTGGCGAAGGCGGCGAGCAAAACGGACCACCGGAGCGTGTCCGGTGGTCCACGAAAGGTGGTGGTGGCGCCCCGCCGGAAGGGAACCACCGCGGCTGAGCCGCGGTGGCAGGCTGAACCGGAACGGCTAAGCCGTTCCGGTGGATGAGCCACGCAGCTTAAAGATGCACCGGTTACGTCAACCACGGGGGGTTGTAAGCCCCCCTGCACCCGATGGCCACATGGGCGCCGCTCCGCGCCAGTCGGGCCGGGTCGCGCCCAGTTGGGCCGGACCCGGACTCGGGTCAGGTTGACCCGGTTCGGGCTGACCCAGGGGTCTCGGGCCGGGTCGGACTGGGCCCGAACCCCCTATTTTCGGGCACTTTCCGTTTAAATGCCCATAACATGGGATATGGACCTCCGATCGATGCACTATTAGTTGAGATGTGATCCTTGGATCGAGGCGGTCGTTTCGGTATATTACACTCATGGTTTCGTAGAACTTTGGGTTCGGCTGAGTTTGTTCGCACACGAAACCAACCGGGCCCTTGGAGTGGAAATGCTTATAACATGATCTTCGGATTTCCGATTGATGTGTCATCGACTTTTTTGGAGTCCTTTTGATGAGACGGAACTTTTGGCATACATCGCCTAAGTTTTGGTTGCAGTTGGATAGTGACCGGGTTGGACTATACCCGAAATCCAACCGGGACCTTGGAACGGAAAAGCTGATAACATTCCGACCGGACATTCGTTTGAAAAACTGTCAGCGGCCTTGGTGATCACATTGAGAAATGGTATCTATGAGCATACCCTATGTGAGTTCAGGGTACAACCGAGATATGGCCGGGTTGGCTCGCAGACGAAACCAATCGGGCCCCTGGGACGAAAAGGCTAGTAACTCACAGACCGGGTGTCCGACTGACGCGCCGTCTGTTGCGTTGAGACCCCTATGACAAGGCGGATCATTGAGATACTTCCTCATGGTACTTTGTGATACTTGGAGTATCGACCAGTAGCTCGTGGAACAGACCCTCCTGGTGAAGAGCTAGCAGAGTACAGAGACCTAGTAGCTTGCTAAGACTTGACAACTACTGATGTATCGTGTCGGTGTGTTTCGGATAGCCTAGTGGGAAGCGCTTGGTTGTAGAGGCATACCCACGGCGGAGGAGTGCTTGGTTGTAGCGGAAGACCCACGACGGAGGAGTGCTTGGTTGTAGCGGCAGACCCATGGTACTCAATAGAAGGAGTACCTCTGGAGGCTATGAGGGGGAGCACTTGGTTGTAGCGGTAGACCCACGGTGGAGGAGCGCCTGGTTGTAGCAGCAGACCCACGGTACTCAACAGAAGGAGTTCTTCTGGAGCCTATGAGGGGGAGCGCTTGGTTGTAGCGGCAGACCCATGGTGGGAAGCGCTTGGTTGTAGCAGCAGGCCCACAGTACTCGACTGGTGGAGTACTACACCAGTCCAATGTTAGTGGGGCGTGCTTGGTTGTAGCGGCAGGCCCACTATACTAAATAGAGGAGGAGTTCTCCAGCAGCCATGGTTTCAACTTGATGATTAAATCCTGGTTTGAGCTCAGTCTATAATCTTTGTGTTTACTCATGATTGAGATGGGTCACTTGATAACATAGGTATATGTATCGGCATATACCTGGGTAGTGGTTATCCGTTGATTTCATAATCGTTGTGTTTCCTCATGATTGAGATGGGTTACTTGATAACTTGGGTATATGTATGGGTATAAACCTAAGTAGAGGTTATCTGCTGAGATCTTACTTATGGTTATCCTTGTTGGATTGAGTGAGACCTCGAGGGTCTCAGGGTCCCTACTGAGTATCGTTATACTCACCCCTGCACGAGCTATGCCCACATCTCATTGTGTTGGTTGCAGACGACGGGCAGCGCAGGTAGAGTCCGAGTGTTCGAGGACTGGACGGTACCCGGAGGTGGACCTCATGAGGAGATAGTATCCGGTGGTGGACTTCATGATGAGGTGACACTCGGAGGAGGTTGACGGGCAAGAGCGTTGTAGAGGCTATCTGTACCTACCCTTCAGGTATGATCCTTGTTGGACGATCCAGGTGCTGCGCTATCTGTACCTACCCTTCATGTAGGATCCTTGGTGGACAATCCAGGAGCTGCTTGTCACCTTCTACCTGTTTTATCTTTTTTCCTTGTACATTAGAGTTGGGATTGTATTTCCGGCCCCTTTACTTTCAGCACATCTTGTTTCAGTTTTACTTAGTGTTTTACTTCCACTAGTACTATGTGGTGTTTTGTTTACTTTTATAAAGGCAATTTCTTCCCAGTTATCGGGATTTACGCCTTTGGTGCTAGTCTCCATCCCCTGGCCTATGGAAGGTGAGCTTGGGGTAGTCATGACACGGGCCCCGAGGACGGGTCGTGACAACTAATACTTGACTCATAGTTTCTGAAATAGTTATTTACCTATTTTATTGAATCACATTACTTAATCAAGGTGCCTAGATTATATTAATAATTTCTTTAAGTGAGATTACTAATCCATTTGGTCACATTACTAATCCTAAGCATAAAATCATTGTTCATAATTTAATATTCATCAAAAATTATGTTGATCTTATTAAACTCTAAATTTCGTACTGAACATAATTGTAGAAGACCATTTTTTGAAAATCATTGCACATTTTTAATTATTTAAGGTTTACATAAACATTTTTAAAATATCCTTTCTCTAAAACACATCAAAAATATGAAAACTATATTTATTCGGACATTTGAAAATTCATAAACATCATCATAAGAAGAAATCAAAATTTTTATTTAAAACAATGGATTACACAAGGTAGTTATGGTCTCCTTACATATCCCCTTATAACCCTAGCATAAGACCTAAGTGTAAGGTGTGCTAAGGTGAGAGAATCTGAGGGTGGCTCGGCTAACATTGCCCAAGTGGTGATTTCTATCAACTTGAACTTCTTGTGAAGTAGATTCCGTTCTAGATTTAAATGATGTAGTTCGGCTTGGGCTTGGTCCATAGCAAAGCCCAGTGGTGCTACCTCCTTCCCATGTTCTGTCAAATGCGCTTCGATTGGCCTGAGACTACTGGATGAGGCCATCAAATCTTCTTTCTATATTAATTAACCAAGATCAATTGTATTTAGAGACAATAATCGAAACGTTCAGTTTCCAGTGGTCATATTGACCAATGTTCATATAACATTCAAAACCCAACAGTCTCATTTTAATTATACTCATGTTATCAAATGAAATAGTTTTGTTGAGTATTAAAATAAAATAACACACAAAATTAGGAAACAATATTTATTCAAAATTTCGTGTCGTTACATGAAAAATCTAGGATATTAAATATAATATAATTCCATAATCTTAATCAAATATCCATCATTAACCTCCTCCCTCTCTCTATCACTCTTATTCTAAAAAATAAATCGTCCCCTGCAATGTATCAATTTACCAACATCATGGGTGATGCATATTTATTTTACATTAACACCTACAAAGATGTTAATAAAACCATTATAATGGTTGAAATGTATTTTAAAATGTATTTTAAAACCTTTTTTTTCTGAAACTACCATATATACATAATAGTAAAGGATAAAAATAATAGAGTTTATTATGATTTAAAACCACCAAAATTAACCTAAAATGATCATTATTATGTTTTATCTTTTGATTAATCCTATAAAAATATAAAGAAATTCATCATAAGTTAATTTAAAATTCTAAATGATAATTAATAACATGTAATAAAAAATATAAAAACTTATCCACATTTTACAAGAACATCAATTCATCTATACAAGTGAACTGATCATGAAAACCATGAAAACAAACACTCCTAAATGATGGAATTATACTCTATCACTCATCAAAAATCCAATAAATGAACATAATAAAACAATAAATAATCAAATAATTTTATGAAATGTTATGTATTTATTAATAAATGAGATCCATTTGTTTTTCCATGATATTAATGAGAATAAAGCATTCAAACATAAGGTAAGAGGAATTCTCGAACCCAACTCCCTTTATTTGGGTTTTCCCTCTTTCACCCCATTTTCAGTTTGGATATTAACTTAATGTTGCAGAGTTTTAATTTTTTCATCATTATATTATCATTTCTTTGATATAAATGTTTTCCAGTTGATTTTATGGAAAACACAATGTTTTCAAAAAGGAATATTCTTTAAAAAACCCACCTTTTACTTTTCTTAAGATTTCTTCTTCACTAAAGATTATTTATTCTTATGACTAGTACGATATTCCATTTCAAATTTGGGATCCCCAATGTTTATTAATGTAAAATTTATAAAATGAAACCCATTCCTTTACATGGGATATTTTATGTCCATGATTGATATATGTTCTATGTGGAACACATGATAATGAAAATTTTATGATGTGACACGTGCACCTTGAATTTTATTGCGCAATTAAAATTTTACGATGTGATGAGGGTGCCTGGAATTATATAAGACTGTAATTCATTGGTAAATGTGATGTATATATGATGATAGAAATAAATTATGTGTAAACGTGATTCTATATTTGTTCACAATAGTGTGTGGTGTTGACTACTAAGACAAGATGTTTCATTTTAAGCACTACGACACTGTATGCCTTTATCTAATATATCCTTAGATGATTATGATGATGATCCCATGATTATGTTTTGATGATTATGATTATTCTCAACCAATGTTATATTGATTTATGTCTTACTATATCCTCTTACTGGGATTTTATCTCACCCCTTTTTAATGTATATACTCAAGAGATTAATTGTACTAATGAGAATGTGAAGTCCACTAAGAAGATTGAGAAGAAGAAGATAAATAAATGTTTATGTTTTTTTGGTAAACATAATATATGTTCCTAGTATTCCCAAGACACTAAATACATGTATCATTGTATTTGTAAAACTATTATGTTGATTATCATTAAGATGATGTTATAGTGAGATTAGAAAAAGATGGGTCTTTATAATCGGTATTAGAGAACCATTTATATAATTTGGGAATTTGGATGAGAGAACTATAATGAAAACCCATAGTATGAGACTATGTATAATTAATCACCCAGGAATATTTTTTTTATAAGATTATAGACATTGGAATCCTATAAAATATTCCTTTAGGGTTTATTTAACAAAAGAATAAATTTTTTATTCCTGACTTGTTGACTTATATTTTCTTATAAACATAACTATTTTAGAAAAAAGTTGGAACGAGAAGAAACCATGCTAAAAAGCATCCTATGAAACCATGCTAAGAACCCATGTACGAGAAAATGCTACAATTTCCCAAATGAAAACCCCATTACAATGTGATGTGGAACTCAAAATATACTGGCGGTGAATACTTAACTATCTCAGGCTATTAACAATAACATAAATAATGTGAAATATCATCCTTCCCCTGAGAGGAAGAAACTGGATATTTAGTGCTTTATGCTGAAATGACCCCCAGCGATTAGTGGATCTTCTAATCATCTATTCATGGAATAGTTGGTCAACCCAACGGGTAAAATATTTTTTGTACATCCCTATTTTTAAATGGAGAAAGAGAACCTTACCATATATCATTATGATGGTGAGGCTGGCCAATGGTGTGCATTGATTAAGAACACCAAGACAAATGATGAAATTAAAGAGATGGAGTGGGAAGACTTTAAAATAATTTCTATTAACAAGTATTTCCCATGAACTCTTTTTATACATATAGAGAGGGGATTCATTGAGTTTATGAAAATGGAAGAATAATATGTAACATACTGTGAAGAAAAATTCTCATGGCTTGCATGGTATATTTCGGTATTTATTATCAACATTGAATGAAAAAAATGATAGATTATTTAGTGGTTTAAAACAAAACCTTTGAGAGGCTCTTGGGATTTGTGACTCTAGGATTTCTGAAGATGCTTTTCGATGTTTTTTCAATGTGGAGGTACAGTTTGGAGAATGGTCCCATAGATAGTGTGATAAGAAATGAAATACGGAGTTTCATGCCGGAGGATCTAATGTGAATGGTGAAAAGAAAACTCAACCACCAACATGTAAAAAATATGTGAAAATTCATCATGGTAACTACCCAAAAGGGATGAGGTAATCAATGAAGTTTAAGATGGAAGGCCACTAAGATCATGAATGCTGAAAAGACACGCGGTAGTTGGATAATTTGGTGGAGGAAATGAGAGAACCCCCCACGGTTCAATGATTCCACTGTAGGGAGAAAGGGCACTATGAAATCCAATGTACTAGACCTTTGGTCCTCGTGGGTAATTAGCATCATGAACCACCAAATAAAAATGAGGAAAGGAAGGATTATGCCATCACTACATCAAATGTGGAGCTTGAAAATGACATCGTACAAGGTACGCTTATTATTCGCTCTAGAATGGAAGAATTATTTTTCGATTATGTTTATATGATTTCCTTTATATCTTGATAGTTTATAGAACTGTTGAATCAAATCCCAAAAACCATGAATTAGTGATACCTATAAAAACATGTAGTGGTGTAATCATTTCAACTCAAGTGTTGGTAGTTTATCCTATTGGAATATGGGGAATTTTTATTCTAGAAAATCGCATGATAATTCCCTTGGTTGAATCTGACGCTATAATGGGAATGTATTAGCTCTCGTTATAAAAAGAACATATAAAATTTTGGGAAAATAAAACATCTTTTCATATTCCAAACCAACCCATGATCCTCTACAACTCCAAGGAAAATCATGAATCTCATTTGGAAATCCCTTCAATAGTGTATCTATTGATTCCTTGTAAAGAAGAATAACTTTATCAAATGGTTGAGTTAATGGAAGGTATCAAACTATGGGAAATTCGTATCATGAGAGGAATATAATGATATATTTCCTAAATATTTACTCATAATTCCCATAGATCGTGAAGTATAGTTCTCGATAGAACTCATGCCCCGAGATACTCCTATTTCAATGCGTACCTCTGGGATATCTCCTATAGAACTAGAGGAGTTAATGAAGTTGTTGTAAGTGCACTTGGACAAAGGTTTCATAATCCCTATTACATCACCTTGGGCTGTACTAGTTCTCTTTGTTAAGAAGATGGATTGATCAATTCTATTGTTTATCGATTATCACTAACACAACAAGGTCACTAAAAATAAAAATTATCATCTTTCAAGGATTGATGACATTTTTGATCAGTTACGAGGTGCTAAATACTTCTCAAAAGTGGATCATCATTCTAGTTATTATATGCTAAATGTTAAGAAATATGGTATTTATAAGACTTCTTTCTGTACATGGTATGTGCACTATAAGTTTCTGGTGATGCCCTTCAGACATTCTAATTCCCATGAAATCTTTACAGATTTTATGAATATAGTCTTTAGACATTACCCTCTAAAATTTGTGGTAGTGTTTGCCAATAATATTCTCATATACTCTAAGTGCAAGGAGGAACTGTAAGAAAATATAAAGCTTGTAATTGAAACAATTAGGAAGGATAAATTCTAACATCCCAGGTAAATAAATAATAAGACATTTTCATATTTTTTAATATTTTTGAATTAAATATTAATTTTACATCAAAGAGGATGCTATGTTCGATGGAATAAACGATACACAACAATAGGTTTCTTTGAAATTTTAGGTTTCACACTAATAATATATTATTATTATTTCAAATAGTATTTAACACCTAGCCTTTGTATTGGCGGGAATGAATATAACTAACTACAATACGACTATACATGTTTGTTAATTTTTTTTACATTTATCCAATAAAATTTATAGTCCTAAAATGTGAATGAATCCAATTTTAAGCACAACCACTGTAATATTCGTTAGAAGGTCAATTTACAACTTTTTGATGGGGATCCCTTTTTAAATATAGTTTTTGTCACTTATATATGTTATGTTTAACAAAATAAAATCCTTCTTTAGAATTGGGGCATCAACGTTTACATTGGGTAAAATTTTGGTGTTTTTTTGATAAAATTCCTTTTTAATGAATAGTTAAAATTACTGTATTTTAATTCAAAACCGCCTTTTAATAGAATTTATTTATATGTTTAGATTATCTTTTTAATTGGTTTTAAAGTGTAACTATAATATATTTTTAACATTTAAACCAATTTTGGTCATTAGAATCAATTTCACTTTGAAATTGGACATAATCAACTGTCAGTCATTTGATAGATATTGTTTCTTAAAACACATTTTTTGTTTTGAAAATGGGAATTAATTTTAAATTAATTCACCAAAATTATATGTTTTTAATTTGGTAAAATAGACATCAATTTTGAATTCAGAATATCAAATATTTATTAGGCTGAAATTTTGGTATTTTTCTCAAAAACATCTATTTTTGATGAATAGTGAAACCACTAAGTAGTAGTTAAAAAATATGACGTTTTAATTTAAATAAAATTTTACCGCTTCTGTGAATTAAACTTCAAAAATACGACATACACGGTTATTATTAGTAAGTAAAATTTTGTTCAATAAGATGAAAATAATTTTTGGTGAACAGTAATTTTTGAATTTTATTCCACTACTGGAAATGTGGTTTTCCCCATGGTTCTTTACCAACAGTTTTCTTAAACCATTGGTTAAGAAGGGATAGGAATCCCTTTCCCAATGATTCAGTAGAACCATGGGGAAAGGGTACCCCTTTTCCAATAGTTCTATAAAACCGTTGGCAAAGGGGTGTTCAAGTTACCCTTTCCCAACGGTTTCATAAATCCATTGGGAAAGGGAACCCCTTTGCCAACGGTTGTATTGAACCATTGGGAAAGGGTACCCTAAACAACCATTTACCAATAGGTTTTAAAAACCATTGGTAAATCATTTCCCCAAATACAATCGGGTCGCTGCTCTCCTCCTGTCGTGACAGAACCATAAAATCAATCTGGCACTTAGCTCCTCTCTCGAACTCCCCCATCCAAACAGGTGAAAATCCATATGAATAATCTCAAATAAGGTATTTTATTCTTTATACAAATATTATACTTTTTTCATTGTTATTGATATAATATTTTAGTTTTATGTTTTTATTTTGATGTTATTTCACCCTGAAAAATAGGGAAATGAAAGAATATTTTGTTAATTAATTATTTTCCCATGGAATATCATTTGTGTTATAATGTTCGTGCTAAATAAAGGGGTAATGTAATATAAGACCTTGAATAAATTGTGGAATTTGTGTTATGTTGCTTTTATGAGTGGTTTTTTGTTATGTTTCATTGTATGTTGTAGGTTGCTGTATGTTGATTTAGGTGACTAGTTGGGCTTTGTGATATGTGGGGTTGTAATGTGATGGTTAGTGGTCTTGGATGTGACATGTGGAGTTGTGTGATAGTGATGATGTGTGGTGGTGTTGTGCCGTGTGGAGGTGTTGTGTGATGAGGTTGTGGTGTATGATGTGGTGAGGTGGTTTTGGTTGTGCGGTGGTTTGTGATGTGCAATATTTTTGTTGTGATATGTGGTTTTTTTGGTGAGATGGTTGGCCGATGTAACATGGAGACGATGGTTATTGTGAGATGGTGAGTTGTTGTGTGGTGGTTTTATTAGTTTCCTGGTTCTCTATGGAATAAATTATGCTGTTAAAACAAAAAAACAAGATATTAAATAAACGAGATGGAATAGTAATGGATGTGTGGTAAATGTATTTAATTAATTTTACATTAAATGATTGTATAATGTAAGTGTGAATGAAGTGGCTTATAAATGAAAGTGGGAAG
This sequence comes from Viscum album, assembly GCA_963277665.1. NCBI lineage: Eukaryota > Viridiplantae > Streptophyta > Magnoliopsida > Santalales > Viscaceae > Viscum > Viscum album. The sequence goes on along the minus strand of OY728121.1, from coordinate 943,586,772 downwards.
TGTTATATGTCTTGTGTGGTGGTGGTGTGGTGTGTTGCATATAGTGGTGAATGTGGTTGTGATGGTTTATGTGTTGTATGGTAGTAGTGAAGTGTGTGATTATTTATTTAATTTGAACCCATAGGTTGGGTATTTTGTGCTATCTATATATCATGTATTTATGTTATTTCTACAAATTCCCATCCAGAGTTAGATTAACTTACCAACGATCAGAGGTTTTGAGTTATGGGTATTTTTTTCTAATATCTAGGATGGTGGTTATATGGTTGGATAGCTATCATGTCTTCCCCACTCTTCCATCATAAGTGATTGACCATGTGTTTTTAGGCAATATGCGATGTGATTGTACATCTGTCTTCAGGTGAGATGTACAATGACTTCCCTAGTGTTTTCAGGTGAGGTGCGATGTGATAAGGCTATAATAAGATGTGGCATGTGGTTGGGATCAAGTAGGATAGGAGGATGGCACAAGGTTGATGTTATTCATGTTCATGATACCCTACTAATATGGTTATGGGATGAGGCATGTTGTGATGTGATAACACATTAAGTTCTTGTTGGTTTTACATTTTTTCAATAACACATTAGTATGTTTTTTTCACATTAGTAGTTGATACCTTGATTATTTTCTTCCTTCATCATTTACTTAAATGTATTTTCTATTAAAGTTCAATCCTATTGAATTGTTTCAGAAAAAATGACTTATATAAATTCTTTTTACAGAATGGACAGAAGATGGATGTATGAAATCGATCGGATCTCAAAATATTTTCAAATCAATTTGGATATCTTTATAGATTTTCCATTTCACAATGCTTCAGATAGTGGTCGCATACACTGCCCATGTTCCAATTGTGTTGGTAGACCTTGGTTAAGCCGTGAAGAAGTCAGCTACCACATAACCAAAAATGCTTTTCAAGCAAACTACTTTGTGTGCTATCACAATGGGGAGAAAATGAAATCTAAAATGGGTGATAATCCAAATGAAAGGACCGGAATGTAGAATTTGTTAGATGATCGGTTTTCGTTTATTCTTCATCATAAAAAATAATGTACTTCGACTCAAGAAGACATCGATATGAGGACAGCTGATGCATCTAGTGAAAATGATGATATTGATAGGGTGAAAAAATTGAATGATGCTGTCAGGACTCCAGTATATCAACAATGCGATAAAATGAAAAAGCTGGAATTTTTAATCTAATTATTTCATGGGAAAAATATGTATGGGATTTATAATACAGAAATCTATTACATTCTTACCCTCTAGAAGGATTTACTTCCAGATGATGCTGATATTCCCTCAAACCACTATATGGTATGGAAGTTAGTTGAGGAACATGGATTTTCAAGAAACAAAATTTATGCTTGCCCGAAATATTGCAGTTTATTCTGGGAGGAAAACACAAAAAGAAATTATTTTATAAAATGTGGCACATCCCGCTAGAAGTCAAAATCTGATGGAACACCATCCCGCGTTCCACCGAATGTAATGTGGCACTTTCTATTGATCCCCAGATTCCAAAATCTTTTTATTTCTGATGAAATATCAATGAAAATGAGATGGAATGATACCGAGAGAAATAAGACTAATGATGAGTTGGTTCATCCTGCAGATGGATGTGCATGGAAGATATTTGATTCTCGACATCCTGATTTTGCAGCTGACGTGCGTAATGTGAGGCTGGGTCTTTCATGAGACGGTTTTAATCTGTTTGGGCAGATGCTTACTTCGCACATCACATAGCCAGTTTATAAATACATTTTTAATCTTCCCCCATGGTTGTGTATGAAAAAACATTTTACATTCATGAGTATACTCATATCTGGTCCTTCTGATACCAGCATTGATATTGATGTATACATGCAACATTTAATAAAAGAGTTTAATCTTCTTTGGGATGTGGTTGTGTGCACATACGATACATGTTCCAAAGACATATTTCAGATGATTTCTGTGCTTATGTGGACGATCAATGATTTTATGGCTTATGCAATGATTTCTGGATAGAGAAAAAATGGAAAACAGTCATGTCCAGTTTATATGAAGAATACACGATCCACAAGACTGAAACATCACCGTAGTTTCAGTTTTATGGGACATTGAAGATTCATTCCAAAGGATCATCCAAATATAATGAATCGTCGAAGATTTAATAATACCATAGAGACTGATGATCCACCTCGGCGTATTTTTGGAACTGACATGCTTAATGAATTGAAATATTTCATGTTTTTATTCGGGAAGGGTCAAATGAAATCTGGAAAGAGAAAGAATGTTTCCACTGAAACCTGTTACAATTGGAGGAAAGGGAGTATCTTTTTTGATTTTCCTTATTGGTCAACCAATTTGTTAAGTTATTTCATAGACTTAATGCATATTGAAAATAATATATGAGAAATTTTGCTTTTAGTTCATCTAAATGTCAAGGGGAAGACAAAAGATGATTTACGATCTTAACATGACTTGATGAATTGGGGCATCAGACCAGAATTGCATCCTATGCGTATTAGTGAAAATAAATGGAAAACTTCCATGTCCTTCTTATGTGATGAAACCTACGAAAAAACTATTTCTGGAAGTATTAGAGACTGTTAGAGTTCCTGATGGGTTTTCAAGCAACATATCTAAACGGGTCAATAGAAGAGAGTTGAAGCTAAAATCTTTGAAGACTCATGATTATCACGTTCTACTGTATGATTTTCTTCCAATAGAAATCAATCATATTTTGTCCAATAATTTAATGGTGGCTTTTATTCAGTGGTTCCATTTGTTTAGAGATCATTATGATAAGAAGTTGTCCAAGTCATTCATGAAAAAAATGTTGAAAGATGTCCCATTAATTTTGTGTGAGTTGGAGAAAATATTTCCTCCATCATTTTTCACATGCATTCTTCATCTGACTGTCTATATTCCCACTGAAATACTTCTCGAAGGAGCTATTTCTTTTCATTTGATGTATCCAACTGAAAGAAATATGTTCACAGTTAAGTCTTATGTCCTAAACAAAAATCATCCCGAAGGTTCTATCATGAACGGAAACTTGGATCAAGAATGTATGGATTTCTTCTCGATGTATTTGTCTGATCTTAATAAAATATTGAACAGACCAATAAGAAATGAAGAAGAATAGAATTAGAAAATTTAACCCAGTTTTCCATCACTTCCTCAAACAAGAGGAATTCCTGGATCATATGCATTGAAGACATTAATCCATGAAGAGCGAGAGATGGCACATCACACAGTTTTGTTCAACTATGATTTGTTCGATGAATTTATCAGGTAACTAAATTTATTATGTATATCTTACATATATATCTATTAAAATATTCATATTTTTTATCTACAGGGAACATAAAATAATGATAAATAGGAAGCATTGTTCTTTATATTTGAGAAGGAGAGAGACTTTTCATAACAAAAAGTTTTCTTCTTGGTTAAAATTGATGGTAAAAATATTACTGTTTAAAATAATTAAATCAATATTTAATTAAGTTTAATAGTCATTTATATTTTAGGTATTGAGATTGTCTGCTGACTCTGTCTCTGAGGTAATAAGAGCTTTGGATTTTGGTCCTAATACCGTGGTTCATGACTGTAAATCAATTGTTATCAATGGGTACAAATTTATTGTCACTGAATGAGCAAAGAACATGAGAACACAACATGATGGAGTTATGGTTACTCCCACAGCAGATTGTTATGACAGTTCATTAGATAGTAGATTGCAATTTGAAAATTTGGATTATTATGGAGTTGTTGAGAAAATAATAATATTGGACTATTACACTCATGGACGAGTCACAATGATGAAATGCCATTGGTTTGACTCGATGACGAGACATGGAACATATATTGATGATTGTGGATTTCGAATAATTAATATGACCCACACTCATTCTACCGAAGAACCATATGTGTTGGCATCAATGGATAAACATGTTTTTTATGTCAAAGACCAAATTTGACCTGAATTTGGTGTCATAGATGAAGTAATTCCAAGACATATTTTTGATGATGGTGATGATGGAATTGACATTGTCCCTAGTGCCATTGGAACCAATCCATTTATTAATTTTGTTGACACTAATATATCAATTGTTAAAGTTTATTGTGATCCTAAAGTTAGGGTTGAAAATATATAGAAACATTTATCCATGTTCTCAATTATTTTGGTTTACCTCGAGTTGGGTTGTTAAGGTTTGTAATATTCAAATTTATTTAATATTGATAACAAATATGTTTTAGATGACTTGATTGTTATGTGAATTGTCAATGTTTATTGGTTGCAATTTTATTTGAATTGTATTTTATAATTTGGAAATGAACTGTATTCAAACCTAGTCAAACAATATTTCTAACATGGTGAACATTAAAACTTGTATGATTTATTACATCCATTCAAGATTTTCTAAAACAATTGATAGCTAAATTTACAATGAATACCCCTATTCCCTCATATATTTATTTTTCAGTGTTACAAATTAGATTCCTTTTTCTAATAAATTACATATTTATTTTCAACAGCAGGAAATGCAGCCAATTGAAGAGAGACGAAGGAAAAAATGATGGAGAACAATCTTCGAATGGAAGAGTTGGGAATTCCATCATTAGTTCCTGTAGTGAGTACTTTATTTCAAATTGATATATTTAATGAATATATAATGTTATGTGATTAATTTTTTTGTAAACATTTTTGTAGGATCCACCTATACATTGACAGTTATTCGACGAGGAGCCTAGTACTGGTCCTAGTACTCAGGCCGGTTGTACGAGGAGGGTTCATACCAGAGGTGGACGAGTAGCTGCGCTTACCTCACTAGACCCTGCCACTCCCACTGACATGTCATCCTTCCCACATTCCGATCCCGGTGTGTCATTAGGGACACATGATATTTAGGCCTCCCATGTTTTAGCTACCTTCTGCATCTTCTGGCCTATCAATTTCAGATCCCATGATGATTCCCACTCCCCAGTCAAAATCCGATAGGACAGTTGTCCCATCTTATTTTCCTTATACTTATATCTCTCCGAGATTATATATTCCATCGTCTTCGACTCTTATTACACCACAAGGTGTTCCACCAGTTTCTATGGATCCAGCGGCGCTCGACGATCAGACCGACACATGTATATTTATAGAACCCTAACAAATTTTTATAGCAATATTTATTTTCATTATAACATGTTTTGATAAAATATTTGTTTTTCTTTCATGATAGATACATCTACCGATAGGGGGCGTGGGCAGGGGCGTACACACATGCGTTCGGTGTGGAACCTCCGCACACAAGTTATGGTGGATTATAATGAAGACAACCAAATGGTTGAGAAAGTAGGGAAGCAATGTCGGAGTTTTTTGGCGACGCTTTCCAAATACTTTGACATCATTCCCGTCAGCCCGCTATCATGGAGACATTTGCCACATTAGGTCAAGGATGGAGCTTGGGCAGAGATATGGGTAAAAAAACCTGTTATATTTAATGCCATGAATTATTTTTTTATTTATATGAATTAATATTTTTATTTCAGCTTCGATTTAATTTTCCCGATAGTGAGGGTGCACGAACAGAACATATAAAGGATTTAGGTGAGCTTTAGAGAGCCTATAAGCATGAGTTGTATATTGTCTAGGTTTCTAGAGTGGGTACTGAGTTAGAGGTGGTACCAGTGGTGGATGATTGTCCTATAGAGCAGTATTAGCAGATGATTACTCATTGTACGAGTACACAGTTTAAGGTATTAATTACATTTGAGGTATTTAAATTATAACATTCATGTTTTTCATTAATACTATCTGTTTCATTTTCTAATTTTATTTAGGAATCATCTTGAAAAAATAAAAAGATCATTGATGCAAAAAAATACCTCCACACACTGGGACACACTACGAGGCCTGATCATGAGAGGAAGTAGGATTGACAATTGTTTATATGTTTTATTTACGACTTACACTTTCATTTGATTCCTCAATTATTAATAGTTTTCTAAAGTTTTCATATATCTTTAGTTTTCAATGTCATTTTCTGGGAAAATACAAATATTGAAGGACGTGTGCCTCGAGAAAAACTGTTTTGCTCGAGTAGACGGAAAAAGGATGTAAGTGCTGTCAATGAAGTGACTCATCAGCAGATTGTAAGTTTTAATCTGTTGATTTTATATTTTAATATCTATTTTATAACTTAATAATATATTTATATTTGTAACATGATGTTTTAGAGGCCCTCGATGCCCAAGAACCAGACAACTTTGGGCCAACTGATCACTTACATCAGGTTTTGGGAGAGGAGCATCTTGGAAGAGTACGATGCTGACCTAGGATAGCCCCAACGAGGTATTGTCCCTCCTCAGGAATGAGTTGTAGTGACACCGAGCTGCAACAAGTAAGGGCACAAGAAGAACATGCCGAAAAAATGTCCATAGAGATAGCAGAACAGTTTGCTAGGGCAAACAGTTCATTTTTGAAATTTATTGATGTTCTACATCCGACACTTCCACCAGAGGCCTGCCCAGCTTTTGATTAATATATTTCGTCAATACGTCCACTATATGGAGCACCAGGTGGCAGTTCTAGTGGTGGTCATGATGATGTCCAGGATGACGATGATGATGGCGAGGAGTCTGATGCGGAAGAGGAGGGAGATAAGGAGGGCGAGGCAGATGGTGAGGGCGAGGCAGAGGGTGAGGGCGAGGAGGAGGGAGAGGAGGGAGAGGACAATGATGGGGATGAGGACGAGGGTGATGATGATGGTGATGGTGATGTGGGAAGAGTTGATCTGTTAAATTTTTGATTAATATTACTGATATTTGATGTTTAATCTATTCATGTTGTTGGTTTTATCCAAACCTATAGTATAGTATTGCATTTGGGTTATTTTTATATATTGCCTATTTTCATGGATGTTGATGTCTTTTAGTGGTTGTGTGTTTTTGAACTTCATGGAACACCCCCTCCCATCCTCCTTGGACCCCAGACATCCCCCCGAGTAGCCCCCCAGACAGCCCCCCACCATCCTCCTTGGTCCCCGGACAGCCCCCCGAATAGCCCCTTAGACCCTCCCCGGACAGCACCCCACCCTCCTCCCTGGACCCCGGACAACCCCCCCCCCCCCCCGGACAGCCCCCCGGACAGCCCCCCAGACAGCCCCCCAGACAGCCCCCACCATCCTCCTTGGACCCCAGACATCCCCCACCATCCTCCTCGGTCCCCGGATAGCCCCCCGAACAGCCCCCTGGACAGCCCCTCGGAGAGCCCCCCACCCTCCTCCCTGGACCCCAGACCTCCCCCCAGACAGCCCTCCGGAGAGCCCCCACCCTCATCCTTGGACCCTGGGAACCCCCCCAAACACCCCCCACACAGCCCCCCCACCCCCATCCTTGGTCCCCGGACAACCCCCCGGACACCCACCGGATAGCCCCCCAGACAACCCCCCCCCCAGATAGCCCCCCACCTCCTTGATTTCATTTACTACTAGAAAATTGATAACATATATTTTATTTACCGTCATCATGATAATCAATGTAAATCACATTTACACATCTATTCAATATCATAAATTCTTGGTATGTTATAAAGGGATGTATTAATTGGGCATGGCATTGTTAGCTCTGAAATGATTCATAGCATGATAAACTAAAATCTAATCCTTACTAAGAATGATATAAAATTATTTTATATGAATTTAAACAAGATTTTATGTAAATACCATTCCACTAATAGACACATGAGGATTCTCATAAATCATATTTACCTTAATATTTCCACAAGGATTTTTAGTAAAAGTTTTATTTTATCTTAATATTCTGATATTCTCATTTTAAATGTAAATTTTTCATAAATAAATTAATTTAATGACCCATAGTCAAATAGTTTATTTGAATAATGTGAATAAACAACTAACATACCACTCTAACTGTGTCCCTTTTGTTTAAAATGGACAAGATTATATGTGAAAAGAACAACTGACATATAGAAAACTGACCAAACGCATTCAGATTATATTGATAATATATCTCAATGATCCATGGGTCATATGTGATGTGTACGAGCCAACCCGGGCTCAATCCGAGTCGCGATGTGGCCGGGATCTATCCAAGTGTCTCCCTTTTGTTTAAAATGGACATCATTTTATATACATACTGAAATCTGACCAAACGCATTTGAAATGTGTTGATGCTTTAGGAAAATGATCCATGGGTCATATGTGACGTGTACGAGTCAACCCCTCCTCAATCCGAGGCACGGTGTGGCCGACACCATTCATAGTGTATCTCTTTTGTTTATAATGGGCAGGATTATAAGTGAAAAGAACAACTCGCATACGGAAAACTGACCAATCGCATTCAGAATCTGTTGATAATTTATCAAAACGATCCATGGGTCATATGTGCCGTGTATCAGCCAACCCGGGATCAATCCAAGTCGTGGTGTGGCCGGGATCAGTCTAAGTGGCTCCCTTTTGTTTAAAATGGACAACATTTTAAGTGAAAAACATCAACTGACATACAAAAAACTGACCAAACACATTCGGAATGTGTCAATACATTAAGAAAACGTTCCATGCGACATATGTGATCTGTACGAGTCAACCCCGACTCAATACGAGGCACGGTGTGGCAAACACCAATGTAACTGTGTCTCTTTGGTTTAAAATGGACACAATTATAAGTGAAATGAACAACTGGCATATGGAAAACCAACCGAACAGATTCTGATTGTGTTGATACTTTAGCACAACGATCCATGGGTCATATGTGATGTGTACGAGCCAACCCGGGATCAATCCGAGTCTCAGTGTGACCGGAATCAGTCTATGTGTCTCTCTTATGTTTAAAATGGACAACATTTTAAGTACATATGGAAAACCGACCAAACGCATTCGGTTTCTGTTGAATCATTAGGAGAATGATCCATGGGTCATATGTGACATGTATTAATCAACCCCACCTCGATCCGAGATTCAGTGTGGCCGGCACCACCCAAAGTGTCTGTATTTTGTGTCAAAAGGACATCATTTTAAGTGAAAAACATCAACTGGCATACCGAAAACCGACCAAACGCATTCGGATTGTGTCGATAGTTTATCAAAACAATCCATGGGTCCTATGTGACATGTACGAGTCAACTCCGCCTCAATACAAGGCATGGTGTGGCCAACACCACTCTAACTGTGTCTCGTTTGTTTAAAATGGACATGATTATATGTGAAAAGAACAACTGGCATACGGAAAACCGACCAAACACATTCGAAATCTGTTGATAATTTATCACAACGATACATGGTTCATATGTGACGTGTACGATCCATCCTGGGCTCAATCCAAGTCGCGGTGTGGCCGGGATCCGTCTATGTGTCTCTCTTTTTTTTAAAATGGACAACATTTTAAGTACATACGGAAAACTGACCGAATGCCATCGGTTTCCATTTAAACCTTTGGAGAACGATCCATGGGTCATATGTGACGTGTACGTATCAACCTCGCCTCAATCTGAGATGTTGTGTGGCCGAAACCACTCAAAGTGTATGTCTTTTGTTTCAAAAGGACATCATTTTAAGTGGAAAACATCAACTGGAATACGGAAAACAAACCAAACGCATTTGGATTGTGTCGATACTTTAGAAAAACAATCCATGGGTCATATGTGACATGTACGAGCCAACCCCGCCTCAATACGAGGTGCGGTGTGGTAGAGATCCGTCTGTGTGTCTCTCTTTTGATTAAAATGGACAACATTTTAAGTACATATGGAAAACCGACCAAACGCATTCGGTTTCCGTTGAAACATTAGGAGAACGATCCATGGGTTATATGTGACGTGTAATAATCAAATCTTCCTCAATCTAAGACACGGTGTGGCTGGCACCACTCAAAGTGTCTGTCTTTAGTTTCAAAAGGACATTATTTTAAGTGAAAAACATTAACTGGCATATGGAAAACCGACCAAACACATTCGTATTGTGTAAATAATTTAGCACAACAATCCATGGGTCATATGTGACGTGTATGAGTCAACCTCGCCTCAATACGAGGTGCGGTGTGGCCGACACCACTCCAACTGTGCCTCTTTTATTTAAAATGGACATGATTATAAGTGAAAAGAACAACTAGCATACAGAAAGCTGACCAAACACATTCGGAATCTATTGAGAATTTATCACAATGATCCATGGGTCATATGTGACGTGTACGAGCCAACCCGTGCTCAATCCGAGTCGTGGAGTGGCCGGGATCAGTCTAAGTGTCTGTCTTTTTTTTAAAAATGGACAACATTTTAAGTACTTATGGAAAACCGACCAAATGCATTTGGTTTCCATTGAAAATTTAGGAGAAATATCCATGGGTCATATGTGAAATGTACAAGTCAACCCCGCCTCAATCTGAGACACGTTGTGGCCGACACCACTCAATGTGTCTATCTTTTGTTTCAAAAGGACATCATTTTAAGTGAAATACATCAACTGGAATATAGAAAACTGACCAAACACATTCGGATTGTGTTGATACATTAGGACAATGATCCATGGGTCATTTGAGACGTGTACAGGTCAACCCCATCTAAATCCGAGATACGGTGTTGATGACACCACTCTAACTGTGTCTCTTTTGTTTAAAATTGACAGGATTATAAGTGAAAAGAAAAATTGGCATACAGAAAACCAACCAAACGCATTCAGAATTTGTTGATAATTTATCACAACGATCCATGGGTCATATGTGAGATGTATGAGTCAACACCGCCTCAATCCGAGGCTCGGTGTGGCCGAGATCACTCTATGTTTCTCTCTTTTGTAAAAAATGGACAACATTTTATGTACATACAGAAAACTAACCAAACAGATTCTGATTGTGTTGATACATTAGCACAACGATCCATGTGTCATATGTGACATGTACGAACAAACCCGGGCTCAATCCGAGTAGCGGTGTGGACATGTTCAGTCTATGTGTCTCTCTTTTGTTTAAAATGGAAAACATTTTAAGTATATACGGAAAACCGACCAAACGCATTCGGTTTCCATTTAAACATTAGGAGAACTATCCATGGGTCATATGTGACGTGTACGAATCAACCTCGCTTCAATATGAGACATGGTGTGGCCGACACCACTCAAAGTGTCTGCCTTTTGTTTCAAAAGGACATCATTTTAAGTGAAAAACATCAACAGACATACGGAAAACTGACCAAATGCATTCAGATTGTGTCCATACTTTATAACAACGATCCATGGGTCATATGTGACGTGTATGAGTAAACCCCGCCTCAATACGAGACGTGGTGTGGCCGACACCACTCTAACTGTGTCTCTTTTGTTTAAAATGGACAGGATTATAAGTGAAAAGAACAACTGGCATACGGAAAATTGACCAAATGCATTCGAAATGTATAAATGTTTTAGAAAAACTATCCACATGTCATATGTGACATTTACGAGTCAACCCCACCTTAATCCAAGGCATGGTGTGGCCGGGATCACTCTAAGTGGCTCTCTTTTGTTTAAAATGGACAACATTTTAAGTACATACGGAAAACCAACCAAACACATTCGTTTTCCATTGAAACATTAGGAGAACGATCCATGGGTAATATGTGATGTGTAAGAATCAACCCTACCTCAATCTGAGACACGGTGTGGCCGGCACCACTCAATGTGTCTGTCTTTTTTTTCAAAGGGGCATCATTTTAAGTGAAAATCATCAACTGGCATACGGAAAACCAACCAAACACATTCGGATTGTGTTGATACTTTAGGATAATGATTCATGTGTCATTTGGGACATGTAAGAGTCAACCCCATGTAAATATAAGACGTGGTGTGGCCGGAACCACTCTAATTGTGTCTCTTTTGTTTAAAATGGACATGATTATAAGGGAAAAGAACAACAGGCATACATAAAACTGAACAAACGCATTTGGAATCTATTGATAATTTGTCATAACGATCAATGGGTCATATGTGACGTGTATGGGCCAACCCTGGCTCAATCCGAGTCGCGGTGTGGCCGGGATCAGTCTAAGTGTCTCTATTTGGTTTAAAATGGACAACATTTTAAGTACATATGGAAAACCAACCATTCGCATTCGGTTTCCATTTAAACTTTAGGATAACGAACCATGGGTCATATGTGACGTGTATGAGTCAACATCTCCTCAATACGAGGTGCGGTGTGGCTGACACCACTCAAAGTGTCTCTTTTTTTAAATTGATTTCATTTTAAGTGAAAACAACCACTAGCATACGGAAAACTGACCAAACAGATTCTGATTGTGTCGATACTCTAGAAAAACGATCCATGGGTCATTTGTGACGTGTATGAGTCAACCCCGCCTCAATCTGAGACACGGTGTGGCCGACACCATTCATAGAGTCTCTCTTTTGTTTAAAATGGACATTATTTTAAGTGAAAACAACAACTGACATACGGAAAACAGACCAAATGCATTCAAAATGTGTTGATTCATTAGGAAAATGATACATCAGTCATATGTGACATGTACGAGTCAACCCCGCCTTAATTCGAGGCATGGTGTGGCCAAGATCACTCTAAGTGGCTCTCTTTTGTTTAAAATGGACAACATTTAAGTATATACAGAAAACTGACAAAACAGATTCTGATTGTGATTATACTTTAGAAAAAAGATCCAAGGGTCATATGTGACATGTAAAAATCAACCCCGCCTCAATATGAGACGCGGTGTGGCTGGTACCACTCAAAGTGTTTTTCTTTTGTTTCAAAAGGACATCATTTTAAGTGAAAAACATCAACTAGATTACGGGAAACCAATCAAATGCTTTCGGAATATGTTGATATTTTAGGAAAATGATCAATGGGTCATTTTTGACGTGTAAGAGTTAACCTCTCCTCAATCTGAGGCATAGTGTGGTCGGTATCACTCCAGGTGTATGTATTTTGTTTAAAATGGACATCATTTCAGGTAAAAATATATGGTATACAATAAACCGATCAAATTATGAATTGAAATCTGGATTCCACATATAATTGTCATCTACATTTTAAATTGAATTCTAATTGAATTATGTATGTTTATAATTACGTTATGAATTATAATTTAATTATGGATGTGTATAGTTACAGGATTCATTATATGTTAAATGTGTATGAATTTGTTCTCTATATGTATGTGTTAGTTGGTTATTACAGGTACAATAATTGTATATATTTGTGTTAGTTTATTGAAGGTCAATAATTAGATTGAAAATGAGAGGGAATACACAAAATGGGGCCTGTTGTGAAAATTTCATGGTTGCTATGCAAATTGCAGGCTGCTGTGCAATTTGTAAAGCATAGGCTATGCCAACGGTTTCAAACCGTTGGTATAGCATCTCTGATTCTTTTTTTATGAATGGTTCAATGAACCGTTGGTAAAAAACCTTTCCTAATGGTTTAGAAACCATTGGGAAAGAGGATAGTCCTTGGGATTTCCCAACGGTTCAAGCCAAACCATTGGAAAAAACTATCCCAACGGTTTGGCACAACCGTTGGGATAGGTTAATTTTTCCCCACCCTATCCCAACGGTTCATTGTAAACCATTTGGAAATGCATTCCCAATGGCTTACTTCCCTATGGTTTGCAGAACCATTGGTATAAAATATATCAATGGTTCTGCATCCTTTCCCAACGGTTCAGAATTGTTGGGAAAGACTGTATTTCGAGTAGTGTTTACCACAGTTAAAGGTAAATATGGTAATTTAAGTTAAAAATAATATTAAACTAATATAAAATTACCTTAACACTTATCCTAACCTTATTGTATGATTTATTTCTGACCAAGACAATCAATGGGTGAGACTTTTGGACTTATAAGGCATTTGGGTAAGATAATGATATTAATGACTTCTTTTTTAAAGTAAAAATAAAAATATCATAACAATGTATTATGTTGCAAAAACAATTTTAATGTGGCGTTATATAAATGATATATCTGAATATAAGTATTAATTATAAAGCTAAAAATATTTCCTACATTAGGGTAACTTTTTTATAATTTTTAGACATCAAATAAATTAAATTATATAAGACACAATAATGATGTAGTGTAAACCTCAATAATAAATGATTTAAATAAATGAGATTATAATGATTAAAACAATATCCAAAACATATAAAATTCTTATTGGATGATTTTATTTCGACCATGACTCATCTTATATTCGACTTTAACTAGTTTTGGACATTTAGAAATCGAAAATCATTCTATAATAAAATAATATTTTCACACTTTCCTAAAGAGCCCCTCCTCTCCCTTATAAAAATACCCCAGTTCTAACGAGTTCCTCACATAACTCAAGCCCCTTAGCATGACCAAACCTTTCCAAAATAAGCTCTCAATATCCCTCTATTATTTTTAGAAGCCTTACCTTAGTCATAAGACACTTTAAGAAGTCCTTTTGGTTTAAACCAAAGGGAGTTACCCAAATTAAACGTAATAGTTTCTCTAAACTTGTTTTATTTTATTTTACTTCTCAAAACCCAAAACTCTTTTAATTCTATTATACTGTCTCAAAACCAGTATCCAAAATATAATAGGATGAATTTTTGTGAAGGATTATAAGTAAACTTACAAAAACCTCCATTTAATGGCGAAAGAACAAACTGTTTCTGTGGATGGAAAACTAACGCCTCACGAAACGATGACAGTTCAATTATCTCCTACCGCCTCTCATGGTGGCCATTAAGATGGAACTATATTTATATATGATATATATATATATTATGTTTATGTTTTCTTTATTCTTTTTTATTTTCCATTTATAGCATTACTTTATGGTTTCCTTTATGGGTAAATGTGATAATTTAATTTGAGGATGTGCGGACTATCGCCCCCTCAATGTTATATGACTTGTTAATGCCATATGTGGGAAGTATAAAGGATGGAGTTAATGATATTATATATGATATTATAATGGAATTATAATATACCTATTTATCATTATGTTCTTATTCCATTAAATATGAAATAAAAATGAATGTAGCGTTCATGAATATATACGACTTACCGTCTCCATGAATGGTGCATTTCATTACTTATCTCCAAATGGTATGCACTATTAAAAATAAATTTATATACTGGATATATATGATATATATTATATCTAAATCATTTATATAATTCTATATTTAATGAAATATTTACCACATGAACAACTTGTGATTTTAAGTTCATTTTTGACTCAAGTACCAAATATCGACAAAACAACCATTATTAACTTATATGATTGCATAATGTTTATAACATGATAATAAGTGATATAAAAGGAATAATAAACACGAATAATTATCATAATGATTTATAAATTAACTTATGTTTATTATTAAGGAATCATAAGGAACAAATAAGTAAAGTCCGACACGAGGTAAGGGAATTCTTATCTAACTTTTAATTCCGTGAGATTTCCATTATTCACCACTTATTCATTTCATGTGGTGTATTGTGTATTGACATTTGATATATATTATCAATATTATAATTATATTAATGGTATTATGTGATACATTTTGTGGTTATTAACTTTTGTTCATATGACTCAATTGATTACAATGTTGTAACGTATTTCACCTCACTTCTTATTTCTGCGAGATTCATGCTATATTTGCCACTATTTCCTTTTGTGTGGTGTATGTACTGACCATTATTGTACTCATTGTGTAATATAATTTAATTTATGGGTATTTAAATCATAATTTTATGATCATTCTTTCATGTGGCATATGTTTCGTATGTTAACAAATCAGAAAGGGAACCTTTCAGCCTCCACTTTTTAAAAGACTTATTTTTGTAATGTATTTTAATTTTAATTTTCTTAATTGATATATATTATTATATATCCTTATTGATGAAAATTTTATGTCCATGTGATTATATATCCTTTTCTCTATCATCAACTCAGTTTTTGAATTTTAATGTGGCACCATTAGGCTATCAAATTTTTTCCATGGGAACTTCTTAACCCAATTTCGATTCTTTGGGTTAAACTTGTAATTCTTGAATATTTCGTTCTATGAATATGTGTGAATGACCTTGGATTTTTTTACACTAAATATAAAATAATATTGCTTGTATTTATATTTTTCACACATAATTATGTAATTTATTGATCCTTAGTCTAAGGATATCGTATTTATAAGGGATCTCTTCTGAAATTACATTCTATTGAGACTTCATTATTGTCATGAACCAATTCAATCTTATATGGTGTAAATACTGTCCTTTTTAATATTATATCATGAATCCATTTGTTATCACGATATTATAAAGTTTAGATTATATGTTATTCCTCAATTATTTTTATTCAAGTGTCTCTCATTTTGTTAAAAACTCATTAACCATAATATCATTTGATATGTTTTAAAGATTTGTTCTTCTAAATCTTTCTCATTAATTTCCATGTTTAAAAAATGGTTTTAAGGATTTATTTATATGGAAATAATTATTTTTAAATGTTAATTACTTTAAAATTTTTAATGTTTTATGGGACACTTTGATTTAAAAATATCTTTATTAAATATTTTAAATGGTTTTCAAAATGGTTTTGATAAAGCATTGATTATGTCAATATATTGAACTGATATATTGTGATTGCAAGGTTGAAATGTTATCTTTAATTTATGATCATGTTATATGTTATGATTATACTATTGTTATTTGGAATTATTTTTGTATATGGGTGGCTCCTTAATAAAACTAGGGTGGGTGAGCCCAAGTTATATCTCCAATGATTTGGGTAACATGAAGGAGGTAAACATTAATGTTTCTCCTAAGATATTTAGGGAATATACTATGATGGGTATTCCAAATGTGAGTCCCTGTGTAGCTGTGAGAGCCATAATGTAAGTATGTTATGAATTCTAAATGTTACCTTTATTGTTTATGATTTCTAAGTGTTCTTCATGAATATTATGATTTTGTAATGTATGATATTATTGAAAAGTATTGGTTCCATTGATTTGTATTTATTTATGGGATAATGTTTTCCTTCCTTATTTCATAACCCTTATTGAGCTTTTTATGCTCATCCCATTTTTTTGAAATGTTTTCCATAGGACATAAAGATAAATACTGTCAGGGATGGGATCAAGGAAAAGTCATTCTGTCTAAAACATGGAACTATACAAGTTTCTTTTTAAGAGTTTTTATTTTAGGAAATAACGATACTGAGTAGTAGTGTCTACTTTGTCATTTTTGAAATGGAATGTAATATTTATGGACTAATTCTATAAAACACTAAAAAAGAAAATATCCTCATTGTAAACTATTAATTTACATCATGATTATGTAATGTTTAATACAGGGTCCTTATAGTTCGTATCAGAGGTCGGTTTAGATAACTTTAGAGTTTAGGGTATTCTTTACGCTTAAGTAACATTACCCTAATGGTTTGGATTTTATGAAGACTCACAGTTACTTTTGATATGGTGAATGAGATTATAATAACATTAATAAATGTATCTTAGTATTTACCCACTTCATAAGGCATTATATGATGATTTTACTGATAAACTCACATTGAACTTTTTTGGTTTCAGTATATGGTTGCATATAATAGGCAGTAATGTAACAGTGGATGTGATGAAAACTGTGATGGTTTTCTGAACGAGCAACTGAATGAATTGAGAGATGAAATGATAACTCTAGTGGTTATTCTCAACCATCTAACTAGAGAATTGATTTACCACCTGAACCATTGTGATTTTTTAAGGCATCATTTATGTGATAAAAAAATCACTACAGAAGTTCATGTAATAGTCATAAAGGCATGTATGTTCAAAAACCTAGGTGTCAAGGATGTGGAAAGAAACACCTAGGAAAATTCTTCAAAGGGACGGGAAGATTCTATAGATGTGGAAATGATGGTAATAAAGCAAGAAACATCCATTGAAAAAGGAAGCATCTAGTTGACTGTAGGAAAGGGAAATAAGTTGTTTATGAGGGGTCAATTGAATGTTTTAAATGTGGTGTGCATTGCTATTATACAAATAGATGTCCCATAATGAATTTTTGGGAATGAGATCACCATGATCGTAAAAATATTTTTTCACCAATACCTATTTCCATTCAGATTGATGATGAAGAAACTGACAATGACCAATGAAATGTATGAATTATTTCATAACATATGTTTTTATATTATTGAATCTTTGTATATGATTCATGATTTTTTTAGTAAAGAGGTATTTTAGAATAAGCTTGAATGTAATGGTTAATTTATCATGAAGAATGTTGATTGAGTAAGAATTAAACATATAAGGGATTTAAGAGTTATGTTAGATTTTAGGATGGCGAAATGCATAAAAGTATTAAGGCTCATTTGATGATGGGATTAAATTTGAAGACTTTTTATAGTATGTGTAACCCTAAATTTTGATATATGAATTTTTTTTCAAGGAATAGTTATCTTTTCTTTTGTGGATATAGTTATAAAGAACTATTTGGGTTTATATTAACCTTGAACTTGAGCCAATTATAGGTTAATACATTTTGGGATGCAAAATGAAAGTTATTAGATAACCTTTGTGGTTAAAATATGTTATGGTTATTTTTTATGAAATTATCTCTTTTTGGGAATGTTATAAAATTATATAGTTTTTGAAAAAGGACAACACATAGACCACGCAATAACCTGTTGTGTCAGACAAAGCTTCTAGAATCGAACCCACAACCAAAGTGCGATTGGGATTTATCACCTACCATTGGACTACGTGAATCCCCTAGTTATTTTGACTAATTATTTTTAGTTAGATGATTTTATGAATCAAGAATAAGTTTATTTAAGGTTATCTATAGAAATGATTAACCTATCATGGAGAATATGTGATTATGTTAATTACTTTTCAATATGAGACTTTAAGAGTAATTGATGTTATTTAGAGATAAATATTAACATTTATCTTGGGAGGCTATGTGATTAAATACATATGAGATTTGGGTTTTAAACATAGTTTTGTTCACTTTGAATACTTTTTACGGACAGTTGTGTATTGAATCGTCTTTCTTAAACATTGGGTACTGTTTGATTAATTTTGGAGAGTAAGAGTAGTATTTCTTTTTATAAAGGATTATCCATTTTGGGGATTATCTGATCTTGTACTAACCTCTTTGGTTTTGGTTAATTTCTAAATACATGGAAAATATATAGTTCATCTTTTGTGGATTATGTGATTATCTAGAATTTGATTATATAGATTTTAATGTGATCAAGTCATCTTGAATACTCATCATTTGGGGAAAAGATGAGTTTTTGGTAGAAATGTATTAAAGGATGAAGGTCTTTATAAAAAGTAACTTTGTTTCCTTATATTATTACTCAAGATCTTAAATAAACTCCTCAAATTTATGAAAAGGAAACATAAAACAAAAACGTTTTCCGTTAACTTTTCCAACTGGGGAATCAAATACCATTTAACCCATAGCATGTTTATGGTTTTTAGATTTTTTTACTTTCACTTGAGCATGTTTTCTATCACTCTCCATTAGACCTTGATGGTTTGTTTCTCTTCCATATCCATGTTTTCCTACATGGAATACAAGTATGGGTTATCTCGGGTATCCTTTGTACAAATTTATTTTTCTTTTAAAGTGATAATTTTATTGAACCTTTTCCGGTGTGTGACTTTCCATGATGTTTCCGAGCCCAATTCTTTTTAATTGCAGGGAAGCTACTACCAAAAGGGGGGAAGGATGTAACAACCCAGGTAAATAAAGAATAAGAAATTTTCATATCTTTTTACTATTTGTGAATTAAATACTAATTTTACTTTAAATAGGATTCTTTTTTCGATGGCTTACTCGATATGCAACAACAGGTTTCATTGAAATCTTACGTTGCACACTGATAATATAATATTATTATTTTATATGGTAGTTAACACCTTACAGTTGTATTGTAGGGAATGAATATAACTAACTACAATATTATTATACATTTTTTATAATTTTTTAATATTTATCTAATAAAATTTTGAGGATTAAAATGTGAATGAATCCAATTTTAAGCACAAACACTCTAATATTCAATAAAAGGTCGATTTACCGCCTTTTGATGGGTAACCCCTTCTAAATCTAATTTTTTTCACTTCTATATGTTATATTTAACAAAATAATATCATTCTTTAGAATCGGGACATCAATATTTACTTTGGGTAAAATTTTGGTGTTTTTTGATAAAATACATTTTTTTAATGAATAGTAAAAAATACTGTATTTTAATTCAAAACCACTTTTTTATCTAATTTATTTATTTGGTCAGATTATCTTTTTAATTTGTTTAAAAGTGTAAATAAAATATATTTTTACTATTTAATCCAATGTTGTTCATTGGAAGAAATTTCACTTTGAAATTGGACATAATCAACTGTCAATCTTTTGATAGATATTGTTTCTTAAAAACACTCTTTTTGTTTTGAAAACGGGAATTAATTTTAAATTAATTAATCCAAATTATATGTTTTTAATTTTTTAAAATAGACATAACTTTTTAATTTGGAATATAAAATATAGCTAGGCTGAATTTTTTGTATTTTTCTGAAAAACTTCGATTTTTGATGAACAGTGAAACCACTAAGTAGTTGTTAAAAATATGAATTTCTCATTTAAATTAAATTTTAACGCTATTGTGAATTAAATTTTGAAAATCCGACATACATGGTTGTTATTAGTAATTAAACTGTGGTTCAATATGATGGAAATAATTTTTGGTGAATAGTAAATTTTGACTTTTATTTACCACAGTTAAAGGTAAATAGGGTAATTGAGGGTAAAAAAATATTAAATTAAAATAAAATTACTATTACACTTGTACTATCCTTATTGTATGAGTAATGTCCGAGAAAGAAAATCCTTGGGTGAGACTTTTGGCCTTTTAAGGCCACTTTGGTACGATAATGATATTAATAACATTATTTTAAAGTAAAAATAAAAATATTAGAAACATTTATTATTTTTCTAAAACAATTTTAATGTGGGGTTATATAATTGATATATTTGACTATAAATATTAATTATAAATCTAAAAATATTTCCTACATCATTGAAATTTTTTTATAATTTTTAGACATCAAATTAATTAAATTATATATGACACAATAATGATGCAGTGTATGTCTCATTGATAAATGATTTAAATAAATGAGATTATAAAGATTAAAACAATATCCAAAACCTATCCAATTTTTATTGGATGATTTTACTTCAACCAGGACTCATATTATATTTGACATTAATTAGTTTTGTACATTTTGAAACTGAAAATTATTATATAATAAAATAATATTTTCACACATTCTTAATGAGCCCCTCCTCTCCCTTATAAAAAGCCATCATTTCTAACCAATTACTAACACCATTAAAGCCCCTTGGCTCAACCAAAACCTTCCAAAATAAGCTTTCATAATCCCTATATAATTTTTATATTCCCTAACTTAGGAAGAAGGCATTTCAAGAAGTCCTTTTGGTTCAATTCAAATGGAGTTACCCGAATTAAAGGTAACCATTTCTCTTAATTTATTTTCTTTTATTTTACTTACCCAACCCCTAAAATCATTTTAATCTTTTATTTTTTTTAAAAACTTGTATCCTCAATATAATATGATTTTTTATGACAAGTATTCGAACCACACATACACACACCTCCATCTAATGGCTAAAGAATATACTGTTTCTGTGGATAGAAAACTAACGCCTCACGAAACGATGATTGTTCAATTATCTCTTACTGCCTCTCATGGTGTACATTAATATGGAACTGTATTTATATATGATATATATTATGTTTATGTTTTATTTATTCTTCTCTATTTTCCATTTATACCATACCTTATTGGTTTCCAATATGGGTAAATGTGATAATTTAATTTGAGGATGTGCGGACTACCACCCCCTCAAAGAGATATGACTCGTTAATGGAATATGTGGGACGTATAAAGGATAGAGTTAATGATATTATATATTATATTATACTGGAAGTATAATATACCCATGTATCATTATGTTTCTATTCCATTAAATATATAATAGAAATGAAAGTAGCATTCATGCGTACGTACGACTTACCGTCTCCATGAACGGTGCATTTCATTTCTTAACTCCAAATGGTATGTACTATTATAAATACATGTATATAATGGATATATATGATATATATGATATCTAAATCATGATCATAATTCTGGATATAATGAATGTTTGACCACATGAACAACATGTGATTATAAGAAGTTAATTTTTGACTCATTTACCAAATATTGTCAAAACGACCATTATTAACTTAAAGGATTGAATAATGTTTATAAAATTATAATACATGATATAAAAGGAATAAAAAACTTAAATAAGGTTCTTAATCAATTATAAATTAACTCTATATTGTTATTCAGGAAGAACAAGGAACAAACAAGTAATGCCCGACACAAGGTAATGAAATTCTTATATCACTTTTTATTCCGTGAGATTTCCATCGTTCGCCACTTATTCATTTCATGTGGTGTATTGTGTATTGAAATTTGATATATATTATCATTATTCTCATTATATTAGTGGTATTATGTGATAAATTTTGTGGTTATTCACTTTTGGTCAGACGACTCAATTGATTACAACATGGTAAAGAATTTCATCTCACTTCATTTTTCTGTGAGATTCATGCTATATTTTCCACTATTTCCTTTTGTGTGGTATATTTACTTCCCATTATTTTACTCTTTGTTTAATATAAATTCATTTATGGGTATTTACATCTTCATTTTATGATCCTTCTTTCATGTGGCATATGTTTCGTATGTTACCAAATCGGTAAGGGAACCTTCCATCCTTTTCTTTTTAAAAGACTTATTTTTGTTATGTCTTTTAATTTGCATCTTCTTAAGTTGATATATATTCTATTATATCATTATTTAAGTAAATTTTATGTCCATGTGACGAGATATCATTTTTCCTTTCATCAACTCAGTTTCTGAATTTTATAGTGATGTCGTTAGGCTATCGAATTTTTGCAAGTGAACTTCTTGTCCCAATTTTGATTCTTTTGGTTATACTTGTACTTATTGAATATGTCATTCTATGAATATGTGTGAATTAACTCTTATTGTTTTACAGTGAATATAGAATCATATTGAGTGTATTTTAATTTTTCACACATAATTATGCAATAGATTGATCTTTAATCTAAGGATACCATCTTTATATGGGAATTATTCTGAATTTACATTCCATTGAGACTTCATTGTTGTCATAAACCAATTCACAATTATATGGTGTATGTACCTTCCTTTGGAATATTATATCATGAATCCTTTTATTCTAATGATATTATAAAGTTCAGATTAAATGTTTTTCCTCAATTATTTGTATTTAGGCATCTCTCATATTGTTAAAAACACATTAACTAAAATATTGTTTTAAATGTTTTAAATATTTTTTCTTATAAATAGTTCCCATTAATGTCCATGTTTTAAAAATGTTTTTAAGGTTTTATTTATATGGAAATTATTTTTATAAAATTTTAATTCCTTTAAATGTTGCAATGTTTTGTGGGGCACTTTAATTCAAAAATATCCTTGTTAAATGTTTTAAATGGTTTAGAAAAAAGTTTTGATAAAGCATTGATTATGTAAATATATTGAACTGATATATTGTGATTGAAATATGGAAATTTTATATTTACTTTGTTATTATGTTATATGTTATTACTATGTTATGGTTCTTGGAAATTATATATGTATATGGGTGGTTCCGTGATAAACATAGGGTGGGTGAGCCCGAGATAGCTCTCCAATGAATTGGGTAACGTGACCGAGGGAAACATTAATGTTTCTCCTAATATATTTAGGGAATATACTGTGATGGGTATTCAAAATCTGACTCCCTATGTAACTGTGATAGGTACAATGAAACTATGTTATGAATTCCATAAGTTACTTTTATGATTTATTATTTCTTTGTGTTCTTTATTAATATTATGATTTTGTATGGTATGTTATGATTGAAAATTATTGGTTTAATTTATTTGAATTTATTGATGGGATACTATTTTCCTTCCATATTTTATAACCCTTACTGAGCTTTTTATGCTCATCCCATGTTTTTGAAATGTTTTCCACAAGACTTAATGATGAATGGGGCCAAGGATGGGATCAAGGAAAATTCATTTTATCTAAAAAATGGAACTAGACATGTGTCTGTTTAAGTGTTTTTATTTTATCAAAAATGCATACTGAGTATTAGTGTATAATATTTCAATTTTTAAAAGGAATGTAATAATTATTGCCTAATTCTCTAAAAATTTAAACTTGAAAAGATCCTCAATGTAAATTATTCATTTAATTCAAGATTATTTAATGTTTAAGACTGGGTCCTTATATAAATTTTATGACACTTTTAGCAATTTTGTGGTTTGGATGTAGAAAGTCACATTATTGGAACACGTGATCGCAAGTGACAAAATTTATATAGACCCCTCAAAACAAAGGTGATTGAGGAATGTACTAGAAACTCTAGTGTCATGTAAATCCACAGTTTTCTGGTATTATCTGTGTACTACCATCATTATTTGAGAAATTTAACATGATTTTCAAGGACTCTAACTATGTTAACATGGAAAGGGGTAATGTAAGTCTGTGTGGGAGAATGGGAGGAAATATTGAAGGAGTTAAAGGTCTGGCTGGTCACTGCACCTCTACTCACACTACAAAATAGTGGAGAATATTTTGTGATATATATTAATTCTGAAAAGAAAGGAATGGGTTTTATACCCCTGAAAAATGATAATGTGATTGCCTATGCCTCCGAGAAGTTGATGATCTATGGGTATAACTACACGACTATAACGACCCATACTTTACATACATTGTTAATACTTCGAAATTGAAGCACACTTATTACAACATATGACAAAACCACAAAGGACCGTATAGGTATTGTGTCTTTAGAAACTGGGAAACATAAACAACTGGTTCATAAATCTTCTACAGTGTCTCCCATTTATTTCATCATATCTAGGGTCCCTTTTAGCATATTCTACTTAATATCCATCTTCCTGACCTGGGGAAAAGAAAACATAAAAGGGTGAGCTCAAATGCTCAGCAAGGGAAAATAAAGGAAATAAAAATCATATCATATCTTTATGAAGATCAAAACCTGCAAAAGAGATCATAATATCTTATCATGGAATAAATCATAGAAGTGAAAATGAGATCCCCATAATCATAACATAAAACTTGAAACTTTGTGGCATGCACACATAATCATGGAAAATCATTTCTTGTTAGTCATGACTCATTTCCAAGACTATCTTAGTGGACAAAGTCCCTTTCTGAACCGAGTTCACTCCTCGTTTCAGTCCTGTATCACTGAACCGAAATAACCTTCCGTTCCAGCCATGTCTATCTCATGAGATATAAAATCCTTACCCAATGCATTGGAGGGAGATATAGGTCCCACCCATCTTATAATGAATCCTTTCTTATGTGTGCCACATAATCATAAATCATACTTCATCGCATAACCCATGTAATAAAAATGGGATTCTTAAACAACATGACATCATAAAACAATTCATATAAGATAAAGGAATTCATAAAAATAATTCCATCACAACATGAACAAATCAATTTAATAATAGGGATAAAAACAGAACCCTTTATTATCTTAGATGAAAAATAATTTTGATAAAACACTTGAACTCCATTCTTGAGGAAAATATCCTTTCTTCTTCAAAAACATTTTTCCTTTCATAACATGTCATACAACTTTAAAATAAAAGAAGTTGATTAAAAATAAACTTGAAAACTTGTAAAGTAAGCTTCTTGGAAACAATGTTTTATAAATCCATTCATGCCGTATAAGTTAAAAAAAACATTCTTCGTACTTTTGTCGGAAAAGTCAAAAAGTACCTCGTACGACAAAAGATTCCTTTCATACATATTACTAAAAACTCACCGAAGGGTAAAAATGGATTTAAACAATTGTAGGTGGATGGAAATAATATTACATATTGATGAAACATGGATGTGGATGATAAAATACACCCCAGTGAATACTTACGAATAAACAATCTCGGATAAAAATGAGATTGTGATATTTCCCTTACCTTAGGTCCGATTTGCTTTGTTCGTGTCCGAAGCTCCTGTATAATGGTTTAAATAATGTTATTGACTTATTCCAGAATCATACATATTGATATGATATCATATATGGTCATATTATTAGCTTCTTGTTAGTAATATTTCATTGTTACTTGTTACTCGGGTCTTTATAACTTTTTGTTCTTATGCGTGTTTTGTCGAATAAATTCTTATTCTTATCTTTAGGTTATAGATAATTCATTTAAAGAATGGTATTAGTGTAGTATATACCATATTCATTCATTCAATTCATTTATATAATCATTATGAAATGAAGATCATGTAGAACGAGTCGCATCACATCGTGGAGACGGTATTCCGTAAGTACGCACGAGTGATGATATCGTTCCTATGATCATGGAATTGTATTGGAGTATATATATATTATTTCAGTATCAATATTACTTCATAATAATCATATATAGTTACTCATTACACCATTATACCCATCCTTGTAAGGTGATGGTGGAAAAATAGATTACACCACGGCGTGGAGACGGTATTCCGTACGTACGCACGCGCGGTGATTTCATTTTTCCGTAGGATGGATAGAAGGTGAATTAGGGTTGTTTCATATTTATAATAACATATCAGTATGTAAGTAATACTGATGTTATTACTTTATCATTAAACAACTAAAGGAGAAGAAGTTGAAGAAGAAAGAAATTGAAAAGATCGGTAATGGATATTACCTCTTCTTTGGAACGCCTCTTTGAATCCTCCACTTAAGGAACTAAGATTGGTCTTTGGAGAAGACCAGGACCTCTAGGATTATTCTAGGGAAGTGGAGAGGAGAAAATGGCAGGGGTTGGCCGAGATTGAGTGCTCAATTTGGTGTGAGGAGGAGGGGGAGGAGGTGCCCTTTTATAAGGGAGGAGAGGGGCACCTTAGGAATATCTCAAAATATTATTTTATATTAAAGTCAAAATCTGTTTATAATAGTTCCAAAGGGTCTTATTTCGAAGCTAAAGTGGGGATGGGTCGAAATCCTATAAACCAATAAGATTTAGGCAAGTTTAGGGTATTATTTTAACCTTATCAATTAGATTTAACTCTAAGTTAATTAATTTAACTTTTACCGTGTCTTTTTGTTTTCTTTCACTATATGGTTAATACACTTACTATAACATGCCAAACGAACCCAAAATTGTTTATTATTAATATATATATCTTTATCTAAGTCATTTGGCCGAACCTTAGATTTTTAGGAATAAAATAACAATTAATAATATAATATTTGATTTAAAAACTATTTTGTGTCAATTTTGACACTATTTGATATATGATTTTTGTGAAAGTCATAACAGAATTATATGTTCGAACCAAGTTGATTAAATCAACATTAATATATCATAGTAACCTAGAAAATTAGTGTAATTCATAAAAAGTCTCAAATTACATTTATTTTGGTGTTTATAACATCAATTATATCAATATTTCATTAATAAGATAATTACTGCATCATCATTGTGTCATAAATAAATTAAATTATTTAATGTCTAAAAATTACAAATAAAATACCCTTATGTAGGAAATATTTTTACCTTTCTAATGAATATTTATAGTCGAATTTATCTTATGTATAACCCCATATTAAAAATGATTTACTTATTAAACTTTGATTTTAACTATTTTAACCCTTTCTTTAAATAAATTAATAATAAATGTCCTAATCTAATCCAAGTGGGCCTAAATGGTCATATTTTATTCCTAAGTTTGTTTTTGGTCGAATTAAACTTGTCCAATAGAATTAGGACATGTGTTAGGGTAATATTGATATCATATTTACCCTTTAGTTACCCTATTTACTATTAACCGCGGTAAAAATCGTAAAAAGTTACTATTCACCAAAAAATTATTTTTATCTCATTGGACCACATTTTACTTACTGATATCAACCGTGTCTGTCGGATTTTCGAAATTCCATTCACAGAAGCGGTAAAATTAAGTATTATGCAAAATTCAGTTTTTAACCTACCACTTAGTGGTTTCACTATTCATCAAAAATTGAAAGTTTTCAGAAAAATACCAAAATTTCACCCTAGGCTAATTTCGATATTCTGAGTCCAAAAATGAAGTCCATTTTGAAAAATAAAATTTATAAAATTTCAAAAAGTGGTTATTACTATTCATAACGGCTAGTTTTAATAGCATATTGTTGTTTAGTGAAACTCGGTATTGCGTACGACGCAAGCTATCGAGGAAGGTCGCGATTGCGTGTAAAGCAAGCCAAGCAAGTGTTGTGTAGAAAAAGATTCCTTTGATGATTTATATAACATAAAAGTCTCAGGTGTTACATTCTACCCCCCTTAAAAAGAATTTCGCCCTCGAAATTCGTCACTTTGCAACAAACAGATGAGGATACTTCTCCCTCATCATATCCTCAAGCTCCCATGTAGCTTCTTCAGGTTGGTGGTTTCTCCATAAAACCTTCACCAAGCGAGTGGTCTTGTTTCGTAGGACTTTTTCGCTACGATCCAGAATCTCTATCGGCTGTTCTTCATAAGAAAGATCTTGCTCCAGCGGTACAACTTCTGAGCTGCGTACATGTGAAGGATCTGGTATGTACTTTCTCAGGAGAGATACGTGGAACACATCGTGAACTTGAGAGAGATTCGGTGGAAGCGCCAATCGGTAAGCTACCTTCCCAACACGATCCAGTATTTCAAAAGGACCGATATATCTAGGGCTCAACTTCCCCTTCTTTCCAAATCTCATAACCCTCTTCCAGGGAGATATTCGTAAGAACACTTTATCGCCCACTTCAAACTCTAGGTCTTTTCTTCGGTTGTCGGCATAACTTTTCTGTCGACTCTGAGCTGCTCTTATGTGTTGTTGAATAGATCTGACCTTTTCTGCCATTTCATCAACGAGATCAGGTCCTAATAGCTTTCTTTCCCCAACTTCATCCCAGCAAGTTGGAGTCATGCATTTCTTTCCATAGAGAGCTTCATAAGGAGCCATCTGAATACTGGAGTGAAAGCTATTATTATAAGAAAATTCCACCAAAGGTAGGTGTTGATCCCAACCTCCTTTGAAATCCATAGAGCAAGCTCTCAACATATCTTCTAGGGTTTGAATTGTTCTCTCAGACTGACCGTCTGTCTGGGGATGATAAGCAGTGCTGAAACTCAACTCTGTATCCAGAGTATGCTGAAGACTTCGCCAGAACATCGAGGTAAATCTCGGATCTCGATCAGATATAATAGAAAGTGGTACTCCAGGCAATCTTACCACTTCCTTTACATATATCCTGGCAAGCTGATCTAGAGAGAAATCCTCTCTAATAGCAATGAAGTGTGCAAGCTTTGTAAGACGATCAACTATGACCCAGATAGCATTATTGCCTTTGGATGTTTTAGGAAGTCCTGTGACAAAGTCCATAGTGATGTTTTCCCATTTCCATTCGGGTATGGGTAATGGTTGTAACATCCCCTTAGACTTCTGTCTCTCAGCTTTATCTTGTTGACAAACCAAACATCGAGAGACATATTCAGCAACATCTCTTTTCATGCCATCCCACCAGAAGTACTCTTTCAGGTCCCTATACATCTTCGTGCTTCCAGGATGAATAGAGAATGATGAACTATAAACCTCATCCAGCAGATCATTCTTTAATTCGGGGATGGGAGGAACGCAAACCCGATTCCTGAACTTTATTATCCCATCACAATCAAGGTTGAATTCAGGAACATTTCTCACCTTCTTTTGTAACTCGACATCTTCTTTCTATGCCTCTTTAATCTTCACATGTATAGATGGTTGAACATTCATTTGAGAAATATTAGATTTTTCCCCTTCCATTATAATTCCAAGATCCATCCTTTGTAAATCCATAAATATTGGATCTTTTGTGATCCTCATCATGGATAAACTAGCATGGTCTTGTCGACTTAATGCATCTGCCACCTTGTTTGCTTTCCCAGGGTGGTAATGGATTGAGCAGTCATAATCCTTAATCAGCTCCAACCATATTCTTTGACGCATATTCAACTCCTTTTGTGTAAAAATATACTTTAAACTTTTATGATCAGTATAAATATCACACCTTTCACCATAAAGGTAATGCCTCCAAATCTTTAATGCAAAGATTACCGCAGCCAACTCCAAATCATGTGTTGGGTAATTTTGCTCTTGGATTTTCAACTGTCGTGAGGCATAAGCTATCACCATATCATTTTGCATAAGAACACACCCCAATCCCTTCTTGGATGCATCATTGTAGATCACAAACCTTTCTCCACTACAAGGCAGTGTGAGCACAGGTGCACTGGATAACCTTCTTTTCAACTCCTTGAAATTCTCTTCACATTCCTCTGTCCAGACAAACTTAACTCCTTTCCGAGTCAACTTGGTGAGTGGATTAGATAGTCGTGAAAAATCTTTTACAAAACGTCGATAATATCCAGCCAAACCAAGAAAACTTCGGATCTCAGTTACTGTTGTTGGTCTTGACCATCTTTCGATAACCTCTGTTTTTGCTGGATCCACAAATATCCCCTCTTTTGAGATTATATGACCCAAAAATGCAACTTTTTGAAGCCAAAATTCACACTTGGTAAATTTGGCATAAAGCTTCTCCTTTCTCAGGGTCTTCAATATAATTCTCAAGTGATCTTCATGCTCTTCCTTGCTCTTTGAATAGACAAGAATATCGTCTATAAAGACTACCACAAATTGATCAAGATAGTCTCTAAAGACTCTATTCATTAGATCCATGATGATAGCATGGGCATTAGTAAGACCAAATGGCATCACTATAAATTCATAGTGTCCATACCTTGTACGAAAAGCCGTCTTTGGTATATCCTCCCTTTTGACCCTTAATTGATGAT
Organism: Viscum album; assembly: GCA_963277665.1. Lineage (NCBI taxonomy): Eukaryota > Viridiplantae > Streptophyta > Magnoliopsida > Santalales > Viscaceae > Viscum > Viscum album. The sequence continues at coordinate 943,555,799 of OY728121.1, read as the reverse complement.
ACCCTGAACGAAGATCAATCTTGGAAAAGTATTGAGCTCCACGTAGTTGGTCAAATAAGTAATCAATGCGTGGGAGAGGATATTTGTTCTTGATAGTGATCTTGTTAAGTTCTCGATAATCAATGCAAAGTCTCATTGATCCATCATTCTTCTTAACAAATAGAACAGGTGCTCCCCAAGGTGACGCACTAGGGCATATGAATCCCTTATCAAGATTCTCTTGGAGTTGCTTCTTCAATTCCTGCAACTCAATTGGGGCCATTCTATAAGGTGTCTTTGAAATAGGCAAAGCACCCGGTACGAGTTCTATTGAAAACTCAACTTCACGATTTGGTGGAAGACCCGGCAATTCCTCCGGAAAGACATCATCAAACTCCCGTACAATGGGAATATTCTTAATCGTGAGTTTCTCACCAACTATTTGAGATAAATAACCTTCATTTAGTGGAATCAATACCCATAAGATGGAAGAAATTTCCACTGGAAGGTTATGTTCATCCTTGCATTGATAGACGATCGTAGATTGATCTGGAATATGAAATGTGACTTCCCTTCTTTGGCAATCGATATGAGCTCCATGTAGAGAAAGCCAATCCATGCCAAGAATCACATCAAATTCCACTAAAGGAAGGATCACAAGATTTGCAGGAAGCACTTTCCCACAAACTTCGATCGGAGAAGAATTATAAACTTTTGATGCGATTGATGTTCCATTAGGTGTTGTCACAGCTAACTCAACATCTAATTGTTGAGGTAATACGGTGATACCCTTAGAAAAGTCTTCAGAAATAAAAGAGTGGGTGGATCCTGAATCAAATAAAACATTTGATACTTTAGAGTGGATGGTAAGTGTACCTTTCACCACATCGTTATCGTACTCCACATCGCTGATAGAAATTGCATGTGACTTTCCTTTGTCTTTAGCCTTAAGATTTTGTTGACGTCACCATCATCATCAACCCTTGGATTTGGGCATTGATTGGCATAATGCCCCATCTCCTTGAACTTGAAACATTGAAGTGTAGTAGGTTCATTCTGTGTATCCCTTCCTTTGTTTGCGTCATTAGACATCTTCTTCCCATTATCACGGCATTCAAATGCCCGATGACCTTCTTTTCCACATTTAAAACATTTACTTGTCCCTTTAAGACAACTCCCTCCATGTTTCTTTCCACACTTTGAGCATAAGGAAAAGCTCATCTTCTTTTCCGTGTGCTCTTTAGATTTTTCTTTGAATTCAATCTTCCTCTTCTTATCAAACCCATGTGACTGATGGGTTACTCCAATCTCCATCTCGACTTTGAGAGCACATCGAACGATTTCCTCGTAGCTATTGAAGTCCCTTATGGCTAACTCCCTTCGAAGACATGGTTTTAATCCACTAAAGAATCGATCGATCTTACTCTCAGGTTGGATAATAATACCAGAAGCATAACTTGCAAGTCTGGTAAAATTTGCTTCATAGGTACCAACAGATTCATCATCCCTTTGCTTCAGTTCAAGAAACTCTTTCTCCATCTTTGTTCGGAGAATACGAGGGAAGTACTTATTGAAAAATAAGTTCTTGAACTCGTCCCATTCCATAGACTCAATTTCATCCCTTTGCCTCGTATTCTTAACAAGATTCCACCATTTATCAGCATCTCCTTCCAAACGATACACTTCTAGGATGACTTTATCATGTTCAGAACATTGAAGAACTGAAAATATCTTTTCAGTAGTACTAATCCATTGTTCAGCAACTAATGGATCAGTAGACCCGATGAAAGAAGGTGGACGCTGCCTCATGAAGGATTCAACAGAATGTTGCTCCCTCCTTTGCTCGTTTGGAAATCCTGCATGATTCATAGCTTGAGAAAGTTGTGTGAGCATGGCTACAAGATTTTGCATTCCAGCTCCCATATCGTTTGTTTGCTCAGGGGGACAATCATTGCATTGCCCATCGCATTCCGCATTAACACGGTTCCTTCGGGTTCCAGCCATTGACTAAAACCAAGAAGAATAGTGTGAGCAACACTAATTATAATAGGAAACCACATAATTCAAGAATAAAATTTTCATGCTTAAGGTCTTATCCTAGGTTATTCAAGGCCATTTCTAAAACACTAAGATTGTGTTCTATGCTTAGACTTATCCTTAGGGTTCTTACTAAGGCTTTCACATCCTATTTTCCAAAGTTTGACTATACATTTCCTCTGATACCAACTATAACGACCCATACTTTACATACATTGTTAATACTTCGAAATTGAAGCACACTTATTACAACATATGACAAAACCACAATGGACCGTATAGGTATAGTGTCTTTAGAAACTGGGAAACATAAACAACTGGTTCATAAATCTTCTACAGTGTCTCCCATTTATTTCATCATATCTAGGGTCCCTTTTAGCATATTCTACTTAATATCCATCTTCCTGACCTGTGGAAAAGAAAACATAAAAGGGTGAGCTCAAATGCTCAGCAAGGGCAAATAAAGGAAATAAAAATCATATCATATCTTTATGAAGATCAAAACCTGCAAAAGAGATCATAATATCTTATCATGGAATAAATCATAGAAGTGAAAATGAGATCCCCATAATCATAACATAAAACTTGAAACTTTGTGGCATGCACACATAATCATGGAAAATCATTTCTTGTTAGTCATGACTCAATGCCAAGACTATCTTAGTGGACAAAGTCCCTTTCTGAACCGAGTTCACTCCTCGTTTCAGTCATGTATCACTGAACCGAAATAACCTTCCGTTCCAGCCATGTCTATCTCATGAGATTTAAAATCTTTACCCAATGCATTGGAGGGAGATATAGGTCCCACCCATCTTATAATTAATCCTTTCTTATGTGTGCCACATAATCATAAATCATACTTCATTGCATAACCCATGTAATAAAAATGGGATTCTTAAATAACATGACATCATAAAACAATTCATATAAGATAAAGGAATTCATAAAAATAATTCCATCACAACATGAACAAATCAATTTAATAATAGGGATAAAAACAGAACCCTTTATTATCTTAGATGAAAAATAATTTTGATAAAACACTTGAACTCCATTCTTGAGGAAAATATCCTTTCTTCTTCAAAAACATTTTTCCTTTCATAACATGTCATACAACTTTAAAATAAAAGAAGTTGATTAAAAATAAACTTGAAAACTTGTAAAGGAAGCTTCTTGGAAACAATGTTTTAAAAATCCATTCATGCCGTATAAGTTAAAAAAACATTCTTCGTACTTTTGTCGGAAAAGTCAAAAAGTACCTCGTACGACAAAAGATTCCTTTCATACATATTACTAAAAACTCACCGAAGGGTAAAAATGGATTTAAACAATTGTAGGTGGATGGAAATAATATTACATATTGATGAAACATGGATGTGGATGATAAAATACACCCCAGTGAATACTTACGAATAAACAATCTCGGATAAAAATGAGATTGTGATATTTCCCTTACCTTAGGTCCGATTTGCTTTGTTCGTGTCCGAAGCTCCTGTATAATGGTTTAAATAATGTTATTGACTTATTCCAGAATCATACATATTGATATGATATCATATATGGTCATATTATTAGCTTCTTGTTAGTAATATTTCATTGTTACTTGTTACTCGGGTCTTTATAACTTTTTGTTCTTATGCGTGTTTTGTCGAATAAATTCTTATTCTTATCTTTAGGTTATAGATAATTCATTTAATGAATGGTATTAGTGTATTATATACCATATTTATTCATTCAATTCATTTATATAATCATTATGAAATGAAGATCATGTAGAACGAGTCGCATCACATCGTGGAGACGGTATTCCGTACGTACACACGAGTGATGATATCGTTCCTATGATCGTGGAATTGTATTGGAGTATATATATATTATTTCAGTATCAATATTACTTCATAATAATCATATATAGTTACTCATTACACCATTATACCCATCCTTGTAAGGTGATGGTGGAAAAATAGATTACACCACGGCGTGGAGACGGTATTCCGTACGTACGCACGCGCGGTGATTTCATTTTTCCGTAGGATGGATAGAAGGTGAATTAGGGTTGTTTCATATTTATAATAACATATCAGTATGTAAGTAATACTGATGTTATTACTTTATCATGAAACAACTAAAGGAGAAGAAGTTGAAGAAGAAAGAAATTGAAAAGATCGGAAATGGATATTACCTCTTCTTTGGAACGCCTCTTTGAATCCTCCACTTAAGAAACTAAGATTGGTCTTTGGAGAAGACCAGGACCTCTAGGATTATTCTAGGGAAGTGGAGAGGAGAAAATGGCAGGGGTTGGCCGAGATTGAGTGCTCAATTTGGTGTGAGGAGGAGGGGGAGGAGGTGCCCTTTTATAAGGGAGGAGAGGGGCACCTTAGGAATATCTCAAAATATTATTTTATATTAAAGTCAAAATCGGTTTATAATGGTTCCAAAGGGTCTTATTTCGAAGCTAAAGTGGGGATGTGTCGAAATCCTATAAACCAATAAGATTTAGACAAGTTTAGGGTATTATTTTAACCTTATCAATTAGATTTAACTCTAAGTTAATTAATTTAACTTTTACCGTGTCTTTTTGTTTTCTTTCACTATATGGTTAATACACTTACTATAACATGCCAAACGAACCCAAAATTGTTTATTATTAATATATATATCCTTATCTAAGTCATTTGGCCCAACCTTAGATTTTTAGGAATAAAATAACAATTAATAATATAATATTTGATTTAAAAACTATTTTGTGTCAATTTTGACACTATTTGATATATGATTTTTGTGAAAGTCATAACAGAATTATATGTTCGAACCAAGTTGATTAAATCAACATTAATATATCATAGTAACCTATAAAATTAGTGGAATTCATAAAAAGTCTCAAATTACATTTATTTTGGTGTTTATAACATCAATTATGTCAATATTTCATTAATAAGATAATTACTGCATCATCATTGTGTCATAAATAAATTAAATTATTTAATGTCTAAAAATTACAAATAAAATACCCTTATGTAGGAAATCTTTTTAGATTTCTAATGAATATTTATAGTCGAATTTATCTTATGTATAACCCCATATTAAAAATGATTTACTTATTAAACTTTGATTTTAACTATTTTAACCCTTCTTTAAATAAATTAATAATAAATGTCCTAATCTAATCCAAGTGGGCCTAAATGGTCATATTTTATTCCTAAGTTTGTTCTTGGTCGAATTACACTTGTCCAATAGAATTAGGACATGTGTTAGGGTAATATTGATATCATATTTACCCTTAGTTACCCTATTTACTATTAACCGCGGTAAAAATCGTAAAAAGTTACTATTCACCAAAAAATTATTTTTATCTCATTGAACCACATTTTACTTACTGATATCAACCGTGTCTGTCGGATTTTCGAAATTCCATTCACAGAAGCGGTAAAATTAAGTTTTATGCAAAATTCAGTTTTTAACCTACCACTTAGTGGTTTCACTATTCATCAAAAATTGAAAGTTTTCAGAAAAATACCAAAATTTCACCCTAGGCTAATTTCGATATTCTGAGTCCAAAAATGAAGTCCATTTTGAAAAATAAAATTTATAAAATTTCAAAAAGTGGTTATTACTATTCATAACGGCTAGTTTTAATAGCATATTGTTGTTTAGTGAAACTCGGTATTGCGTACGACGCAAGCTATCGAGGAAGGTCGCGATTGCGTGTAAAGCAAGCCAAGCAAGTGTTGTATAGAATAAGATTCCTTTGATGATTTATATAACATAAAAGTCTCGGGTGTTACAACGACGCATGAACTAGAGCTAGAATGTGTGATTTTTACCTAAAAATATGGTGCCACTACCTCTATGGTAAGATGTGTGACATATATATCGATCCCAACATCCTAAGGTATATATTCAAACAAAAGGAGGTAAAAATGCATCAAATTAGATGGTTAGATATAATCAAATACTATGGTTTCTCTATTCAATATCATCCCAGCAAGGCAAATGAGGTAGCTGATGCTCTTAGTAGAAAATAACATGTTACTCTATCCAAGCAATTGATTGAGAAAGACCCTATCTTCATGTATATAAAATGGATGGATTTGGAAAAAAACTACAAAGAATACATCGTAAAATTCCTAATTTATTTCCCAACCATCTATCCAAGTGAATATTAATGAGGAACAATGGGATAATCTGATGTTACAAAATAATGTTAGTGTATTAATTAAAGGAAAGATACAAGAGATTAATATTGATGGTTATAGTTTGATTTAGTATGGAATGAGGCTTCACGTTCCTTCATCACCTGGTATCAATATTGTGCTAATGGTTAATGCACATAGATCAAAATTCTCTATCCATTATGGGAGTACCATGATGACTGGGGATCTTCGAGAACACTTCTGATGGGATAACATGAAGAAGGAGAGTATGGAATATATCTCAATCATCATGAAATGTTATCAAGTAAAAGAAGAGTGATAAAAGTGAAAAGTTATGATATAGAAATTCCCTAATCCCATGTGGAAATGGGATAATGTCACAATGGAGTTTTACCCTAGTCTCCTAAAGACATCCAATGGAAACAATGAAATATGGGTTGTGGTGGATTGACTCACCAAACCTTCCCGCTTTATCACTAGTCAGGACTCTTTCTTGAACATCATGAAAATATATACATGATGGATGTGGTGAGACTGATTTGGGTTCCACTATTGATTCTAAATTTTCATGATACCAGGTTGAAATATTAATTCTGGAGGAGTCTTCAACATGATTTGAGTTCGGAATTAATTTTATGCATGACATTTCACCCCCAAACTAAAGGATAATCTAATAAAACTATTCAGACACACGAAAAATATCTTAAGAGCCTGCTCATTAGAATTCAAAGGTGGATGGGATCAACTTCTCTTATTAGTTGAGTTCTCATACAATAATAGATTCCACTCATGTATTCCGATGGATCTATGTAAAGCTCTGTATGGAAAGAGACATAAAACTCCAACCTATTAGGATAAAGGTGGAGAAATAAATCTACTTGGAGCAGATCGTGTGTAAGAGATGGAAGATAGGGTTCATGATATCCAAAAAATATAAATTATTTTCATTGTTTGGAAAAAATACACGCTGACAACCATTAAAGGGAAATGGACTTTGAAATTTAGATAAATTATTCCTTTAAATATCTATATGGAAGAGAGTCATGGGGTTTGTACATTAAGGGAAGCTAATCTGAGGGTTCATTGGACCCTTTGAAATCCTTGATCTCATAGGAAATGTGGGCTATATGGTTTCACTTCCACCGAGTATGGGTCAAGTCCATGATGTTTTCCTCGTATCACACTCAAGGAAGTACATATCAGACCCATCACATGTACTAAAATGAGAGGTGGTACAATTTGAACATGATATATTTTATGACAACCAGCTAGTAAATATTTCATATCGTAGAGATATAGTTCTACAAAACATGAAAACCCACCTTGGAAAATTGTTTTTGAGGATCCATAATGATGATGAAGCAACATGGGAACCATAAGAGGTGATGAAGGAGAATTACCCTCACCTGTTTATGTAAAACAAAATTTTGAGGGAGAAATTTCTAAAAGGGGGAAGAATATAGCAACCCAAACGTTTATCAATGTAATTTATACGTTCTTATAATAATTTCATATAATATAAATCACATAAAATAACTTAGAGATCATAATAAAAACATTATAAAATAATAAATAATGAAATAATATGTTTTTCTAGAAGCTAAGGAACCTATACTGATGAAATAATTACATTACCTTACAAATAGTAATAGGACCCTTATGAATAATAATCTTTTCAAATTAATGGTAACCACACACATGAAATTATAAATAAAATTTATTAATCTTGAAAATAAAAGCATGGTATAATTATATAATAGGCGATGTAAATAAATGTTTTAAAAATTACAATTTAGGTGTTCGTATATTTGTGTGTCCGTAATATTTAATTACAATATAATGATGAATTTAATTATTTAATTGGAAATTTATTTTTGTAGAAATTATTCATAAATTACTATTTTCATGTCTTATGATTATAAGATAATTCTATAAGACCTTATGTAATATTTTAAAGTATTATAAAATCAGGTATAATTTTAAAATCCTAACTTTTCATGTAAATGGTAAATTTAATTAATAATTTTTTTATTCATATTTAATATTTTTTCATAAATAGAGTTCATTTTTTAATTCTACACAACATAAAATGTACATAGTTAATTTTTGGGATTTTTATGAAATACTTGAATTTTTGGTGAATAGTAAAATACGATAATTATGATAAAAACATAATAAATGAAAAATTGAGCCATCTATGATGTATGTGGATTATATAAGCCCATAATCTCATAATATCATTCCCATTTTAATTTATTTTTTCATGCAATTATCACTACATCTTTTCTTGAACCAAAATAATAATGTAATGATTAAAATAATTAGAAAACACCCATCTCCTCTACTATAAATACAACACCTCGCCAACTATTCTTATCAAACATCTCAAGATTCAAACCATGTAAAAATTAAGCTCAAATCAATTCCCATGACCCTTTCCTATGTCCAAGAGTTTTTTTGTCAATAAAATACAAAACCCAGGTTCCTAAAGGATGATCTCAAGGCAGATAAATTCAAGAGGTAAATTCTTCTTTCATTTTTTAATTTCTTTTCAAGTTATTTTATTTTATAATTATTTTATTTTCCTATTATCTCATCACATACCATCTTCCAAATTTCATGATAACTGAAGTACCTTACATATACTAAAATTTTATCATCTTAATGGATGATCCATCATTAAACTCCTCCCTCTCTCTCATTTATTCAAAAAAGAAAAAGAAATCGTCGCACGTGATGTTTCAATTTAAAGACATCGTGGGTGATGCAATTTCATTTTCCTTTAAAACTTTCATTATTGTTAATAAAACCATTCAAATGGTTGAAAAAAAATTTAAAATGTATGTCACATTTCTATTTACGTTCTGCAATTAACATATATACAAAATACTAACTAATAAAACAAAATGAGTTTGTTGTGATAAAAAAAATCCAAAAGTAAACAAAAACTATTATCATTAACTTTTATCTAATGATTCATCGTCATAACATAAAAAAATTTATCTATAAGATGATTTAAATTTCTGAAAGATCATTAATTGAATGTAATAACAATTCTGGATATTTATCTGCATTTTAAATGAACTTCCATTCATGTATACAGGAAAACCAATGAGGAAAACCAAGAAAAAAATAACTCTCGAATGATGGAATTATAATATATAAATACTAATAAATTAATTAATGAAATTAAAAAAAATATAAAGAATAAATATAATATATAAAATGGTCAATATTTTTTAATTAATTAATTCAATTTGATTATGTAGGATATTAAATAGAAGAAAGCTCTTGGACATAAGGTAAGGGGACTTCTTGATCCCAACTCTATTTCATTGGGGTTTCCCTCTTTCACCCCATTTCATGTATGGATATTCTGTTAATGTTACTTAAATTTTTTTCTTCATCATAAAATTATATTTTTAGGGATATAGATTTTTTTTACACGATTTTATGAAAAACACAATGTTTTCCAAAAGAACTCTTCCAGAAAACACACCTTTTACTTATATTTAGATTTCTTCTTCTTCACTATAGGTTACTGATTTTTATTACAAGTATGTTATTAATATTTAATTTTGGAACGCTGATGATTGTGAATGTATTATTTTTGAAATGAAACTCATTCTTTCCGATGGGTTATTTTTTTTCCAAGATAGATATATGTTATATGTTTCATGAACGATAATTAAAATATTTTGATGTGGGGGGTACGGAATGAGTTATATAGAATAATGAAAGATTTATGATGTGATGGGTGAAACTGAAATCATATATAGCACTCCAATTAATTGGATAATTTGACTTATCTCATGAGAAAAATTGAATTATGCATGAACAAGATGCTAGATTAGTTCAAAACTATGTGTATTTTTGACTATCAAGACACAATGTTTCATTTTTATGTACCTCCACATTTCATGCATTTATCTAATTTTTCATCTCATGATTATGTTGATAATCTCATTCTAATGTTAATATGATTATTATTATGCTCACCAAAATTTATACCAATTCATTTCATACTTTATCCCTTTACTGGGCTTTTAGCTCACCTCTTTTTGATGTATATCCATAGGTGATTACTTATACTATGAAGAATTATAAGGCAACAATGAAGCTAGAGAATATGGAATTAAATAAATGTTTATGTTTTATTTTTTAAGTGTTATGTATGGTATTAGTTTTCTAAAGACAATAATGCTTTGTATCATGTTATTCGTAAGACTATAATGTTTTGTATCGTTAAATGATATAATAGTAATGTTAGAAATAACAGGGCCACTATATATATATATAATTTTCTAATTAATCAATATTTTATTTTCATCCGTGTGAGTAATAATAATTGAAATATTTTAAAAAAATTAGAGATTTTTGACATCAGTTGTTATTATAATAAAAATTGGTTATAATAAAAAACCAAAATCAAAATTCATCGACTGACATTATCAATGTCACTATTTAAAATTAAATGACATTAAATGCAATCTATATATTATAAAAAATACTATACCATTAGTTTTAAGAAATGATGATAAATATATACTTACAATTTAACTCACAAATATGTCACATATTTTTTTATAACCACATAAAACAGTACATTAGATGCCATTTTTTTAGTAATGAGATCTATGTGAATAACATAAAATAATGGATTTTTAAATTCAAGTGGAATATTAGTTTTTCTTAAGAAACCTCCATGGAAGGGGGTTATATGGTTTTCTACAAATATATAACATTGTCCCATGTACATTGGACCTTAAAATTTTATAGAAATAAATGGAGCTGTGTATTAACATTTTGAAATTCGAAATATACTCTATAATGTTTATGTTGTGTTCTATATTTCATTTTTAAGAATATACATTCCATAAATAACACATTTTCTCACTTCTATGGAAATAGAATTGGAGCCTGATTCATCTCACTATTTTGTCCGAATATAGATTCCTAATAATAGAAGACATGTGTTGTGGAATATGATGACTTGACTGGTAATGGAAATTTGGAGAAATCATATGATAAATAGGTGATATGGGAAACTGAATATTTTTTTAATAATAAGTACTCCATCTCTCGATGAGGTGAAAATATGAAAATTTCAATGAATAAATTTTTTGATGGATTGAATAATGTAATTCATGTGACAAAAATATAGTAAGTAATAATTTATTTCAAAAGAAATAATGCATAATTCACATAAGTTTATTAATGAATATTTTTAAAACATATATTTATTTTATTAAAATTAATTTCGTTTATAAATTCATTAAATAAAAATTATTTAATAAATATTTTTTTATATTATTTAGAAAAGGATATTTTCGATGTGAATAGTGAAAATAAAATAATTTAAAAAAGAATAGACTTTATTCGATTATAATGATATTAGAATAAATATAAGGTTAATGAAATAATATTTCTAGACAAGTATCTATTAAATAAGTAATACAATTAGTATAAAAATACATATTTGATGTTATAAATATATGATTAACATTTTTTAAATCTCAGTAATTTGTTTATTGAAATAAAAAATATTTTCAGTTTTTTTATTTTAAACATTTATTGGTAATGTAAAATTATTTATGGATTGTTTTGAAACAAACAAATTTATATTTTTTTCTCAAATAATCCAATTAAACCTCTTTTTATTAATATACTGATTTTTTTTCCAAAAAAAAGATTTTTTCCCTTAGTATTTACTTTTTCTCAAAACGATTTTATTTAATATTTTAGAACAAATAATAAAAGATATTTATTACACTTCTATGAATTGAATCATGTTAAATGGATTTAATAATTGGAATAATTATAGTTAATAAAATATAATAAGGCCAAATATTTTTTGGTTATAAAGTATAGTATCGATGATAAATATTTACCATCTCAATTAAAGGTAAACTCATTTAAAAGGGTTTAAATAGGGATACGAATTTAAGATGGTAGAAAACAAATTATTATACCCCATTTTTGGTCTTTTTACAACATACCCTTGTCCCTAATAAATTTGAGTCGTTTTGGAGTAATTTTTCTTGTGTAATACATTAATATATTTTATTCTTTTGAAAAATTCCAAGTGTGTCATCTCCCCCATATGTAAATGGACAACATAGATTATCTATTCTCTAAACATAGATATCCTCTTTAGATTCTCATTTCCATACAAAAATAATTTTCCAACATCCCTCCCTAGGACCTTGTGGTTATTTTATTTTGTAAATACTATCTAAAGTATGTTTTTAGTGTAATACTAGGGAGGTTGTATAGATAAGATTTAGAACACTTACATAAATTTTTTATATTATTTCTTGTTATACATACTTCAATTCCATGCTATCAATGAGGATATTATAACAATAGTATCACTCAAATAATAAGATGTTATTATTTAAATGGTGTAACATTAATTCCTCTACATATCCATAAAATGATAAATGAATGTATCATTCATGAATATGTAGAAAACTATTATATAAATATATGTATTTTTTCATATATACTGTTCGTGGATACTTATTATCTTGGATATTTTAATAAAACGAAACCAGGTCAACCCAAAATGTCATCCAAATTATCCGACCATAGGGTCTAAGGTGATTTCCTGATCACCAAAGGCTGGCGATAAGCACAAAGGTATAATTCCAAGGGACATTGAATGATTTTATCCTCAACGGTCATATGATAGTTATAAATATCAATATAACACACTAGATATCTAGAATATATCAAATTTCAAAATAATAAAACTATAATGTAAACATCCGACATATAGATTAAAATATCTAAAAGATTAAATTGGATAAAAAAACAAGGAGCCTAGGAGAACCCAAGGGTCCATCACCTCATGATAATGTTTCGCCACCATCCCAACACACATTAGGGAATCAAAATATAAGAGCACAATCCACTATATGACACTTTCCCATTTATTTGTATACTGCAAATACAAGGCTATAAATTTACAAAGGAAAATGTATGGTGAGATCATTAATGAGTTTTTTTAATCCATGTAATTAAATAAAATGTCTATAAACATGATTCCATTAGTCCATGTGTAAAATAGGTTTGAAAACATTTCATAAGATATCATTTTCCATATTAAATAATCCATTTGGGTTTCTTTAACAAACCAGAAAAACTATAACATTCAAAGGAGCATGACATAACATAGATCGATGAGTCATATGTACTAAATTCATATATAGGTATCAACATCAAGTGGAAAAATAATCATTTCAAATAAAAATCATGTAATGTAACCTCAGAGAACTAAAGTATAATCTATAATAGAATGGTGATGAAATCTATGAAATATCATGGGAACACTTTTTGGAATATATGAATCTTAATGAATGGGATCCACAATCCCCAGTAATGGATACCCAATAGAAACTAGATAATAATGGGAACCTCCCATAGTTATTGGAAACTCTACTAGGCACAACTAAATACCACTTTCCAGAATACCCTAGGGGCTCCCAATGAGATATTATATCATTATTAAATTCATTGATATAAAACCCACCAACATTTTCAATTCAAAAATATATATCATTTCCATGTCGATATTTTAATAAAACATATTCTATTGTGATTCTACAAATAATTCATTCATGAAATACCATTTCAAATTATAAACCATATTGGAGTAATTTTTTCAAACACATTATTTGCATAACATCTAGGGTCCTATGAAAATCCATTTTAAACCCTCTTAATTTCCATAAAAGATAAAATATGATTTCAATATTCAATTTCATAATCACATCCAAATGAAATAATAAAAAAAACTCATAGGCCACCAAAGTATATACCATGGGGTAGATACACTTACCTCAAGAAATATAAAAACCACATTGCCTCTAAAACCAGTTATTTGTTGGGGTGAGATAGAATTTTATAGAACCTAAATATTTTATGAACAATATCAATAATTAATGATAATTATACATCCAATTATCCAAACTCATAGGGAACAATAAAGGAGTACTGGGGAAGGATAAAATTGGAAAGGATCCAGCGTACCAGAGTACATCTAACAGAGACCCAAATATCCAACGAAAACACAAATTCAAAAATTGGTATAGGGAGAGAGTGAAATTTGTCACATTGGATGTTTTAAAATAAATTAAATCATCTTATGGTTTATTGGGGCATAATATAGGAATTAATAAATATTACTAATAAAAAATAATATTAACCTTTATTAATCCACATGCATTGAGGAATCATAATCTATCTTCTAGAAACCCACTAGCAAGCTAGTGAGTATAGGATAAGGGAACATACCTAAAAGTTTAAAAACATACGGGTGGTGGATAATTTATACATGTTTTTTTTCTTCTGGACTACAATAGCTAGTTTATTCCCCTCACCATTTTTCCAATGGGCTCCTCCTATTAGAAATTACCAAAAAACCCCTCCCAAACAACGAATGCCTCAAAAACCAAAATGAAAATGTTAATAGATGCCCCATAACTATTGAAATATATATGGATGGGAAAATTATACATTCCATAAATTAATTATCTCCCCAAAAAGATCAAGAATATTAACCGGAATATAAGAGACCATAGAGGGTTCCTTCATCACGTATGTCAGAGTTCAAGGTCAGGGTGTTGAAGGTGTAGGCATTAGATTTGGAAAGGTGGTTCGAGGATGCTACGACAGATCGTGGTAGTGAAGGCATGATAATAATTTATTGAGTACCTAAAAATCCATGGAAGGGGGGAGTATTTGAAGTGAATAGGTGGTGCTGAATCGAGGGGTGGTGGTAGAAATAGAGTGATCTAAGGAGTAATGGGAGGGAGGAGGAGAGAGAGTGATTGTGGCCTTAGCCATTGAGGTTGGGTATTCAACGGCGATTGAGATGGGGGATATTTTTACATATAATTACCTTCAGGAGAGTTACATGAAAATTTCGATTGGTAACCATTATCCAACATTATACATCAATGTGAATCTCAACAAATAAGATCATAATGGTCAATAATTCTTTTAATTCCTTCATTGAAAAATTCAATAATTTTATGCTCAAGGTTTCGTTGAACATGTTCATATTTTCGGAGCTGGATAAAATTTCAAAATATATGGTGTAAAGGTAATCAACCAACTATATTTTATAATGATTAGATCTCTCTCAGTGAAGATATAAGTCAGAATGTTATGTTCTGGATATAATGTAACCCACTCCGTACAAATATAGTGCAACCAATAATTAAGAGTGTGCATAAATACATTAAACTCAATATCATAAATGTGGTATCTATTCTCATGAGAGTGGAAGTAATGAGAACCATAATATACTACTTATCAACCCTATATCAGAATACAATAAAAAACCATACCTGAAGCATATTATTTGAAAATAAAAAAAAATCCATCCCAGGATGTATCATGACAAGAGTTGAATATAGCCTAGATTTCACCTCCACAAAAAATAACTACCAATAAACTCCCAAAAATAATCACAGCCTTATGAGTTAACTATTTCATTGAAGATGTGAGCTTGGTAATTTCATAAATAGAGTCCCTCTAAAAATAAGAAAATCAAATTTTATTTTGGATCTCAAAAACTATACAGGGCCACCACCAATACATCACCACAATAATATTTTCATGATCCACTAAGACACCTTTCTCATAAATTTCATTAATCCATATAAATGTATATTTGTTCTTAACTATCACCTAGTAGAGATTCCACTAGTCAAAACATTATTTTTGATTTTCATCCACTTTCATTACATGTAGAATATGTCTATCCCATTGTAGAAAACTAGGATAAATAAATACATTATCCCCATGATCCTCTAGATAAAATATTAATTCTCTCAATTTAGAATACTCTAAACAATATAATGTAATGTAAATGGTTTTGTTCAATGGATGGAATTCTAAAAGTAATTCATCTTCCCTCTGAGGAGGTAACCTAAAGAAACCATCTGAAAAAATGTATGGAAACTCACTCACAAACCCATAATGAGGTCCACTAAGATGTGGATGAACAAAATCACGTAACATAATTGGAAAATCACTTGAGACCATCTCATCACTATGGGAAACAAGAAAGGAATTCCATGATATAAGTTCGGAGTCACCTGGAATTATTAGAGTCACTCTATTGGATAAATCAAACTATACCATTGGATGTCAACAATTAATCTATGATTTATAGATATTCAATGATTATTTTCCAATAACGAGATCAAATATGTAAATATCAAGAACTAAAAATTGGATCATGGTTTCCTGATCAGAAAACATCATCCAACACAAAAACAAGCATTGAAAAACTAATGTAATGACTTTCCCTAGTATCAAATAAATCCATAAAAATTTAAGATGCAAAAAATCACCATACATATTATAATAGTTTCTCTATCCTCAAAATCCAATGATACATACTCCACTATATAAATATATCTTTTCTCATCCTTCCCTTACTTCACGTCCTAAGCATGAGCCTTGGAATATATATGAGATACCACACCTTTTACTTGTTATATATATATATTGTGAACTCGTGGCGATGGTGGATCTATCTCTATTGAACAATGATAACCTATTACTAAAAAATGAAGTTGAAAAGATTTACCATACGTGTGACACCAGGGATGAAACCTTAAAATTAGGTCTATTGTGTAGTTTTTTCTATATTGGAACTTATCAAATACCTAATATATATTTCACACTCATGTCACTAGATACCTCATTTTCACATTGCTTCCCTTTTGGCCAAATATAAACTCAACGACTACCTACTACTGTCACTAATACTCAAAGGAGTCCTATGTTCCCACCCATATCACATTTATCCATGGCTACCATTTCTTCATCCTCCATAATATATGGATGGAAACAAGGAATCATCATAGATTGAATATCGTTCCTCAAACCCATATCGATTTTCCACTCATTGAGATAGTCATTAGAAACATGATCTTCGGATATGCGAAACATATTTTCAAAATATGTAACATAATACAAGAATGAAATATTTTCAAAATAATTTAAGGACCTGACTTTAATCATTACATAAACTAGATAATTCAACTAGAATTCAAATTCTTACATTCCAAAGTATATTCTCATTTTTGGGTTTTATAAAATTATGGCATAAATCGCACATCATATCCCATATTAATTAAAATAGGATACTACATAAAATTGCACCATTCTCTTCAAAAATAATTTTTCTTTAAAAAACATGAATAGTTTTCTTGAAAAATCATCACAACATTCAGTGTGGATTCTTTTTTTCTCATACACAAACTGAAACCCTGTGAAATGAATTTTAAAAAATCATATGAGTACAAAACATCAATAAATAACATAAAAATATAGAAATAAACCATTAGTTCAACAATACATATAAACATATGAATCTCTTTTTACAAAGACGTACTTCTCACCAATAAAGTATCATATAGTTACTTTGTTAAATAATGAGATGTCCGTAAAACAGTGAAAACATAATAAAACCATAAAGTTAATTTGGGTCATTACATACATAAGACTGTAACCCTCGTGACTACCATATTATTTTTAACACTTACATATACCTTACAATGTAACCCTCACAGCTACCTTATGATGTAACCATTACAATTACACTTGGAGTAACAATATGACCGACCAACAACATAAACATACCAAATTCATTATAGGAAGATATAAATCCAAATATTCATCATAATAAATTTAAAGTAACAAGAAAAAAATCATAAAACATGAATACATTCATAATAAAAACATCCATTTTGATATTTGTAAATATATAAATTTAAAATAGGATTTTAAAGAAAAACCCCTTAAAAATAACATATATTTGAAAGGAGGCATAATTAAATTTATATTTTACGTATATTAATTTTAAATAAAAATAATAAAAATTAATATAATAAAAATACATTTCACAAATAATTTTATAACCAATAAATTAATGAAATAGTATGTTAACCCAAAGAATGTAAATTGGATTATGAATTCCCTTACCCAAGGTTAGTTTTACTTCAATCATGTTAAAAACTCTTTTATAATGGTTTAAATGGTGTTATTAATATATTAATTAATTATGTTTATATATATAATACATTTCATGATCTTCTTTATAACGTTTTTACCCATTCATTATGAATATATTGTTATTTCCAATGTTTCAGGTGCATTTTTTCATTGTTTCCATTGTCAGTTTGTTATGGATTTTCATTTATAATATAATAGGGACACTAGTTGTTGAATAAAAGGCTATTAGAATATTCCCATAATCATAAAATATACCATAAAACATTTTTAATTCTGATATGAAGATGAGTCAGTATATAAAACATTAATGAAGCTGGTTTGATTTAATTTGGCAGTTTATATGATCATCAAGAACTAATATCATTTTATTTAATATAATATTAATATAATGGTTCAATAATATTATATAACATATAATATTTATAATAAAATCTCATTTAACCATAATAATGGTTTTTTGAGCAGCCTTGATGGCTGTAATGGGAAATGAAAATCGTTGTCCATGAAGGTGGTAAATCAACACGTCACAAATGGTGATTTCATTTTCCTAGTAACAGGATAAGAGGAGAGGTATGATGATGATATTAGAGTAACACATTATAATTAATGTATATTTACGATATTATAGATATCAATTCACTTATATTAGTGTAGGTTAGGAGATAATAATAAAAGAAAATAAAATAATATAAAAATAATGAAAATGAAATAAGGGTTTACCTCTTGAATCCTCCTCTTCGGAAACCTTCATAATACCTTTGGTTTTGGCCTTTTAGTGAGATCATAAGGACATGTACGTGTGTAAGAGGCTTAGTAAGGTATTTGGGATGATATTAAACAATCTAGAAGGCTATGATGTCTGAGTAGAAGATTTTGTGAGGGGTGTTATATGTAGTGGAGGAGAGAGCTGTTTTTTGAAAATTTTATTCATTACTTTATTATTTTGGATCAATAATTTGAATACTATTTATTCCCATGAAAAAATAAGGTAAATAAGGATATATATTTCTATATTACGGGCTTACATCATCCATACATCATCTATGAAAAAAATAATTCATTTATTTTCTAAATACCATAAATTACTATATTTCACTATTTAACAAAAATTATAGTATTTTAGAAAATTAAAAAAAATCATCATAATTTTTTTGATGTGTTGAATTAAAAAATAGACTGAATTTTTTCAAAATAATTTTATAATAATAATTAATTCAGTTTTAATGAAATTCATCATTTATTTTAGAAATTCCAATATCAATAATATAACATATTTTGTCACTTTGTTAAAAATTAATGAACGTATCATTAAAATATATTATAATCACCATACATTTTAGTATTAATTTACGAATCAATTTTATGAAAATAAAATTTCTTTAAAATCAATTCAATAATTATAAAATAATTTAATATTTCAGACATACAAAAATACAAACACTTAATGTATAATTTTTTATAAAAAATTTATTTACTTATTAAATAATATAAACAAATCACATTTTCACATTTAAGATAAATAAAATGTATATATATAATCTTACAGGTTAGGTTACTATTCTATTAGTTAATATTTCTTAATTTATATAAAAAGAATTTATTTCATTAAAAATTTAACTATTTAAATCCAGAATGAAAACACATTATTTTATAAGTACCTGGGTCGTTACCACTATAATGTAATACACTATAGATAATTCGCCACATTAACTATCCCATGATATAAATACTAATAAATGGATTTCATTAAAGTGGTGGTAGTCATATATTCTTGAATCGTGCCATGAATAATATATTCTTACAACTTCCTTCTAGGCCCTTCAAAATATAAGTTGTGAATCCGACTGTTGAGTCTTCTAATGTTTTTAGGAACTGTAAAATCCACTCAATACACTTGATCCATTCCTCTAATTCATAGGCCTTATTGTCACATTAAATATAAAGGGATGATATTTAGTTATTTTTTTCATGGTACACCCTCTGATATAGTTCAACACTAGATACTTGGCCTATGGAAAAGATCCTTTGGACTATAGTTTCCAATAATACATAGTCAGCCAATGGATTATCATGTGAGAATTTCTCCACATCATCCCCTATATTGTTGAGATATATTCTTCATGGATGATCAATAATCTATAAAATAAATATTTAAATAATTTATAATAGATTATAATTCCATTCACATTAAAAAATATAGCAATATAAATTCCAAAATGTGAAAACTACTATTAAATAATCTAGACAACCCCATACATCTAATGGAAGCATAAGCATTGTAATGAAATTGAGATGGCCTGGAACACTCCCACACTATCTATTTAGTCAAAAGGACTACGAGTATTCAATTAACAACCACCATACACAAGAGGGTGATACATAATAATTGGTGCAAAGTTTACGGATGACATGGTACTTTGATACCAATTTGTAGCAGAACAACCCATGTCATTAAATAATGTCCCATGAATTGGCCCATCACAAGGATGGAAGCATGTTCCTAATCACCATTAGTTAGAGAAAAGAATTAGAGTACCATGAACGATACATTAGAATTATTTTATCCTCAATACATATATGTTAAGATACATTAAAATACATTAATATAACATGTAACCAGGATACAGTATTTGTCAAAACAACAAAACCATAAAGGAAAAATACATAAATTGGATAACAAGGACTAAAAGAATTGACTGGATGAACATCATCATGGAAATTGACATAATCCAATTTTTCATCTCTTAATGACCATACATCACCAAAATACCAACAAATATCTAGGAAATTTGAATGGGGGGGGGGGTTCTTCCACTACATGAAATAATTACCTTTACCTATAACTGGGATACCCAAGGATATTAATGCCCAATGGAAAATGTAAGGTGTGAGAACTGAGTCTTAGTAGGATTCCACCACAAATCTCTAAATTTCTATCCACATATATCAGTTAATACGTATATAAAATATAATTTTAAACATTTTAAAAATAATTTTATATATAAAATAATCCCCATCGACTATTGTTCATGAACATTGTAATGTCCCTATTCTAGGTGTCGCGAAGGGGTTCCCGTACCCAGTTGGTCACATGGGCTCAAGTGAATTTACCCAAATGTCAGAATCTGCCAACTAGAAGTGAGGGCCATGGGTGTGATAGTGGGGAAATTATGCCCTTATTGGCAGAGTAACACAACAGAAAAAAATAGATAACAATAGCAGAAGTAGTAATAACATGAAATAAGTAGACAGTAGAAGACTAGAAGTAATAAAAAATTGGAGTACATGTATATGAATAATTCATGATACATATGTCTAGGAAAGAAACAAAAGAAGTCCCAATTCTGGAATATAGTACTAAACCAATGTACAAATAAAAAAATAAACTCTCACAACATCGAAACCCCCAGATAGGTCCCATGCTCTCCATCTCCACATCAATCACGTACCTGATGTAGAAGTTCACTTTCCCTTATCTATACCTGTAGAAATATAATATTTTTTGGCCCAAAAAAATACCCAAATAGGGTGTGAGATGAATCCCAGTAGGAAACCACCCTAATATATTTTCCTAAAAGTCACTGAATATATATGGTAGGAAATAAGAAAAAAGAAATAGTAAACAATGATGTACTCAAAAGTAAACAATCCTACAATTTCAGGTGGATTAATTTTCATATATCAAGTAAGAAGTTAATAAAAAACATGTAACCCTATGGTAATTACTCACAACCAATCCCCTCTGGTTCAACCAATCAAACAAAAGAAACCCTCTAGGAGGTACTCACAGTCTAACCCCTCTAGTTCAACTTTAACAAAGACTCTCTTAGAAAGCAATCACTGTCAATTCCCCATCTGGTCTCGTATCAGTAACTATATACACTCTAAGGAAAAACTCAACATCTAATTCCACCTGTGGTCTCGCAACATGGAACTACATACACTCTAAGGGAGAACAATGACTATCCCCCCATGGTCTCGCACCATAAAAGTAAATAGACAATCTGGAGAATCCCTCAACATTAATTATCCCGATGGATTAATACACCAAGTTCCTAGATCCATATATCAATCAATCAATAACAATAATATTCAACAGAAAAAGTAAAACTTATGAAATACTCTACTAAACAGCTATAAGCATATAACATCATCAGATAATATATCTCTATTCTAACAACCCTAGGCATTGAAAACAAGAATCCCAACTAGAAAGCCTAGACCAAAAGGTCAATATCAAAAATAACATGGGAAACACATCCATAGCATGGAAAATAACCTTATTCATAATAAAAAAACCTATACTCAAGAACATTAGTCATAGTCGGCATTAACAAGTCTAAAATCCCTAAACATACAATACCTCATTCTAGGGTATTGGGAACTTTTTCACATAATATTCAACGACTAACTACGAAAAGGAAAAAACCACATAACTCGATGTTATAAGATTGATATAATCTGGCGCCGGACCTTGAATCGACCTAGAATATTGTATATCTACAAAAACATCCAAAATTTGTGAACAATGATATCTCACGAGAGAGGATAAATCAAGAGATGAGATTATAGAATAAGGAAGAACTCATTGTGGTGATTCCAACGAAATCGATGACAGTTGAATCAGAGAATGGATGGCGGGCCAGGGGATCATGGAAAAAACATCAGCTTTGGTAGCTCTTGGATGAGACAAGCCAAGAAAAAGTGTATTCTGTCGATTAGACGTGAAGTCGGTCTGTATAATCAATTAAATGAAAATTACATGTCGTTTTCTTTAATGGTACATGGCATGTAATTGCCTTAATATTCCCCTGACTTTATGAAGTCTCTTGGTCACCCCACATAACCCTGTACTTGGCCATTACATGGCTAGTACATGGTGCATGATCCAATGTACACGATGTGTACTCCTTAAATTTCTAGATTCTTCAATTTTCTCGAAAATACTAGAAAAGAAAAAACCATACCTAAAAATTAGATCTGAGTTCTTGAAAACATCCAACCTTAATGAAATACTTCCATGAATTTCCCTAAGAATGTGGTTAAGAAGAAAAATCATTGAATAGAAATGGCCACTAAGATGGTAGATCAGCCTCCCTCTTCCATGCTTCATCATGTACTCACCCGTACTAACATTGTACTCATACCAGAGGAAAAGACCTGCCACAGAGAACCTTTGCACTACGATCAATAATCTAGATTGGATACTCCATGAATGATGTTTCCACCTCAAAATCAACCTCATTGGGTTTAAAAACAAGAGACAGGTTTGATAAGTAAGGTCAAAGCCGATAAATGTGGAAGATGTCTAGCATAGCCAGGTACCTCAGAGGTAACTGCAACTGATTGGAACCCGGACCGAAATTCTCCAAAACCTCAAATGGTGAAACAAACCTTGATGAAATATTACCTTGTCTCCTAATAGTCCTATTTCCCAGCATCTATGTGACATGTAGGAAAACCTGATCTTTGACATTGAACTCTAGAGTTCGTCTCCTTCGATTGGTAGATGATTTCCCTCGTAACTGTGTAGTAGCCATCCTATTCCGAATTAACTCCACCAGCTATGTGGTCTCCTAGACAAGACAAGGTTCCATAATTACTGCCTCTCCTGCCTCCAGCCAACATAATGGTGATCGGTATGGCCTACTATACAAAGCCTCAGATGGTGCCATCTTAATTGTTTCATGAAGACTATTATTTTAGGCAAATCCCATAAGAGGTTTGTGGTTCTATCAATAGACTCCAATGTCTTAAATGCATAGCACCTATATCATCCGCTTGGATTGGCCATCTGTTTGGGGATGGTAAGATGTACACAGAAGTAACTGTGTACCCAAATCCCTCTGTAGTCCCTTCCAGAACTAAGAAGTAAAATGTGAATCCTTGTATGAAACAATAGAGTCTAGAAATCCATGTAAACGTACAATTTCAAGGATGTGCAACCTTCCCAACTCATCAAAATTGATGGTATCGTTTATTGGAAAGATGTGACCGACCCTCGATAGTCTATCAATGAAAATCCAAAATCTATCATTCCCTCAAGGAGACCTTGGAAAACCAGTAATGAAATCCATCACAACATCATTACACTTCCTCATTGGAATGAGTAACTAATGCGAAATCCCTGATGGTCCCTGATGCCTCTCTTTAACCTGTTGACAGGTGGAACACCTCATGACCAAACCAGTAGCATCTCTCTTCATACTGGGCCAACAGTACTAAAGATGTAGATCTCGATACATCTTGGTGACACCAGGATGAATTGCTCAAACTATGGAATGAACGAACTACATCAGATTATCACGTATATCTGTTGTCACCCAAACTCACCCAAGAAAACGCAAGATATAATCCTCACCTACTATCCATCCAGGAATAGGGTCCTCTCATGATATGCCCTCCTGTAGGACTATGACATCAGAATATGATAGCTTGTGAAATCAAACTCGATTTATTAGAGTATAGGTAACAACCACAGATGAGATAAAAGTCTTCCTCTATCTATTGTGCACCTCCAAATGCATCTCAATGAATATATCCATAAGCTACCACTCATTACTGGCCTCCTGAAATTCCTATATCTGAGTCCTCTTACTGAATGCATCAGCCACTACGTTGCCTTTTCTAGGTGTATAGGAAAACTAAAATTCAATGGACTGAAGGTATTAAACCCACCTTCACTGTCTCAGATTTAGACCACACTGATTAAGGATGTACTTGTGACTTTTATGGTCGGTGAAAACCACAAAATGCCCTCCCAACAGAAAATGTGTCCATAAACACAGTGTAATAACAACTACAGCCAACTCGAGATCATGCATCGGGTAATTCTTTTCAGGTGGCCTCAACTGTCGAGACTCGTATGCAATGAATCCTCCACCCTGCATTAGAACTCCTCCCAGTCTGATGCCTAATGCAACAAAGTACATAATGCATCTCTTTCCCGACTATGGAAATACTAGTATCAGGGATGAAGTCAACCCCCTTTCAACTCATTAAAGGATGACTCACAATAATAAAACCATAAGTACTTTACACCATTCTTAGATAGGCTCACCAATGTCGCTTCTAAGTGTAAAAAGTCATGTATGAAACATCTTTAGTATACAACCTTCCCTAGAAAACATCGTACCTAAATGATGTCCTTTGGATTCTCCCAGTAAACTATTGCTCTCAAATTCTTTCGGTCTACTGATACCACTATCTCTGAGATAACATGACCCATGAAGTTAATTTGGTCCATCCAAAAGTTTCATTTTGAGAGCTTAACAAATAAATGATTCTCTCTTAGTGTAGTCAAAATGATCCCAAGATGTGAGGCATGATCGTGATGAGTGTGAGAGTACACCAAGATATCATCCATGAAGACTACCATGAAATAATCCATGTATAGATGAAACTCTTGGTTTAATCAGTGCCATAAAAACTATAGGTGTTTCGTGAGACCTAATGGAATAATCACATACTTGTACAGAACATACCTACTCCGAAAGGTTTTAATAGGTATATCTAATGGTCTATGGAACAACTGATGATAAACAGATCTCAATTAAATCTTCGAGAAAACCTGGTCTCTTCAATGATGATCAAAGAGATCATCAATCCTCAGCAAGGGATATTAGTTTTTGACCATCAACTGGTTGAACTTCTGAAAATTGACACTATGTTTTAGGGTACTGTCAGCCTTCTTCAAAAACTGGATAGGAAAACCCCATGGAGAAGTATTGGGATGGATGAAACCATTTTCCTGTAACTCCTCTAACTTCTTCTTGATCTCCTCTAACTCTTTTATAGCATTCTTATAGGGAGGAATGGACACCGATACCGTTCCTAGCACAATATCAAATGAAAATTCCACCTCTTTCTCTGGAGGAAAACATAAAAATTCTTCTGTAAATACATCCCTAAAAAGATCCACCAATGGAGGAATGTCCAAATATAAAGTCCCCTGGTCATCGAGATATAGACTTGCAATCTAGGCTGTAACTCCTCCCAACCCATGATTCTTGGGTCCATCTCTACTCGCCTGGACATCCCATTCTCCCTTGTGTAGGAAAAATTCACCCTATAGTGACGTGAAACTCACCCTGTGATGATATAAATTGACAACAGCTGGGAATAGAACTAACCAGACCATTTTGAGAATGATATTGTAGCTTGTCATCTCTACGACATAGAGGTCCCATATGAAGTGACACCAACCAACCTCAAGAGGTAACTCCTTGCACTAACATACACTTTCCTTTCTTTTCCCCAATGTTGCATCTAGTGTCAATAAAATAGAATAAATAAAGATACATAGACCATGTCTATCCACAATAGAAAAAAATAAGAAAATATGGGAAGCCCCAGTATCGAAAAGTGAATAGGCTAATACTGAGGCAACTAGAATCGTACCTCAAACTGTGGAGGGTCCGAGATCCTTCTCATATTAGGTCTTCTCCACTACAAAGGACTGAACTATACTATGACCCTGTGACCATGCTTGACTACCATGAGCTAATCCACCATGTTGCTGTTGAAATACTACCGACTGGCTACCACGGTCATGAACTCCACCTCAGACTAAACGACCGGAATAAATCCAGTTTCGAGACTGATGAGAAACTGGTGGTGCTTCTCCTAAATGAGGAGTCATAGAAAAACCTCTGTCACCATCTTCTGGTGAGAATAACTGACATAAATAGAGGAGATGACCCATATCGCCACAATATCGGCACACCACTTGGCCTCTCAAGAAATGTGGCCTCGTATGCTCTCTCATCCTACACTGGTAGTGCACCACCTGGCTACCAAAATAATTATCCTGCTTCCTCGGATCCCCGTGTATAGACTCTCTACGATTCATCCTGGTGTCAGTAGGAGGGGTAACAACTACGAATGATGAGACTCCCTAGCTCAGAACTCTAGAATCCCTCATATTGCACTCGGTGATCAATGGAGGGATTACTATAGAGATGATGGAAGTATACCTGATGTTATTCACTTGAGATTGAATTTCGGGCCTGAGACCATCCTCAAACATCCTCACTAGGAACAACTCCTCACCTCTTGGAATTTGTGTGATGCACTAGAGATCTGTGAATTGAGAAAAATACTCCATAATTGAAAGTGTACCCTCCTCCACACTCATGAAGTCTCAGGCTTGATTGGACCACAAAGTCTCCGGGTAGATGTAATCGTGGAAGGTCAGCTAGAACTCATCCCAATCCATACCATGTTAACATCCCGCCTATGACCATCACATCCCACCATCTCCTGGATGAATCCCTAAGAATGTACATAAAGATATTCACCTTCCTCTATGGAAGCGTATCTATATTCTCAAAGATAGAAGGAATGGCCTCTAACCATGATTCTTCAGCCTGAGGTCCTGCATCCCCTGAGAAGGTGGGAGGTTGTTGCTGCTGAAAACCCACGTCCACTCTACCATAGATGGTGCAGGACGTGGTACTCCTCCATGGTCTGCATAAAACTTTTGAATCACTCTCGAAACTGTTGATCATCACCTATATCTGGGATTACAGCTGATGCCAAGACATGCAGGACTAGAGGATCTATTGGCAGTTCATGATCTTCCATGTCCGATGCTTGGTCACTACCCTTAATTTGGCATACTACTGGAGGAATTCAGGGTGGAATGAATCTACATGGTCAAGCACACACCTTATCTCAAGATTAAAAAGGACTGAAACTTAAAAGTTCAAGAAATTAAGAGTAGAAAGAATTCAATTTTTTTCAAAATAGGGATACACGGTGTGTCTGTACCCAACATGATGTGTTCCTTTAATCCTTCGCATGGGAGTGTACTACTACCAACCCTGGTCATGTAACACCCCATAAACAAGGTGTGTTTTCATAACACATGGCGTTTACTTGAATCCACTTCCCCTGCCCGAGTTCTTCTATACGACATAACCCACACAGTTATCCTAGGGCATGACTACACAGCGTGTTTGGGCCAAACAGAGCGTTTACTAGAATAACTTCACCAACCCATGTTTTTAGTCACATGGATGGTTCGATGGATGACCCTACATAGTGTGTTCAAGGTGGACATGATATGTAAAAGAAATATTTCATCCACCTGTGTCGTTGGTCACATGGCCGAACAAAAGGTCTATAAACATGGAGTGTACTATCTACCCATAATCCACCCATGTCGTTGTTCACATGACATGACACATATTCTAAACACACGATATGTACATTAGGTACACGGTGTTCTCCACCAAGGATTTCCCTACCCTGTGTTTCTTCCCACACAGCCAGTGACATGGTTAGAGACTACATGGTGTGTACATACAATACATGGCATGTACTTAAGAAAATCAATTCCTTCTCTAACAAAAGGACACATGGCATTTATTCTACAATACACACCATGTATTCTGGGTTTTTCCAAATAGTAAGACTTATAAACTACTCCGGAACCCATAAAAACACTAAAACTATCATTAAAGTTCTTGTTTCGATCTCTGAGGGGCCATAGACCCTGCATGTAAAATATTGGCATCTTATACATGCCATACACAAGCATAAAAGTGAAATGATCCACCAAATTATGTTTCATGATGGCCCATAACACCTCAAGAACCAATGATTGGATTTCATTAAAAAGAAACCATACATCGTCCAATTCTCTATCAATAGTAGGTACTATATCAAGGGATCTATCAGAATACCATGCATATCTAGCACAATATTTATCACAACAACATGCAATCAGTAATGCACCCTAAATGGCAGGGAAAGAGTGCATGACATGAGATCTCTAGCAAGTGCCTATATGATGCATTAGATGGCATACCCTCATCTCATCAGGTTGAAATAGAAATAAAACCTCAGTAACAACAACAATAATAGCATAATACTTGTAAATCACCCAATGGTGAAATCAAATCAACTGTAATAATTTCAAACCCATAAAAATAACAATATACGAGGTAAATTGACTTTTACCTATAGGTGGGTTAGATACAACTAGGAATAGAATATTACCAAGTACCTATTCCTTCCCATCCCTGGAAATAGGATGGAAACAGTAAGTCAAGAAGAAAATAATTTCTTTGATACCAATTTGTAATGTCCCAGTTATGGGTGCCACCCAGAGGTGCCCTGTACCTTGTTGGTCCATGGCCTAACGCTCATTTCCCCGATCACCAGAGTCTACCAACTAGCAGCGAGGGCCTTGGGTGTGATAGTGAGGAAACTATGCCTTCATTTGTAGAATAAAAAGTGGAAACAAATAGATAACAATAGAGGAATCAACAATAAATTGAAATAAGTAAACTACAAAATGCTGTAAGTAATAAACATATAAAGCACACATATATAAATGATTCATGATACATATATCTTGGAAAGAAGCCAAAAAAGTTACAATTCTAGAATACCGTAAAAAACCAATGTACAAAGAAAAAAATAAACATTAGTAGCATGACAAGCCTCAGCTTGGTACCATGCTCTCTATGTCCCCAAAAATCAAGTACCTAAAGATGAATGGTTCTTTCCCTTATCTATAACTTTAGTAATATAATATGTTTGGGACCAAAACATGATCTAAAAAGGGTGGGAGACGAATCCCAATAGGCAAAAACCCAAAGATCTATGCCTAAATATCACTGAATATATATGGAAAGCAATAAGTAAAATGAAATAGTAAACCATGAAGTAATTCTAAGTAAAAAATCATACAATTTCAATTGCATTAATTTTTATATATCAAGTAAAAAACTAATAAAAAAATGTTACCCTCTGGGATGTACTCATAGCCTATCCCCTCAGGTTCAACCAATCAAACACAAGCAACCCTATAGGAAGTACTCAAATTCTAAACCATCTGGTTCTTCTTTTGCAACGACTCTCTGAGGAAGCACTCACCTTCAATTCCCCCAGTGGTCCCATATCGGTAACTATAGACATTCCGAGGAAGCACTCAATATCCAATTCCCCATGTGTTCTTGCATCATTGTACTTCAAACACTCCGAGGGAGCATAAAATTCATCCTCCTATGGTCTCACAACGTAAAATAAAATAGACACCCTAGAGAATCCCTCAACATCCATTCTTCATATGGTCTACTACACCAAGTTCCCATAACCCTATGTAATTAAATCATGCACAACAATATTTAACATCCAATTCAAACCTTAATTACTACTTGGATAAACACCTACAAGCATATAACAACATTAGATATTATCTATCTATCCTAATTACACTAGGCATGTAAAATAAGCATCCTAATGGGAAAATCTATAACAACCGGTCAATATCAAAACAAATATGGGAAACACATCCATAGCCAGGAAAATAACCTTATTCACAATAAAAAAACCTCTAATTAGGCACATAAGGCATAGAAGGCATTAAGAGGGCTAAAATACCTAAACACGCAATACCCCGTTCTGGGGTATTGGGAACTTTTGCACATAATATTCAAAGACTAACTACATAAAGGCATAAAAAACCAACCTCAACATTATAAGATCGATATACTCTGATGTCAGTCATTGAATCAACCTAGAACAAGGAAGATCTATAAAAAATCCAAATCGTTCGACCAACTATATCTCATGAGAGAGGATAACTCGATAGATGTTGTTATAGATAAAGGAAGAACTCACAGTGGCGATTCTAACACAATTGAGGACGGTTGAATCAGAGAATGGATGGTGGGTTTGGGGCTCGGAGAAGAAGTGTCAGCTTCAGTCAATCTTGGACATTACAAGTTGAGAAGAAGGGTATTCTGTCGATTAGATGTGTCCCTGGTTAATTTAATCAATTAAAAGAAAATTACACGGTGTGTTATTTAACAGTACACAACATGTACTTACCTTAAACGGTGCCAGCTATAAGAAATCTCTAGGTCACCCAACACGGCCATGTACTCAGCCATTACAAGACCAGTACACGGTCACCTGTGACAACTGGGTACATGAAGTGTACTCCAAAGTACACAATGTGTACTCCTTAAATTTATAGATTCTACTTTTTCTCACCAACACCAGAAATGAAAAACCCATACCTGGAAAAAAGATCTGGTTTCTTAAAAACACGGGATATTTTGGATCAAAAATAATTATGACATAATATAATTCCATGAGGCAGAAATAGATAAATTAAATATATTTAATGAATAAATATCTATATTAAGTTGTTTAATTAGAGTTTAAAACAATAATAATTTTTCTAACACAAAATCACCAATGTACAATCCACATCATAAAGGTATAAAAAATATGAGAAATCAAAGGGACACATACTGGAAAAGGGGAATCTTAATATCTTGGAATGTTTTCATAATAAAAGGATCCCAATTAGCATTTATGATATAATTGGTACCTCCCGAAGAAATAGATAACTCTAATTGGACTCACTTTTATCTAGTATTCCTATGTACCACAAGGTTTATAAATATTCTATTATGTCATCATTCTATTTGAGAATCCAAAACCATATTAAAAAATTATTTTCAATGGAAAAATCAATTTAATTTAAATTTCTACATTTTAGAAAAAAATATATAGTGATTACATAATGTCTCCATTATTTAAAACCCTTTTCCAATTCAAAACTACCATTGATTGATTTTATTCAAACACATAATGGGTATACAATCCAGTTTTTCAAAGAAATGACAATCTGAAATCCCTTTCCATTTCCCTCACATATCAATTTAATGTTTATTAATTAATTGCAAAATCCAAACCAACGGAAATAATTCTACAAAAAATGTATCTTGATGGGATAAGGAATAATACAGAAAAAAATATCTAGTGAATGATGATAACCTCATTGTCTCCAAAACCAACGATTAGAGAGGCCAGAATCAGATCATAGAGAACCATGATAGAAGAGAGACAACATGAACCTTTATGTATATGATAGATCTAGCGATCTAATAATATAAGGAATCAAAAACCTAGAAATAAAGATAAGAAAAATGATTGGAGAGGATCCTAGTTACATGATTTCACTGAACGTATACACATGCTTCAAACCAACACAAGGATTTTCTAAAAGGATGAGTGATAGAGCCAAAATCATCACCAAGGGACTTATTAACCGATGAATGTATTATTTGGGTCTAGAGGGTAAGATTATGCGAGTTATGTTAATACTATGGGAAAAATATATATTATCCCATACTAATCTACATGACTAGTTGCATCAAGAGAAAGTAGATGGGATCCCATCAGTAGGCCTGTGTGTACATGATGAGGTCCAATATATAATATTCATCCAAAAACTATCCTTTTCCATATATAAACATACAACATTTAATTTGGCATGAACCGACTGGATAGTGGCATTCAATGGATTTTCAGTGGGCTCATGCTACCATCAAATTCAATATACACCCGTAATAACCTATGAATTCGCCAAAAACATAATAGAAAAAGTCCAAATAGGACCCGTACATGATTACATCTAACAATGAATTATAGGTAAAAAATCTATATAGTATATTTATTATTTAATTATTATTCTATAAATAAATTAAATCATTTTTACAATTACTATTCCACCATTAATAATTGATTACATTCCTCATGTGAATATTTGGATTACCACTTCCTCGAGGCCAAGTGATCTATTTTCCTTTTCCACTATTCATTGATTGTTAAATATAAATATATGATTATTGTATATGATATTTATTTCATGATTATAATTATATAGATGAATTAACCATGTAAATTGTAACACCCCTCCCAATTCCATTGGCTTGAGGAGGTAGTGAGGGTTAATTGGCCTTAAGAGACGCTCCTAAGGCGCAAAAGGCTGACAATAAATGTTGAGTGTTTCAAGAACAAATTGGGGAACAATTTTCCCATAAAAAAACCAACCAAACTTCCACCAACAACCACTATATGATACATGTAAACAATAATTCAATCATGCATTCACAAAAGACAACCAAGTTGTTCCACAATACATCCTAAACCATTAGACCATACATGTCAAATAAAAATCAAAGTACAACGTGGATACTAAACAACCAAAACACCATGAGCCATTACACCTCCACAACTCCACACAAATCTCCAAGCTCCAAGCTCCACCATGAAATCACAACGCACCACTAAAAGTGGTTGATGCCTTTCCTTTTCCCACGTCACCGTACATGACATCTGCAAAGACACCAAAGTGCCAAAGCTGGGGGTTAGTACTAAAAATTAGTAGGTTCTACCCAAAATACATACCTACACATGCAACTAGGATAAAACCATTATCACATTTATATAAAACAGTTTTTATAAAATAATCACCAGTGCAACCAATACCATTATCCAACATGCTCTTACCAAGCCATCTCACCCAAAACCAAACAACAAGGGGATAACCAGACAAACATTCCACAAGCCATTAAATCATTTAATCATAGCACAACAATTTCCATATGGAAAATCAGTATGAAACAAAGAAACAAAACAAAAAAACAACCAAATGGTGGAGCTTCCGTCCAACCCATTCTCCCATTCACACTTTATTCCATCTATGCAAAGAAATACAAAACAAAAAAACCATAATGGTGTAGCTCCCGTCCAACCAGTTTCACCCATTCATAACTAGCGGCACTTCAGGTCCACTTATCCTATGATGGTGGCCCTTCTGTCCACTACCCACCCCATTTTTATAGTGGTACTTCTCGCCACATTCACACAATATTACAATCAATCCATAACCCGACATATAACCTCCAAGCTCACAACAACATGAAATCAACCAAATATATTGCATATCAATACACTTCAATAAGTCACCCATTTATTGAAAATCATTTTCCATGCCAAAAAATTTTCAATAAAACAAAATAATTATTGAAAACCATTTTCTTCATCCATTTTCCCAAATCAAACAGAAAAATTCCATTTTAAAATATCAATTTTAAAATCCACGACAAGAGTATTTCACTACCAAACCCCTTTTCCCCAAAAATCCCCAAATGGATTTCCAACCACCATCGCACCTCAAAAACACAATTAATTTAAGAAAAAAAATTAATTGTAACAGAAAACCACTCACTCTTAGCAAGTGGAGTCGAGAGATAATCCACATAATTTTAGGGTTCTGGTGAACTCGACCCACAAGCAATTACTCCTAAAATCCAGCGAACGCACCACCGAAACCTCTCTAGATACCCTACCCTAACATCCACAGACCATAAAATTAACATCCAAGGTAAAAAACCCTAGATCTACACACAACAAGTGTATTTCAAGAAAACCATGAAAGGGAGGGATGTAGATATAGAGGAAAGCACAAGGAAACCAAGAGGAGAGACTTGCCTGGGAGAAACCACCTTCAAACCACCAAGAACCCTCTTCAAAAATCTTGCAAAATGAGTGGGAAAGAACCTCCAACCCCTGAGAACCGAAGAACCTGAGTGAGCCATGAGTGTGAGAGAATTTGGAGAGGAATTGGTTAAGCCTACGGGAGCCCAGAACTAAAACCCTATTTTTAAGTGGGTGCACGGTTAGGAAAAACATGCGCTAACAGTGCGCACGCTACTTCCTTGAGAGAAAGGGTCCATAGAGTTTCCTCACATGGTATGGAAAATCGAGCGCATTCCATTCAAATCCTATAGCCCCCCAGAACAGTTTCTCGGAGCACCAGCACGGTTTTCACTGACCGTGCTCAAATAGTGATCCCATAGAAAAGCCTCCAAACTTAATCAAAACCATTCCAAACTCTCCCAACCTCTTCCCAACTCATCCCATGCACTTTAACGACATAAAATGTCATGAAAAAAAGGATACATTCCTCAAACCGGGGGTACTACATTCTCCCCACCATTGGAATTTCCATCATCAGAAAGTAGAGGACCCTCGCTGTGCCGAAAGAGCTCGGGCCATTGCTCGTCCATCTCTTTCTTCCACTCCCAAGTCTCCTCTTGGATCTGACCATTCTGCCACAATAAAATGAACTAATCCAATTCTTTTACCCTGAAATACTTTCTCTTTCCTATCTACAATCCGCACTGGCACGTGCACCAACGAAAGATCTGGTTTTAGTTCAACATGATTCCATCGAATAACATGGTCACAATCCGACTGATACTTTTTCAATTGCTACACATGAAACACATTGTGCACCTCACTGGTCCTAGGTGGAAAATACAAACGATAAGCCAGCTCTATAATCCTCTCCAGAGTCTCGAAAGGTGCAATATACATCATAGATATCATTTCCTCCATCCCAAATTGAGGATGTCCCAACAAAGGATAGATCCTCAAGAAAACATTATCACTCACCTGGAATGACAACGATCGTCGACGATGATCCACATATTAATTTTGATGACTATGAGCCATCTCTATTCTATTCCTGATCAACTTGATCTTCTCCGTAGTCTCCTGGACAAGACTCGGTCCAACCATCAAGGATTCACCCATTTCCACCCAATATAGTGGAGAATGACATGGTCTCCCATTCAATGCTTCAAAAGGAGCCATATGTATGGATGCCTGATAACTGTTATTGTATGAGAACTCAACCAATGATAAGTTCTCCTCCCACAAGAAACCAAAATACACGACACAAGCCCGAAACATATCCTCCAATGTTTGTATCATCCTCTTGGATTGACAATCAATATGAGGGTGATATTCCATACTCATGGACAATATAGTTCCAAGGGATTGCTACAAGGATTTATAGAAACAAGACGTAAACCTCAGATCGCTATCAGTTAAGATTGAAACAGGAACACCATGCCTCTTTACCACCTCACGAATATATATTTTGGACAGATCCTCCACCGTTTGAGATTCACGAATTGGAATGAAATGGGTTTACATCGTTAGTTGATCCACTATAACCCAAATGCCATCGTTATTTTTGACCGTTCTTGGGAGACCTGTGAGAAAATCCATTGCTATTTTCTCCCTCTTCCAAACATGGATTGGTAAAGACTGGAACATTCCCACTGTCCTGTTATGCTCTTCCTTTATCTGCTGGTAAGTCAAGCATCTAGAAACAAACTCAAAAACTATTCTTTTCATACCATCCCAATAGAATTGAACTTTCAACACTTTACACATTTTCTTAATTCTAGGATGAATAGACCACCTGTAATGATGATACACCCTGAGAAGATTCTCTTGACAAGAAACTGGTACAACCATCCGATTCCGAAAACACAAAACTAAATATCCATTCAGTTGCCAACCCTCAATGGTCAGCCCACCATTGTGCTTTGACCTCATGGTCACACACTCAGAATTTGATATCTGTGCCTATTTAACCAGGACGACTATGTCAGGAATCAAAAAAACCAGATAGAAGAATGCTCTATCACCCTATTCCTCACATTCCAACTACTTGTCAGCTATAACTGACATCAACTGCCATTGGTCCAATGCATGTTTCACCACCTGATCATATGATTTTAAACATAATGCATCCACCACCGAATTTCCCATACCCAGTGTGTATATCAAGTCAAAATCAATCTTATAGAGATATTCCATCAATATCATTTACCTAAAGTTTAAATATATTTGTGAGAAAATGATCTTCAAGCTCTTATGATCTCTATATACTATGAATTTCTCACCGAATAGATAATGACGCCACACTTTCCAAGCATGGACCATTGCTTCCAATTCCAAATCATGTGTTGGGTAGTTTTTCCCATGAACCCTCAAGTTTCATGGTCTATACCCAACCACATGATTTCCTTGCATGAGAACGGACCCCAACCCTGATCCTCATGCATCATAATACACCACGTAGCATTTACCTGGTTCTATAAAAACCAAGAATGGTGCTGATGTAAGGCAGTAATTTAGCTCTTAGAAATAGTGATGAAAATGATCATTCAACTGGAATGGAACATTATTTCTTTTCAAAGCTGTCATCGGTGAAGCCAAATGTGAAAAATCACAAACAGAATGCTGATAATACCCAGCTTGACTGAGGAAACTCTATACATAAAACACATTCTATTACGGTTTCAATGATATAACAGCCTCTATATTTCCCGGATCCACTAAAACACCCCTTTCAGAAATCACATGGCCATGAAAAAAAACTTCTTGTATCCAATAGTCACACTTTGACAATTTGGCATACAACTGACGATCCCTCAAGATCCCCAGCACTGCCGCCAAGTTCTGCTCATGCTCCACCCTTGTCTTTCAATACACCAAAATATCATCTACAAAAACTTCCACAAACAAATCTAGATATAACTAGAATATCCAATTCATCAATTCCATGAACACTGCTGGGGAATTCGTTAGACCAGAGGGCATAACCACATATTCATAATGGCCATATCTACTTATGAAAGTTGTTTTTGGAATATCCTAATTCCTCATCCGTAATTGATGATATACCGACCTCAAGTCAATCTCGAAGAACCACTGGGCTCCCCTCAATTAGTTGAAGAAATCATCAATTTAGGGAAGTGGATATATAATCTTTATTTTAACTTGGTTAAGTATATGATAATCAACACAGAGCTCCAAAGTTTCATCCTCCTTTTTCACAAAAAACACCGGCGCTACGCACAGAGACATGATAGGCCGGATAAACCCTTTGTTTTCAAACACTTCCAACTGAACATTAAATTCCTGTAATTCAGTAGGTTCCATCCGGTAAGAAGGAAGTGAGATAGGAAGGGTCCCCAGAAGGAGATCAATCATAAAATCCACTTATCTTACGAAAGGTAACCCAAGGAATTCAATGGAAAAAACCTCCATGAATTGATCCACCACTATTGGAAGAACACTCTTATCAACACCATCTAACAATTACAATGCCAAAACCACTAACTGATACGATAACGTACCCACTTCTGGTGCCAACAAACCCGTTGCACACTACCTTTCATGCCTCTCTCTTCTAAAGAGATGTCTAAGGCCATCATGTGTCATAAAAGAGACTGTTCGCACATTGCATTTGATGTGCACCATAAATGCAACCATCCAATCTATTCCCAGGATTACATCATACCCATCCATCAAATGCACTGAGAAATTTCACATGAGATCAACCTCGCCCACAACGATCCAACATGATCTACACAAGAAAGCCCGACACTCACTTCGAAACAGATGAGTTTGATGATTCAAAACCAAAAGCACCATCTCTACCCTTAAACCCAGGAACTCAACAACACATGCAACAATAAAAGAATGTGAATAAACTATATCAAACAACACTTGCATCAAGGTAGAATTTAAAAAGAATAGTACCTTGCACTTTGGATGGTCCCGACTGATCATCCACCACAACCTGCTCAGCTCCAATAACATGTTTTCCTTCCACACTCTGCACTTTGTTTCTATGCTTAGGCGTCGTGGTATTCTGAGAATCACCATGACCTAATTTACTCTGCTGACGAGGGGTATGCTGCTACCCCCATCCCATACAAGTATACGATGTCTGCGATCCCTGAGGAGTGTCACATGCACCTGACCTCATAGCATTTTGACAATAATGCTGTTGATGCCCCATCTTCTTACAATTATGTAATGATCGAGGTTTTCTCATATTGTTCCACTTGATATGGCTCATAGAACCACACTAAAAACATCCTGGTTTCCTATGGGGCTTTAGAGGAAGGTTTACCGATCCTACCGCCGGATTATGTGCCATACTCCCACCCTTGGAATAATTGTCCCTCCTCTGCATGAACCCAGTGTTAGAGTTCCCACTATTCCCCATGGGTACCACCATGCTTCCTCCGCTCGGAGCTCCTTACAGATCCCACTAATCCACTGAGGCTCTATTCACCATCTTTGTGTAATCATCTATACACAGCACCACTATCTTTAACCGAATGTCATGCCTCAAAACAGATTCAAAGATACGAGCTTCTAATGATGTAATACCTTCCACCTTGGGTGAAAATCTCACTAAGTTCATAAACATAGCTTCATACTCTGTCACAGACATATACTCTTGCTTCAAACTGAATAAATCAGTTGTGCACTGAATTATAAATGTATGTGGGTAGAATTGTTTATTATAAAATTCCTCAAAACCTTCCCACATCATACCATGATCCGTAACAGCTTAGACTACCAACTCTTGCCACTGAAGGGCATGATCTTCCAACATATACGTCACCGACTTCACTTTCAACTCAACCAGTGTTCCCAATAATTCAAAGATCTTTTTCATTCAATTCAACCACGCTTCTGCCCTCTCTGGATCAAAATCACCCCTGAAGATGGGTGAATTCTACTTTTGAAACTGAACCACATGGTCCAAATGCCTTGGTTCATCCGCTTTATTTCCACATTCTAGAACTTGGGATTCTAGCACTATGATTTGCACTAACTGGTGGTTCACCTGAGGATCAAGTAAAACCACATTTTCAGCAGCCTCCTATGGTTGGTCTCTACGACGCCTACAAGGGGACATTTCTATAAACAAATACAAACACCCATGAGTCTTACTTATTTAGACATCATGAATTCCCATTTCAAATATCATTACACAACACTATAACAACAATTTTTTCCACCAATTCACATATCCCATGTTTCACCATTTTTTGGAAAAACAAACCATTTCCAAAATAGCTGTGGTTTTCATGTTTCAAATACTTTCATTTTGAAAACCAATTCAGATTTTCCAAAATCCACACATTCATGTCACACTAGAAATCATTATACCCCAATGAAATATGAATCCTAGTGGGTAGTCATTTATACCATGCATTCCATTCTCATATCATTGGCTATACCCACAACAATGAGATATTTGTTGCCTATAAGTGTCTCCAAAACACTTATGTACCCAACTCCCTAGTATCTAGATGTTCATAATAAAAGGGTCAGCTACATCCTTATATGCAAAAAATTCCATGTTCCGAAATTTGTATGCCTTGCTTCCATCCCGACTGTAATAATATAGCACAACGTATGTCAAATCCAAATTCGAGAATCAACACCAAAGGACCGAACATACTGATTCCACTTGTAACACCCCAACCCTAACTCATTTTCACGAGGAAGCAGTGAGGTTTACGTGGCCTTAAGAAATGTTTTCAAGGCTGGAAACAAATGGCAAGGGCTTTGGAGAACAAATTGGGGAATGATTTTCCCTAAAAAACCAACCAAACATCAACGAACAACCACTGTATGATGCATGTCAACAATCATTCAAACATTTCTTCCCAAAATACAACCACGTTGTTTCACAATACAACCCCACCCATTCATCCAGACATGTCCACTAAACATCAGTATAAAAGTGGAAACTAAACATCCAAAACACCACGAGCCGTGACACCTCCATAGCTCCACCCCAAGCTCCAAGCTCCATGATCCACCAAGACATCACAACGCACCACTAAAGAAGGTTGATTCCTTAACATTTCCCACGACACGGAACACAACATCTGCAAAGACACCAAAGTGCCAATGTTGGTGGTGATTAATAAAACTCAGTAGGTTTTCCCCAAATGACTTCCCTACACATGCCACTTGGATAAAACCATTAGCACATATATATAAAAATAGTTTATATGAAATATTCACCAGTGAAACCAATACCATGAACCAACATGCTCTTACCAAGCCATTCACCCAAACCTAACAACCAAGGGAAAGCCAAACAAACATGCCACAAGCCATTATATCATTTCACATTAGCACAAAAATTTCCATCTAGCAAAGCAATGCACAAAAAAACAAAAAAACAAAAAAACAACCAAACATTGGTGCTTCCATCCATTCCATTCACAAATTCACACTTTATTCCAACTATGAAAAAAAAACACAACAAAACAACCATAACAGTGGATCTTCTATCCACCCCGTTTCACCTATTCACACCTAGCAACACTTCTCGTCCACTAATCCTTTGATGGCGGCACTTCCGTCCACTATCCATCCCATTTTTATAGTTGTACTTCTCTCCACTATCACACAACATTCCCATCAGTCCATAACCAAGCATATAACCCCCCATTGTCACAACAACATTCAATCAACCAATTATATTTCATATCAATCCACATCAATAAATCACCCATTTATTGAAAATCATTTTTCATGCCCATAACATTTCAATAAAACTACATCCTTATTGAAAACCATTTTCATCAACCATTTTCCCAAATAAAACATGGAAATACCATTTTAAAATTTCCATTTTAAAATCGACGACAACAGTATTTCACCATAAACCCCCTTTTCCCCAAAAATCCCCAAATCGATTTCCAACCAACTTCACACATCAAAAACACAATTAATTTAAGCACAAAAAGTTATCTGTAACCAAAAAACACTATCATTAACCACGTAGAGTCAAGAGAGAATCCACCTACCTTTACGGTTTTGGTGAACTCGACCCACAAGAAATCGCTCCTCAAATCCAGTGAACGCACCACCGAAACCTCTCAAGATCCCCTTCCCTAACATCCAAAAGCATTAATATTAACATCCAAGGAAACCAAAACCATAGATCTACACACTACCATTGTAGATCTAGAAAACCAAGAAAGAGAGGGATGTAGATCTAGAGGAA
The DNA here is from genome assembly GCA_963277665.1 of Viscum album. NCBI lineage: Eukaryota > Viridiplantae > Streptophyta > Magnoliopsida > Santalales > Viscaceae > Viscum > Viscum album. The sequence goes on along the minus strand of OY728121.1, from coordinate 943,514,090 downwards.
AACACAAGGAAACCAAGGGGAGAAACTTACCTAGGAAAACCAACTTCAAAATACCAAGATCCCTCTTCAAAAAGCTTCCAAAATGAATGGGAAATCACCTCCACCCCCTGAGAACCGATGAACCTGAGTGATCCCCAAGTGGGAGAGAATTTGGAGAGGAATAGTTTAATCCCAAGGGAGCCCTGAACTTAAAACCCTCTTTTTATCTGCCCGCACGGTTTGGCAAACCGTGTGCTAAGCCTGCCCACACTACTGCCTTGACAGCCGGGGTCTGCATGATTGCCTCACACTGTTTGGAAAACCTTGCACATTCCATGTGAATCCTTTCGTATCCCCCTACACGGTTTCCTCGAGCACCCTCACGGTTTTCTCTAACCGTTCTCAATCCATGCTCCCTTCGAAAAGCCTCCAAACTTATCAAAACCATTACAAACTCTCCAAACCTCTTCCCAACTCATCCCATGCAATTTAAACACATAAGAAAGCATGAACAAATGCTACATACCTCAAACTAGGTGTACTACATAAATTATTCAGTGACCAAAACTACTAAAGAAAAAAATACATGGAAAACAAAACAATTAACATTTGAAAACAAGGGTCTAAATAAAGAGTTGTTAACAAATGGTTGTTAGATTGTAATAATTGGATTATATATGAAATTATATGTATATAAAAGGGGTTTTTAAATTATAATATATAAATTAATACTATAAATGATTTCAAAATGCCATATAAATCAATATGGGCATAAGGTATGATATTTCTGTTAAAATCAACTTTTATTTTGGGATTGATTATGATCAGATTTCATTTTGGAAAATTATATGATCCTAATATCTTAAATAGATTATATTTTATTTTACTCTAATTATGTCACACCCCAACCTCAGATGTGTATTTATTTTATTTTATTTTTTTTACTATTTAATCAGTCTCGTTTCCTTTGGACGAGGTTTAGTTGGGTACTAGTTTTATATTTTTGATGTTTGATGTTTTCATGGACATTGGGTCTCTGCGCGGTCACCACACCGCTAGCGGTGGTCATGTTTTTGGTCATAGTGAATGTGTTGTCACCCGATCGTTTGAATAAATAATAAAATTATATGAATAAATCAAATTGACTGAAAAACAAATCTAAATAAAATTTTATATCAACAAAACATGGCTAATGTTTAACCCATAATCAAAATAATATTATTGAGAAGATGTTAATTTTATTATTATTTAATCGGCAAATAATACTATTATTATTAAATTGTTATAATTATAATTATTAATGGAACTTAAAAAAATTATCACCTTAATTATCATTATGTTTGTTCTTAATTTCCTTTGTTGTTACTAATATTTTTTTATTATCATTTTTCTATTAATATTATTACAAAACATATTATTGTAACATTTATATTATTATTATTATCACCCAAAATAAAATGGATAAGAATTGATAATAATAATTATTTATTTTATTAATATTTATTAGTGTTATTATTTTAATAATTTTTTAAATGTTTGGGGCTGAAGCCTCATTTATTATTAAAGAAAAGAAACTAACTCATTAACTGGGTAGAGGGAGACCCATTACATAGCCCGAAGGCCCAATGGGTATTTAGACCATTACATGGCTCATATGCCCATTTTTTGCCCAAATCCCATTCTATGAATAGTACTTCTACAGTACCCACGCTGCTACAGAGCTGCACAATACACTACTACAGTACTATGTTGCTGCTACAGTGTCCTACCACACCTACATTACCCGTCGTTTCTACAGTGCCACCACTGCTACATCACCGCTCGCCCCCACTCCTACGTTGTATGCCCGCAGCGCCGCTCGACCCTCTCTTATGTCGGCAGCCCGCACCGCCGCCCCATGTCCAGCGACCAGTAGCGAAAAGACCCCCCTGCCCCCACCTTTTTTTCCAATTGGTACGACACACCTGCAGTATCCCACTCTTTCACTCCGGCCAGCGCCGAACAACACCCTCGGTCGGCCCCTGCCCATTCCCTCCACTCATCCTTGCTCCCTTGACCTGCCACAAGCTGAAAACCTCATCTCTTATCCTTTTAAGTGTGATTTTAGAGATGCCGACACCCCTTTTTGGCAGCCAGCAGCGCAAACCCAACCTCCTCTATCCGGCAACCAGCAGCGATGAACCCGAATCCCTTGCACAGCACCTCAACGTGGTCCGATGTGGCCACGAATTCCCTTGCTGGGTTCGCAGAGACTGTCTCGGGTCATGTCGGACCCCATTTCATTTGCCTCCACCCAAGGCGAAATGATTCAGATCTCTTCGGATTGTGCTCCATCATTCATGGGGTGCGTTTGGCCACCCGCATGTGTTGGTTCCCCATTACCATCCAAAGTGAGTTTTAGTATCACATATACATTTATTTTATTATCGTTATCGTGTTTTGAATTCCATATAATTTATTTGTAGTACAAATAATTATTTGGGTGTGAAATCATGCATTGTCATGTTCTCGTGATCCCCACTGCTATCCGAGGTGATGTTTTTAATCCCTCACTTTCTTTCACCCATTATTTGTGGGTCATGTTTATATCATTGATTCCTTTGTTTTCATTGATAGGTGCATTTGGTCTGTGCCTCTTTATGTTGGGTGTTAGAAATTGTTGCAGGGAGTTGTGATCATATCCAAGTGTGCACACTCATTAATCCAGAAGTGAATATATATACATGGAAGTGCGTGCGTGCAAGTGAGGTGTTTCTTGAGTTAAAAAGTTTAGATTGGACTTCCTTCAGGTAGGCAACTCCCAGCATTTTGTTTCCATTACTTGTCTTTAATGCTTGAGGTTTCCTTTATATTGTTATCTTGTTATGTATCTCTGTGGTACCTCTTTAATGATTGTTGTGGTGTTCTAAAATTTTTTGGTGTTGTGAATGATAGGATTTTACTATAATCCCAGTTTATGCCTTGTATATGATGCCTTATGTGTTTGTAAATTGCCACTTGTTCTTTTTGGGTGAAATGAGATGTTTGGGTAGGGGTTTTCCCATAGAAATGTTATGTAAAATTGGTTTGAAATATGTTTTTAATTTCCTGTATGAAACACGGTGTTTTCCCTAATTTTGGTTTGATGTTGTCTAAAAACTGGCTTCTGGTTTATGAACTTCTGTTGTATTTTATATGTGAGTGATATGGGTGTTTTTTTGGGTTGAAAGAAAAGTGTGTATTTATGAAATCTTTCTTTCTAATATTTTGGGTTGGTTTTAGAGTTATCTTCTTGGTTTGGCCCAGTTGGCGTTGGAAACATGGTTGAGTGAGTTGTTGGAAAATGAAATGGGCGTTTTTTTGGGGTGTGTTTCGGTGAAAGTGGAAGCCGAAGCCCGTTTGGAATTTTTTGAAAGATTGTTGGCTTGTAAGTGTTGTGAAAGCCCATTTGGAACTCTCATAGGTGTTGTTGTTTTAGCTTGACTTAAAGTTAACTTGGTAATGTTTTTTTAAATGTTATATTTAAGGGACTGTTTGGTCACTTTGGTATAAAGAGGGTAAATTATGGTCGTTTGGAATTGGTTAATAGATTTTTTTATAAAACATGTTTGTTGTGAAGATAAAGGGCCATTTGTAATTTTGGATTGGTTGTTTACAAAAGGTTTGATATGTGTGAATTGTATGAGGCCCGTTTAGCATCTTTGAAACTGTATGTTTGGAAAACCCCTATTTGGTTAGGCCCTTTGCCTCATCTGTCGATCATTGGACAGGAGGGTCCTCAGTATGGGCCTCATTTTGAGAATTTTTATTTTAAGTCATGGGACTAACCTTGAGGTGGCCGGGGTGGTGCCGGTTTGTCCCACATCCTAGATTATATATACATATGTCTTGTTATTTGAATGTGTGGCACACCTCTTTGTGAACATAGCCCGGAAACATAGCATAGCAAGGTGGTTTACTAAGAATGATTTCTGAATTAGTTTAGATTACGCACTGGCTAGTGGTCCTTAGTATGGATTATACTATTCTAGGAAATTGGGCCCTGCGGTTTGGCCATGTAGGGAAACACCGGGCATTAGGGTGTTATGACGTCATTGGTAGTAGGCATGCCTTCAGGATGAGTCACCTGTATAGTATGTTCTTTTCTTCCTCTGGGTTCCTAGTTTTTCTGTGATCCTTTGATATGATCACTATTAGTACCATTTCCCTTACTGTATGTGGAATCATACGCTTGAACTTAGTTTTGGTGTTTTCTTGAAAAAGTTTTTTGTGTAAGGTTGGTTTTAAAAAGAACTGTGAAGTAGTTGTTTTGGTAACATTTCTATGATCCCCTCTTTTTTTTCCTTTTCATATTTTTGAATTACAAGGGCAATGGAATTGTGATTGTTAGTTTTTGAAATATAGTGTAAATATGAAAACCTTATTTTCATAACAGTAGTTAATAATTGTATTTTTGGGCTATTTTGGAACTGGAAAATGCATGGAATCTTTGGTTCATTTTTTTTCATTCCTACTGAGAATTTTAATAGTCGTGTCTGTCTTACCTTTTCAGATGTAGGTTCAGCTGCTTAGTTCATATTCTTGTTTTTTCTGCCCCTGCGAGGCAAACTATTAGTTGTTGGAGGTGACTTAGAGGTCACATGGAGGTATGTGCAGTCTTGTTTTCTTGTCACTGCTAGTTTTCATTCTCTTTATATAGTCTGTATTAATTTATTTGTCTTCATTTTATGGGCCAAATCGTTCCCACCTATATAGTTTTGATGCCTGAAACTAGTTGTCAGCCCGTAGGGATCGGGAACTCCCCTCGGGCCATGCCGGAGGCCGGATTGAGTGACCAGTTCAGGGTCAACTCGGGTTGGTTCATGAAAAAATGGTATCAGAGGAGGTTCTTGTTATTTGGGGTGTCTGGTAGAAGGAGATTAGGAATGTAGAGGCTCATGAGGTAGGTTACGGGTCGGTTCCTGATCACCACCGCTCGTGATGGGACCTGAGTCACTAGGGTTAGTCCGGGAATTGAGTTTTCTACCTTTGGTTTCTTTGGATTGAGGGATGACAGTGGGGGAGAATCGGTTCACGTTGCATCCTCATGTTGAGTGGTGACCCATGTGGAGTCCAAATTCCCAGTTTATGTTCCTCTTAGTGTTGTGCCTTAGGGAATGGATCACCACCATGTCGCTGGGTTAGGCACAGAAATTATTTCATTGTTCCAGTGGGTTGTTGTTGTTTGTCTTTCGTTTTAATCTCGATTGATGCAAGTGATTGCTAAAAGTGAAATTTATTTTGAAATTGAAAAGTTTTTATATTAATTTTTTTTGAATCTGGTGAAGTGGGTTTCTAAAGTCCAATTATATTGGTTTGATAAAAAATGTGGTGTGTGTTTGGATTGGGTAAGGAAGAGAAGTGCTTTAACCATGGAACTCCTTTTGGAGGGTAACACATCTGTGAGTATTTAAAAAAAGTTCATGGGGGGCACTTGTTCACATATGATGTGAGTGATATTGAATGAACACACATGTGATAGTTCATAAGGTTACAAATGTAAGTTTTAAAATTTTAGAAAAATGGTGGTTTTTGAAAAAGTAATTGTTGCTTGGGTTTGTATACGTTTAGCTTATGGTCCTATTTCCCATGGGTTGCGTTGATGCTCTGATTGTGGTTTGGATTGATTCTAGTTTTGATTATGTTTTTCATGTTTTCCTGTGTATGCCACCCAGGAAACCTCCAAGAGTTATTAATGAGTTATGCCCAGTTCCCAGTTCTTTTTTCATGTTGCCTGCTTATCGAGGTAGTCAATGTTTTTAGAGGTAGTTGTGATGTTTGGAAAGATAGTGCATATTCGTGTTTTTGGGAACTCCTAATGTAGTTAAGGTTCTTACCATCCCATAGTTATTTGGGGGTTCAGTTCTGGACATGTAAAGGTGGGATGTCTCATCGTCGTTAGAGTTTGGGGTGTAGTTTGTGGGGGATAGATCTTGTGACGGTTCCCCCATCTGGAAAGGATCTTCATCTGTAACGAATCCCACTTTGTTGGATCATTCTCTCGCATGCGACTAGTCTGGCCGGTTCAGGCATTCTAAGCTGCCTTGTCGCATCCCTCTGAAGTCTTCATACCATGTGACTGTTCAGGCCACCAATGAGTGTTCTTAAAGAAGCGTCGCTCGTGAGGTATGAGTTACAGATAGTAGGACGCAAATTCCTTACTACGAGGAAGGAGGCGCTTCATCCATCCGGGCCCCATCCATAAGTCTCAGGGCTGAAGCTCGCGCACAGTTTGGAGTTGTCATGGGTGTGTGGAAGCTTGGTCAGGATAATGTTTTCAGCTTTGGTATAGAAATACCCAAAATTTCCTTGTTCTATTCTCCTTCATGTCAAAAGATCATCGTTGTTGTGGCAGTGTGATGAGCTCATTCCCCCATAATCTAAGCAATCTAATCTTCCCTCATTGTTGTTTTTAAATTGTTCAGTCTCTTTGAATGGTGTGGGCCCGTTAATAAACTGAGTCGTTTGGATTTCATTTGGTCTCAACAGTGTTCTTTATGGGGGTGTTCGTTTCGTGGAATTTATGGGAGGTGTTGAGTTAATTATTCATCCTCAATTTTTTGGGTTGTTTCGTAGCAAGTTTTACGTCGAATAACAAAGTGTGTTGTTCGGTCCATGTGGGGAAAATGAATCAGTTTTTTTGGGAGTTCATGTGATTCCCCACTGGGGGTAGTGTGTTCGAGTATCGAGGGCTTCCTTGTTAGTGAATCATTGTGGTGGGGAGAACCCTACCCTGTTCTCCCCTAAACATCAGGTAGTGATTGTTCAGGACTTGGTCAGGTGTGACGGGTGTTGGTAATGGTCACTCGAGCCTCATGGTTTTTTTGGTTTGGTTTGTTCATGGACTGAAGTTGTGTCAACTGTTGGCTTGGTGAATTTTTGGGGGCAGAAAGTTTCTGTGGTGGGGATAATTATCACACCCCGACCTTAGAGACGTATTTATTATTGTTATTATTTTACTATTTACTTGGTCTCATTCCATTTGGACAAGGTTTAGGTTGGTCCCGAATTGATATTTCCGATGTTTGAATTTTTGGTTGACCTAAGGCCGGTGCACTGTCACTGGACCGTTAGCAGTGGTCATGTGTTTGGTCATAGTGAATGCTTTGTCACCCGCTCGTTCGAATAAATAATAAAATTATATGAATATATCAAATTGACTGAAAAACAAAGATAAATAAAATTTTATAATGACAAAACATGGCTAATGATTAAACCATAATCAAAATAATATTATTGTGTAGATGATAATTTTATTATTATTTAATCTGGAAATAAAACTATTATTATTAACATGTTATAAATATAATTATTAATGAAATGTAATAAAATTATCACCATAATTATAATTAATTCTGTTCTTAATTTCCTTTGTTTTTACTAATATTTAATTTTTTATCATTTTAATATTAATATTTTCACAAATATTATTATTGTAACATTGATATTATTATTATTATCACCCAAAATAAAGTGGATAAGAAATTATAATAATAATTATTTATTTTATTAACATTTATTATTATTATTATTATTATTATAACATAAAAAAAGTGTGTGAAACCCTATATTACCCGGAAGTCCCCCCCCCCTTTCCTCCTTGCTAGCTGCAGGCCGCACCCCCTTCCCTGTCACCCTCCCTGCGGGCCCCAACGCCGCCCCTCCTCGATTCCTTGCGGCACACCGCTATGCAGCCTTCTTCCCATTTGATGTTCCGTTCCATGAGTCCATGCCTAGGATTCGCCTCCCAAGCCTGACACTCCTAGACTTCACGCGGCATGCCCCTCTCCTGCGTCGCATTCCCACAGCACCACTCGCCCCTCTCCTGCGCCGCATGCCTGTCGTGCCGCTCGCCCCGCTCTTGTGCTGTAAGCCCGCAGTGCCACCCCCTGTTCGGTGGCTATTAGCGATAAGACCCTCCGACCCCTTCCTTTTGTTTTTGCTCTTGGTGCGACCCACCGGTAGTTTCCCACCCTTCTGCACCGGACAATGCCGAACATCACCCTCAGTTGGCCCCAACCGACAACCTGCACTCTTCATTGCTCCCTTGACCCACAAAAAGATGAAAAAAATACTCTCTTCCCCTTTCCGGTGTGATTTTAGAGAACCCGATGCCATTATCCGGTGGCCAGCAGTGAGTACCCGACCCCCCTCGTCCGGCGGCCAGCAGCGACAAACCCGAATTCCTTGCGCAACACCTTAGTGATCTTCGACATGGCCGTGAATTCCCTTTCTAGGTTCGCGAAGGGTGTCTCGGATCATGTCAAACCCCATTACATCTACCGCAGCTGAAGGTGAAGCGGTTCATATCGCTTCGGATCGTCCTCCATTGTTCTCAGGGCGCCTCTGGCCTTTCCACACGTGTTTGTTCACTTCCACCATCCAAAGTGCGTTTTAATATCGCACACACATTTATTTTATTGTCTTAATCATGTTTTAACTCCTTATATTTTATTTTAAGTACGAATTATTTTTTTGGTGTGGAATATTTCCTTGCCATGTTCTCATGATCACCACTGCTGTCTGAGGTGATGTTTTTAATCCCTCTCTTTGTTGAACCCTTTATTTTAAGGTCATGTTTATACCATTGATTCCTTGGTTTTCATTGAGAGGCGCATTTGGTATGTTCCGCTTTATGTTGGGTGTCATAAACTGTTGTAGGGATTTGAGATCATTTCCATGTGTATGCACACAATTTTCCATGTAAGGATATATATACTTGGAAGTGTGTGCATGAAAGTGAGGTGTTTCTTGAGTTAGAAAGTTTTGATTGGACTTCCTTGAGGTAGGAAAATCCCTGAATTTCCTATTCATTAATTATCATTAATAATTGAGGTTTTATTTATATTATTATCTTTCTATGTATCTCCATGGTACCTCTTTAAAACTTATTGTGGTGTTCTAAAACTTTTTGGTGTTGTGAACGATAGGATTTTACTTGAATCCTGGTTTATTCCTTTTATATGATGCCTTAAGTGTTTGTAAATTGCTACTTGTTCTTTTTGGGTGAAATGAGATTTTTGGGTGGGCTCTTTCCCATAGAAATGTTTTTTAAATTGGAATAAATTATTTTTTTGATTTCATGTATGAAACTTAGTGTTTTCCCTGGTTGTAGTTTGATGTTGTCTAAAAACATGCATCTGGTTTATGAACATGTGTGGTATTTTGTAAGTGAGTAATATCGGTGTTTTTTTGGGGTTGAAAGAAAAAGGTGTATTATGAAATTTTGGATTCAAATATTTTTGGTTGGTTTTAGAGTTCTCCTCTTGGATTGTATCAGTTGGCCTTGGAAATATTAGTGGGTGAGTTGTCGTAAATTGGATGGGGTGTTTTTTTTTCGGGGTGAGTTTGGGTGAAAGTTAAATTCAAAGCCCATATGGAATTTTTTGAAATATTGTTGTCTTGTAATTGATGTGAAAGCCCATTTGGAACTCTCATAGGTGTTTTTGTTTTAACTTGACAAAAAGTAAACTTCGGCATGTTTTGGTGAGTGTTTTATTTAAGTGACCATTTGGTAACTTTGGTATAAAGAGGGTAAATTGTGGTCATTTCAAATGGGTTAATAATTTTATTTATAAAATATGAGCATGGTGAAGCTAAAGGCCCATTTGGCATTTTTTATTGGTTGTTTAAAAAAGGTCTGATATGTGTGAATTGCATGAGGCCCGTTTGGAATCTATGAAACCGTATGTTTGGAAAACCCCTCTTTGATTTGTCCCTTTGCCTCGTCTGTCGATCATGTGATAGGAGGGTCCTCGTTATGGGCCCCCTTTTGGGAATATTTATTTTTAGGCATGGTAATATCCTTGATGTGGTCGGGGTGGTGCTGGTTTGTGTCGCTTGATGGATTATATATATATGGATTCTTATTTGAATGCATGACACAAATATTTGTGATCATAGCACAAAAACATAGCATAGAAAAGGGGTTTATTGAGAATGATTGCTGCACTATTTTAGACTATGCAATGGCTAGTGGCCCCTAGTATGGATTGTACACTGCTAGGGGATTGGGCCCCATCAGTTATGCCATGTAGGGAAACACCGGGTGTTAGGGCGCTATGACATCATCAAGAGTAGGCATGCCTTCAGGATGAGCCACATGTATAGTATGTTTTGGTCTTCCTCCAAGTTCCTAGGTTTTTCATGATCCTTTTATACGAGAACTATTAGTACCATTTCCCTTGCTATGTTTGGAATCATACACTTGAACTTGGATTTGGTGTTTTCTTTTAAAAATTTTCTTGTATAAGGTTGGTTTTAAAATGAACTTCGAAGCAGCTATTTTGGAAATGTTTGTGTGATCCCCTCTTTTGATATCTTTTCCGTGTTTTTTAATTATAAGAGAAATTGATTTGTGATTGTTAGTTTTCAAAATGCAGTGTAAATATGAAAATGTTATTGTCAAAACTGTAGTTCAAACTAGTATATTTGGGTTGTTTTGGAACTTAAAATGCTAGTATTCTGTGGTTCATTTTTCGCATTACTACTCTGCATTTTAATGCTCACACCTATCATACCTTTTTAGATGCAGGTTCAGCTATTTGGTTCAGATTCGTGTTTAATATTCCCATGCGAGGCAGACTGTTAGTTGTTGGAGGTGACCAAGAGGTCACATGGAGGTATGTGTAGTCCTATTTTTTTACCACTTCTAGTTTTATTTCTCTTTGTTTAGTCTATATTAATTTATTTATCTTTATTTATGGGCCAAATAGTTCCCACCTGTTTAGTTTTGATGCCCGACACTAGTTTCTAGCCCGTGGGGATCATGAACTCCCCTCAGGCCATGCCGCGGGGCGGCTCGGGTGACTGGTTTAGGGTCGACCCGGGTTGGATCGTGACAGGTTCTATTTGTGTTTAATATGTTTATATTATTCTAACGTGTTTAATAATCAATAAAGTTTAATAAAATTATTTTTTATATATTTTTAAATTTATAGAAAAAGTGTTTAAAAAAATCCTTTGATATTTTCTTGAAGGAGATACTTTTCAGAGAATGTGTAAATAGAATCATTGTTTTAATTTACACCACATGAACAATATTTCCCATATTCGTTGAATATATTTAAATTGAAACACCCTTTATGAATTACAATAGTTATTTTTGAATAAAAAAATTCTCCTAATATTATGTAAATTTATATATTTTAAAGAATTGATTTTATTAAATAAAAATAATTTTTTTCTCAATAAATGTACAATTTATCATTCAATAAAATATGCATTTATGAAATCAACCATTAAAGTTATAATGGATATCACCTAAATATACCTTCATTATTGATTCACTATATTATTTATGATTATTATAATGAAATATTTATATTGTATTTTCATTATTCAATACAAATTTTTTTTTCTTATAATGAATTTTACTATTTAATTGTATTGATAATTGAATATATGGGGAATTAATAAGATATGTTAGTGATGGATGGGGATTGAATATCTATATCTTCTAGAATCATTGATAGGACGAATGATAAAAAATATGATGTCTTCTATATTTGATGTGCATTTTTTCTACGCAAACTAATTTATTAAGAATGATGGATTTTATGAGAGGCAATGATGGTAAGATTCATGATATCCTAGATGACCGACATTCATTATGAATTCCTAGAATTAATAATTTCCATTATTTAGTACTATTTTGTCATTATACGTTTCTATGATGAAATTTTCTATAGATGTTTATTGAACAAAACATATTGATCGAATGTAATGTGTATTGATTATCCACTATACCATATGGAGTATGAATTTTCATTTATGATACCTCCTATTTTATGTTAAAATGACTTTGAATATAACTATTCCCTTTACTTATTTTCCATTCCCTAGAGTACAAATATGGTTACTAGAAATTACATCAAGGATTCAAGAATATTTAAAATGGAATGTTTTTATATTTCCAATGTAATATAAGAATCATGTTTGAATCGAGTTTACTGGGACTAATGTGCTAATTAATCCTACATGGTATGATATCTTATGTCATGTAGTAATGCAATAATGTTAAAAAATAAATGGGTAAATGGATTTATATGATTAATATTGATATTAAATCAGGTTTTGGAAGATCCCTGAGTACAATATTTTAAATGAACTTAGAAAAAATGAAAATTATAATAACCCCATAGAGTATTTGAAAACTATTTATATTACTTGGGTTTTTATTTGCGGATGAGTATTCATTACCATTATAATATAACATAGCATGTTTCATAGTTTCTAGATATTTCCTAATGGGCTTAAGGTAATTAACCCCTATATTTAATGTCGGGAGTTTTTAACTGAGTGTACCAATACAATTGGTGTTGGAACTGACCAAATCAGGGTAATATTAAGACTGAATACTCAAGAAATGATGAATATAATTCCATATAAAGAGAAACATTTTATCTTATAGATATATTCACCTATATTAGAAAACTTCATATGATATAATCCCCCATCACATAATGGAACTAATAATACATTGGTATTTGAAAAATGGATTGTATCCCTTGAAATGATATTATATGATGTTGGAAGTGAGGAAATTGAAATGTTATTCTCGAAGCGTATTGATCTAAATGAGGACCTATCAAAGGTGATCATTGATCCAAAACACCAAATAGGCCAATCAAATAAAATGTATGGATGAAGAACTATTATTATGATATTCATCAACAAATAATTTCCATTAGAAAATAAAGACGAAATAGAAAGTAATTTACTCACATTAATATAGATAGATGAAGATGTTGTTGAATTTTATGAGGATAACATTACTAGAATATCCAAGAATCTGGCAGACTATATTCATAATATGAAAAAAAGGATTTACCATTGTTTTGATTGGATTATTCAGTGTCGTTGAAGGGAACTAGTCTTTCAAATGTTTTAATCATTTAATTATATTATTTCATGTTCTATAATGAATGGGAATTTTTTTTGGATCTTCTTTCTCTAAGGGAAGTTAGGAAATGAATATTCTATCAAATTATTAAGACAAAAAATGTTTCAATGAATAATAATGGGGGGGGGGTGGGATTTCTAACATGTTGTAATTGTTGAAATAAGTATCCATGTACTTACATAATGGGAAAAAAAATTCTCTCAGTTATAGAGAAAGGGGTCATGTGGATATTGAATGTATGGTGAATAATTATATCATTGATATCTGGTTTTTCAACAACAAGTATAAGGTGAATTATTCAAATGAATTTACCATGAATCGTGGGGACCACCCATAGAATATTCCAAATAGAGGACCACTATAAGTGATTATTATGGATAAGGATAATATTCCTAATGGTGTGGTGGTTGGTACACTGATCAAAATAAAAAATATAGCAAAAGATATATTTGACTCTAGATATTTAATAAATTTTAACCTTTTATGTTTTCTATGAAAATTATATAATTCCTTTGAACCTTAATACGTTATTTTCAATCATGAATTCCTATATAAATCTTTAATTAACAATGATGTGTTCTTATACTCATGATACGACACCTATATATTCAATATTTCTGAAAATTATTATTATTATTCTAGTTGACTATGATATAATCTTTTGTATGGATTAGATTTCATATTACTATACTATTTTTTCACAATAATATAAATAGATTTGGATTCAAGATAAATATTTTGAAACCATTAACCTTATAAGGGAGACAATATAGTCAGAATCTTGTCTAGATTCTCTTCTTGTAGATGTTCTTAATGAAATTCCTAGAGAAGTACAAGAAATACAACTTATGAATGAAAATTCTATCTTGATAATAGATTATGTACCCGTTTTTATGGAATAAGTTGATGTGTTAATTTAAGAAACACTTAGAAAACTATATGAGCATAAAGTTGAGTTGACCATTGATCTAATCCATGATGAAATACATATATCTAAGGTTCTCCGAAGGATAAACATATCAAAATAATTGTAAAAATAATAAAATAAGGATTTAGATAAAGGATTTATACACCCCAATGATTGACCATGGGGATCCCCTATTCTCTTTATTATGATGAAAGGTGGGGATATGAATTTCGAAATCAATTATATGGAAATGAATGACAATAATGAAAATAACAAGTATCATATAGCCTATAGTGATGACATGTTCATTCAAATATGACTATCATAGTATTTTTTGAAATATTAATATTCATTATAGGTATTATCAAATGTTAGTAAATAAGGATGATATTATAATGATGTAATTTCAAATGAGGTATAGAGTTTACAAATTTATAGTAATTACATTATTATTGAATAACGCACCATATGTTTTATGGATATGATTATCGATGAATTAATATATTATCCTAATATTATTTATTATGAATTTATTGTTGATATTTGTATATACATTAATATTTATGAGGAGAATATGTTCCATTTACAAATCATTCATAATACTATTAGAGTAATGTTGTTATATAGAGAAGTTATGAAATTTTAATTATGAATTTAGGAAGTTTTTGTAATATGAAATATTTTTTTTAAGGATGGAATAATAGTTTTCTCATTTTAAGACAAAATTACTGATGAAATGGAAAATGCTAAACCAATATTATTTAGGTACATAGTTTCCTAAGAATATCACATTAATATTGATGATTTTTTTCTCAAAACATTTCTCAATTAGCTAAACTATTAACTATGATGACCTATAAATTGGAAGATACTAAATGGTTAGTAGAATTGAAATATGTTTTTGAATAATTTAAAAGGATATTTTTGAATTAACTATTATTATCATTACTATTAATAAGGGATCGATTTTTCAAATGTAGAGATAAATCAATGAAGGTACCTGGTTATGAGATTATGTAGAATTAAAGAGTCAATGAATATGTATCAATGTCGTTAAATATATATAAATTTAATTATCCAACCCCTGATCATAATTTGGATACCTTAATATTTACATTAATTATATGAATTCACTACAAATATAGTGAATGTTTTGAAATGTAAACAAATCCCAAATTTTTTGAAATATATCATTTCACATAATGATCATCACATGATGAAAATATGGTGGTTAAAATTTTTCATGGATTAGGATTTATAAGTATACTATAATTATTGGAAGAAAACATGGCAATTGAACCTTTGAGTAGGAAAAATCATGGGATTTTGACCAAGATGAGGACTGAAAGACATCCGATATTAATGGACTTTGTATTTTAGGATGTGGAAATCATTATGAAATTTGAAAAATTACCCCTTTTAGAAATCATTTTCAATTCATATTTATTGTAGAATATAATTTTCTTGGTTTTATGAAGGTATGTTTTTAAAATTCATCTACAATGTCAGTATTTTGATATAGTTGTAGAGATTATGTGTTTCATTCATACTTGGGTTGAACAGAGAATAATTAGATGTGTCCTATAGTGATTCGAACCTAGTATGTCAAGAACTACTTCTTGTGAGAAGTAAATTTTAATAATTTACAAGGAAATTCATCCATTTGGGATGATAAAATTAGTAGAGTTGGTAAACTAAATACATACACAATCGTTACATTTTATTTCAAATAAAATTCAGCATAATTATTTTCTCATGGATAACATTATTCCTTGTATATTTTCCCTATGTATTTATCAATTTACACTTCATGGAATTGTTGGGAAATAAAAAAATAGAATGAGATAAAATTCTCAATAAGGTTAAGTACAATAGACGAAATAATGAATCAATGATAATAACTAACATGGAATAGTAAATAACTGAGAACACATGATATTTAATAACTGGATAGAGAATAATCATTATGGAAATAATAAGGTATGATAAAATAATTTGATTCAAATACTCACATGATCTTTAAAATTTACCATGTATTTTATAACCAATAAAATAATCACATGGAATAACAATATTTATAGATTTTAATATGTTTTATTTCTAAACTATCCAGATATATCCTCAGGATAATTACTTTCAAGAGTAATCCTCAAGAAAGTTTATGTTAGTGAGTATAAACAGATTTGATTTGTGTAAATATATTTTAAAAGAAAATATTTTCATGATCATTTTTCTAAAACATTCAAAACATCTTATAAACATACATGATGGGTTTGTCTCCATGTGGTGAATATTACATAAGTCTTACAGAAAAAAAAGTGAAACTAGAAATCCCATTACATAACACTCTTTCTTGGTTGATTCCCTATAACTAATATATAATGGTTTTATAAAGGTTATTAAATTATAACATAATCATTTTAATATTTATAATACCATATATGATCCTTTTATTTTATTTCATTAATTTGTTTTAATAATAATACATTATTTTCACTATATAGGGTGATGAATGCAATGTTTTTTGAGTATGTTTATACTTATTTTTTCTTTTGACATAGATCATGATTTAATATAATATTTAATTTTTATAGTGATGTAAATATCATATATATTTAGTATATATATAATTACATTACTCCAAAAAATTTAGTGATTGGAAATGGAATACACAGTTCATGGAGATGGTATGTTGTACGTACAAATGAACACTATTTCTATTTGTTTTGTTATATTAAAAGAAAAGAAAATATGAGTGATATATATATATATATATATATATTATAAATAAATTATAATTTAACTTTAATTATATATATATATATATAATATAATTATTAAAACCATCCTTAATACATTTCATGTAATGTGTAAACGAATCAAATTGTATTGAGAAGGCAACATTTGTCATTTCCATAGATGATGTTATTGTATTCCTATAAATTGAAATAATCATGGTATATGTTATATAATAATTACATAATAATAATTACAATATAAATATCATATATAATATTAAAATCTTACTTCAATCATTTTTTCAAATCTTTATTGGTGTTAATGGATGAATGAATGACATGAGTTCATGAGGAAGTAGTCCACCCTAGACACGAATGATTATTTCATAAAGAATTTGATTGAATTTTGTGATGTTTTATGTAATAACATTAAAAAAATTAAATTAAAAATATTTTTTCTATTATATAATGTCAATATGAAAATAATTTATCCGATGGAGAATGAATAAAAAATGTTCAAAATGAATAATGTTACCTCTTCTTGGGGAAGCTCATTTTTGTTTGCACGAAATTACTTCTAGAGATTCCTTTCATCCAAAAGTTAGGATTATAGGATGAGGTGAGGGTTTTTGGTATCCCATTTGGTTAGGGTTTTATGTTACCAAGGTATTGATAAGTGTGAATAAGTGAGGGGGTGTGTTTCCATTTATAGTAAAGGTGGTGGCATTTTTGTAAATATCAAAAGGTAAACACAATAGAGAGTTATCCACTATATCCTGTGTCTCAAATAATGAACAATTTTAGATAAAATATTTAGTATGATTTATATATGTTCATAAAATTTTTTATATACATGTTTCTATATCATTTTCCCTTTAATATTAATGTTTAACCTATAACCATACTTATTTTCACCTTAATCATTGTAATAAACTTCCATTCCATTCAGTAAAACATTCAGTGAAAAAATAATTTTACCATACTAGAAATAATAAATTACAATTATTAAAAAAATTTAAACCATTTTTAAAATTAAATTAACATAATTAAAATAAATTAATTTAATGTTAATCCCACATATTGGATCAAAAAATGGGGTTTTAAAGTGAAAATGTCGAAATTTTATCTAAGTTTAAAAAAAAAATATTCTATAAAAAATAATTATAATAAAAATAATTATATTAATAGATCAATAATTTCTATATTTTTACATTTAAATCAATTCTAAATATAATTTATCAATATTAACTATTTATATGAAAATCCATTTTTCAAATTAAATTCATAACTTTTCAATATTCATCAAAAAATAAAAATTCATTGAAAAATACTAAAAAATCACCCTAATATAATTTTTAAATCCCAGTTTCTAATATGAAGTTTGTTTTTAAAAAATAAAATTTATAAATGTGTCAAAAATTAGTTTTAAAATAATTATTCTATTGAATGATGACAAAAAACCTTTTGAAATTAGTTTTAGTGTCATTGAGAACTTCATAGGGGAGATGACACCCCATTCCTTGGGTGCTCCTCTTGGTTCTAAGCTCCCCTTCTTCCCCTAGGGTTTCTGAGGCCCTCCTCTGTGGCATTGTCTCCCCCCTCTTCCCCATATTCATAGGAAGTCCCCCATTCCATTTTTCTTCCGCCTCATTCTTGTGCTCCTCTTCTTCTTAGCGATTGTTTTTTCTATGGGTCTCATTCTCCCCTTGGGTTCTCTCTTTGCAGTTTCCCCCTCATGGATTTTTCAGTCTTCCTATAGATTGTTAGGTGCTGTGGAAGCCCTAGGTCACCTTAACCTAGCTCTGGCCTCAGGATCATCTATGCCCCTCTAATTCGGAGCTGGTGTCGTGGTATCAAAGTGGCATTGGGTTATGTGGTTAGGTGGTCGAGGGGTTTCCAGGTGCTACCAGAGTGAGTTCATTTTGTTTGGTCTTCTTCTAGGTTTTCTTTTTTATTGAAAATGGTGGTGTTATGAACCCTCAAGTGATCAAAACCATGCTATGACCTTGTGTTCCTCAGCGCCTCTCCCAATCGGATCTGGAGTGGTTGTATCTGCAAGGTTATGTGATGTGTGGTGCGGCAGATTTTGGGGTTCTCGGCACGTCCTGAGTCAGTTTTATCTTGTGATGACGATGCATGGGTTGTCTAATTTAATAAGTGTTTCTTCTTCTGAGCTATCAGTGAAGATAATTTGTGTTATTTTGAATGTTCTAGTTTTATTCTAACTCAGTGAAGATGGGGCTTCGTGTTCTGGTTTGGTGTCTCTTGCATCTGGTGTGATGATGGAGTCATCGTCGACGGTGACGACGAGGGTGAAGCGACGACAATTCCTCTGCTTTAGGCCTGTTAGGATGAAGTTATTACTGACTACTAAAATGGTGTTTTTACGAGAATTGATTCAACGGCTCCGACGACTTGGTGGATGGTCTCCGGTGGGTGGTTCTCGAGCTTTCTGGTATGATTCTTTGGACGACGCTGGTGAGTTATAACGACGGTGTCGAGTGAAGATGATGACACTGACAGGGGTGTCAGTGATGATGTAGTGATGGATGGATGTTGCTGTCTATAGAGGGTTTTTTCGGCTATTGGACAATCAGTGTGATGGGTTTCTCGAGGGAGTTGTGTGTCGTGATGGGTGATGATTTTTGAAATTTGAATGTTAGTGGATTTTTGAGTGCTGGTAATGGTGGTACTAGATGCTGGGTTTGATTTTGAATTTTGAATTTTGTAAGTTGGACTTTTCCTTGATGTTTTGTCTCTAGTTCACACTTACCCCATAAAAGTGTTAGTATAAAATATCAAAAATATGGATTGGTGGACAAAAAACCTTTTGGAAGTATATATCTTTTTACGCTTGATTTTTTTGTTTTTATTTTATTCCTATAAAACATATTGGATGATTTGGAAAACATTTTATATAATATATAACATATGAATTTCAACAATATCATTAAATAATAGTTATTAAATTATTTTATTAATTTAAAACACCTTAGTGGGCATGAATGTTTTTTTTCACAAAAATCATATTTTATATTCAATTAGGTTTTCTTTTAGTTTATAAACAATTGGTCACTGAATGAATCATTATATAAACATGTGTAAATAATGTTTTCATATTTTATTTAATATTATTTTTTCCATCCATTATAATGGCTATGTGACAACATTAATAATATTTTAAACAATAACACTAATAATATATTATAGTTCCGTAAAACTCAGTCCTACATGTAACACAATTTATCCAAGGAAATCAGAATTTTGTGTAACATGATATGATCATAGATTTTCATGTACTGAAATCTAATATAAGTGTTGTGTGTCGTATAAGAATATCATGGTGTTTCTAATAAATAAATATTAACATGTTGTATCATGCATTGAGAGCTATAGAATAGATTGAATTTATTAAAAATAATAATTATATTTTAATGTATTAGGATGTAATTTTCCCCTAATTTTTTCCCATATCGTGCATGTTATTCAATAAATTTTTCCCATTATAATTTGAGGGTGTCACATTCTCCCCAAGACAAATAAATTCTGTCATCGCAATTTTAACAAAATATTGTTAACAAATTGTTTGATATTTGAAAATTACTTTATTGAAATAACACATTATAAGAAGTATTAGAATAAAATCCTCTTTAATAAAGAAAATGTGAGGTAACATAGTAATATGTAAGAACACATAACTAGGCTTACATGTAACATATCATCAGTGGAATGCTAATACATAGACATGGTGGAAAAGTGTAAACTAATATTTGGAGTGATTCTGAAAATTGATGAAAAACAAGTGAATGATCAATGGAATATTCATGGTCACAAAAAATAAACCTGTGATAATTTAAAAGACCATTAGTAAAAAAAATGAATGTATTATGATAAAATTTATTTTAATATATTTTTATAATTTTGAGTAATTCTATTGCTGCCTAAAAATATAGAAAATATACCTACTGGATATGTTTCAAATTCATAAGCACAACTTCATCCTTTGGTTATGATGCAATAAATTTCCAATTCACCCTTTAATTCAAGACAAAAATTACAAAAATTAATTTTTATTATTATTTAAGTATGAAAATTCACATTTAATGGATTATTTGATCAATAAAACAGTGGAAATTCTTTCCATCATTCTCAAACTATTTTCCAAAACAAATATGGATAGTGCATAAATTTACATAATGTGATGTAATATATTAATATATAAAACCTTGTCCAAATATCATGTTTACCATTTCATAAATGGAAAAACTTATGGTAATACCAAAATAATATGTTCCAAATAATTAGAAAGTAGGTAAATGAATTTCCAAAACAAACATGAAAATAATCTAAATAGCATGAATTATCTCTAAATTATCACATACCAAAAATGTGAATACATGAATCTTGTACTATA
Organism: Viscum album; assembly: GCA_963277665.1. NCBI lineage: Eukaryota > Viridiplantae > Streptophyta > Magnoliopsida > Santalales > Viscaceae > Viscum > Viscum album. Next base: position 943,493,130 of record OY728121.1, on the reverse strand, counting down.
TAAATACATGTTAATAACATGAATAAACATAAAACCTTATTGAAAACATTCATTCTTCCTCATTACATAATTAAAACATATATTATTAGTTATATTAATTAAAATCCAATAATATTTTCAACTCAATAAATGATTTTATAAAAATGTTATTAGTCAGTTGAATGGTAGTCATTATTTTCCAATATTTTTTCAATATCAATCAAATTTTTATTGAACATCATTATCTCATCATAATGAACATATTAAGGGTAATATTTCCCTCAATAACGTTTTTTTCATGAAGATAAAAATTATACTAAATCTTTTTCTTTCTCATTGGTTCCATTCAATATGCACTTTAAAATACTTAAAGAAATGTAATGTTATATGTTACTTATATATATTTCATAAGTATTATAACTAGTAGATAAGTGATAAAATAATAAAATTATATTATACTTGAATTTTAAAAAAATCATAATAATCATTACACTTGTTCTGTGGTAGTAGAATAATCTCTAACATGATCCATTAAAATATTTTTGGGTATATTTTTTTGAAACATGATGAATTTATTTTAATAGTGTCCAATATCACTGTAGTTGAAGCATTTTACCTTGTCAATTTTTTTTTCATACCCTCAAAATCACAATAATGGTTTCCTTTCTCCCCGGAATTTTAGAAAACTACCATTAATTTTAAGAATGTATCAGGGTGATTGTTTATATAATTATTATATGTGTGAGAATACATCTTTCTTTTTTGTTTCTTTATCCATATTTTCAGAGTTATCCACCAATTCTCATGCTTCCCTCAGAATCTGTGATACTTATAAAAATCATTCTCAATCCCATTATTAAAATATATTATTTCCTCATATGATGAAAATTCAGGGAAAAATATGTTCCTTCTAAATGTTTTCTTAAGATCAGAAAAGGAATATCCCTTTTTATTCATTGGATCACCTGTATTGGCGAGGTTCCCTTCTTGTTTCTAGATTCCCTTTATATATACTAACATACGCTCTATTAGGTCATTTCATTATAGAAAATAATTTATTATCTCAAAACTAGTGAAATACATATCACAACATTAATGAATATACCCATAACAAATCTCATACTAATAAACCTGGTTTCTTTGGGTTATTCGTCTATACTTATACTCAATGTATATCATCGGGTTAATTTTTCTAATCTATGTTTTCCTCATCTAGTTTCCATGGTTTTTACTAACCTTTTATTAATTAAAAATATAGAGAACGAACCCTACTATGCCTATACCCTATTCATTCTACCATAACATTTGAATAAGATACATGGATACGTTTCTCGGATGACCGTTCAGTTTAGGAGTATTGGTATGTATGATACATACATATTTCAAACATCTTTTAAGGAATAAATAAATTAAAACTTATTTTTTAGAAAGTTAATTTATTATTTATAGTGTATCCCTTCTTATTATTTACTATACACTTCACGAAATCAGGGTGAAATGAGAAAAATAATGTAGATCTGAAATTCTCAGTAAGGGTTAAGTACAAAAAAATAAAGAATCAAAGGGTATAATCACATTTTTAAGGTAAATAACTGATCAATCATGACATTAAATAAATGGATATTGCATAATAAATATGTAAAGAAAAAAATATGATTTAATAATTACATATTATTAATCACATGACATTGAAACATGAGCATTGATATTCTAACTAATCAAATAATCACATGGAATAACAATAAATATGGAATACATAATATTGGATGTCTGAACTATGACGATATATCCTGTAACGTCCCGGAACCGGGTGCAACGCAACGGGTGCCCCGAGCCCGGTTCGCAAGAAGACCTCAAATGCATTTCCCCAAATGCTAGAGGCTGACGACTAGCAGCAAGGGCCCAGGTCAGATAGTGGGGGACACAATGCCCTCATTTTTCAAAGTGTAGCGCAGTGGAATATAAATAAAACATTCAACGACAGTAGAAGTAGTAAACATACACAACTGAAATAACTACAGTAGTGGTTATAACCAACAGTATATAAGTGATGATGCTACATGTTTCAAGTTCTAAAAAACAGCCAGAACATGTTATACATCAATACAGTACAACGAAATACAGAGTATAGAAAAATAAGCAAAACAGCTGGCAGCGGCATCGCGAGCCTAGGCTCGGTCCCATGCCCCCCTAATCCATAACAACAGTCAAGTACCTGTATAGGGACTATTTCCCCAATCTACACATGCAGCAATGTAATCTGTTTGGGCCGAAAAGACTGACCCAAACAGGGTGTGAGGAATATATCTCTATAGGCACCCACCAAAGGCCCGTGCCCAAATACGTGTAAGAATGAAACAACAGTGTGCAAAAGTAAAATTCAATAAAGTAAGCAGTACTAAAAAGTGACTATCTTAACAATTAAATTGCCATTTTATTATTCATTTAATCCGTTAAATTTAGTATCATTCTGTGCTCAACAACACCACGCCCTCAGGCCAACCAGTATCTCTCCCTCAGGCTAATATAGTGAACCACGCCCTCAGGCTATACAGAATATCTCCCTCAGGCTATACAGAATCTCACCCTCAGGCTATACAGAATCACGTCTTCAGGCTATACAGAATCTCACCCTCAGGCATTGTAACAGAATTCTCGCCCTCATGCATACAGAATCTCGCCCTCTGGAATTGTAACAGAATTCTCGCCTTCAGGCATACGAAAGGATTCCCTCAGGAAGAATAACAACACCCCTCAGGCTAATACAGTCACGCCCTTAGGCTAATATAGGTAACCGGGCCATTCCCAACAACTAAACAAGTAGTAACAAGAAATTCCTCTCAAGGCAATTCTATAATTACTACTTTAAAGGCATACCCTTGGGTATCCTTTCCAAATGGCTAAACAGTGAAACACACCCCGGGGGTGGTTGCAGATCCAAAAAAGATCCTAAGCAGCGTTTTATTATCAAAATTAAATACCTAATAAATTCTAGCTATTAAATATAGCAATGGCCTCATCCACACGACACCCCAACATGGGTTCATGGAACAAAAACGCACAAGCCACACAATAGTTGGAAAACTAAACATCAAGCCACCTACCTTATACATCAACGAGAGTTATACCCAAACGCCGAATCCAGAAACACCCAATAACGGCGGAGATATGACGAAGAACAAAAACCAAACAAATTTAAATAACTTGCATTAGGATAAGAATTGGCAAGAATGGTACCAGGAGAGGAGAGGGATTACCCATGCAGTTTCATCGAGATCGTCCAAAGACGATTCGGATTCCAGACGAACGCCCGGTGGATCTTCAATGATCATGCCTCCTCCTTTGGCTCCAAAATGGCTCATGTGCCTCCTCTACCAAATGAAGATGCTACTGCCTATTTTAAGATGAAAAAACAAAGTACACGGCGTGTACTTATGAGTACACGACGTGTACTTATTTCATTTAACTGTTCATTTGGCGGCACCACCACACTGTTCACCCGTCGACCTGAGTACACGACATGTACTCCTGAGTACATGGTGGGTACTGTTGCCCATCTGGCGATGACCTCACCGCCATACTATTCAAGCATGCCGACTGACTACACGGCGTGTAAGGTACCACTACACGGCGTGTAGTCGGTTCCTACACCCTGCATCACCAACAAGGCTACATGCCATGTGTACTCATCCTAACACGGCCAAAAGTACACGGCATGTGGATAAAGTACATGACGTGTAGTTTCGAAATTTAGGATTTTTCCCCATTTTCAATATTTTCTCAAAAACGCTTAAGGAAAAGGAAGGAAGAAGCATGTACCTCTAAAATAATAACCGGGTTCATACAAACTTCCCCCCTTATAGAAATTCGTCCCCGAATTTCCCTTCCAAGGGTGGCAAAGATAAATCTCAGAACAGCTCCGGCCACTGAGCACATACGTCGGCCTCCCGCTCCCAGGTCTCATTCTGCACTCGGCCATGCTTCCATAGCACCCGTACGAGAGGAACTGACCGGCCTCGGAGAACCTTCATGCTCCTGTCAACGATACTGATCAGATTCTACTCAAAGGACGCATCATGATGATGCTCAACCTCCTCTAGATAAAAGGTGTGAGATGGGTCTGAGTTGTAGCAATGCAACTGAGACACGTGGAAGACGTCGTGCATGGCTCGGTACCGCTGCGGCAACTGCAACCGATAGGCAACCAGTCCGACTCTTTCCAGAATCTCGAATGGTCCCACATACCTCAGTGAAAGCTTACCCTGTCTCTTGATCCGTTTGTGTCCTAGCCTCGGAGAAACACACAAGAATACCTGATCCTCGACCACGAACTCCAAAGGTCGTCTGCGGCGATTAGCATAAGACTTCTGATGAGACTTCATGGTAGCCATCCACTTCTGAATCAATAGGACCTGCTCAGCTGTCTCCTGTACGAGCTGTGGCCCCAGTAAAGCTGCCTCACTTGCCTCTAACCAGCACAAAGGTGATCGGAAAGGCCTACCATATAAAGCCTCCTATGGTGCCATCTAAATAGTCTCTTGAAAACTATTGTTATAGGAAAACTCGACTAAGGGTATATACTTCTCCAAAGATCCCCCAAAGTATAGGATGCATGGGCGCAACATGTCCCCTAGCACCTGTATCGTTAGCTCTGACTGGCCATCTGCTTGAAGGTGGTATGCTGTGCTCAGAAGCACCTGTGTACCCAGCGCCCTCTGAAAACTCTGCCAGAAACAAGACGTAAAGCAGGCGTCCTTTTCTGAAATGATAGAATGAGGGACCCCGTGAATAAATACGATCTCTCGGATATACATCCCTCTGAGCTTTTCCACACCGAAGGTCTCCTTGATCGGCAAGAATTTAGCCACCTCATGAGTCTATCCACAAAACCCACATGGAATCATTGCCTCATGGTTACCTCGGAAATCCCGTCACGAAATCCATCGCGACATCATCCCATTTCAAATCTGGAATGGGTAACTGTTGTAACAGTCCAGCTGGTCTCTAATGCTCTTACTTCACCTACTGACAGGTGGAACATCTCGTAACAAAACCAACTATCTCTCTCTTCATACCCAGCCACCAGTACTAACGCCTCAAGTCACAGTACATCTTGGTATCCCCGGGATGAACTACCCAAGCTGAAGCATGAAACTCCCACATCATCTCCTCACGTATATCCTCGGTAACCCATACTTGTCCATGGATACACAAAACTTCATCATCACATATCGTCCAACCGGTAGGAGGGACCTCACTTGCGACCGACTCTCGTAGAACTATGGCATCGGAATCTGATAGCTTCCTCATCCTCACTCTATCCAGGAGGGTAGAAGTCACAGCTAATGAGGAAGGATAAGTCTGCCCCTGACTATCATGCCCCTCCAGATGCATCTCAGAGAACAAGGCCATAAGCTACCACTCACTACAGGCTTCTTTCACTTCCTGTATCTGAGTCTTCCAGCTTAGTGCATCAGCTACTGCATTACCTTTACCAGGTGTATAGGCAAGCTCAAAATCGAAGGACTATAGGTACTCAACCCACCTTCTCTACCTCAGATTTAGGTCACACTGAGTAAATATATACTTGAGGCTTTTGTGGTCGGTGAAACCCTCAAAATGCTATCCCAATAGATAATGTCTCCAATAGTGCAACGCATGAACAACTGCAGCCAACTCGAGATCATGCGTCAGGTAATTCCCCTCATGTGGCCTCAGCTGCAGAGACCCGTATGCAACGACTTGATCACCCTGTATCAAAACTGCTTCCAGCCCAATCCCGGATGCATCACATTAAACTATATAGCTCTTCCCCTGCTCTGGGAGTATCAAGATCGGTGCTGATGCCATCCTTCCCTTTAGGTCCTGAAAAGTTGTCTCACAAGTTTCTGACCAACCAAACTTCACACCCTTCTTAGTCAGACCTGTCAACGGTGCTGCTAAGTGGGAGAAGTCCTGTATGAAGATCCTATAGTAACCACAAATTCCTAAGAAACTTCATATCTCAAACACGTTCTTAGGCTGCTCCTAGGAAACTACTACTCTCACCTTCTCTGGGTCTACTACAACTCCTACCTCTGAGATGATATGACCCAGGAAGTGAATATGGACCATCCAAAAGTGGAACTTCAAGAGCATAACATATAGCCGATGCTCTCTCAGTGTACTCAATACGATCTCAAGATGGGTGGCATGGTCGTGTCGAGTGTGAGAGTACACCAAGATTTCATCCACGAATACTACCAAAAATGAATCAAGATACAGATGGAACACAAGATTCATCAGACCCATGAAAACTGCTGGCACATTCGTCAGTCCAAACAGTATAACCAAGTACTCAAATAGACCATACCTACTCCTAAAAGATGTGAGAGGTATATCAGATGGTCTAACGCACAACTGATTATATCCCAATCAGAAGTCAATCTTTGAGAACACTTGTGCTCCACGAAGCTGATCAGACAGATCATCTATCCTAGGCATGGGATATCGGTTCCTAACCATCAACTGGTTCATCTTCCGATAATCCACACAAAGTCTAGGGGTACCGTCTGCCTTCTTTGCAAAAAGGACAAGAGAACCCCACAGAGAATTATTGGTTCAGATAATGCCCTTTGCCTGCAACTCCTCTAACATCCTCTTGAGATGATGCAACTCAGGCATGGCCATCCTATAAGGAGGAATAGACACTAGTGCCTGTCCTGGCACTAGCTCAATAGAGAAATCCACCTCACGCACTGGAGGTATACCTGAAAAGTTATCTGGGAAGACATCCATGAAGTGATCAAAAACTGGAGGGAAATCCTTCTGACAAGTCCCCTGGTCATCTAGACATAAACTCGCAATCTGGGCTGTGACTCCACCTCACCCATGTTGCTCTGGTCCAGCTCGACTTGCCTGAACATCCCATTCGCCCTTTTATAGAAACTCTCTGCCCTCTGGTGACGTGAAACGCACCCTACGACGATAGCAGTCTACAAAGGCTCGAAAGGGAACCAACCAGTCCATCCCGAGAATGACGTCATAGCTCGTCATCTCCAAGACATAGAGGTCCCAAAGGAGATGAAACCCACCAACCTCAAGGGGGAACTCCTTGCACTGACGCACACCAACCGTCACAATCCCCAATGGAGTGTCTAGCATCAAGATACCCGAAGATGTAGACACACCAAGCCTAAGGCTCTCCACAATGGGTTTAGATATGAAACTATGTGTAACACCCGTATAGAAAAGTACCGAAGATAAAACAGAAGCTACTAGAATAGTACCTCTGACTGTAGAAGGTCCGGGATCCTGCTCCTGCTGGGTCTGTTGCACTGCATATGCCCGCACAGTGCTGCGACCCTGCGACACAGCCTGGCTACCCTGAGCTATCCCGCCCCACTGCCTCTGAGATCCAAGTGTCTGGCTACCACATGCATGACCACCATCTCTGCCTACACGCCCTGACGTATTCCAGTTCCTAGACTGGTAAGAAGCCACTGGTCCTACTCCTGCACGTGGAGTCTTCACAGAACCCCTCTCACTAGCCACTGGTAGCACCGCCCAACAAAAGCGCTGCAGATGACCCATCTTGCTGCAATCTCGGCACTCCACTGGGTCTCGTGGACACTGCGGTCTCCTGTGCCCCTCTCTGACACACTGGTAGCACCTGATCGGGCCACCTGAAGAAGCTGCCTGGATGGTACTGCCGCCCTAAGAGAATTCCATCTATCTCATCCTCTTTCCAGGAGAAATAGTACCAGTAACTTGTGCTGAACCACCCTGGCCGAGACCACTAGCTTCCCACAGGTTCCTCTCTATAATAAGCGCCTGGTTCACAATCGCGTGTATAGTAGGCAACCTGAAAACATTCACCAGTGCTCAGATGTCATACTGAAGACCATCCTCAAAACGTATGGCTCTCAACGTCTCATTACCCTCCAGCACGGGTGCAAAGCACTGAAGCTTTGTAAAAGGGGCAGAATAGTCCATCACCGACATAGAGCCCTGCTGCAGATTCATGATCTCTCGCGCTCTATCTACCCTCAGCGTCTCTGGAAAGAAGAATTCATAGAAGACTACTTGAAAATCTTCCCACACCATGTCCCTGTGATGCTTTGACTAGGTGGACACATTTCACCACCTCTTGGCAGAATCACGCAGCATGTAAGTCGCAAGCTTGACCCTCTGCCCTGGACGCGTGTCCTAATGCTCGAAAATTGTCTGCGTCGACCCCAACCAAGACTTTGTAGCCTGTGGTCGGCCATCCACTAAAAACGTAGGCGGATGCTGCTGCTGAAAGATACGTGTCAGCTTGACCATAGATGTGGTAGCTTTCGGTTCTCCCTGAAAGGTCTGTATGAACTGCATAAAGCCTTCACGGAACTGCACCTCCGCCCCTGTGCCCGGTATAGCAGCTGGCGCCGCATCTGGCACTACTGGAGGATCAACTGGTAGACCATGGCCCACCATCTCCAGAGTATAATCATCGCCACTCTCCTGGCGAACAACTCGTGGTTGTCTTGGTGGCATGACTCTACAAGGTCAAAATCAAGCCTCAGGTTCAAGATTATTAAGACTGAAAGTGAAGGAACCACAAAGGATCAAGAGTAAGAAATAATCTCAAACGTTTCAGAACAAGACTACATGACGTGTACACTGACAACACGGCGTGTACTTGAATTCCCTTCCCCTGCCTGGGTCCTTCTACACGGCTAAGCCACACGGCTTCCGTTCAACAAAACTATACGGAGTGTGTAATATCTATACGGCGTGTTCGGTGTTATTTTCCAACTGCCTGTGTCATCTGTGACATGGCCAACTACTCGGCTTAACACTACACAGTGGGTTACACCCTCACACGGCGTGTACACCACCCCGTTTCCCAGCCACACGGCTAACGCCACACAGCTAACGCCACACGGTCTGTCCTCAGACAAGACTACACGGCATTTCCCACAGGTACACGGCGTGTTCCGGGAAAAGTGACACCGGCCTGTGTTGTTAGTTACACGGCCGAGTCGCCAGGTCACACTACACAGAGTGTTCATCATTGAAATGGCGTGTTCTGTACAAAAGTTCACCAACCCGTGTTGTTAGTTACACGGCCAGACTCCGGGTCACACTACATGGTGTGTACAAACATTACACGACGTTGTTTTTCCCAAGCCTTTACCTACCCCTTGTCACCTCCCACATGGTTTGTGACACGGAGAGAGACTACACGGCGTGTACTCGCAGTACACGACGTGTACTTAAAAAGTTCATTTTTCTTCCCGAACAGAAGAACACACACGGCATGTATGAGGTCCTACACGGCGTGTATTCTGGGTTTTCCGAACAGTATGCCTCAGAAACATCCCCAGAACCTATAAAATACTAAAAACCAACACCTAAGTGTCAAATTCCGATCTGTGAGGACCCATACTCCCCAAGAATCAATGTTTGACATCTTATATGTGTTATAACCACCAAACAGTCAATGATCCACAAAATTATGGTCAATGGGGGCCCATACTCCCCAAAAACCAAAGTTTGGCATCCATCCTATAAATAGGTTCGAACACAAACACCATATCACAAGGCATGTATTTATCAAGCAGCTATCACAACATCATGCTTTATTAGCACATCAACTATCACAACAACATGAAAATTCTAATGCACCTACATTGCATGGAAACTATGCATGGCATGTGATTTCTAGCATGGGCCTATATGATGCAAGAGTTGACATACCCTCATCTCATCGAGTTTCAACTAAATAGAACCTAGAGATAAAATATAAATAACACAATCCATGTGTGTCACCCAACGGTGAAAACATATCAACCGTAAAATTTGCAAAATCAAAAGAATGAAAAATACAAGGTAGACTGGCTCTTCCCTATACATGGGTTAGTTACGCCCGGGCACAACTTATTACCAACTACCGTTCCGTCCTATCCCTGACTACGGCTCCCAATAGTAAGTAAAATAAAAGAAACCACTCTGATACCACTCTGTAACGTCCCGGACTAGGGTTCCACGCAACAGGTGCCCCGAGCCCGGTTTGCCACAAGACCTCAAGCACATTTCCCCAAACGCCAGAGGCTACCGATTAGCAGCGACGACCCAGGTCGGATAGTGGGGGAATCTATGCCCTCATTTTTCAAAGTGTAGCGTAGTGGAATATAAATAAAACATACAACAACATCGGAAGTAGTAAACATACACAACTGAAATAACTACAGTAATGGTTATAACCAACAGTATATATGTGATGATGCTACATGTTTCATGTTCTAAGAAAATAGCCAGAACATGTTATACATAAATAAAGTACAACAAAATACAGAGTATAGAAAAATAAGCAAAACAGCTGGCAGCGGCATCACGAGTCTAGGCTCAGTCGCATGCCCTCCTACTCCACAGCAACAATCAAGTACCTGTATAGGGACTCTTTCCCCTATCTACACCTGCAGCAACATAATATATTTGGGACAAAAAGTGTTACCGAAACAGGGTGTGAGAAATATATCTCAGTAAGAACCCACGAAAGGCTCGTGCCCAACTGCGTGTAAGAATGCAACAACAGTGTGCAAAGGTAAAATGCAATAAAGTATGTAGTAATAAAAAGTAACTAACTTAACAATTCAATTTCCTTTTTATTATTCATTTAATCCATTAAATTTAGTATCGTTCTGTGCTCAACAGCACCGCGCCCTCAGGCCAACCAGTATCTCGCCCTCAGGATAATATAGTGATCCACGCCCTCAGGCTTTATAGAATCTTGTCCTCAGGCTATACAGAATCTCGACCTCAGGCTATACAGAATATCGCCCTTAGGCTATATAGAATCTCACCATCAGGCATTGTAACAGAATTCTCACCCTCAGGCATACAGAATCTTGCCCTCAGGCATTGTAACAGAATTCTCGCCTTCAGGAATACGAAAGGATGCCCTCAGGCGGAATAATGACATCCCTCGAGCTAATACAGTCATGTCCTCAGGCTAATATAGGTAACCGGGCCATGCCCAACAAGTAAACAAGCAGTAACAAGCAATTCCACTCAAGGCAATTCTACAATTACTACTTTAAAGGCATACCCTCGGGTATCCTGGCCAAATGGCTAAACAGTGAAACACACCCCGGGGGTGGTTCCGGATCCAAACAACGATCCCAACCAGTACTTTATTATCAAAATTAAATACCGAATCAATTCTAGGTATTAAATATAGCAACGACCTTAGCCACACGACACCCCAACATGGGTTCGTGGCATGAAAACGCACAAAACACACAACAGTTGGAAACCTAAACATCAAGCCACCTACCTTATACGTCAATGAGCGTTATACCCGAACGCCGACTCTAGAAACGCCCAAGAACGACGTACATCTGACGAAGAAAAAAAACCAAACAAACGTAAATATCTTACGTTAGGAGAAGAATTGGCAAGAACGGTACCAGGAGAGGAGAGGGATTACCCGTGCGGTTCCATCGAGATCATCTGAAGTCGATTCAGATTCCAGACGAACACCCAGTGTATCTTCAAAGATCCTGCCTCCTCCTTTGGCTCCAAAATTCTCAAGTGCCTCCTATGTGAAATGAGGAGGCTACTGCCTGTTTTAAGCTGAAAAAACAAAGTACACGACGTGTACTTCTGAGTACACGACGTGTACTTCTTTCATTTAACTGTTCATTTGGCGGCACCGCCACACTATTCACCCGTCGACCTGAGTACACAGCATGTACTCCTGATTACACGGCATGTACTTTCGCCCAGTTGGCGGTGACTCCACCACCTTACTATTCAAGCTCGTCGACTGACTACAGGGCATGTAAGGTACCAGTACACGACCTGTAGTCGGTTCGTACACCCCTCGTTGCCAACAAGGATACATGCCCCGTGTACTCATCCTAACACGGAAAAAAGTACATGGCATGTGGATAAAGTACACGGCGTGTAGTTTTGAAATTTAGGATTTTCCCAATTTTCCATATTTTCTAAAAAACACTTAAGGAAAATGATGGAAGAAGCCCGTACCTCTAAAATAAAAACCAGGTTCTTACATATCCACAATATAGATACTATGAAGAACTATTCCCAATAATGTTTATGTAAAAGGTAATGAATCCATTATATTATTGTCAAGAATGTTTATAAGGAAATACATTCACGGTCAATCATCGAGGTAGTTTAAAACTACTTGAAAACTAACGTGAATGGTTTGTCACAAAAAGAATTCATCCCATGAGACTAATGATGCATTGAGAGGATTTCATTAACTATTCCCCAACCCTTTTATTATATTTCCAAAACATACCTCATATATTGATTACTCAATTTAAATTATAATCAATTATCCTTATAAAATATTCATATTGAGTAAAGGATCCAAATTTGTCAATATATCCCCAGTAAATGAATATCATTCAAAGTAAAAACTATAATTAAAAATTGTAGACATTTCATTAAATTATAATATCAATAATACAATAATATGGATATTAAAATTTTAGGTAATTTACAATGAATAATGAATATAATAAAGTGATTGTTTCAAGAGAATGTTAGCAATCTCAAAAGGAATTGAGATTGTATGATAACTTTTACCACATAGTAAATATCACATCAGACCCCTTGGTTGTGATAATTCATAGTGGAAAATAGAATTTCATGAGGCCTTAATGAATAATTATATTACATTTTAAAGGGATTTAATATACACCACAATGATGTGAATTGGTTTATAATTACAAATAAGTCCTAATGGAATACAAATTGAGACATAATTTCTTACTACATGAGTAATTTTAAAAATTTTTGATATATAAAAGAATATAATAAATAAAATCATTAAACCCAATTTTGTAAATTTTATTCATGATATAAAATATTATAGGGTAATATATGAACTACAAAAACAAAATTGGTTGTTAATATGATGTATGTTTTACTAAAACAAAAGTGAGACTAGAAATCCTCTTACATTACGCTCCCTTTTGGTTGAAAACCATTTAAAATCTTGTATAATGGTTTTAATAATGTTAATAACATATAATATAATAGTATTAATATTTATAATATCATATATGATCATTTTATAACAACTTATTTCATTTATGTTAATAATATTTGATTATTTCACTGTTTCGGGAGTTAATTGGCATGTTTTTCAAGTGTGTTTTTACTAGTTTTATTATTATTCATTTACATATCTCAATATTTCATAATTTACTATAATGTATTCCATGATTTTAATAAAATTTATATTTATTATATGTGTATTAAATGTGACCCATAATATTTGTTGATTGGAAATGAAATATGCCTTTTATATAGATGGTAGGTCACACATATACGTTAAGGATATTTTCATTTACAATGTGTATTAATAGAATGAAACTCATAGTGAAATATATATCTATATATATTATAATTACAATATCATGTTTTGATATATATATGTATATATTACATTTTTTAATTAAAACCATCCCTAATAGATTCCATGTAACGTGTGAGAAAATAAAATTTCTTTGAGAAGGTGGTTGTCCACATGTTCCAAATGATGTAATCATTTCCAAGAAATTAAAAACCATGATGGTATTTTTTATATAATAATTAAATAATCATAATAAATTTATAAATATCATAAATATCTTATAAAATATATATTTCTATTATTATTACCATCCTTGTGATATGTTAATTGATGAACGAACGACATCGATTCACAACGTGGTAGTGTTCCATACACATGAACAATAATTTTGAATCCCATTTGATTGAATTGTGTGAAGTCCTAGTTCATAACCCTAATATAAAAAATTATTACTATATTGAATATACTGATGTTATTATATAATCATAATATAAAAAATAATTTAAAGTATGACGAAATAATTCAAACGAAAGTGTTTGTTGAAGAAATTTTATTCTTCTTCGGGTAAGTCCATTTGTTTTGCACCGATGAACTTATTTGGTTTTATTTATGAAAAAATTGAGGCTTCTATGATGATATTAAGGAAGTTTTGAGATTATTTGGGAATGTCTTTTATGAGACAAAGGGCTTCTGATTTGTGAATATGTGAGGAGGTGACATCGATTATATAGTGGAGGAGGATTGGAATTCATATAAATACCCAAAGGTAAACAATATTGGGAGGTATAAAAAACATCATATGCCTCCAATAATGAAATGGTTTTTCATAAAGAATGTTATATGGTATAAATATAGCTATTTAATTGATTTTTGACATATTTAGTTTGTTTGGCCCCTTAAGATTAATTGTTATACACTATGTAACTTCATTTTCACCTTAATCGTCATAATTAATTTTTATTTCATTCACTAATATTATTTATAAAAAAATATTGTAAAATTATTATAAATAATATCTTATTATTATTGAAAATATCTAGTCTATTTTTAAATACTTAATTTACCGAATTTGAAGATATTAATAAAAAATTCATCTAAAATATGGGACAAGAAAGCGGGTTTTTAATGTGAAAATGTTATCATAAAAAAGATTATAATTACCCAAATTGGATCAATAGATTTATAATTGAAATATTTTTACAATAAAACAAATTTAATGTATAATTTATCTGTATAATTTATTTAGTTGAAATGTCTGATTTTCAATAACAATTTAGTATTTTTTACTATTCATAAAAAACTAAAATTTATCTGAAAAATATAAACAATTAAACCAATGAAAATTTTGACCTTTTTCATTAAAAATGATAAATATTTTTTCATATAGAATTTATAAAAACTTCAAATTTTATTTTTAAAAAAATTATTCTATAAAAAAAGACAAAACATCCTCTTAGAACAATATATCATTTCATTCTTATAACTATATTTTTTCATATTTTATGACTATAAAACATATTGGAAGAATTTTAAAACATTTCATTCAATATTATATATATATTTGTAATGATTTTTTATTAAAATGGATTAATTTAATTTATTTCATTCATATTCCTTTATAACATTAAATATTATTTTTAATAAAAATAGTTCCTTCCTATCCAATTGGTTTTTATTCTCATTTGAAATAAATTATTCAAAAAAAGGAGTCAATTTATACACTTATATATAGCATATTTTTTATAATTTTGTTAATATTATTCATTCCTACCAATCCAACAGATAGATGATTACTATAATGATATTTTTATAATATTATTCATAGTATAATGTAGTTAAGTAAAACTCGGTTTTGAATGTAACACATGATATTGAATGAATTTGGAATTATTTGTAACACAAGAAAAATATAGATTTGGGTGTTCTACATGATAATATAGGTGTTGTGTAATCAAAAATCATATCATGGTGTTGTATAAAAATAAATAATAAAAATTTTGGTGAAATCATTTCAAGATATATAATAGATTTATATTATTTAAAATAGTAAATATATCATAAAGACCCAAGATACTAAAATATCATATATGATTGTTATTTTTTATCATAAATATTTATGATTAAAATTCTATTCCCTTGTAATTTTGGGGTGTTATGATAACATTTATCAAATTTTCCTATACACCTTTGTAGGAAAAAAATAAATAAAAAGTAGAAGGAATCTTTTTTGGAGGGATAATATGAAATATAAAATAATAAATTACCTATAAATATGATTGGTTTTTAAATAGGTAAATTCATATTGAAAAAATATTAATGGATTCATGAAACCTATAATTATTACTAAATTTAAATGGTATGATATCACTATAGATGTTTTAACCATTTCTCCAATTAATCAAACAAATGGAGATTCCATTTATTTTATTCATTATCACAATTCCATTCCCACAAATTTTCTTTATATGAGAAATGATATAACTCTTGAGAACCTAATTATAAAATATATTAGTGATGTTTTGAGAAATCATGGTGCATCAATTTCAATTGTATCTGATTGTGATCCACATTTAACGTCGATATTTGAGAAAAGTCATCAGAATGTTCATAACACCTATTTATATTTGATCATTTCATATCATCCATATAAATAAAGATATACTAAAAGGAAATTTTTGTCATTAGATGACATGTTGAGGTCCTGATCACATGAAATTCAAGGTATGTGGGTTAAATATTAACATTTTGTGGAATCTTCATTTAATAATATCTTTAATTTGGGAAATCAAAAACCACAGAATTAAGACTTGTATGGGAAGTTATGTCATACAAAAACCTGTTAGGTTGAAGTTTTTTGAAGTAAGTTTTTATACCTAGATCTTTCTATAGAGATCATTATTAATGAAATAACTATTAAGAGTTATATCAAGGAATCTTGATATAGGAAAATGTGATATGTGGATAAAAAAGGAATAATTTCAAATTTCAGGTGGGAGATCATGTTTTGTTAGTGGTATATATGCGGATGTTTGGTATATTGTTCTGAATGAATGGAATAAATTTTCTTAGGTTCATCGAGCCTTTTTAAAATCTACAAATATTTGAATTAACTGCATTCGATTTGATAATTCCAATGATCCTCTTTGATGTTAATGATCGTTTCTATATCTCTTCATTAAGGACGTACAAGCTAGAACTAACACATGTGATCATCTTAGAGGAAATATAATTGGAACATGTTTTATCTTATTTTAAATATCCTATTTTAATTCATGACATAAAACATCAAGGGTTGTTGAATCAGATGAATCAACTAGTAAAGGCAGTTTATATAAATCATAAAATTGAATAGGTGGTGTCGGAACCTAATGAAGTTATGATAAGTAAATAAGAACATCTCTATAAAAATATGCATTATGTAAATTTAATGTATGAATTTTGTCGAATTTGTGATGAATGTAAAGTCTAAGACTCAATTAAAGAAAGAATGATTTTTATTTTTAATGAAATAATAAAATAATAGACATTCAATAATTCAGAAAAATTACAAAAACAAAAAATGAAATTTTTTAGAAATTTAAAAACAAAAAAAAAATAATTCTTTTTCAATTTCACTTGTTCAAAATTATATTAAAATAAAGTATTGATATTTATCAGAAATATTATATTTTAATGTGAATCGTGAAAATAAAAATTTTACAAAATTTCAAAATTTATGAAATTTTAATGATATAAGAACAAAATGAAGGTTTATTAAATATTTTTCTTCTAGGAAAGATATATATTAAATAAGTTATATATTTCATATGAAAATATAATGATGAAAATTGAAATATATGAATAAAATTTAGAAAATTATGGAAATTAATATGTTTAAATAAAACCTATTTTTAGTCCTCTAATTTTAATCAAATATTTACAACGATCATTCCTATGTTTATTTATTTTCAAATAAAAATATTTATATTTAAATTTAAAATATTCAAATTAATTACATTATAATAAATATCAAACTTTATTTTTCTGCAAAATAAAATATAGGTTTAAAATTTTAATTTCTAATGAACAATATTCATCATGTTAAGTAAAATTATGTTGAAGTAAATTTATTCAACAAATTATAGTTGAATCATGAAATGTGTATCCAATATTTGAAAAGAGTATAATTTTTTTAGGTAATATGGTAGACAAAAAATTTTCCATAATGAATTGTAACAATTGAAAAATACTTATCTTCACAGTTAATGGAAAAAGGGGTTTAAAGGGTTAAAAATAAACATATAAGTCTTGAATATAATAAAATAATGTTTATTATCCCCCATTGATCCGATTTTATTAGAACATACCATTTTAACCTTATAATATGAGTCAATTTATATATAGTTTTCTTGGTAAAGACATTAATTTATTTTAATACATTGAAAAATACAATGTGTATCTTCTCCTTCACTATTGACAGGACGCATCCTATCCTCTATTCCCAACACATCATTATCCTAATTTTTTATCAAATACATTTCTAAATAATTTCCAAACATCAACTGTGAGGAAATAGAGGTCTTGGATTGATCTAAATTCAATGTTATCAATGAATTACGTATCAAATGATTAAGTTTTTTGAAGAGGAGGTAAAAACACTAAACTATGTGTAGAAAACCACCTCTGCAAAGTGATGTAATCAATTTTTATGTCCATATTTAATAAATTATTTAAAATTTTCATATAATTAATATAAAAGATATTTATATAATGATTAAAATTATAAAAATGATTGAAACCTAGGAAATATAGAAGGACCAAAACTATTGAACCAATACTTACATGAAAAATGAAATAGTTATCTCTAAGAAACAATGATTATAAAAATTAATTATTAATAAATAGATTGTAATGTTAATGATGGATAATATATGGTATTATAATTTTATATATGGTTATGTTAAAAAATTAAGACTAATTTATATTTATTATAAATGAAGATAAAATGAATTAAAATTACATATAAAAATAAGGAAAATATTTCAGTTATAATCTCATTTTATTTCATGATTGCGGACTTTTAGTATTCCATTAAGAAAAATATATTATATTAATCTATTAAACCCCATAATTTTTCATCAACTGTATTTATGTTACTGCATTAAATATATATTTTCAATTTCTCCTATTATTGTATCACAAAATAATAATCAAATTAAAAATAAGTGACATTCTTTTAAAATTAATGTTTCAACGTTTTATCGGAATATTTTTATTCCATGTCTATAATTTTGATGTTTTTAAGGAATGTTATAAAAAATTATCAATTTATTTTTTACTATCATTAGTTTTTGATAGTATACAAAATGTTTTAAAACATAATATTTTTTCAATCGTCTGAATTAGGTATTTTTTTCCAAATTTGTTAACATAATCATTATATTAAATGACACTGCAAGAATGATTTTTCTAACCATCAGGGATACCCCATAAATTTAAGCCTGTTTTACATGATTCGATAGTATTTTTTATTGAAAATATTTTCCCTAATATTCAAAAAATATTTAAAATTTAAATAAGTTATTTCCATAATAAAAATTTAATTTTCCTCATGAAATATTCGATTTATGTAATAAAGGAATTTTAGTCTATAGGAAAATACATTATTTATAATGGGGACATTATACAATGATAAAATCATTATTATTTACATTTATGGTTTATGATTATTTTGATGAAATATTTATTTTATATATTCATTATTAAATACATGTCAATTTTGGATTATATGGGATCAAGCGAATGGATTTTAGTGATCATAAAAAAATATGACGAATTCATAAGAAGTGAAAGTGATGGGTGGGGATGAATTATAGATATCCCCACGATGCATCAAAAGTCCAAATGAGACAAAATATTATTCATGGATTATTATTTTTGAATTTGGATTACTCCTACCAATTTTTTAAGAATGTTGATTCATTGAAAATCTATGATGATACGATTCTTGATATCTTATCTGTGTATCCTTGATCATGATATTATATAATTATGAATTTCTTATATTATGAACTATGTATGATTATCCATTTTTCATATATGTTGATAATAACTATATTTAATCATTAAAATCATCTTTTCCATTGAATGTAATTTTTTTGGTTTTCGAATATGTAATACTGATTATAATGTATTTTCTCATGATAGCTTCCACTATAAGTAACCCTTAATGGGAATTGGGCTCACCCTCTATTTTATTTAATTTCCCAAGGATATAATTCATGATATAATGGATGGATAAATTTTTCTTATGATATATTTCGATATTTTCAATGTAATATGTTAATTATTTTTGTATCAGATTTACAAGGATTGTTTAATTAATAATTTCATGCATGTTATGATCACTTGTATATTTTTCTAATGTAGTGATGCTGACACCAGATTTGGGATGCTGGTGGTATGGATTTATAGTGTGAGAATTAATCTATATTTGTACACTATAGAGTTTAGACTTGGTGTATGCGGTTCATTATAGTTTTCTTTGAGTAATATGGGCTAATTTGTGGTCTAGAATTAGGTTGTCGAATTATGGAACTAGTTAGGAGATTATGGATAATAGCAATATAACATAATGGTTTTTAATATAATCTATTGGTTATGTTCATGTTAGTAAAATGGTATGGATTCATAGGACTCGAGGGGGAGCAGAAGTGGGTTATTTTTCTTTTATTTGAGTGGAAATTAAGTTGAAAATTTGTGGCATATATGTTCATGGTTGAGAATTTCCTAGGTTTTGGATACCATTGGTGGAAGGTTTATATAATTTTGGGGCCATGTATTTGGATTTATTGGATTCTATTTTGTTTTTTTATTGTGATCTTGATGATTTCATTAGATCCTTCAATGGATATCAGGATTGATAGTAGGGAAATTGGTTTGGAAAGCAACTGAAGTGTTTCTTCCTGAAATTGTCCAATGTGTGAGATTTTAGTTCTAGATATCAATAAGATCCTAGTAAGATTCTTATCAACATTGCCTTATAGATTAGATTCATAAACCAATGTAAGTTCGTAGAGTGAAATGAGGCCACTATTGTTCCTTGGAGTTATAGAGACATCATGAGACAAACATATCGTGATGACAGATAATATGTTGAATTCATAAGGAATCATGTTGAAATGATTTTGAGGTATGGGTTTTCAAGGATAGGGGAACATAATATTTTATAAATAATCATAGTGAATTTCCATAAAGAGATTAGTTTTATATTGTTAGGAAATGCTGTAAGTGAATTTCTTCATGAGAATTAAATGTGGTTGGATTAGTCTTCCATGGGTAGTTCCTCAGTAAAGAACCTTCATATTAGAAATGTTATGAAGTTGTTAATCTCTCCCCTATGTGTTAATATTGAGGATAGTGGAATAATTATCCATGGGTGATCAGGATCAGATACACATTATTTATCATTAATGGATTTTCAATGTCAAATGGGTAGTTCTTGCATAAGAAATTGGAGTTGAACTTATAGTCGGGTTAGAAATCAGTGTGGGTGTTGATCATTTTTACAATGCACAAGGGTGATAATACGTCACATTTGGTGGGTTATAGAGAACAAGTAGGTGAGTCTGATTTCCTTCTAGGTAAGTCATTTAAACATGGATTGACTAGTTATACATAATATTAATGTATGTATTGAGGTGTAAACTATATCAAGAGAATATCTTGTGACATGGTTGAGATGTTTTAGTTATCAAACTAGGGATTTTAAGAAAATATTGGGGTGTTCAAGATTTTTATTTGGAGTAATATAGAATAAGTGTGTTGTGAATTTTGGGTGAAAACATGTGGTGTTAGTAATTAGTTAATGAAAGAGGATAACTAGAAAATAATTAAGTTCTATTATGCTTATGTAGTTACAAAACACAATATTAGAAATTAATTTGAGATTTCTATGTTGAAGAGAATGGGTTTGTTTAAGGGTGGTCATTATATGAAATTGATGGTGGTTAATATTGAGTTATGTGATTTTGAGGATGGTTATAGGATGGTCCTTTTTGTTTGGTCCTTGAATGTATGATTTTGATTATGGTTCAACGATTATTTTTGAGGTGGACATTGAGTCTAGAGGCTGATAGATTTTGGAATTTCATTATGGGGTGTCATATTTGTGTTTTGGATTGTGCTTTTTAATATGTTTAATTTCGTTTAATATATAGTGACTCTGAAAATGTAATCCATTATAATTTGTGTTAGTATTAGTCATGAGTTCTACTGTTTGGAAGATAATGACATGATTTTGTGATTTTAGACTTGTGGGGATAGATTTTCATAGGGCATGTCAATAATGACTTATAGTTCAACATAAACCATTAATTGAGGATGTTTATAACTATATATATACTTGTGAATGAGTTTCATCATTGAATGTGATATACCCATGTGTGAGAATTGATCAAAGGCTTTCATTCATAAACCATTAGCATTGACCAGTGGATTGATTCTTAGACCGTTGTACAGTCCTCCATGAATGATAGTGTTTCTTTATGGTGATTCATGGGGTGAATCCAAACATGAGAAATGATTTAGGGTTGAATCATGTTATGTTTCATGGTTTAGGGGGTTAAACCCCATTTAGAAACATGATGTAGGGTTGAATTTTTTTGGAGAAATGTAAAAAGGTATTGGTTTGGGGCATTGATACATAAATAAATAGGGGATTGTGGTACCATGGATAATGGGTGTGAGTAACTCTCGATTTGTGGGTAATTTTCATGAATATGAATTTTGAGTTTTTTTGGTATTCTGAGCATTTTTTATATCATTTTGTTTATCAAATTAAATAAATGGATACAAGGAAATATAGCTCTAGTGTCTCGAGTTTTTTGTTCAAATGGTAATACCTCTGAACCAATTAAAGTGTGGGAAGTTGATATTTGAGGCTAGGGGTCAAATATTTGATCGTACTAATTTAATTTTCTCAGATATACCCCTAAAGAAACTTCTCAAGGGTGATAATTCCTCAAATGCTGAGTTTTTATATTCACCAATATTTGTAGTTGAATTACATTTTTTTAGAATATACGTTTGAAATATATTTTTTTACTTTTAAAGTTATCAAGTAGAATATATAGGGGGTTTGTAATAAATGGGTTAGACCTATATCTCATAGTAATAAATACAAAGTATTAAATGTGTGGAAAATATGTCATTCCATTAAAAAAATTCTACTATTCCATAGGGGTTTTATACCAAACCTTTATGATGTGAAAGAGTAATTCATGCTATGATGTTTTCTTGGTAAGTGACTTTATAATTGTAAAATAGAGTACTCAATTAATATTCCTAATACTCACCTAGATTTACTCCCTTATATAATATTAGACGGGAATGGTGGAATTATTCTTATGGGGTTCCATCAATCTCATTTCATTTTAGATCAAAGCATCATCTATTGTGATGAAACCCTCTTGGAAAGGAAACCATTATATTAGACCCATATACTTATTTATTATTTTTTATCGTTATGTAACACCAACCCAATTAATCTAGGGAACGTTTCCTAAAATTGGTTCATCAGGAAAAAATCTGTAAGATATTTTTTGTGGTTAACATCTATCATGAATGAGGTATAATTCAATTACATTTAACCACATTCATATAAAATGGTAATCACTTATTTCAATGTGGGTTCATGTGTAACCCATTGAGACCCATAATTTTGGTGTTAAAGAGAGTGGTTGACATCTATATCGATGTAGTGGGATTGGTGGTCGTTGAGTGTGATGTGTATTCCTTGAAAATTTTGGAAGGTAAGAGGTAATCAAGGATATATGTTGGGATGTTCGAATGAGATATTGTAACATATCATCCCTCACCCATTGGCGAACTAATAGGAGGAGGTGCTACAAGGCCTTAGGTTACATCCTCAAGGCACAAAAGGTGGAAATAAATTTTAAGGGATTCATAAGTAGATGGGGGATGATTTTCCCTTTGGAAATAAAACAGCCCAACCAAGAGTATAATCACCAATCAAACATTACATGATTCATGAGGACAACTTAATAAAACTCAACGTAATGTAACTGAATAAAAAACCAAACTACAAATAGGAACCATTATAGAGTATATAGTGGAAACTAAAATACACAACTTAAAAACTACCAATAAATCCATCAAAAACTCAATATCAAGATCCAATATCCACTCTACAATCTATGCCCGAGGTATCACAATTAATGACTAAAAAAATGTGAAATATTTCCTCCATTTTTATCCTGATATAAAATACCTTCAAAATTAACCAATGTTCCCAATTAGGGGATGGGTATAAAACTTAGTAGTATTTCCCCATAGGATTTCTCTACTCATGACAATAGGATTTAACATGTATGAAAATTTTAAAAAAAATTATAAAAAAATTTAAACAGTTTTTATCAAACCCAAAACATTCCTAATAAAAATAGTTTTCAATGGAATGGAACCATATTATTATTTAAAACCAATTTTCAATCCATTTGGAATAACTCATTTAGTGTCCACCCACAAACCCAAAACAAACTGGATCTGGGTGTCACCATTAATGATGGATATTAATGTCCATTTTGTACAATTTTTTTAGTACTTCCTGAAAATTATACATCCAATAAAACTCACACACAATTTTTTCTAATAAGAACACTTCCAAATCAATATAGAAAACCCATTTCAAAAAAAAATATTTTTATTAGTTGTATTTTGAAGAATGAATTTCCATAAACCAAAACCAAACACCCATTTTAAATTCATTATCTTGAAATCATGTAACCCATTACACATTCCAAAACAATATGAAATTTCCACAATTTCACAAACAATAACTAAATATGGTTTCTAAAAAATATTTTGCATAAATCTCACAAACCAAAAGAATAATATAAGAACAAACCTAATATTACACATAAAATATTATATTTTTATAAAGCTAGTTTTAAAGCCTTTTAATGATGATCCTATTTTAAATATTATTTTTGACTATTTTATAAAATTTATATGTAAAAATATACTTCATATTTAGAAGATAATCATAAAAATTACAATAGGGTGAATTTTTTTCGGTAAAGTTTCATTTTATTATGTATAGTGAAAAATACTGAATTTTACTTCAAAACTTCTTTTTAATCTAATAAATTTTATGGATAAAATATGTTTTAGGTTGGTTTTAATGTTTAATTATATAAATTATTTATCAATTAAAAAAATTTAGGTAATTAGGATCATTGTTTATATGAAATTGACTATAAAAACCAATTAAATTTTGTGACGTTTTTACCTTAAAACCCCACATTATCGTCTTATCTGCGAGATAAAATTTAAATTAATTTCTCCCACTTCTATGATTGTAATTTGAAAAAATGTATTACATATTTTTAATTAGAATAATTTAAAATTTATAATAATGTAAAATTATTTTTTGACCAAAAATATTAGTGAATATAATTAAAATAAATTCCAATTATTAAGTTAAAATTAAGATTAATAAGGGACTAATCCTCAATATTATTTTCTCAAATGACTTAGATACCTGCAAAAAATGCAATTGATGGACATATTTCAGCCCTATAATCCATGGTACAAATTAGATCCATTATGGGATGTAATATCCTTGTGAAAAACATGGTTGAAATTCCATTGTCTAAATTTTACAAGAGTGCCACTCCTCTCCCACTATAAAAGGCCTTCTCTCCTCCCACATCCTCAAACCTCTCAGGAAACATTGAATCGACCATGATATATCCAAATAGATACTAAAATTACCTCCACCCATCCTAGAATCTTCACAATTTTCATGAACAAATCCATGGAAGAATTTTGGTAGAAACTAAAAGATGTTACCTGTTTAAGAGGTAAAAATATTCCTTAATATCTTTAGTTTTATTTCCATTCTGCAACCTCTAAAATTTTATTATTCTATGATTTTATAAAACAACATATCACCTATATTCTAAGATGGTTTTATTAAAAAATTTCTACCTACACTTACAGAATCACTTATCTAATGGGTACTGAACATACTGTTTCTATATACGGTGAACTACTGTCCCACGAAACGATGATTATTCATTTTTTCCTATACCTACTACCATGGGGGGAATTAGGTTTTAAAATATATTTATATATGTTATATATTTGATTTATAATTTCTTTATCAATATATAATTTTTAACATACCTTTATTTATTTTATCTCGTGTGAATACGATAATTTTGTTTTGTAAAGTGTGGACTACTACCCCTCAAACCAAAGTGTATCATTCTCGCTATACATGGAATGTATAAAGGATGGTTTAAAAACAATAATGTAACATATATATCATATATTTGAAATATTAATTATAATAAAAATATGTATCATTTAATTTTAATTATTTTAAATACAACAATGATATGAAAGTGGTGTTCATGCATATGTACAACCTACCATCTCAATGAACGGTGCACTTCATTTCTTGTCTCAAAATATTATGGAAAATTATAAAAACATCAGTAATGAATATATAAGATTACTATGTAATGTTATATATTATGTAGATGAAGAAGTTATTATCTAAGTAATAATAAAAAGTATCAGGTCAAAAAATACGTCAGAAAACCAGGAAATTAACACCCCAAAAAGTAAAAATGATGAAAGAGTGTTAACAAACAGGTAATAAAATATTATAAGGAGTTAATATATGATATTATAAAAATGGGTATAGATATTTTATAATTTAATAAAATATTTTAAACCACTATAACGTAGGTTAAAGACCACACACCACAAATGAGGTCAAGGTAAGGGAATTTCATCTCAATTTACATTCACTTGTGACTCATTTGTTATTATGCACCAATTCAACTTTATTTTCTCTATATAATGTGTTTTTGAAGTTATATCATTAATAAAATTATTTTCCTAATTTTATATGTTTTATTTAATGTCATACATTTCTGTAGAGTATGATTTAATTGTTTCAATGTGGTATGGGAGGCTTTGGAACGTTTAATGATTATTCTTCAAAAGAATGTTTATATTTATTATCATTGAAATATCAATTCCGTTTGTGATTGTTCAATTTATATTAAAATAATAACATTATTCTAATCATTTTTCATTATAATAATTATTTAATATACCTATTCTCATTAAATTTATATTATTATTTCCTAATTGTATATCATTTTAGAAATGGTGTTCACTTTGAGTATTATTTGATTAACTGAGGAATTATTGATATAATAGTATTCATTATTCAATATATACATTTAATAAGGTATTTTTTGGATTATTATACCTGATATATTATATGGACATTTTAATATGGATGGTTCACAAACATTATATAGCCTTGTGATGAATTAATAGGTTCTCATGACTTGATGAAGTTTTCCAAATTAAATGGGTTCTTATTTGTAGTTTTAAACCATCTTGTGAATGGTCTTAATGGTATAGGTTTTCTTGTACCTTGGATATTAAGTTCATTAATAAATCATTTATCTCATTAATGTCCAGTTATTAGTCATCCATGATATTTTGTGTCATCGTGTATATGGATACATTTCATTTTCTTTTCTTTAATTTAGTGTCATGGGTTTTAGTTTCTTACATTTCCTTATTGATTTTTCTTTACCTAGTTATTTTAATGGCATGTGTTCTTAGATATTTACCTTTCTATGTTAATTTATTCCTAATTATTAATTATTTCTTCTAGTTTACATACCCTTACTGAGCATTTAATCTCACCCTTATCATGTTTCCTTTCCCAAGGTTATCAAGAATAAATATTCGAATACGCTTTCACTGATTCCATTTATTTTCATTTTTATTTATCATATTTTTATTTCCAATTTTCCCAATGTATTTTGGGTATAATGTATGTAATATGAATTTCCGAGAATGATAAACTGACTGGCCCTTTGGGATTTTTTACTATAACACATACCTATGTAATTAAATAATGCACCGACACCAGGCTTCTTGTGTCGAGGCATTACACTAGATATCAAAGGCTGTTTAGTATCAAAATTTGAAACCATATTTCCAAAAAATAGATTAGGGAGAACAACCCCAAGATATATTTAGAGGATATGTATATAAAAATATACTAAATTTTGGTAAGGTTGAGATTATGTGGGTATTTCTGAAAATGAATCCCTATCTGGATACTACAAGTGGACATGGTTAATGAACATATGTACATTGGGGTAAAAAATATGGAATGGTGTCATGGGCCTAACACAAGGTAACATGGTACACAAAAAAATTCCATACTACACACCTAGTTTTACATAATTTGGGGATATTTTATGATAATTCCCATTTTCATTACATCCCATTATGAAGGATTTAACGATATCCCCAATAAAATCATGTATAGGAATATGAGATTAGATATGACCAAGATTCTAAAATTATTATAAGTGTAATTGAATATTTATAATTATACAAACTTTATAATTTTATGATATAATATAGTATATTCCATTTTTTAGAAATGGATCATGGAAGGAATAAGTGTGTTAACACTCATATCCAATGTAGCAGTTTCCCTGCAGAGATGGTCATTGTAGTTGGTACTGGAACTGAGCTTGTTATGGATATATTAGGTTTTCTTAATCAGGATATGACCCATAACCTTTCCTAGATGGAGAAACCTATTCCTCATAGTGAATACACTATGATGGATCAATTTATGTGATAGAATCCCATGGAATTTATTGGGAACAGAAATTCTAATTGTAGATAAACAATGGTTACGTCATTGGAGAAGATATTTTTATCCTTGTAATGTAGTGAAATGGAAAAAGATACATTGGAGGTGTATTTTCTACAAGCTGGTGAAAATCAATGGTGGTCCATGATATAGAATATGAGGGAAGAATAAGAAATAGAACTCAGGGAATGGAGGGAATTTAAGGATAGATTTCTGATAAATACTTCCCTCGTGAACATTAAATTGAGATGAAGGGAATGTTTATTATCTTAATTAAAAAATAAGAATATATTTTTGATGATTATGATGTTATCATTACAAAGTTATATATGTATTCCACAAACATCATATGCAACACAAACTGCAATATTTTCCCCTTTATTGAAGGTCTTTATCCAAATATTCAAACGACACTAGTCTCCCATATTTTTTCATCATATGAGGAAATAGTTTTATGTTCAATCAATATGTATAAGTAAATATATAGAATCATTATACTTATGGGAAACCAAGACAATAATAGGCCAATTGATCATGGTGAAAAAATGAATCCATCAAAGAAGAAGGTGGGGGAGAAGAATTTCCCAACATGAGATTAATTTGGAAAGAATCAACCTAGTAAATTCTTTATTGTATTGGGAGATTTTTTTTTGTGTGGAGGAACGAGTCGCAATGAAAATAAATGAAAAGGAAATAATGAAAACACTGTTATTCAATTATTCAACTACATGTATATGGTTAACTAAGAAAAGGAATGTACTAATAATCAAGGGAATATACCTCAGAAGAAGATAAGGGATCAAGGTAAATCATATGTTATTAACACGACTGAATTGGAATGATTAATTAACATATGTATTTGGATTTAATAAATATATTATAAATGTTTTTCATTAATTATTTTCTCATAATATTAATTGTGAAATATATGAGTATTGTAAAATAGTATGAATTTGAATGAAAAATTGAGATCACATTTTCAATGGAACCAAGAAAATGTTTTTAGTAGAAAGTTAATTTTTTTAGAAAAAATATGATTTAGGGATATAAAACCCTTGATATGTTCCTGATGTTGAGATTATTATGAATGAAATTATTGATTTGGATAAGTGCAGATGAACTTGAAACCGATTAATGACTTTCATACAAGTAGTATATATCCCAGGCTTCACCTCACTTTTCCTGAATTATCCAACGATCAATGAAAAGTTCCATATACCTTGTGGTCTTACTCATACATATACTAAAACTGTTTGGATGTAATATTTAGGGTGTGTGGACATTGTTATGTGGTTTCCAAGGACCTTTAGATGTAGAGATGTATTTTAGGTGTCATTTGATCAGGTAATGGAATTATCACATTTATTGATAATATTAGAGTGAATTTATCTATGATTTGTGAATTATTTTTGTATTTGATTTTATATGACTTCATGTATTTCCTTGCCATATTTTGTAAGCTAGGAATACCTTTTTTATGACATGGTTTTGGAAATGATTGAAAAAATCTTCCGAGACTCACTTAAAAGTATGTATGGTAGATCATTTTCAATGTGATGGATAATTGAAGTGGATAGTATGGATCATGGATGATAGGGTATGGAAATTGGTATGGATTTTGGTTGATCATGGTCTGATTATATATCCATGATAGAGTTTTATTATAATTAATTTTTTTTGGGAACTGATTCAGATGGATCCATTTGAGGCTCTTCATGGTCTATAGTATAATTCACATCTATGTTGGAATGATTTGAGTGTGGTAAATATTATTATGCCAAGTAAGGCATTTGAGAACATTTTAAGGGTCGTATTGGTCATTAATTTTATGGATATAATTTGTAGAAGACATTAATCATATACTTACTAGTGGAGATGACCTTTTTAGTTCACTATTTTTTATGGGGTTTTTCTTATATGTGTTACATCATTTGGTGAATCATCATTTATAGAGAAATGGTATGATAGATTCAGAGTATATGTGAACTTTTTAGATTAATGATAATATGATAATTGTGGATTTTCACATTAGTATTCATCCATGATGTTTATTTATAAAATATGAATTCCATTTTTTAGAACATTAGAGATACGAGACCAATTACTGTATTTTCATTGAAAATGAAAACATTTAGTTATATGTAGTTTCATACATTATGTAGGGACTGGTATGGATTTTGTAATTGAATGATAAATTGGTGTAGTTGAAGATGGTATCACTTGTTCATGTTTTATGGGATCATGGATGTATCTTAGAGGAGACATGGGGGTGACTGAATTATTATACGGATTAATATCTTCAGTTTTTTGAGGATGACCACTAAAGGGACATCTTGAGGATGATAAGTAACTTTAGGGGGAAATTTGTAACACCCATTTATTTACAAGGGATTATATTTTATATCCTTACATTCCTTAAATGGAGCATTTAAGCCTTATGATGGCTCATTTATGTTATGGGATGTGTTGGTGGTTCCAAGGTGGCCAAAATATGTTTTTTGGAGGTCTTAGGAATGTATCAGGCCTAACCATGCCTTGGTACAGTCTATTTTCTTAAAGTAACCTACCTATGTGAAATGGGCCAAACCTATATGCATGTGGTGGGGCACAATCTTGGGAGGACCTCCCAAAGAGTTCACATGTGAACCTTGACCAAAGGCCATGTTACCACACCATAGTGAGTTAAAATATGGATTTTTTTTTGACACCAAAAAATAGGGGGTCTCAATATAGGCTTTCCTAGGTTGGTATGTATTACACCGCCATGGCCTTGTTTGGCACCATCGTGTTGTGAAAGTGGTTGTTGATTTCTTTTTTCAAATGAAATAACTTTCCTCCAATCATCATTGGTTTTATGAATTTAAATATGGAAACCATATTATGTTAATTTAGAGTTTAACTGATCATGTTTGTTTTCGAGATACCTAATTATTATTGATTGGGATAGGTTCTAGGGATAATTAGTATGTGATTTATATTTTTTTTGTGCAAGAGCATGATTTAGGATAAATATCTTTACATATATGGATATTTGAACGAAATTCTTGACACAAAAGTATCCTTAACGTATATGGATTTCTATATGGTTTTTGGAATGATGTGGGGGTATATAATAGTGTTTTTTGACACTCGTATTTGATGTGTGTTTTATATGGGTTTGTGTGTGGCTCGTGATAAGAATCTGTGACATGGATTGTTTTCATTTATATGAAAAGTTGTGGATATGAATATTTTATAGCATGTGAACTATTTTTCATATATCAATATGGTTAGGTAAATTATAGTTTTCTAAATTGTCCCTTATATGGGAAACAAGTGAGATGTGATAAAATATATGGTCATATATTTTTGTGATGGTATTGTTTGATGTCATGGTAATTCTCAGCCAGTTCAGGTGTATTACCATGGAGAGGTGTAGTGTGTCCAATGTTTCAAAATTAAAATTTAGCATAATGAATAAGTGTGGTTGATTGTGATATAATTTTTCAGTATTTTCATATGGTTGTTCCACTATGTGACGACAAAATATCACCTTATCATTAGGTGTGATGTGTTCCTCAAAGGAAGAACACAAAAACACAACTGATGGTTTGAGGGTGTTGATTGAGAATGTGGACATTGTGTAATGTATTGAGGAATTAGGTGACTAACACCAGAATTATTACCAGTTTAGTACCATTGATTTTGAGGATAGGCTTCATTTAATATTCATTATTGCATGATGACTCAATAATTGAGTGGTATATTTTTCACATATGCATTAATTATAAGTCATGTCATGCACCATATATATATGAAATTATTTGAAGACATACTGTTGGATTCATTAGTTCATACTCACACCATGAATAAGAATATCAATGCAAGTGTAGAGTTCATGAATATTGGATTTGATGTATGTATTTCAATAATGAGAATATAATCTCCCCGCTACATATTTTTGAGCCTCTCAACTAGTAAGAAAATTATTTCGTATGAGTAGGTGTGCATCAGGTCATATTGAACTACGACTCAGATTGGGTGATCTGGGTTGGGATTTTATAATATATGTGCAGGTGTCTCTTGGAGTCGTGCATACATAGATTCGACCTCATACAAGTAAATTAGAGATCATATGATAATAGTGAAATCATGGATTGGAAGCATGTGGTCAATCATGGTTTCCTAGGGGTTCCATCCCCATGAAATTATCTACAAATAATGAAAACATAGTACATGAGAGTTACTAGGGACTAAGTGTATGATTTTAACACCATAGATGTTGGGAAACACTTGATCCATAATTTATCACATAATAGTTAAATTAGTATCAAAACAAACTAATTATTATTATTTACCATTCTAGCGGAAAAATGATATCATTGTTAAATTTGGTCCGTGACATTATAGATAATAGGGGTTACATGGGGAGGTTCATGAAAATTTCATGTATCTTTAAATAACTACTTTCCTATTAGGAAAATAATTATTTTGAATTTAATTTTCCATAATTATGTATTTTCTATACATTTCACAATTTTATGACATCAACATAGTGTAAAAATAAATAAAACTGAGTAATTACTAGGAGAGTGTGATATATTAACTAAAAAATTCATCATATACAGATTCATGGTGAAGTGTGAGCTAATTTAATCTTTTACAGGATGTGAGCCTTGGTGAAGAGTGAGACTAATTAAATATGAATCCAAAAAATGGTGTTTTAGTGGATTATTTTTCAACATGAACATTGATTAGTTTTTTCTCATTTAATATAGAACAATACAATAATAAAATTTAAAATCTATTTATAGTGAATTCTTTACATTATATATAATTGTTTGATCTATGTTGTGGATTCATTTGATAAATAAAAATAACAAAATACTAAATAACTATCCCTTCTAAAAAACAAGATCCAACAGGAAATAAAATACATATAAAATGAATCCAATACTGAAATACCTTGCATCACCCTCACTAAGGGAGTCTCGGGATACTATAAGTATTTTCAAAGAAAACATGTTAATTACCTTAAAATCTATCCTAATAGTATTTTTTAAATGATTAATTAATCCTTTATTTTGAAATGATATAATGATCGTTCAAGATAAGAAAAATATAGATGGAGTTATTGATCCTTCAATATAAATTATTGAAACATTAAAATAATTATATATTCAAATAATGAAAAATAATAGAGTTTTATGTTTTTTGAAAGAGTGTTATAAGTATATTTAAAAACATGGGACTCTACTGTCATGGTTTATAGTTTTAATTTATAAACAAAATGAAATTTTTAAGGAATACAAATTAGACATTAATTTTAATGAAGGTTTTTTCTCAGTATCATTCTTCTCTTGAGAGGCGATAGTGGTCGCTCCTCCATCGGTGCCTCCCACATTGTGTGTAATTTCCCCTCCTCTATAAATGCTTTCATGAATTCCCTATACTTCTTTCATTGAAAATGCTTCCTCTTCCTTGTCTCACATGGTGTTCATGGGTGATGTTTCAAATCCCTCCCTTCTACCATTTTCCTCTCCAGTAATAGTCCCTTCGATATAGGCTTTTCTATTATACCATGATAGTATCTTATTGGTTTTATCTAGTTCATTCACATGTTCATGGCTCTTCAAAGCAATTAGATCACTTCCTCCCCACTCATGATTCCAGACCCATTATTTTTGACCCATTCTTGGTTTAGTACAGGGGATCTCATGTTGTCTTGGGATGTTTTGATTGATCGTCTAATGGTGGACCAATATATAATACCTATGATGGTGTTTCATTTTATTCCATTGGAGTTCCTCTAATTTTATGGTGTTTTTTTGTAGTTCCGTTTTTGGTGTGTATCTTTTTTCTATTTTCTTCAATGCGTTCACAATGACTACAACTTGGGTGAATGGTTCATCTTGATGGCTGGTGTTTGTGATAACAATTTATGGTTTCCTTTTCGTTTTGGATGGTTATTTTTGGTTTATTTTTTAAGTGCTAGATCCTTTTATGCTCCCTCAGTGATGTAGTTGATTTGAATTCCATTTGGTGATTTTTTTCTGTTGTGGTGATTGATTCGATGTCAAAGACGATGATGAGGGTGAAGTGAAAAATTTATTTTAGTTCAATTTTTTATGTTGAATTTTTTTTTGGTTTATGAGAAGATGGTGTTTTTTGGGCCTCTATGGAGAGGTTCTAACAATGATGATGACATTCAATAATGACAATAGTTCTTTTACCGGTGAATATGAAAGTGTTGTTGGCAGACAATGACTATAGTAGTGATGATGATGAGATGAATGTGGTGACGATAATGAACTTTTTGGGCCCAATTATCTTTTGAATACTTTGTAACATTGTATTATGAATTTAGGAATCCTTGTTTTGGTTCATGCATTGTATGCTGGATACCACTAAACCAAAAAGTAGTTTTTGTGAATCAAATAAAAATTGAATTTTCAGTCAACATTTGAGTGACTTGATTGAAAAAAGGAATATGGTGATGGATTATTTTGATATAGTAGTTATTTTGTTTGAAAATAATAAGTCTTGGTATTTCTTATAAGATTATTTATTTGACGTTATATGATTTTGAGACTTTTCAAATAGATATGATTCACATACAGCTCACGAGAGTATTAATGCTGATGTTTTTTCCAAGGATTAATTTATTAAAATTGGGGAAAATATTCAAAAAAATATCGAATATATTTTTAAATTTTCATGAATATCTACTATCAAAAAAATTATTCTTTTTAATGATATCATTGAGAAAGATATAAATAAGTATGTCTCTTTGTGGTAGATTTTTTGATTCATGATGAATGACTTACTTGTTTTTGTAAGACTAAAGAATAAATACGATGAGATAATAAGGTTTTATGACTAATACATTATTATATGATGAAATCATAAAAATTAAATTGAATTATTAAAATGATATATTGGAAATTTTGGAGAATTAATCAAGGAATGTAATTCATAATTTATATAGGGTTCTTAAATAATTTTTTCTTCCAAATAAATAAATATTGTGACATGTGTTTATTTTTGTGGGATGACTTGTAAAGGCCATGAAATTATATATTAAAATTTCTATTATGAGTATAAAAATAATTCTTATAATTTAATTTGTATGATAATAACTAATTTCACGTTATCAATAATTCTGAATGTAATATTTTTATAAATATATTTCATCTATTAAAATGATTTTTTAAAACGTATTTTTTATTAAGAATGAACATCATAATATAATTTTAATCAAATATATATAATGAATATAATAAAATATTTTCCATTATTAGATTTAGGATGAAGAATTGAGATTAGCATTAATAGTTTTTTTTCTAAATTTTTTTGGCTGAATATAGAAAAATACTATTTTTACCAAAATGTTAATTTTATGGAATTATCCTAATGTAGGGTTGACTTAAAATTTTGTAAAAATAGATTCTATATATAAGGAATAATATTTTAATATTTTAACTATAGTCCTGATCATATAAATCATATGTTTATAATCATTTCCGTTATGTAATATTTAGTTGTAACAATAAATTTTTTTTCATTACAGTAAGTTAAAAAATTATTTAAAAATTTCAATTTTTTTCTGAAATCCAAAAAGAAAAATATATAATTATTTTTTTCAAGAAACCAATATTCATCTATATATTTTAAAATATATAAATTCTATGCAGTTTCAAATGAACATTTTCTATGAAATGGTTTTTCCACATTACGTTTGAAAATACAAAAACAAATATATCTAAATCATTGATACATTATTTTATAGAACTTTTTTATATTAAAATTCCAAATATAAAAATTATTAAATAATTTCATTTTTAATTTAGTCCATTAAATTTTCATACCGAGGTTAAATGTAGAGTTATCATGATAAGGGTAAATTAGGCTAAAAATGATTTAATGTAGTGAACAAGGATAAATCATATAAAGAACATGTTTGATATTAGGTAGTGGAACAAGAATCAAACTTCTATATTTCCCCACACCATTATTGGTATTTTTGGATCCCTATTCCTTGAATTATTGAGATACATTATTGAAATGTAAAGAGAATCTACAAAACAACACTCTCTTAATTTTTAAATGGAGCTATACTCCTCCCCATTTATACACCCATTACAAGGATTTGGCTTAACCAATACTATACCATATTATTTCATCAACACCTTCCCACCAACCATGAATCATTTTCTCACCAAATCCATACGATATTTATACTAATGGGGTTACCCAAAAGACAACATCATAGGGAGAGGTAATACTCTCAACCCAACTTTTGTATTAATTTTATTCATCTACACCCATCAAATCCCCTCTATCCATGAAGGTAAGATACCAAAATCATTGTTACTATGCTACTGTTTAATTATAATAATGTAATATCCATTTTATACATTCAAAAAAATAACTATGATAAATGAAAAGGAAATAATGCATATTTGTGGACTATATTCTCCATGAACGATATGTTCAATTTCTCATTACCACCATATATAGAAGTTTAGGAGCAGTTATTCAATTAAAAATTATGTAATATTTAAAATTGTAATAATTATAAAATTATTATAAATTCATTTCTTATTCCCCTTCCTATTCCACGGGAAATGATATAATTATCTATGCGTATGTGTAAACTACCACTTCCATGAAAAGGTTTATTTCATTTTCCCCATCTACATTACATGGATAAAGATAAAACTGGATTTATTAATTAAAAACTACAATTTTTACCTTATTAATATTATATAATAAGATTTTTTTGATTTATATTAGTAATATTAATATGAAGTAGTCAGAGTCACTGTAATAATCCAA
The DNA here is from genome assembly GCA_963277665.1 of Viscum album. Taxonomy (NCBI): domain Eukaryota; kingdom Viridiplantae; phylum Streptophyta; class Magnoliopsida; order Santalales; family Viscaceae; genus Viscum; species Viscum album. The sequence continues at coordinate 943,456,270 of OY728121.1, read as the reverse complement.
TTACTTATATTTTTATCATTTTCGAATTAAGTTGTTAAATTAAATATATATATATAATGGAATAAATTATATTTATAGAAATTATGGAATCTATAATAATATAATAGAAACCTCATCTATGAAAGAATAAATAAAATTTATGTAACTTATAAGTGAATATATGATATATTTATATCATGGATTTAGAAAACAACTGTTTTGAAATTAATAAATTAAGTGTTGGAATTTGTGTAAGTTATAAATATTTAATTACAATATTATAAACAAGAGAAGGTTTTAAAATAAAATATATTTTAATAAAATAAATTCCTAAATTATTATTTTGTTTCCTTATTATTATAACATAGTTTTATGAGACCATAATTAATTTTCTAGAGTGTTATAAAATTAGTAATAAGTTTAAAATTTTCATTTTTTGATAAAATGATGATTTTTATTAAACATTAAATTTAACCTATTTAGGAAACTATTTTCATCAATTGGAGTTTTTTTTAATTCTAATAATCTAAAAATTGTTAGGGTGAATTTTTGGTATATTTCCAAAATAGTGGAATTTTCAGGGAATAGTGAAATATAATAATGTACGATAAATATACATTATAAGTTAAATAAAATATTAATTGATTTATTTTTGATGGAATCACCATAATATATAACTCCCATTAATTATTTTAATATATTTATTGTTATTTCTATAATTATTCAATGTCAAGAGAGAAAATAATAAACAAATGAATAAAATAATCAGAAAAAACACATCTTCACCACCTTTTATACTCATAGATGAAAGAATAACCGGTTTATTAATTTCATAAAAAATACATTAAAAATCTTCCTCACCACTTACAATACCTTTTGGCCTCACCAAAATAAAAAAACCAAGATCCTTAAGAATGTTTTTAAGGAGGAGAATTCATGTGGTAAAACCATCTTTATTTTTCTTTTATTTGTATTTTATTTTTCTTTTAAATTTGTTTTAATTTTTTATTATCTCAAAATATACCCACATCCATGTAAAATTAAAACTCCAATATCTTAATTATACAATAATGTTATTGAGTTAGTGGAATATCTACCCTCAAACATCTTCTCTTCTCCTCTTACAGTAAAAAATGAAATCATCATTCGTGACGTGTCGATCCACTGCCAATGTGGATGAAGCATTTTAATTTTCCATTACCTCCTTCAAGGATGGTTGTAAAACCAATATTATAATTGAATAATATTTTATTATAAAAATTTTATTTCATCTAATTTTCTAGAACCAATATATAGACATGATATTAAATGATAGGATATATGTTCGTGATGGTTTTAAAAACTACCATAATAAATTTAATAATTTTCATTAATGTTTTATCTAATAAATCAACCTCATATCATTAAAAAAGTTAAATATGGTACCATTTAGAATTGTAGAATCATATTAATACCATTTTATTTCTCCTTTTGTGTTTTTCTTCTTTTCGAGATGAAAATCCATAATGAACCAACCATAGAAAATATGAAATATTTCCCCCGAAACAATAGAAAAAACAAAATATTATTAAGAAATGGGTTGAAATTTGTTATAAAAAGATAATATAATGTATTTTAAATACTATTAATGTTCTATAATAAATTAATAACACTTTTTAAACCATTATTCAGGAGGTTTGAATATATTTTATGGATGTCATACTTGAGGTAAGAGACTCTTTAACTAAAACATCATTTTACATGATTTAATGATTTATTCATCTCAATATTTCTACATCATGTACATGTTTTCAAAATGGTTTTTCTGAATGTATTTATATTGGTTTTATCCTTTTAATTTACATCAAGTGTTTCAAAAGGGATATTTTTTAGTTTTTATTTAAGGTACTTATCTCTAAAAATCCTCTTTTAATTTTTGTTTACAAAATTCCAAAATAATGGTTTTATGATTCATGTATTTGTATTTTATTATTTTTTTATAGTTATTGGGAATTATTTATGATCTACTGTGGGGACTGTGTATCCCTTTAATGCATTGGGTATGTTTATGTCGGAGATCTACTGTATGTTTACACCATGTGTTATTATGATGGTTACAACATAATATTATAGTCAGGGTTGCAATGTATGGTAGTCATGATGGTTACGTAGTAAGATAGAAAAAAAGTCCAAAAATAATATGTTATCCAAGATAGATACAATATTAATTATGTAATTACACATGTTACATACAAGGTTTGTTAATTTTTTATATGTTTTATGAAAATCACATGTTTTAATAGAGCAATTCAATGATAATTTAGGGGTGATAAGAACATATTTTTCAAAAGAGTTTGATACGATTATAAGTATTCATTGAATAATTATTAATTTTCTTCATTTTATTTTCCCTATTGATATTTTTTTCCCATTACACGTTTAAAAATGTATTTCATAGTGTTTTTAGGATGGGTAAGAGAAAGCAAGAATCTTTGATGATTATTATGAATATTGTTTGTGAAATGAAACCATGTTTTATTAACAACTTTATGATTTTGGAAGATATAGATACTATTTTAAGTAGTATATACAATGTATTATTTATGGTTACCAAGTATTAATTATGAAAAAATTCTCTGAATCACTTAACTAAAATGAAATTTGGGAGTCTAATAAGTTTATTCTAGTTTATTTAACAAGATTATGAAATGTATAAGAATTGGTCCTTATAGTTGGTTTCCAAGCATAGTAAGGCTAAAAATTGGGGTTTGGATTATGTTAATAAAATAAAATAAATGATTTTTACCATATTGTTATGTTTAAGTTATATTGAATTATAATATTTCAATATTTATTCATCTATGATATGTCCATTTAGAATGGTTTTCCGCATAAGAAATAAGGAATCTAAAGTATGAAGGCACCATGAAGATGACATCATTCTGAATTATCATCCTTGAATGGTAAAAATTATAGCTGAGATATTTTTAATAGTAATTAAATAGATTAATTAGGGTATAATTTTCCTTGTAATCCATGCTAGAGAATATCCAAGATACCACAATGCAACATGACGATAGTTGTAAATTTTATGAGGCAACATCCTCCTCGTTTAAGTGGATATTCTAACTCAGTGATAAAGAAATTGTGGATTAATTACCTTGAAATGATATATAATGTCTTGGGTTTTATTTGGTGTTACACATGATTAGGAAGTTGAATCTAATATATTCAATGTTCCAAATTCTAATCAAACCTCAAACCCACAAATCAAATTTATCAAGTTGAACATTTATAATTGAAAAATAAGTTGTAGGAGTTTCTTGATTCATGTTTCATTCAACCTTTCACATCACCATGGGGTGATATTATTTTTTTAAAAATAAATATGGTAACATGATAATTTTAATTTATTATAGATATTTTAGTAACATTAATGTTAATAATAAGTATCCATGGCCTAATATCAACGATTTTTTGGATCATATATTATGAGCTCAATGTTTTTGTATGATTGAACTGTGATCTTGATACCATCAGCTGTAGTTGAAGGATGCTGAAATTCAAAAAACCAAAATTCCATAAAAGATATGGGAATTATGAGTTTGATGATAAAACATTTGTTTTAAAAAATGTTGCTGCTGTATTTATGGAACATATCCATAGAATATCTAATGAATTTTTGGATAATTTTGTTCTTGTTTTTATTGATGACAATTTGGAGTTTTAAAAATGTTATGAAGATCAAGTAAAAAATTAAAGGATTTTCATAGAAATTATAATAGAAAAGAAGTTATACATGAAAATAAAAAAAATTTATTTTTTGGTTGAAGAAGATTTATTTTTCTGGAAAAATTGAAAAATGGTTGGTATAACAATTGATCTCTAAAAATCAATAGGATGATGACTGAACTAGACCTATAAATGTGATTGAGATTCATATTTTTCATGGATTGGAAGGATATTACAAATTTTTAGATAGAAAATTTTCATGTTTATCTTTCCAAATAACTACGTTAATGTGAAATGGGTGAAATTTATTTGGATATATAAATGTAATTTTTTATTTCCAGAACGGAAAATAAGATTTTTGAATGCTCTAATTTTCCATACCTTCAATAAATGGGTATTTCATCATCTACATTAATTCTACCTTGAAGGGACTTAGTTTTGTTCTGATCCAGAATGGTAAGGTAGTTGCTTATGCTTCAAGTAAACATAAGCATCATCAGTTAAATTATCCCACACATGATCTAGAATTATCTTCTGTGTTTTTTAGTTAAAAAAATTAGTTAAAAAAATTATATAGTGCCAAATGAGGAATATATATAGGAAATAAAAGAATGATGTATATATTGACTCAAAATGAAATTAACATGAGGTATAGAAGAAGGATTGAACTAATAAATGAGTATGATTTCCCGATCATTTACCATACTAGATAAGAAAACAAAGTGGTAGATATATTGAATAAAAAAATATCATGAATCATTAACCATGTTATGTTTGAAACATGAACCCATGATTAATTAATTGATGATTTTTTTGATGTTGTCCAAGATAAGAATTAATCTATTTTCTTTAGGTGTTTGTGTTTTCATATCTCTCATACAGAACTAATAAAGAACATATAGAAGATATTGAGTTGTAAAAAAGGTATAATTTGTTAGAAAGGGTATGTTTCAAGAATTTATGATTGATAATGATTAGGTTGTTAGATTTAGAAATAAGTTTCGTGTGCCTTGTGATTCACAAACGAATAATAAATTGTTATGTGAAGATCAAATTTCCCTATTTTAGGTTCATACCAGTTATACTAAAATGTACAAAAACATTTATAAATATTATCAGTGGGATGGAAAGAAAGGAGAAATTAATGATTTTACCAGGAAATGTTTGATATTTGAATATGTTAAAGCAGAAATAAAACAACCAAAGGATATTCTTAAGACTTTTCCAGTGCTAGAGTGGAAATGGGAAAATATATCAATAGGCTTGATGGTGGGAATACCAAAGGCATTTTGAGGTAACAATGAGACATTGGTTATTTTTGGTTGAATGATTAAATATTCACATTTTATTCCTATTCATGATACTCATTCATGAGACCAACATTCCCAGTTTCATATCAAAGAGATAGTAATGTTACATAGAGTTCCTCTCTCCATGTTATCTCACCATGATCCAAGGTTCACTTCTCACTTTTTTGAAGGCTTTCTGAAGTTGTTGGGAACTAGAATAAATATTTTTTCAACCTTTCAACTTCAATCTGAATGATAGTCATAAAAAACTATACAGACATTGGAGGATATTATTCAAGAATTTTCAATGTATTACAAGGTATGTTATGGCCAACAAATTTATATTTTTTAATTTCATTATAATAATAATTTTAATTCAATTATACATGTGTAACCATTTGAAGAATTATATGGAAGGCGGTGTTGAACTCCATCATTTTTTAATGAATTCGGGGAATAAATGTTTATGGGAGTATAATTATTAAAGGAAGTAGATGAGAAAGTGAATATGATCTTGAAAAACATGAGGAGAGGTTAGAGTAGGTAGATAAATTATGAAGATAATAAAAGGAATGAATTTTCATTGAATATGGATTCCCATGATTTCATTAAAATATATCCATTGAAATATGTTATTCATTTTTGTATGAGAGAGAAGAAAAGTCCATAGTTCATTGGACCATTAGAAAATCTAGAGAATGTTGGACCAATTTCTTATTGAGTAATTTTTCCTCTATGTTTTTCTCAGGTGCACAATGTTTTTCATGTTTCCATGTTAAGAATGTATGTTACAAATTCATATCTTCTTTTTATACCTAAAGTAGTTCTCCTGGAAAAGATCTGTTTTTATTATTGGAAACCTCTTCTGATTCTTGTTCGTAGAGGGAATGTATTACGTAATAAGGATATTTTCCAGGCTATGGTTTTGTAGCGAAACCACATGTTCGAGGAAGAAACAATGGAAGATGAAAAGGATATGTCGGAAAGTAATCCTCATATGTTTAAAGAGTAAATAAAAATTGCAAGGATATAGTTACAAAAGGGTGGTCAGATTGTAAAAACCAATGTTTATAAATTAATTTATTCTTATTTATGAATTAAATAATTAAATTCTTTATAAATTTATAATGATACAACTGTTTTTTATTGAAATTATGGAATCTATTATAATAAAATATAATCCTCTTATATGATATTATATATAAAATTTATGTATCTTATAAGTGAAAATAAGATATATTTATATCATGTCTTGAGATAGTAAATGTTTTGAGAAGGATAAATTATGTGTTGGATTTTTTGTAAGTACTATAAATTTTATTAAATTTTTGTAATTAATATAAAAATTGAAAAGAAAATATTTTTTTAATAAAACATGTTCATATTTTTTATTACTGTATGTTAATTTTTGGAGATCTTAATTAATTTTCTAAAGTGTTGTAATACTAGTTATAAATTTAAGAATTTATTATTTGAATAAGTGATTATTTTAATAAAAAAAAGAATTTCTCATATTTAGAAAATTATTTTCATAAATTAGGGTCTATTTTTTAATTATAGACTTTGAAAAATGGTTAGGGTATATTTTGGGGATTTTCCAAAAATAGTTTAATTTTTGGTGAACAATGCAATACAATATTTCACAGTACATATACATTATAAGATAAAGACACTATTAATTGAGTAATTTCTAATGTAATCATCATAATAATAAAATAAGAATCATTTTTTAAAATATTTTGTGATAATTCTATAACTATTCATAGTGTTGATTGAAAATAATAAACTAATGAATAACAAATTAGAAAACACCCCTCCCCTCTAATGTAAATACCACCTCTCACCAAATCATATCATCATACCTAAAATCCTTGTACCATGTTTAATTTTTAGCAAAATACCATCCCAATCCTCTTTCTGTTTCCCAGACCTATTGGTCTTCCTAAAAGGCCAAAGCTATATTCCTCAAGGAGGTTCTCTAGGAGGAGAATCCAAGATGTAAATCCCACTTTCTTTTTTTATTTTATTTTAAATTTATTGTCTTTTCTTAATATAGCCTGACATACCCTCATAACAGAGACATCATAACTCCATTATATTACATATACTATATATTTAGTTTATTATAGGAATATACACCATCAATCCTATCATATTATCCACATATTCTAGAAAATAAAATCAACCTCAATAATGTGTCTATTCACCGCCTTCGTGGGCGATGCATTTTCATTTTTCATTACCACCATATATGTTGGTCCTAAATCCAATATTATGGATAAATATGAATTTATTATACATATAATATGTTATATAATTTTCTAGAACCAATATATAAATATCTTATTAAATGAGATGATATAAGTTCGTGATGGTCGTAAAAACCGCCAAAATAAATAATATCATTTTCATTGATGTTTATTATAATGAATCATTCTCATATAAGAATGAAAAAATGATACATTATACCATTTAATATTTTGGATACATATTAATACCATTTATTTCTAATTCTGGTATTTTTATTCCATTCGAAAAGAAAATCCATTATGAAATGAACATGGAAACAATGAAATGAATGCAGCTGAAACAATGAAAAAATTTTAATAAATTGGGGAAATTTTATTATAAAAAAGGTCATATAAGGTATTATAAGTTTGAATATTGTTATATAATAAATTATTAACACTCTTTTAAATGATTATAATGGAGGGTTGAAAAAATTTTAATGATATCAAACATGAGGTAAGGGAGACATTAACTAAAACATTATTTTAAATGATTTAAGCATTTATTCTTCTTCTAAATCACCCTATATCATGTCCATGATTTCAAAATGGTTTTTTGAATTTATTTATAATTTTATTAATTTTTAAATTATTCTCAATCATTTCAAAAAGTGATGTTTTCATGTTTTATGTTAGTGAATTTTCATAAAAAATAATCTTTTTTATTTTTTAAAAAAATTATATAATAATTTTATTATTATGCATGTATTTTTGTTTTATGAATCTGTTTTAGTTCTTGGAAATTGTTCATGATTAAGGTCGGTACCTATATATACATAAAATGCATTTCTTATGTTTATGTTGGAGGGTTACCATATGTTTACTCATAGTGTTACTAAGATAGATACTCTATAATGTCGTCATCAGGGTTACAATGTAAAGTAGTCATGTGGGTCGTACAGTAAGGTAGCCATGTGGGTTGAAAGTCATATGGTAGTTGTGAGTGTTACAATATTATGTAATTAATTCTAGAAGTCACCTTCATGGTTTATTTATGTATTCTATGTTTTATGGAGATCTCTTGTTTTCATTAAGTAACTATAATATACATTCTGGGTAAGAAGTGTGCCTTTGCAAAAAAGGGTTTCATATGCTTATTAGTATTCATGGAATAATAATTTTGACCCATATTTTTATGTTTCATTCTAATATTTATATTCTATCCCTTTTTTTAAAATATTTTCATAGTATTTGATTATTTTTAAGAGAAAATAAGAATCCAATATGAATATTGTGAATATTTTTTATGAAAAGAAATAACGTTTTATTAAAAAAAATTGTATTTTGGAAGGCATGGATACCGGTTTATATAGTATCCACAATGTATGATTGTGGGTATACATGAATGAATTATGAACTAATTATATAAAAATATAAACTGAAATGATATTTGGGAATGTAATAATTGTATTATACATGAATTAACAAGATTATATAGTTTTTAAGGTCATTTCCTTATTGTGACATGAATCATAATAGGTGGACTTATCACGTAACCCATCTTAATTTTTGTCTATTTTGAAATAACTGTTGATAATATATATGTATTTATAAAATTTAATAATAAATCAAATTAACCTAAAAAACATATAGATGATGATATTATTAGACAACACCTTTTACGAAACTCAACAACCCAAAATTATTATAAAGAAAGCATTCAAACAACCCCAAGTAGACAGAGCAAGTGGAAACTATGTTATGCATAAATAATTTTTTTTTCAAATGTTTCAATTAAAATAAAATATATATGAATAATTTTTTGTATATATTTAATGAAAACAATTTATTTTTTCTAGATGTTGAGCATAAGTGTAGAGCTCATTTGGACATGAGGTAGGAAATCTTCCATACCACCCTATTATTTATCTAATACACGCTCTCTTTGTTTTTCTCCATATATTGTAATCTAATTGAAATTAAATAATTTAATTTTATATATATTTCCATTACATATATTTCTAGTAAAATATCAATTTTTTTTCTAATTTTATCCATTGATTAATTTCCCTTTTAAAATACCAATTTTATATAAACACTATTTATCAGAAACATTCATGTTTCCTATCTCGCGTTATAAATCTCCTCCATAAAATGTTTATAAACCATGAATTCCATCTAAAACCCCTCATTAATTTATATAGAATTATATTAGTTCATTTATTTTTATATTGAAAATAATTATTCCATATTTCTTTAAAATAATCTTAACTTTATTTCAAGCATCACCCAAGTGGTTCATTTTTATTCACTATTTTCCATGATAATTACCATAAATTATATATATACAAACTAAATTTCCATGTACTATGTATATTTATAATTTAATAAACTAAAAAAATAGTTTCTTTCTTTATTGGGTATCCTTATGATTTACTCATAGTTATTACTTCAGTTAGAATTATGATACCCACTTCATTATCATGGGATTGATCACTATTATGGTTTATTTATGTTATCATTTACTCATGTGTAATGAAGAATGATATTTTAATTTTGTGATGGTGTTATTTAAATTATATATCCATAAAATTTATTGTGTAGGGATTTATATCTCATTAGATGATATTGAAAGGATTAGGGAGTGAACCTATTCTGCCATGGTATATTGACTGCACTGTGATTATGGTATTGGGAGTGACTGATGTCTTATGTTTATGATGTAATGTATTATATTTATACCACTTATTCCGTGGTCCCTTGATCTTACCATATAATTTTCGTATTCCAAATTCCATGCCCGTGATCATTATCATTATGATTTTATTTTCTTCTTCTTAACTCTTATTTTATAATTTAATCCCTTACTTATTCCCTAATTAGGATTTCCAACTCACCCATTCCCTATTTATTTTACCTAGTGTATCTAATGTAGTTTGAGAGGATCTTTGAGTGTATGGATAACAACATAATCTTTTAAATAAATAATAAATTTTTACCTTAAAAATGGTGTATCTATGTATCTATTCTTATAAAGACCTTACAAATCAAAATCCATAATTTTTATTTGTTGGAAATCTATATGAAAAAATATGAAATAACCTATTTCTAATGCTTGGGTTGCAATATTTGTTATTAGAGGATGGTGAAGCTATATTTTTAGATTATTCATAAAAATTATTTGTGAAAATTCTACGGGGATGTTTAAGGGACTTTTCTATGCATAGGAAAAAATCTTGAAATTGTTTCAATGTTTTGAGAAAGTATATTTCCATAAAATTACATCCATGTTATGATAATTGAATAGCGATGAAACTATGATATATATGGGCCTTATGGTAGTCATCTTGAAATGGTATGGTTGAGAATTGACCCCATAATCACTCTAATACATGATTCATGGAACTAAAACTACACCAAAGGATAGATATTCCCCATGGATAATCATTTGATTATTCGTATTATCATTACAATCAACTATTCATTATTTGAACCTATATTTTTTTTTAAAAAATAATTATGTTATAAAAATGAATATGAAATAAACAACTATAAACAAATATTGATCCTTATTGATTTGTTGGTTAGGTTTTCATCAGAATTTATGATTAAATTATTCTCGGTTTTGGATTAATATTTTATAAATTTATTAATCATAGTATTACTATCCATAACTAACAAATAAATTAAAATACATGGTGATGTTAGATGAATCATGTTATCAACATGTGTAATTTAAAATTTTGGGACAAACCTAATAAAAAGCCTTACCTGATTGAGGTAGGAGGTGAAAACCTATGGATTGTACTAGAACAACTGACACATAAAAATAATTCTAACATAAATTTTACGTAACCCCATCTATGAGTGAATGTTTTAGTAGATTCCATTATCTAATAGATACCTATGAATTATAGTCGATAATATGAGGCCAAAATCCATAAATAATATATTAAAAAATTTTATAAGATATTCAATTTCGTTCAATTCTCCGAGAAAGAGAAGGTAATATTAGTTATATACCTCCCTAATAGAGACAAAGATTAGTGGTATAAAATGATCAATAACATAAAGGCCATGTAAGTCATAGAATCTAATAAGTTTTAGAAGATCAAAGAGTTATTTTCCAACAATTATTTCCCTCACACTCTACATATTAGGTTATATATGTAAGTCATTAAACTCAAGAAATGGGAGAATGAATTAAATGGATAATATGAGGTTAACATCATAAGGATAGTACAATATTTTTATTTCTTTTTCATCAACACGGAATGTAAAATCGACCACTTATTTAGTCTAAAAAAGGAACTTCATTAAAATTTTAATGATTTTTGACACCTATAATTCTATGTAGATGTCATTCAATGTTCCATAAAATATTATAAAGAAATGAGTGATTCATAGTGGTTTTGTGGGACTAGAGATGAGATGTGTAAAATTGATTTTGAATATGGGGGATCACTAGACAACACTCTTGGTGGTAAGAAAATAAAATTCCATAAACATCATTAGTGTAGATAGAAGAATGTTGGTAACTTCATTGTCCTGGGCCTCATCTGTCCATTCCTTTGTGAAAATATGGTGTTTGAGGTGTTCCGGGATGTCAAGGTGACTTATCACCAACACTTGGCCATTTGTTTCCCTTTGATGTGAACAATGGCATCAGTGCCAATGGTGAGGTCCAACGGTAGCCTCTCTTTCCTTTTCAAAATTTCCAATTCTATGAACAGTTCCACTGGAAGACAGTTTTGAACATTACAATGGTAATCATAGGTGAACAGTTCCAACGATGAGGTCTATCGGTAACCTGTAACGGTGAGGTCTATCAGAAACCTCTAATGGTGAGGTCTATTAGTAACCTCTAACAGTGATGTCTATCAGTAACCTCTAACAGTGAGGTCTATCGATAACCTCTAACGCTGAGGTCTGTCGGTAACCTCTAATGGTGAGGTCTATCGGTAACCTCTAGTAGTGAGGTCTATCGGTAACCTCTAGTGGTGAGGTATAACAGTGATCTTTTCTTTCCTTGACCAACTTTTGAGTTCTGTGAATAGTGTTCCCAGAACGGTGTGCTTTAATGGTGACCTTTTCATTCCTTTTCAAAATTTTGAGTTTTTTGAACAGTGTTTCCAGAATGATGAACTCTAACGGTGACGTTTTCTTTGCCAAATTTTGTGTTCTGTGAATAATGTTTCCAGAACGGTGATCTCTAACGATAACCTCTAATGGTAAACTCTAATGGTAGGTGTACAATGTTTCCAGAATGGTATGTGTATAGTGTTTCTAGAATGGTAGGTGTACAATGTTTCCAGAACGGTTAGCTCTATCGGTAACCTCAAATGTTAACCTCTAATGGTAACCTCTAACTGTACCCTCTAATGGTGAGGTTCATGAAAAGTGGTTATAGCTTCCTACAGTTTCACCAAATTAGCATTTTCCTTTGACATAAACTGCATTTAAAGCCTTATTTTAAGGTCTTTAAGGTCAATTCAAAGGCCATAACTCATATATTAATTATTCATAAGGCTTGGGATGTTTTTACTTGGTCAAACCGAGTGGTTTAATGTGATCATTTTTTAATGGGAAATCAAGAATATCTAAAACCACCGCTCTATTAAATCTTCTAAATGGATGAGATATCTTCATCCCTAATTCTTTCTCCTTGTTCTCTGGTGTTAGATGCTCGAACATCTCATTCCTTCTCATAGGAGTTTCACAATCAAACCTTCCCTCCTAGGATTGGTTCTGGTCTGTTTTGATGCAACCAAGCTGTATCGATCAAGATTCGATATAAGGTATGTTTTATTGTTGTTCTTCTGGGTTCGTGTCATTCTGTTTTTCCTTTTCCGGTAATGGTATCTGATCTCTATAATTCTAATGGAGTTTTCTTGGGTTTCGGTTAGTACGGGCGTACTATAGAATCCTCGGGTGAATGCAGTTGACGTTTGAGGAGGATCGTAACCCGTTATGGGGATAAAGAACATTAAGAACTATTTGAGGTAGGGGATTCATTGCATCTCTCTTCTTTTATGTCCAACTATATAGTTGTCATGTTTTATCCCACTGGACTACAATGGAATTGACTTAATAATCAATTAAACTGGATAAATAAATTTATATCAATCATATGTAACTTGCTCTTGTTTTTCTAGATAGCGTGATATCAATTCTTACATTGTTTAGCTGTTCGTTCTTGAAGGAAATTGGTAAGGAACGTATATTAGGATTAATTGATAATTGTTTGGATAAAGAAAAAAATTCATGTAAAAAATATGGTTCTTTTTGTAATTTGATATAAATCAAATTGGTGCAGTAAGAATGTTTAAATATTTTCGATAGCTTACTAATTAGGTTTCCCAAATTTGGAACCTACGAATAATGAATCTGTTAATCCAAGATGGATTAAAGAACTGGTGGTTTGTTAAAAGATAATTGATTGTAGGGTTCTGAGTTGCCCCCTTGTTTGTTAAAGGGACAAGACAACAATTGTTAATATGTTTGTTTTTTCTGCTGCTTGTGTGTGATGTGAGCCTAGATGGCCATGGTGATATGTGGAGGCAAGGAGGCCTTTTTTTGAGGCAGCAGTTGAAGCCTAGTGTGGCAAGATGCCTCACTTTATACAAGTGGGTGTCGGGGGGGACACTGGGGATGATGGAACTAGTTAGATGTGAATGATTGAATGCTTGTTGTTTCCATGGTTGGTTATCTGATTTACATTTACCTATATCTCAAGGTAGCTGGTATTACATACCCTTCTCGCTAAATAAGTGAAGATGCGTGGTGTATGCCATGTGATTTCTATGTTTATCTTTTCAAGGGAGGATGGGTCTACGCTCTTTCTATAGGCGGCAAAGACTTTACAGGTAGTAAATCTACTCACCGTGTTTAGCCCCATTGTTTTTAGTATCATAGAAAGATTTTCTAGAATTCCCGAGAATATGGGAAGTAATTCTATAATGAATATTTGAATAAATTTTGTTAACCCATGGGGTTGGAGGTTTCTTGAACATAATGATGAGGATGTAATTTTAAAGGGACAGTGCACTTTGGGTGTGATGATAATGAATTTTATTGGGAAATTGTTATTTGTTTATTAATTTTTAACGAATTAAGTAACGTAATGTGAAAATGATAAAAATGGAATGAAGTAATGTATTAAAGCTCTTTAAATGGTTTTGTGCTTATAGGATACCTATTCATAGATGACGTATCCTAGTTTCTGAGAGACGTTAGCTACCATTGAGTATAATACTATGTTATTCCCATAGTGTGGTCTTGTGATATAGTATATTCTGTAATTTTTGTGTCTCTATATGCTACTCCACTCTGTCAGTAAGGGAAACTGACACCCTGGGGAATCCGAGCCTTGGGGGGTGTTTTCCCCATCATTTTTGTGGGAGGATGGATGGATGACTACCCCCTTTGTGCACACACTCTACTCTTGGTAGTTACTTGTGCTGGTAGACACAATGGTAAGTTTTCCCCATATATGTGTGTAGAGGGATGTAATGTCTTGTGGTTATTCACACACATATATTCTGGATATAGTACCCTATGGACTACTATAGGTGTAACGTGTATAGGTTGTGATGGCTTGATGATCCTTAATCGGTGTATGGGATTCAATGTATTGAGGTATAATACCTGACGTATGATACACGTTATGTGAGCTATGGTGGCTCTTAGATTCTAACTTGTTACTTTATTACGTGGACGTGGTGGTCTTGTTTCATGAGGTGCATATTTTGGCTCCTCTCCCAGGTGTTTACAGGAAAGCCTTTTTGGAAGGATATTCTCTGGATGTGCAACATTGGGGAAAAGCGGCAAACTTGTGGCGAATTAGTAGTGATGTACCCTTGATATTCATTGTTATATTATATATTCTTGTGTACATTACTTTGTGAGATTAGCCATGGTGAGGTTGGGACCATAGTATACCTGTTTAGGTGATGAGTTAGTTTCATTTTTTGTTCACTGTTCTTTAGCATGCTTTCTTTACTTTCTAACGAGAGACTTCGAGGAGGATCCAACTAAGTACCCTTTTATACTCACCATATGTATATATAAACTATTTTTCGGGTCACTTGGAGAAAGTTGGAGATCAAGCTGGTCTCTACTAGCTTGGGGTTGTAGGAGCTGTTCGGGCTTGTGGTTGATACTATTTTACTTTTTTTTGGGTACTTATAGTTTTCCCCATTCAGTTGTAGTAGTTTTTTTATGAAATTTCATATCTGTACGTCCGATTTAATTCATCTTACTGGTTGATTTGGTGTTGGTTGGTGTCTATCTTATCTCTCTCTTCTGCATGTGTTGTCTTAGAGGTTAACGCCACCCATTTGTGTGTTTACCATACCCTCGGTGCTAGTCGCTAACCCGGGGCCTACTGGAGCTGGGAATCAGGAGTCATTATCTCCCTTCTCATATTACTGACCCATGATGGGTACACATTGTGGGGAGGGGGTCATGAAAGAGTTGTATCAGTGTTCTGGTTTTGGGATAGGATTGAGTTTAGAGTTAGGCACATGTGAGGTTGCATGGGTTGGTAGGGAAACAATATCATTTAAGATTAACAAGTGATGTAAATATTGGAGATCGGCTGAGACATAGGCATTTAGGGACCCCTATGATCTAGTATACAGACCTTTATGTTTATAATGTCTACTAAACAAGGTGATGCTAGTTACAGGGTACAAAAATTGGAAAATATCATGCATCATTCTTCTTTGTGCCTGTGTTTAAATGGGTAGATCTTGGGATAGGTTAACCTAATATCAATGAAAGAAAAAAATTATTTAATTAACGTTGAGTCTTCCATATTCTAGGTTTAGGAGCTCTAAGTGTTTGTTATTTTACATGCATGTCTCTAGGTCGACGTCCTCGTCAGGCTCGCATAGAAGATGTCCAGAAGGCTGTGCCAGCAGATCACTTCCGGGTAGAGGCTGACGACGATGACACTTGGAAGAAGGCACTCAAAGAGTTTTTGCACTAGAGTCTGCAGAAGTATGAGGGCTCCATTTTAGATGCATTCATGGAGTACTGGTTGGAGGAGGTCGAGATAGGCTTCGTTTCGATCCGTGCTCAGAAGGAGCACTGGGTGTCCTTGGTTGTGATGATACTGTGTGGAGTATCAAGGAAGTGGTGGTTCTTATCCCTCTGGGATCATGAGGAGTCAGCGATCCCATGGGAGGAGTTACAAGACAAGATTAGATTCGAGTTTCTTTCTTTGACTTAGAAAGCGTCAAGTCTCCAGGAGCTTCATACCCTTCAACAGGGGAGCTCCAGTGTTCGAGAGTTTGGAATCCATTTCAAGAACCCTTTACGATATGCATCAGACCTGCTTTTAGATGAGGAGGCTAGGGTGAGGCATTTTGAGGGGGCTTTGCGTCAAGAGATCTAGCACCAGGTCACCCCATTTATGCTGAAAAAATATATTCAGGTGCTGGAGAGGGTATAGGTTGTCGAGAGGACTTTATAAAAGTTCAGATCATCTTAAGGGGGGAATCATCATGATTCCACACAATGTAGAGCTATGGTCTGGGGTTCCTGGTTTTCAGGGGAGAAGAGTTTTCGTTCAGCCGGTGGTAGGTACCAGCCCTTCACATCTCATTTCTCAAGATGTAGTAACTCTACGGCCAATTATATGGGATTAGACGCTTGTTTTTATTGTGTTGGTCATGGTTATCAGTAGAGGGAGTGCCTTAACTCTCAGATCAACCATCGTGCACCAGGTGCTACGCTCCTGGTTCTTCCATTGAGGCAGTTCTAGCCGTGGCAGCAACAGCAGGTTGTACCAGCATTAGTCAGCAGAGGGTGGATGGGACAAGCATAGAAAAACTCTGTGATGCTCCCCGTCCTCAGAGATTAGTGTACGGCCAGAGTGGTGGTCACCATCAGGGTCAGAGAGGCCTTGGAGGAGGTCGTCGAATTCTTCATGCTCTAGCGTTGCCAGCTCTAGGTGAGCTAAATGTTGTTTGAGGTACCATTGCTTGTTTTCTACCTTTGTGTATGCCTTGTTTGATACATGAGAGACACACTCCTTCATATCACATACCCTTTTCCATGCTTTGGGACTTGAGGTAGAGAGGTTTCCAGTTCCATTGGCATTGACTACGCTAGTTGGAGGTCGAGTTGACTTGTTTGATGTATTTAGAGAATGTGATCTAGTGTTTGGGAAACACTGCTCTTGGGGAGATTTCCTATGTTTACAAATACAACCATATGATTTCATCTTTGAAATGGATTGGTTGTATTCATTGCAGGATATGGTCGACTTCTTCAGGAAGAAGGTCATTTTCCTTGGTGCGGATGGAGGGCTAGTGCTGTTTTTTGGCGAGTGAGATCCTTGGATGGGTCATAGGCGCGTTCCGTCCTTGTCATCCATGATGGCTGAGATAATGCTGAGTTCATTAGAGGTTCAGTAGTTGGTGTTTCCTATGGTCATAGAAGAGTACCCAGATGTCATTCCAGAAGTAGTTGTATCCTCACCACCTTGACAAGTGATCATGTTTGGGATCGAGATACAACCAGCATGATCTCATATCTCAATGTCTCCATATAGGATGACCCCTTATTAGTTATGAGAGCTACATATACGACATGATGGTCTGTTGCGGTGGGGTTTTATTTTTCCAAGTGTGTCACCATGGGGTGCACCAGTTTTGTTCATGAAGAAAGTTGATGGTAGTTTGTGGTTGTGTGTTGATTATCGTCATTTAAAAAAAGAGACAATAAATAATCACCATCATTTTCTGTGGATTGATGATTTATTTGATCAATAGAAGGGTGCATGTTGATTCTCAAAGATCAACGTGCAGTGAAGATTTCATCAGATGCGTGTAAAGAATGAGGATATCCCGAAGACTGCTTTCCATTGTCTTCATTGGAATTATGAGTGTATTGTAATGTAGTTAGGTGCGATGAATGCTCTAGTTGTGTTCATGGGATTAATGAATTCTATTCTACGTGAGTTTCGGGACAAGTTCTTGGTGGTTTTCATTGATGACATCCTTGTGCACTCTACATCTGAGGAGGAGCATACAGAGCATCTACAAGCCGTTTTGGGAGTTCTTCGTCAACACCAATTATTTTGGAAGTTGTCAAAGTGTGATTTTTGGGCTTGAGAAGTCTTTTTTCCTGGGTCATGTTGTGTCCCAGCAGGGAGTAGATGTGGATACAACAAAGATAGAATCATTTTTGTCCTCGGATGCCCCCAAGACCGTGTCAGAGGTGCGATGTTTCCTTGGTCTCGCAGGCTACTAAAGGAGGTTCATAGCCGATTTCTCATGAGTTGAGACTCCTCTGACAGCTTTAACCAGGAAGGATCATGCATTCATATGGACGGATCAATGTCAGGCAGTTTTTGTGTATCTACATGAGAAGTTATTAAGTGCTCCAGTTCTTTGTATTCCAGCTGAGGAAGTTCAGTTTTATTTTTTCTACGACACTTCACATCTGGGGTTAGGTTGTGTTGTCATGCAGCAGAGGTCATTTGTTTCTTATGGGTCTATGTAGTTGCATCCCAATGAACGTAACTGTGCCACCCATGATCTTGAGTTGTTATCCATGGTGTTTTCTCTGATGTTGTGGAGACATTACCTCATTGTTGAGAACATTGTGGTTTTAACCGATCATAAGAGTTTGAGGTATGTTTTCTCCCAACATGACTTGAACATACGACAACATCAGTGGATGGAGTTCTCACAGGAATATGACTTCGAGATATCATATACACCAGGAAAAGAGAATTTTGAAGCTGATGCGCTGAGTTGAAAGTCACGTAGTGATGTTGTGTGTGAATTCAGTGATTCCTGGAGTATAATGGAAGAGCTTCTAGCATTAAATATTGATATGAGAGATGTTTGGGGTAGATGTTGTCTTTTTCAGATGACGTTACAATCATCCCTGATGCAGAAGGTGGAAGAGTCCCAGTTGGGGTATCTTGAGGTGGAGGTCTGAAGAGACTGAGTTGTTTGTAGCATGGCCCCAGATGGTTGGTCAGAGGATGAACAACACCTAGTGTTGTTTCATGGAATTATTTCTATTCCTTTGATGATGCACTAGATGGTTCTAATTTAATTTCATAGTTCATCTTTAGCAGTGCATCCTGGAATGACAAAGAAGTACTGAGCCTTGAGGAGTTAGTTTTTGTGGCCTGGGCTGAAGCGTTCAATTGGGGAGTTTGTTTCTCGATGTTCGGTCTTCAAGAAGGTGAAGGACGAACATCGTGTTCCTGGTGGACTACTCCAGCCATTAAATGTTCCTCTATGGTAGTGGGAGGATATTTCAATGGACTTTGTTAATGGTTTACCTCGAGATCAGAGAGGAAATGAAGCTATATGGATGATAGTGGATCATTTAAAAATATCGACCCACTTCATAGAAATCAAGGAGTCAATCACAATGGATTTTTTGTCGAGGCAGTATCTAGAGGAGGTGGGGAGACTTCATGGAGTCCCTAGGACAATCATTTCTGATCGAGATACTTGCATTACTTTTAGGGTGTGGAGAGGTCTCCAGCATGCTTTGGGTTCTCAGTTATGCCTTTGCACTGCTTGTCATCCTCAAATGGATGGTCAGACAGAGTGAACCATCCAACCTATTGAAGACATGTTACACTCTTGTGTTATTTATTTTGGAGGTTCATGGATAACTCACTTACCCTTGGTGTAGTTCACTTAAAATAATAGTTTTCACTCCACCATTGGTATGGCTTCTTTTGAAGCCTTTTATGGATGGCCATTCCGTTCTCCATTGTGTTGGACTGGGGTTAGAGAGTGAGCAATTCTTGGACCTGAACTAGTATATAATACAACATATATGGTTCAGGTGATTCGTGAGAGGATGAAGACAATGCAAGATCATTATAAATCATTTGTTAATCAAAGAAGGTGACCCATAGAGTTTAATGTTGGGGATCATGTGTTTCTAAAGGTGACTCCCCATCATGGGTATCGATGATTTCGTCATGGTAGTAATCATTATCCCCATTTTATTGGGCCTTTCGAGGTGTTAGCTCATGTTGGAGCTGTGGAGTATCGAGTAGAACTTCCCCCATAGATGAGTTGTATACATGATGTTTTCCATGTATCTCAACTCCGATGTTATCTTCATGATGAATCTCACATCATCGTTTGGGGAGAGATAGATTTTAATGATAATGATACCTTTGAAGAGCGTCATGTGGGGATCCAATACCGCAAGGAGAAGGTGTTGTGCGGGCATTCTATCCCTTTGGTTCGTGTCTTGTGGCAACACAGTGGCATGGAAGAGAGTACCTGGGAACGTGAGTCACAGATACGTGCTCAGTACCCAGATTTTTTTATGTTTAACTCTTTTCATGTATCGAAGTAGGTTATGTTGTTATAAAAATTCCATGTTAATGAGATGGATCCCATTGTTTTTATTGTTTCTTTCTCACTTTAGAGAGGTATCTTGAAGTGTGGTTGTTCAGAACCCATTTTGTTTTCACTCTAAGTGGGTTTTGAATTCTCAATGATGAGAATGTTTTGAGAGGTATCTGATGTAAGTTCCTAGACCTCTATAGTCTATTAATTTGTGAAAATATGGTGTTTTAGGTGTTCTGGGAGGTCAAGGTGGCTTGTCCCCAAAACCTGGCCAATTTTTCCCTTTTTAGTGAACAATGGAATTGGTGCCAACGATGAGGTCCAACGGTAACATCTCTTTCCTTTTCCCAATTTCCAATTATGCGAACAGTTCCAATGGTAGACAGTTGTGAGCAGTGCAATGGTATCCTTAGGTGAAGACTTCAAATGGTGAGGTCTATCGGTAACATCTAACGGTGATGTCTATCGGTAAACTCTAATAGTGAGGTCTATCAGTAATCTCTAACAGTGAGGTCTATCGGTAACCTCTAACGGCGAGGTCTATCAGTAACCTCTAATGGTGAGGTCTATCAGTAAACTCTATCATTGATGTCTATCAGTAACCTCTAACGGTGAGGTTTAATAGTGACCTTTTCTTTCATTTGGAAAATTTTGAGTTCTATTAATAGTGTTTCTAGAACGGTGAGCTCTAATGGAAAACATTTCGTTCCTTTTCCAAATTTTTAATTCTGTGAACACTGTTTCCAGAATGGTGAGCTCTAACAGTGACATCTAATGGTAACCTCTAACAGTAGGTGGATAGTGTTTCCAGAATGGTAGGTGTACAATGTTTCCAGAACATTATGTGTACAGTGTTACCAGAACGGTGAGGTCTATTGGTAACCTATAACGACAACCTCTAATGGTAACCTCTAATGATGTGGTTCATGAAAAGTGTTTCCAGCTTCTTATAGTTTCTATCCCTTAGCATTTTACTTTGACGTAAAATGATTTTAAAGCCCTGTTTTAAGGACTCTAAGGTTGATTCAAAGAAAATAACTCCTATATTAACTATTCCTCAGGCTTGGGATGTTTTTACATGGTCAAACCGTGTGGTTTAATACGATCCTCTTTTAATAGGAAATCATGCATATTTTAAACCGCTGATCCGTTAAATCTTTTAAAGGGACGTGATATCTTCCTCCAGAATTATTTCTTTTTGTTAATGGGTGTTAGATGCTCAAACATCCCATTCATTCTCATAGGAGTTTCCAAATCAAACATTCCCTCCTAGGATTGGTTGTTCTCTATTTTGAAACAACCAAGCTGTATCGATCAATCTTCGATATAAGGTCTTTTTTATCGTCGTTCTTTTGGGTTCGTCTCCATCTATTTCTACTTGTCCTGTAATGGTATGTGATCTCTATAATTATAATAGAGATTTCTTGGTTTTCAGTTTTTCCGACCATACCATGGCATCCTCGAGTGGATACAGTTGACGCGAGAGGAGCATCATAACCCGGTAGGTGGATAAAGAACGTTAGGAACTGTTTGAGGTAGGGGATTCTTTGCTTCACTTTATTTTATGTGAAACTGTATAGTTAGAATGTTTTATCCCATTGGACCACAATGGAATTGACCTAATAAACAATTGAGCCAGATAAATAAATTGATATTGATCTTATGCTATTGCCTCTTGTTTTTTCAGATAGTGTGATATCAATGCTTACTTTGTTTAGTTGTTCGTTCTTGTTGGATATTGGTAAGGCACATAAACTAGGATTAATTGATAATTGTTTGGCTAATGATAAAGAGGAATGTGAAAGAATATGGTTCTTATTATAATTTTAGGTTAATCACATTGGTATAATAAGAATGTTTAAATAATTGTGATAGCTTACTGATTAGGTTTCCCAAATTTGGGACCTACAAATAATGAATCGGTTAATCCAAGATGGATTAAAGAACTGGTGGTTTGTTAAAAGATAATTTCATAGAGGGTTCTGAGTTACCCTCTTGTTTGATAAAGGGAAAAGAGCCCAAATGTTAATATATTTTTTTTTTTCTACTTGTGTGTGATGTGTGATAGGATGACTATGGTGATATGTGGAGGCCTGGAGGCCTATTGGTTTTGGCTGCAGTTGATGCCTAGAGTGGCGAGCTGCATCGTTTTATTCATGTGCTTATCGGGGAGGACACCATGGATGATGGAATAAGTTGGATGTGAATGTTTGGATGCTTGTTGTTTCCCTGGTTGGTTATATGCTTTACTTTTACCCACTGATCAAGGTAGCTGGTCTTGCATACCCTTCTTCCGAAAGAGGTGAAGATGCACAGAGTATGCCACATGCTTTCTATGTTTAGATTCTCAATGGAGGATGGGTCTACGATCTTTCTATTGGTGGGAAAGGCTTGACGGGTAGTACATCTACTCACCGTGTTGATGCACCATGTGTTTAGTAGGATAGAATGATTTTCTAGAATGCTTGGTAATATGGAAATTAATTATGTAATGAATCTTTGAATAAATGGTCTTAACCCATGGGGTTGGAGTTTTATAGAACATAATGATGTGGTTGTAATTTTAATGGGACAATGGACTTTGGGTGTGATGATAATGATGTTTAATGAAGAATTGTTATTGGTTAATTAATGTTTAATGAATTAATTAACATAAAGTGAAACTAATGAAAAGGTAATGAAGTAATGTCTTAATGATCTTTAAATGGTTTTGGGCTTATTGGATACCTAGTCTTAGAAGTAAAAGACCGGTTTTTGAGAGACGTTAGCTGCAGTTGAGTCTAAGACTAGGTTATGACAATAGTGTGGTCGTGATCTATAGTACATTCAGTAATTTTTGTGTTTCTATATGCCACTACACCCTGTCAGTAAGGGAAACTGACACCCCAGGGATTCGGATCCATAGGGGGTGTTTTCCCCAACATTCTGGTGGGAGGATGGATGGATGACTACCCACTTTGGCCCCAAACACCTCTCTTGGTAGTTAGGTGTGTAGGTATGAGAAGTGGTTAGTTTTCCCCATATATGTGTATAGAGGGTTGTAATGGCTTGTGGTTATTCGCACACATATATTCTGGATATAGTACCCTATGGACTACTATAGGTTTAACATGTATAGGCTGTGATGGCTTGAGGATCCTTACTCGGTGTATGGGCTGTAATGGATTGGGGTATAATACTTGACATATGATACACGTTATACGAGTTGTGGTAGCTACTAGAAACTAACTAGTTACTTTCTTAAATGGATGTGGTGGTTTTGATTCACGAGGTGCATATTGTGGTGCTTCACTAAGGTTTCTTCGGGAAGGCTTTTTGAAGAGAGATGCTCAGGACGCGTGACATTGGGGAAAAGCAGCAATCTAGTGGGGAAGTATTAGCAGGGTACCCTTGATATTATTTATTATATTATATATTCTTGTATGTGTTACATGGTGAGAGTAGCCATGGTGATGTTGGGAACTTCAAATACCTGTTTAGGCTACGAGTTAGTTTCACTTGTTATTCACTATGATTTATCATGCTTTCTTTACTTTTTCAAGAGAGGCTTCGGGGAGGATCCTACTTCGTATAATGTTATACTCACCCTATGTATATATAAAATATTTTTCTATTTACTTTGAGTAAGTTTAAGATCAAGCTCCTCTCTACTAGAATGGGGTTGCAGGAGCTGTTCAGGCTTGTGGTTGCTGATATTTTTTTTTCTTTTGGGAACTTAACGTTTTCCCCTTTTAGTTGTAGTAGTTTTTCATGACATTTCATATTTGTACTTGGGATTTCATTAAATATAATAATATATAGATTAATAGTCATTATATTGACTAATGTTTCATCTGAAATAATCATGAAAACATTGAATACTAATGCAATAAGACAAGGGTTTTCAAATATAACTAATTAAAATAATCTCAAATTATGATAGAGTTAGTACCAGATTATTCATTTACTTCCATAGATGTGGATCATGGAAATTATGTATTCAACGTAACAATATTTTTTCATTATCTAATATAGAAAAAATTATTTGATTCTGGTTATAATATTTCTTCTATTTTTTTTCATGTTTAGTAAAACAAATAAAACACCACAACAAATCATGGCGGTTGAATTATTGATAATGATGAAAAATTAATTAATCACTGAATCTATGGTAAATAAATCCTACACGGTAAATATATATGGGATTAATATTAATGAAAAACTTTTAATACACCCTAAAATAGTATTTGATATTTTATTGGGAATCTATAGGCTATCATTGTGTAAACCACCCCATCAATCACCAAGTGAAGGAAATAATTATGAATATCCAAATTTATCCTATGTGTTTTAAAAGTGGAACGAGGATGATGAAAATCATTTTTAATATTCACCATCAAAATATATATTTTTTCCTTATATGAAATCATATCTAGATCAAACAATCAAAATTTGTTAAGTGACCATGATCAAAGACATTCCCAATATAACAGAATATGTTGATGCGGTCCACTAAAACTGGTATATTATTATTCCTAATTGAAAAATAGGGTTCTCAAGTGATATTATAAGTGGGACTCTACCGATACTCATGTCGCTTTATATAATTCCCCACTTTGATAAGGAAGAATAAAAAATCATGATACATGAGAAAATGGGAAGGGTTTCATTCTAATTGTTGATTTTCTTTGGGTTATATCATTTCAAAATTTCTAGAAGGATGAGTTGATGAATCTACGTTTTAATTTAAATTACCTAAAAAGATAATGATAATGAACAAGTATCCAATTATATAGATTGATGGGAAATTCATTTAGTTACACATAGATCTATATTTATTTATTGTTTATCATTTTTTAGGATATCATTATTTAATAATTAATACTGATGATATTCCTAAGACAACATTTTGTATTAGGTATGAGAACAATGATTTCATTTTAATTATAGTTTGAATCATGAATATTTAAATTATCTTCATTAACGTGATTATTATAGTCTTTATATATTACCATAAGAAATATCTGGTTTTCATCATAGATGATATTATTATATACTTTAGAATAAAAAGGAAAAGGAGGAGAATTTGAATATTCTGATGAAAACGTTTCGGAAATAGATATTATATGGAAAATATCATAAATATGTGTTTTGGATGTATGAAGTATCATTATTGAGGAATATTTTCATATTTAATGGGATGTCTATGGACCATTGGAAAACTAATGTGATTGAGGGATGTAATATCAATACATTGGTTACAAAAAATCAATATTTTCCAGAGATTAAGAATTTTTTTTTGTGATTTCATAGGAACGTCACTATATTTTAAAATATATAGAAATATTTAACCCTTAATGGAGTGTTGTACTTCTGGAGAGATTAATGTGAACAAAGAATCATGTATCTAATGAAGAGTCTGACTAATAATCTTAAACAACCACTACTAAAAAATAGAGAATTCATTTTGATTTAATGTGATAATTTGAAAATGTTATTGGGATATATATACTCATCCTGAATGATAAAGTGGAATTCTATGCCTGATTACAACTGAAGGAGTATGATAAAAATTATATGATGAATAATATATCGTTAGATGTTGTATTATTTTCACTAAAAACAAGGATGCTTTATCTATATGGAGAGATGTATGATATAGAGAGTCTATATGATCCTAATGTATATATAAATATACAAGGGGATTAGTATGCACCAATGAGGGTATTTATAAAAAATCATGGAACATTCCTGGCCGGTCTACAACCATCATTTGATGGAGAATAATGTGGAAGCTGCACTATATAGAAAAGATATTATAATCATATCTATAATGAGGATTGTGAAGGATAAAATCTTTATGAACATGAAAACGATTAACATGGAAAACATAAAGATACTAAGACCATCCAATTTTTTATAGTAATTTCTAAATATTACCTTCCTTTGAAAAATAGAGAATGCTCAAAGGAATGACATAGGAATATAAAAGATGGCGAATTATATAATAAAAGGAAAAATATTTTATATAAATATTTATTTTGATGGTGTTTTCATAAATGGGAAATGAATTTTAATTCAAAAATAGAGTTTGATATAGAATGATATGTTATGTGATTCTAATAGATTATAAATATATTTCTACCGATGAATCAAAATTATTGTAGTGATCTTTGGAAACACAATTTTTGGGATAATATAATGAATGATATTATGGAATATACATCAATTTTCATGGTGGGAATACTGGGGATTTTTTAGTGGAAAAAAACTAGAGGGGTGACATAACGATTTCATTTACCTATAATGAAATAAGAGACATATCTATTGATTTTTTCATAGGAAATAAAATGTAATATAATGTGAAAAATTATATATGGGTTTTAGTAGAGTCTCTTATAAATACATCTCAATTCATTAAAATTCAATATTACTTATCACTGGATGATTTTAAAATGATATAAATTAAATAATTGTTAATGAATCATGGAAAAACACTCTCAATTTCATTTGACTAAGAATAAATTATCATATAGAATATCAGTAAAATCCCTCAACACTCTCTAAATATAATGATGATTTTCATTAGGACATATCACCACCAAACTATTGGCCAATATTAAAAAAAATCTTATAAATTTGAGGATATGTTGAGATTATTATGTATGGTACTGAAGGGTGAATATGAAAAACATATTATATCAGTTATGTTCACATAAAACTATATTTTCCAATCATTTATTCAAATTGACCCATATGAGGCACTCTATGGGAATTGATGTAGATCACCATAATGATTTGACGATGTTGGTGAAAGCGTGTTTCTAGGTTTTAAAATTGTTGAATAAATAGTAGGAAAGGTAAATACTATTTAGTAACAAATAAAAATTAAATAATTATGATAAAATTGTTATGATGATAATTGGGGATGAGACATGGAGTTTTTGGTTGGATAAGAAATGTTCCTCTCCATATCTTAATGTATGTATTTCAGGATGTATGGTAGTTAGGGGAATCTTTATCCTTAAAACTTTATCCCCCTTAATATTCTAAATCTCATCATAGAAATGAAATATCAAAAAGATATCTCATCAGAAAATTCAAAATAACATGATATATAATAGGAATCCATATTAATAATGTTCTTAATAAATACCTCAAATGTACTGAATCCAAAGGTTGTAATGTAGGAGGATGATCACTGTTTATGAAGATTAACAAGTGAAGATCCTGAAATTCATAGAAAAAACTCTACAAAATCAGAAATATCACTTTGATGAGGTATATTGGAGAAATAATAAGTATATAGAAGAAACAAGAGGAACTAAGGTGACCAAGATATTAATATAACTAAAATGTTCCACCATAGTTAATTGAATAAAATTTCAACAGAGAAATTTCATGAGGTGGTAAAATGTAACGACACCAAAATTTAATATTGAAATATTCCCAATGAATTACACCAGTGTCATATAATATAATACATATGATATCAACTAACTTCACCTAATATTAAATTTTGATTATAATGTTTTTATAGATATACTTCATACATTACATTTCATCTCTATTTTCTATTTATGGAGTTTAAAGAAATTATATGAGAATATAATTTTTAACAATTATTTAAGATTATATTAAAAATATCATATCTCTTTTTTCATTCATTGTTTTAAAATTATATTAGGTTAATTTTTTTGTGGGGTCTTAAGAAATAGTTGAATGATAGAGTGATTATTGAAAAATATCATTTTTTACAAAATTAATAATATTTTTGATATTTTCATATGTTAACTTTGAATTATAGATTTATAAAAGCGTATGATGTATATAATTAGTAAAATATATGAATTATAAATTATTCTTTGGAACCTAGAATCATATAAATTTTATTTTTCGAAATTAAGAAACATTTAGTTTTAACAAAAAAAATTGACCTTTCATTAATGTAAATATTATTTATAAAAAAATTGGATATGATTTTTAGGGAATATATAATAAACATATTTTTTTTAATAATTAACCAAATTTATTCTTGAAAAATAGAAACATTTATAATCCTATCCCACACATACATTTTAATCATTAAATGATATTTTTCTTGGATATTTTTACACATTGTGTGTTATAATAATAGAATTAATTATTTTAACTTATAGAAATTGTATTTATGAAAAAATTTTCATTATTTTAAATCATCATTTAAATAACATAAATAATATTAAAAAAATCACTATTTTTTTTTGAATGATAATGATTGTAGAGTTACTGTAGCAAGGGTAAATTAGGCTAATGTTTGTTTACCATAGTGAAAAAGGTAAACAAATTTGAATCACATGTATGATATTTTATCATTGAGGGAGGAGTGACCTTATCTAAATACCCACGCCTTTATTGGCTATTTTTGGAACATTAGGCCTCTAAACATTGGGTGGAATTATTGAAATGCAATGGGATTTTTAAAAAATTATACCCTCATTACATATAAATTGATCTCACCTACTTATAATTTATTTACCCATTTCATATATTTTGATCATCTAAATATATACCCTAGTCACATCAGACCAATATACACATACCATTGAAGGATTTTTATATCCAAAAAAAATTATCTATAGATATAATGAGTTACCTAAGGAAGAACATCCATGAGATATGCAATTCTCTGAGCTGAGAATTTGTATATCTTTTCTTATTATAAAGACCTCAATAAGCTCTATAAATGATAGTATGATAATTTATTTTTCTGTATATAACAATATATTGTTATAAAAATGGAATTTATAGTATATAAATTCTTTGAAAATTATTGATAAGAACAAAAAATATGTTTCTAGGTAAGTGTAGAATACCGCCTCCATGAACGACACAATCATTTTTCATGAATAAAATAAATAGAGGTAAAAAATGTTATTTAGTAAGTAAATATTCCACTATAACATGATTATAATTGTTAAAGTGTAATTATTTCATTTCCTTTCCCTTCTCATTCCATGGTAAATGAAATTGTCGTCTATCTGTACGTGCCAACTACCACATCCATTAAACGAAATTTTTTTATATCTAGGAGCTCCAAAACAAGATAATTTTAAAAATAAAATTTTTATGCAAAATATAAATTTATAACACAATTAATATTTATGAAGAATATTATTGGGCATCATATCAGAGTGACTAACAAAAAATGGTTAGAGTAATATTTATAAACATAAAAAACATATCGTTGAATAGTTCGTAATGTTGGTCTATTTTAAAAAAAATAGAAAATATATAATTATTATTATAATGTAATAATAAATATGATAAAACTAAAATATTGATGATATCATGATGTAATTTCATGACACCATTTAACACTACTATAAAATAAATAATATTATGGTTAATTTATAGAAGAACCCTGAGTAACTAATGTAGGAATAAACTATATTAAAAATAAAAACCAGAAGAGAATAAATATGAAATAAAACATTAATGATAGATTAATATTATAATTCCATAAACCCAAAATCATATATTCAATGCATTATTTTATTTCATTTTCATGATTATAAGAAATCAAGTCCCGATAGATCGAACATTTTATTAATTTTGGAAAAACTAGATATATACATGACAAATACATTAAAATTGAAACTAAAAAATACAACATAATTATTCCAATAAGAATACCACTAACCAAATATATTATCCCTTTATGTCTGTCAAAATATACTTATTCAGATTATGTGAATAAAATAAAACATAATAAAGTGGTGAGATCAGATTCCATGTGAGGGTAAGCAATACAATGGTATCTATATACCTAAACAATAAAAGATAGATAATATCTTAAAACACGTGTAATTAAAAAATATATGTGGAAATAATTTTGAAGGAATAACAAATGAGCCAAATAATTCCATATAAATAATCACATGAGAATGAAACAAAACAATGGATATTCTATAGTTGAATATTTAAAATGATTAACAATTACAAAAATCATAATGAGGGAATAATTAATTCCAGATATCATAATATTACCATCAAGGATTTAGAATATAAACCATACATAATTGGGTAAAAACCCATTAATGTTTGTCTAATGAGACCGACCGATGTATTGAGGGGCTTTAGCGGGCCCCACCTATCACATACTAAATCTAATGTATTCCTCATATGTAAAATAATAGATTTAAAAAAGGAAAATTTAAATCAAAGTGTCCACAAAGAATTGAAATATTTAAACCATACACATATATTAAAATAACATAACAAATCATCATATATTTATTGAGAGAATTACCCTATTTTACTTTTCAAAGAAGACTTCTTCTGGAAAAATAATTTTTATTTTTTCATAAATTTTGATTGTAAACATGAATATAACATAAAATAAAATGGAAGGAACCTATAATTATGTTTGAGGCATAAATTTTTTCTAACTAAATTGAAATCAATTAAAAAGAGTTGTTAAGAATGTTTATAAATTATCCTCTTTAGCACAGTTTAATGAGAATATTAAAGTGCATTTAGAATGGAAAATGCATAATTTTTTCTTTAAAACTACAAATGAAAAAATTATAGATATCATGATAAAATGATTGATTGTAAAAAAATTAATGGTAGCTTAATCATGTGTATTCTATAATTTCATAATTTTCATAATCTCATTTATTCCATCCATTCTAATGATAAGGTGATAACTGTTATTAAAACATTTGTTCAACTTTGGTGTTCTGTGTACTATGCACTATCAATGAAGATAAATTTTAAAAATAAATGCCTTGAAGTCATGGGTTGTTACATTCTATCCTCCTTCAATAAATTTTTCACTAATAGTTTTAAATTTTACTACTAAAATAAATTATTGATATTTAAATATTCATTTCTGGGTAACCCACATCAGAAATAGGGTTAGTAAGATGTCCTCATAATTAGTGGGAATGGGAAACATGAAGGTCACCACAGAATTAATCATCTGAATAGGATAATATTAGTGAAAAAGGAAAATAAGAACATGGAAGAAAATAAAACCATCTTGTTCTGATATAGAGTGTTATAAAACATGGTTGATAGAAATTATATCATCAAAAAATCATAAATTGGTGATCAATTAAAACACAATTGATTTCCCAGAATGAAAAGAAAATGGATGATGTTTTTGTTTTAAAATACTTTTTCTTAGAATTGAGGGTTCTATTTAGTTTCTATAAAAACACTTGAGAAAATAATCTTACTTGATCACGTTCCATGTCATAAAAATAATCTCCTAAATTTTTTATGTAGTAATCTATTTTATATTCAGCCCATAAACAACGAAATTAATGTTCTAGATGATTCTTTCCCATATAATGAACTTTTAATGAATCATTTGGTCATTAATACTTTCAATCAAAATTTAAATTCTCACTTAATCCAAGATGTCTAGTACATGTTATCAATGCACACTAATTTCTAATTATTAACTTAATCCTTTCCAAAGTAATTATCCATAAGAGTCGTCCAAAAAATGTATTTCTACATTAAATAAACTAAAATTTAGAAGGAATGCCTCTACATTTCTTAAATAAAATTAATATTATATTATTCAAAAAAAATAATGTAAAACATAATCCAACATTCCTTGATCAGCTTAAAACCATAATAATAACATGCATTCTTCGAAATCTAGAAAGAAGAAGTGGTGCAGTGATTAATGTATATATATCATTATTATTATAACTAAAATATGGAAACATATTTATTGAATCCAAAAAAACAAATACTTTAATTATTACACTTCATCTATAATAACACCAGAAGAAGGACCATGATACCTTTTCTTCATTTGAGGTATATTCCCTTGACTCATGGGTAATTTTCTTTCATAATAACCTATATCCTTATATATAAAGAATTGAATGTAGAATAATTATTGGATTCTCTTAAAATAATGATCATGGTATAATTTTTTTGCACACATAATGATAACTCCTTTTTTATTTTAATCATGGATCAATGCATTTCCTTCCAAAATTATCATATGTGGGAAAATAATTCTTTCCCTTATTTCCTTTATCCATATTTTCCCCGCTATCCTATTTTTATCTTTCTTCCCTCAAAATCCATAATAGTTAAATAATTATTTCTCTATATTGTATAAACATGATACAATAGCCTCATATGATGAAAATGTTCAGGAAAATTGTTCCCCTCAAAATGTTTTCATAAGACCATTAATGATATGATAATTATTACCCTTTATTATATATTCATTGGTGAGGATCATATGCCCTATGTGTGGTGGCATTTATAACCAATGGAATACACTAAATTATTTTATAAATCATAAATCATAATTTATAACTATAAAAACACATAAAATAATTTTGATATTAATTCATATGTAATCTCATGAACATGGTTTCATTGAGGGCATGTTTACTTTTAAATACTTCATAATGTTTTATAAATAAAATGTAAATTACCATAATCATATCCCCCTATAGAGTAAAACATGGTACGTTGTAAGACCCCTCATCTTGTACCTGGTCACACTGAGTCATTCCTGACAAACCCTATCAAAGTTTTTACCCCTAGGTATATCTATTCCAGAATGACAAAAACTTGTAGTATCCAGATAGGTATATAATTCTAGGATGAACCACAAAATCTATACCATATATAAATTCTAGGATGTTCTTCTATACTTATTCTCAATCTTTATCTTATGGTTTTGTTCCCTAATATTTGATTTATAAATATATTTTATAGGTTTTCTACTAATCATCATTTGATAACAATTGTAACAACATGACCCTATAAGCCTAGAGTCAGTGTGTTAATTTAGTACTTTGGAAAGATAATAAGAAATCAATTCTAGAAGGGGAAAAATGTTTTATCGTTTAAAAAAAACTAGATACTCACATAAAGAATACATTACAATTGAAACAACAAAAGTAAACATAATTATTCCTTTATGAACGTCATTATCCTAATAGATTACCACTTCATGTCTATCATAATATACTTCTTCATATCCTAATGAAATATTAATCATAATAAATGGGTGATATCAGATTATCAGTAAGGGTAAGGAATAAAGCATAAGTATTAAACACAAATAATAAGCAATGTGGATATCTAACAACACATGTCCTTAGGACATAAAGTTGAAAATAATCTTCCCTAAATAAAAACCGATCAAAATAATTCCATATAAATAATCACATTACTATGAAACTTATCCAAAGATATTATACAAGTTGAATATTCACATGGATTACCAATTACTAATATCATAATGATGGAATATATAATTCTAGACATCAAAAACAGACATTAAATACTTCATCCATAAAAGAATACATAAATGGGTAAACACACCATCTAGTTTTTCTCGTGAGACCAAATGATAAGCTGAGGTGTTATAACGGGTCTCACTAATCACATTCCAAGTCCAATGCATTCCACATATATCGAATAACAGATTTAAAAAGACAAATTTAAATAAATGTGTCCCATAACACTTTGAAATTTTTGAATAATAACCATAAATGAAAACACTCTAAGAAAATCATCATGAAATTCATGAGGGAATTACCCTTTTTTACTTTTCAAAGAAGAGTTATTTAGGAAAACATTTTTATTGGTTAAAAAATTAGATGTTAAACATGTTTATCCTGGAAAAGAAAAGGAAATTACAGGGAAAATATGTTTTAGGCATAAATTTGGACCAAATATCGTTAAAAAATTAAAATGTGTATTTAATAAACTTTATAAATTACCCTATTTAGTGCAGTTTATGGAAAATATTAAAGAAAATACAAAATGGAAAAAAATAATTGTTTTTATTAAACATAAAATAAAAAAATATAGTTTTCATTATAACGAAATTTATTTTAGGAAAATATTTGTAGCCTAAATTATATTATGAAATGTACTTGAAAATGGGTAAGAAATTGGGAAGTTCCTTTTAATCAGGATTTCTTATCAAAATGACTTGAAAATAAAACCCTAAAAAACATTTATTTACCCATAAAATAAATATGAAATGATCTAGATAAATATTTTGGGAATATATAAACATAATATAGAAAAATTAAGTAAAACTATAGAAGAATTACAGTGTGGTAAAGAGAGAGAAAGTTTAACCTGAATGAAAAAATTGTGATTCAGGGAGAATCCCTTATCACTTTACACCATAGTCAAACCAAATTCCTCTTAAAATTAAAGATGATCATATAAGAAATTTAATTAAATTAAGATGAAATAATTCATGTTATGATACATCAATGGGTGGTTTACATACACCACACAAAATAAATAGTTTGGAATAATCCATATCCCACAGAAATATAAGTTAGGTTAGAAAACCCTTAGATTATGTTTTAGTGTGTTCTACACTTGTACATATTGTGTTAGATAATGAAATAAGATTCCTTAATAATTTAATTAAAAAACTCATCAACATTTTATTTTATTTAGATAAATATTATTAATTTCTTTTGTGGGATTTTTTATGAGATATAATATTAAATTTTAATATTCGAGAGTGTTTGTTTCCTTTGTTTTCAGGATTGGTTCAATTGTATACATGTACCAAAGATCTTGTAAAATTTGAATAGTTATCAAAAATCGAATTTATATGCTTTAAAGGGAATTAGAGGATATTTCATTGTCGTATATAACTTTTTTTCATATATGAGTATGATTCCTAGGATAAAGCTTTAATGATAACAATTTACATTATTTTGGTGTTTTTTAAATCTTCACGGATAAGTTTTGTATTAAGTATTAATATTATGTGTATATATTGTTTTAAAAATAGTGAATAATTTTTATTACATATATTAATGTATTGTTTAAACATAAAAATGGTTTTATGACAATCCTTTAAAGTAGAATCAAAAAATGAAAACTCATTGTCCATGAAGGTGATGAGTCAACACGTCAAAGATGATGCTTTCATTTTTAGAATAAAAGTGGAAGGAAATATAATTGATGTTTTATAATCCATTTAAATAATAAAAATATAGTATATTTTATGAAACTATAGTTATCATGCATTTATGGATAGATGTGGTATGTAAAGGTTATGAAAAAATGAAAATGGCTGAAAATTAGAAGAATGAATAGTGATTTTACTCTTGAATTTCTCTCCTTGAGAACCTCTTTAAGAATCATTAAAATCATATTTTGGATTGGAAAAAAAAGAAAATAACATGGTGGAGATGTTTGGGAGGGGTATTTGGAATAAATTGGGCAACCTTCATTGAATTGGATGTGTGCGGAGAATAGGTGGTGATGGTTGGTAATTATAGCAGAGGCTGGAGGTGTTTTTTGATTATTTTAATCATTTGTTTAATATTTTCCCTCAAGACGATGAATAATATCCACTATTGTGAGTAAATATAGTAAATATATAATTTCTGTTCCAAATAATAGTCACTTACATCTTCCATGACTCAATAATGATAGAATAATTCATTTACTTATATTGATAAATACCATAAATTATCGTATTTTACTGTTCATAAAACAATTCAACTATTTTATAAAAACAGAAGAATTCACACTAATTTTTTAAATTTTTATAACTAAAAAATGAACTCCAATTAATGAAAATTATTTTCAAAAAAATTAATATTTTAAATAAAAGCATTATTTACTAAAAAAATACCTATTTTAATATTATAATTGTTTTTATGGACCTTTGAAAAATTAATTAAGGTCTAATAAAAATATCTTATAATCATAATAAAAATAAAAATAAATAATTTAATGTAATTTATTTAACAAAAACTATTCAGTCATTATATTTATTGTAAAATTTTAATTAAACATTATTATTTCACAAAAATACCAACACTTAATTTAATTTTTTTTAAAAAATTAATTATTCAATGATAAAAATATAGAATATTTTCATTTAAAATGTTCCAAAATTTTAACTATACTTTAATAAGTGAGTTTACTATTCCGAATTTTAAATTCTCCAATAATATATCAAAAAATTAATTTTTTTTTAAAATTCATATTTTTCACTATTTAATAGAAAATAAATATTTTCAGAAAAATAATGAAATTTCACCCTAAGATAATTTTGACATTCCTATTTAAATAAATTTTATTTTATTCATTTTAATTTAATAAAGTGTACAAATAGAGTTTTAAATCAAGTGCACAAATAAAAGGTGGTAAAATTAACTTTAGAAACATATCACCTTTTATGTTTATAATAGAATTTTTTATTATATTAAGCCAGTAATACTGATTTGTTGAATTTAAAAATTTTTATAGAACATGTAACATATAAATTTAATATTTATATTTTCACTAATAGTGATTAATTTAATATAAAAATCCAATGTGGGAATAAACATATTTTTTTATGAAAACACATATTTTATGTTCAATAGATTTTTATAGTCATTTCAAATTAATTATTCCAAAATTAATTCATTTTATAAAAATGTGTAAACTGTATTATCATAGTTTAGATAATAAATTTCATTATATAAATTCAAAAGACTAGGTGATAACTATTATATAATCATTTATTTAAGCTTTTTGTTCTGTGTAATGTGCACTATCAAAGAATATAAATTTAAAAAATGCATACCGTAAAATATTTGGGTGTTACAAATATTTTTTATTGGAATGTATTGAATGAAAAAAAAATTATTTATTCAATATGTTATGAAATTTTTTAAATATCACCAATATATGAGTTAAGGGATCTTTCAGACAACCCATTTTATATGTTCGTTACCCATTCTCGTTTTTTTAACCATTTTTTGAAAACTTCATCATTTTACATTTTTCTATTATTGTATAAATGTAACATAAAATATATATTTCTTTAAATATAAATTTAATTTATGGGGTTATATTTGTTTTTTGTTTCTTTCCAAATTCACACATTTATGTAAACTCTATATCAGAGAACCTTACATTTCCTTATTTCATGTCAAAAATCAACCCCATTAAATGTATTTTAATCCATGAAGAGATTTTAATAATACGCATTAATTTATGGTGAACCCTATTAGTTAAATTTCTTTTTTTTGGAAAATAATATTACATTTCCATCCATTAAAATATTTTTACATATTTTAAAATCATAATCGAAGTGGTTAGTTTTTTCCATTCATATCGTAGATCATTATCATGAATTATTTATATTTAAACTCCATATCCAGGAAGTATGTACACTATTCAATTATGAATGTAAAATACATAATTTAATTCATTCTTTTTTGGGAATCCATATTATTTATGCCTTTTTTATTTCATGAATCATAATTACAAAACACCAATCCTTATCTTGGGTTTGATCTTTCATAAGATTTATGTTTGTTTTCTTTTCCTCATGTGTCATGATAATGTTCTATTTTAATTTTTTAAAGGTGATTATAGAATTATATATCCCTAAAATGTGTTTTTCAGTGCATTATATCTCATTAGATTATATATAAGTGGTTAGGTACATAACATAATCCATAATTTGATGTGTTTCAATTTATATTGATGGTATAAAGAGTGACCCTAGAGATATTTTTATTATTTCCTAACATCTATTGTTACAAAAAAATCCAAAATTCAATAATATTTTTATTTAAATTATTCATTATATGTTTCCATGATTTTGATCTTTTTCATTATGATTCTATGTTTTTCATCTTGACTCTCATGTTCTGATTTGTAGCCATGTTTGTTGGCTTGTTGGAATTTTCGACTCGTTTACTTATGTATTTCCTATTGGGTATCTTACACAGTTGAATTAGGTTAATTAGATGTAGGATAACAATTATTAGTTTTGAATAATAATGTTTTTTTATTTATGATGATTTATTTAGTTATCTGATCATCAAAATAAATTATAAAACCAGATTGTTTGTTTTTTTAAATTTTATATGAGAAATTGTTATTTAGTGGCTATTTAATTCATGGGTTATTATATTCATGGTTATATAATTTTATTTAATTAATATGTTATATGGATAATTTTATATTGTAAATTTAAGATGTGATCAAAGTATTTCATTACAGAAGAAATAATTTAATGATCAAATTATTATAGTTGTTATCCTTATAATAGTTGTATGAGTGGCTTGATAAATAAAATTATAGAAAATTATTATGATCAATAAAACTATTAAAAATCACACCTTCGGTTGAATTTTATTCACAAGAATAGTATGTTTACATGATAAATAAGTGAGTAATATTCTTTATGTTATGGAATCTTTAGATTTTTAGTAGAGGAAATGAACAATATAGAAGAATTTATTATGAACGTGGCCATAAAGAACATATTATAATATATTATAATAAAACAATAAATGAAATTTTGAGGTGGATTTATACTTTAGTGACAAGATGAAATATGGATGGTAGTAAATGATTATCTTTTACTTCAAATAATATATTTTTATTTATGGGAAAATGTGAGATTGATTATCAACGAGACACTAGGAAGACATAAATGGATATTATTGTACCAAAACCATCCCTAGAAGAAAATAACAATTTATGTAAAACCAATTAGAATGTTAAATATATCCATGTGGATTGTAAAGAATATATAAGTTGAATCGAAGCTACCTCATTTGTAAAAAATAAACAATATGATGTAACTTGTACAACTTGGTGGGATTCCCTATTATGAAATAAATGACTCTTACACTTGTGGAATCATTGAAATTATTTTTCATAGTGATTTTATATGTTGTTAAAGGATAATAAGGAGGATAAATAAGAAATCACTTTGATATTGGTGAATTAGTTTTATCTCTAAAAAATAACATTATAATGGATTTGAAGGAATATATAAGTTGTAGTAGTGGTCTATAAAAAATATCCATGCATAGGTGGGTTTTTTTACACTTTGGAAATGATTAATAAATAAAACAATATTGATAATTTGAATTGTTATAAATTGAATAAATTTTATAGAAGAGGTTAATAATGATGGAAAATAACTTGGAGCATTAAAAAAGGAATATATGTGTTAGTTTATCTTATTACGGGAAACCAATGTTCTCAAAAAGTTGATGTCAGAGTTACCCCTAACCCATAACACATAATTTCTATATATGATGATTAAAGAGATTTAGTGATAATAGAGATATATAATCCATAAGGAATATTCATTCAATGTTCATATAAGTAATACGAAAGAGAATAAATTAAGATAATTCATTCAGATCAATTGAATTCATTGGATTAATGATAAATGAAAAAAGTGTTAACCTATTCATTTGTGGTATTAAAAAAATTATATATTAAAATATGTAATCTCAACCTTTTCAAATAATGAGTTATTGATTATTTTTAATACATTATAATATTAAGTAATACATGTGTTTTATAGACTTATGTGGATTGAAATTGGTATCAAAGAATTATTTGAATTGTTTTAATATATTTTATGGAAAATTTTAACAGGAAATATTTAATCATGAAGTTAATTGATTTTAGTGATACCTAATAAAAAAAAAATATATTCATGAAGTAAAAGCTACATTCATGGAGGAATAGATGTTTTATTTTTTATAAATAATCCTTTTGATATAAAACAATTTCTTCCCAAGATACTACACTCTACTAAAAATGAATGAATTATTACCAATAAGTTATTGTGAGTCAGTAATGGTACTTCAATCATAGATTACCCTCCTTTAAGATGGAAAAATCCTATTAAGAGATGAATTTCATTTATATCAAGTGATATCAAATTATTATTATAATAAAATGATATCATAATTTATTATCATGTGGAATATCTCTAAAACCCATTTTCTTTATTTCATATACAATGTCATTCATTATTATCTGAGATTGATATCATACGAAGTTTATTGATGAAAGAAGTTGTTCGAGTTGATCATTATTAATGAAATTTGTGAGTGATATACATATAATTGATGTTACTGACATAGAAACCTGATATATATGCCATGTTCTATCTTAGTTGGTTTAAAAGAAAATTTCGATGACTCATTTTGAAGTGGAAAATTCATTGTCTTGAAATCTATGAGGTTAGTGCATGAAAAAGTGAAAGTGTGTTTCAGTTAAAGATACATTAAAGGATGATTGAATGAATTAAATGGTTATAATACTATTCAATAATTTTTTTATGGAATTGTGTTTTCATAGTGAAATAAATTAGGAAATGTAAATAATTCAATATGATGGGTTATCATTGTATCTATAGTTGTTTAATTCATGGGGGTATTAAAATGTGCCTATTTAGTTTGTAATTATAGATCAAGATGTAATATTAAAATGGGGGAGTGAAACTGTGGAATATATTATTATATATATTATAGATTAAAAGGGAATTAAATTTTAATTTCAATAGAAATGATAAACCCTTTCCAAATATACACAATGTGGGAAAAAGAATATTCCGTAAAATCAATCTTTTGGAGGATGTTTGATTTATTGATGATTATGAGACATTTTTATCTATCTATAATAATTATAATTCTTTTTGATATATTTCTAACAAAATAGAAAGGTGTATATTTCAATAACCATGAAATCTTATTTATTTTTTAAAATCCAATAAAATATTTAAATCACTAATGGTTGATGATGTTTTCAGTTGGGTTTTCCAAACAATGTAAAAACACATGGTGAGGATGATGATAGTGTGGTTGAAATTGAGTTCTTGGTAATAAGCGTTCCATGGTGTTTATAATTAGAGAGTAATGGATTGAAATATGGTTTGAAAACATTAAAATTATAAAATATTGAAAAACTAATTTATGTATTCAATATATAAGAGTGATATTATATTTGTATTTTAAAATCTTACAATGAAATTTCAAACATCACATATATATAAGGTATAAGTTAAATGTGTAACATTACATTTTTCTCTTAAAATCATAATGTCTTAGAGTGTGTATTGTTTTTAAAAATATGGAAGAAGTTTTTATCGAAGCCTAATATTTTTTTTGACAAAAAATAAATATTCTATAGTATATTTAATAATGTTAGATAAATAAATAATATTTTATACATAAATCATACGGTTTTATTCTTTTAGGTCTTGAAAAGATGTGTAGACCACCCAATTTAATATCAAATGTTTTGAATAAGTCTTAATAAAGATTAATGTTTCCTAAAATTATAGGATTACCACATTAGGGATGATGTTTCATTATTCAAAAGGGTATATATTAAAATTTTATATAAGAGGTTGCACAATGATTTTTAAAAATATAAAAGTTATAGATACATCATTTTTTAAATTCATTCTTTTTATGAATAGAAAATATGATTAAACGATGGTATTTTATGTTTTACAGTTATAATGTTAAAATATTTTGAATAAATATATTATTCCTAATCTATTTTAGGATAACACATTATTATATCTACATTTAGGAGAAATTTGAGTGATATTGATGTTTTTAATGTCTCTGGAATCATTTAAAAATTATTGAAAGGATATAAACTACTTATTGAAAATTAAATAGTGAATATTCATTGGAAATAATCTCACTGATGGATATGATGTAGATATTGTGAAATATGGTTAATTATATATTATTAAATTTTAATATTAATTTTTATTATCATGAAACGAAGGAAGTTTTATAGAAATAAATATAATGAATACTATAGTGATTTATATATTGAGGTAATAGATGAAATGAGGGAAAAAATAAGAGGAAATGGGTTTTCTTAGAGGATATGATGGAAGATAGTAAGATATGATTTATTTAATATCTAAATTAGAGTTCAATATTTTTTTATGAATAGTTTTAAAAATAATGATTAGTGTTTTGAATTATTAATAGATAAAACAAGTATACTAGAGTTTGATATAAAAAATTCAAGTAATACATTTCATATTCTTAAATTAATCAATTGGGTGGTCATTAATTTTTGTTGTCCATTAATTGATTGAAGACAAATGTAGTGTAAAACATATATATTTTTAATTTTTTCATGTATAATAAATATTAAATTATTCCCTTAAAGAGTATTAGATAAACTTACTTGAAATATTCAATAAATAATTGTTTAATGGAAAAAACATTGGATTGAAAAAAAATCAATATACATTCACATCAAACATCACTAGTAATTTATTTATGTATTTAAATTTAACGTGGTATGTGTATAATCCATTAAAATAGATGATTTTATAAGGATTGAATATCATTTATAGATATATCATAGGTAAACATAAAATACATCTCCAATGAATTTAATATAAAATTTTTATTCCATGAGTGATAATAAATGTTAAATATTTATGATCTTATTATGGTTTTTGTAACAACCTACGATTTTATAGTATGTTTTTTCTTCCAAGAAATTCAATAACCTGAACTACAAGAAACACCTTGTTGAAGCGCACCATAACTTACCAAACCAGCCGTTCAAAGTCACTTATGAATGATATTAACTGAATTTTTTATTTTATATAATTCTTATAATTTTAGAATCCATATTATGAGTTTCTTAGACATAATATAAGAACAAATTCAATTTTTTCATATAAAAGAAGTATTTTTTTAAAAATGCAATTTTATAGCCTTTTAATGGAGAATCCTTTATAAATCCAATATTTGAAAATTTTATATATTCAATTTGACAATGTAAAATTCTTCGTTAGAATCAGGACAAAAATTTAGTTTTGATAAATCTTTTGGTGTTTCTCTGATAACAATGTTATTTGGGTGAATAAAAAAAATACGAAATTTTAACTAAAAACATGTTTTTAATCAAAATAATTTATAGTGATAAATTATACTATTGAGTGGTTTTATTGTATAATTAGATTATATTTTGAGCAGTTAATACAATGTTGGTCATTTGATGTAATTTCACATTTAAACTGGAAATAAACAAGTGTTACTCTTTTGATAGTTATTATTCCTAAAAAACACTCTTTTTGTTTTGACAGCATGTATTTATTTTAAATAAATTAATGTGACTTATATGTTTTCAATTTGGTAAAATGAACTTAATTTTTTAATTTGGAATATCAAAATTAGCTTAGGGTGGATTTTTGGTATTTTTCTGAAAAAATTCAATTTTTGATGAATAGTGCGAACACTACATTATTGTTTAAAACTGACTTTTTATTTAAATAATTACTTAATTAAATTAATTTTTTTAAATTAAAATAGATACATATTACCAATATTATTTCTATGTAATTAATTTCAGTCAATTTAATAATAAATGTAGATATATAAAATTTTATTGAACTTTATACGGTCTTTTACCAACCTTCTATGAGCATTTGAAAACATTGCTAAAAGATAATTTTACTGTTTCAGTGAGTTGAATTTCAAAAATCTAGGAGACATGGTTAACCTCAGTAAGTAAAATTTGGTTCAATAAGATAAAAATAATTTTTGGTAAATAGTATCGTTTGACTTTTATTTACCACGGTTAAAAGTAAATAGGGTAAATAAGGGTAAAAATGATATTAAAATTACCCTAACACATGTCCAAATTTTATTGGATATGTTTAATTCGACCAAAAACAACGTTAGGACGAAAATATTTTCCATTAGGCCCACTGGGATTAGATTAGTACATTTATTATTATATAATTTATTGAAAAGTTAAAAGTGTTAAATTCAAGTTTTCATAACAATTTTTTTAATATGGGGTTATAAATAAGATTGATTCGAGTATAAATATTAATTAGAAAGATAAAAATATTTTCTACATAATTTTATTTTGTTTATAATATTTATAAATTATATAATTTAATTTATTTATGACACAATGATGATGTAGTAATTACCTTATGAACGAAACATTGCAATAATGGATATTATAAATATCTAAATAACTATATTTTGAGAATTTTAATGAACTCCACTAATTTTTTAGTTTAATATTACATGTCAGGGTTTATTAAATCATTTTTTTAAGTAATAATGCTGTTATGAAATTAACAAA
Source organism: Viscum album (assembly GCA_963277665.1). Taxonomy (NCBI): domain Eukaryota; kingdom Viridiplantae; phylum Streptophyta; class Magnoliopsida; order Santalales; family Viscaceae; genus Viscum; species Viscum album. Next base: position 943,411,825 of record OY728121.1, on the reverse strand, counting down.
AACAAAATACCAAATAGTTTCAAAATTGAAAAAAAAGTGTTTTTAAAACAAATATTATATTATTAATTGATATTATATTCCTAAAAATATAATATTTTTCCAAAGGGCTTAAATATTATTATATATGTCATTAATGAACCACTTCAGGTTATCTTGGTAGTTTATAGTATGTCTATGAACCATAAAATATAAAAATAAAAAGAGACATGGTAAATGTCAAACTAATCAACTAAGAGTTAAATCTAAAGGATAAGGTTTATGTAGTGACACAGACCAGTCTAAAACTTATTGGTTGAAGGGATTTCGACCCATAAACACCTAAGGCTCTATATAAATTCATTCGGAGCCATTATAAAATGAATATGAGTTTATAATAAAATAATACTTTAATCTTTTCCTAAAGTGTCCCTCACCCCACTTATAAAAGAGAACATCCCCTTCACTCAATATGACACCTCAAAATCCATTTGGCTCGGACAAAACCTACCCAAATATCCTCTAAACTATCCTCCCTTAATCTTAGATTCCTTCCTTTGGTCTGAAATCCATCCTAATGAGACATTTTGATCAAATGAAATTGAATAACCCGAAGTAGAGGTAATGATTTCACCACCCTTTTTCATGTTATTTTCTTCTTCCAATTCCTCTTTCTTTGTTTCTTGCATTATGAAATAATAAATCCAGTGTCTTCAATATATTGTGATGTTATTATAAAAATTTCACAACCATATTCATTATTTTTATACATCATATGAATTAAATGTCACCACACGTGCATACGTTCGGCCTACCGTCTCCACGTTGTGGTGTAGTTTGTTATTCAAACATTTCATCATTTGGATGGGTATAATAATGAGTATAAATGATATAAATAATAAATATAAAATATAATCATTCTTCATATATGATATACCATCCAATTATATATTATTTTAATATCAAAATAATGATATTGTCCCATGTGAGTTTGTACCGATTACCGTCTGCACGGCACGATGAGATTCATTTCCACGTTCACCATTCAACGATGATTATAAAAATATATATTTTTAATAAGTATTTAATATGTGACATAATAATGATAATAGATATATATATATATATATCTCTATGTTTTTACTTACCTATATCTTATTCACTTCCGTTCAATACAATATGAAAACAGAAACATCGTTTATGTGTATATACGACCTACCGTCTCCATTAATGGTGTTTTCCATTTCGTATATCTATCTTTTATAAATATTTATATTGTAAATATATATGATATATAAATCAAGGATTTTATCCTAGAATTATTTAAATCATAATCTAAATGATATGATCAAGAATAACAAGTAAAAACACATAGGATAAAGAAAGCGATTATTATTTGAAATGTTAGTTTAACATGAAAATAATTATCAAATGCGTCGTATAAAGCCAAAAATGAATCATTTATGATATAATAAAAATGTATATGGTTCTGGTATAATTTAATAACATACAATGGTCATTATACAGGTGGTTAAACGTACCCTCGACCAAAGGAAAGTGAAATGTAAGAGGTTTCTTATCTCACTTTTAATTCCGTGAGATTTCCATTGTTCACCACTTATTTATTTAATGTGGTGTATTGTGTACTGCCATTTGATATATATTATCATGGTTCTATTTATATTCATGATATTATATGATTAATTTGGTGTTTTTTGACTATTGTTCATACGACTTGATAGATTACAACGAGGTAAGGGTAAATTCTTCAAACTCAGTATTATCCATGATTGTTAATGTGTAAGTATTTACTAGGACATTTTTATCATCCATGCCCATTTTTCATAAAAATGATTTAAAAATGAAGATTTCATGGATTTGTGAAAGTGAATCTTTATCAATATCAGAATTTTATATATTTTAATGATTTTTATTTCTAAATATATTTAATTAATGTCCATGCTTTCAAAATGTTATTAAGTATTTATTTATATGGACATGAATGTTTTGAAATTATAATTATTTTCAAAGTTTCAAAGTGGTATGAGACACTTTTGATTCAAAAATATATTTTAAATTACTTCTTTTATAAATGTGTTACAGTTAAATGATTTCAAAAAAAGTATATTTTTCTCAAAGGTTTTTAGTGATTATTTTCAACAATGTCAACATCCTTTTTTGATATTATTCTTGATCGAGGTTGATTTATTTTAAATTAATTATTTAAAATTATATTGAATGATCTATGATATATTTGACTCTGAAATAGCTATTTTGGTACCATTCATGGTTTATGGATAATGTATTGACATTTCGTATGTTAGTTTTAATACAAATGTTTATGTAATGTTTCAAAATTTTAATATGAGGAATGCAATGGACTTAGTATGTGATGGGTGGGGACCTCTATAGATCCTCGATTCATCCGTAGTTCAAATGAGACAAACTAGTGTCTTGGCGTAAGGCCGTGAAAAAAAATTTATTTTTAGTCTTGGCATAAGGCCTTGACTTTGTGGAAATTATGTCTGGCGTTAGGCAATCCCTCATGATGAATTTTGTTATTACATGTGATTACTAGACTAGTATAATATCCATGTGCATGTGTATATGGTAATTTTTGATTTATTTTTACCATATTATATTCAAGTTTATGTTTAAAAGGCTGTTATTTTTATTGCACATTTTTCCATAAATGTTTATATCTTCCTCTAATGTATTTACGCTTACTGATCATCGGAGCTCACACCTTTATTATGTTTTATTTTCCAAGGATTTCCAAGAAGTGTATTCTGAATGGTATGAAGGGTTAAGATAAAGGTAACCACAACGTTCTAAAAGTATTATTTATGATATGTTGTTTGTTATAAAGTTTAATGTAATGTTGATGTATGTAATCTATTTTCCAAGACTGCTAAACTAATCGGTCCTTCAGGACATGATTACTTGTAGTTATACTAATGTATTAAAATAATTCACTGACTCTAGGTAACTGGGGTCAGTGCATTACAGTTGGTAGCAGAGGAATTTTGGTAAAAACCGTGTTAACTATATTTAGATAAACAATGATTAGATAACAATACCCTAAGATAGACAATGAGGATTAGTATAGAAGAATTTTCTATAATTTTGATAATGTAGTGATTTTGTGAGTTTTCCAAGAAATACATCCATATCTGGATACGAGAAGGTAGAGGTGGCTCTCCCACAGATGTACCTAGCGGTAAAACCCAAAAACACCACTTTGAGTAAGACTTGAATGGGAACTAGTGCACGACAACGTGTCTTACTTCACTCTTGGTTAAGACACTCTCAGGGGATATGCTTACGATGATTCTCATTTTCATTACAAACCATTATGAAGGATTTATCAGTATATACTTCCTCAACGAATTTTTTTTATGATTATGTATTATATCCATAATCACTCCAATTTATGTTGGGTATTTTACATGTTTGGAATTATGAATGGAGATTCATAAACTGAATTAATGTATGCCATTGTTTAGAAATGGCACCAAGTAGAAGGAATGAGAACTCCAAAATATGCATGATCGAAAGATTAATAAGGATCATATATTTAATGGTATTAAGAGAACATTTATAAGGGAAATAGTATCCCACATATTCTCATCATACGAAAAAATAGTGTCATGTGTTAATAAGATAACTAATGAATTATCTGAGTCCTATGGATTTTAAGGGAAGTAAGAGAAACAATGGATGGAAAAGAGAATGATGGGTAAAGGGAAGAGGGGAAAGAAGGATTTTCTCATATGTGATAACTGTGGTAATAAAAACCCTGGAACATGCCTGAAGGGAATGAGAGATTGTTAAAAGTGTGGAGAAAATAGACACCAAGTACGTGACTGCAAGGTTAAGAAAAAGATTCCAAATGTACAATTCTTCATCTGCAAGGAGTTGGGACACTATGCGTACCAATGTCCAAATCATCAGAGAATGCTGCAAATGATGCAATTGGATAATAATCAAGTTATGATACTACCACAGATGAAGAGGAATGAATATTGTTCTTATGTTTTTATTAATGAATTATGTCATTTCAATGTTGTGTCTATGATATACCAGTTATATGAAATTTGTAAATAAATAAGGATTGTACATCAGTACTATTTCACTGCAGATTTGATGTTATATGGTTCTATGAAAAGTGACTCAACATGAGGTTAAACATTATTGGAAAATGAATTGTTGAAGGAATGAGAAACCATAATATGTTCCTAATACTGAGATAGTAATTTTTGAATAAGAGATGGTTGATTTGGATAAATTATATTCGATATTCTTGACGACATTGAAACTAATTATGTGTTTGTTTGTTCCATTTTTGATGGAGTATACAACATTTTTGGTTAGAAGGAGTATATCCAGTATTCTATAAGGAATAAGGGAGAACGAATGTAATCAATAAGGTTTTATGGTAATTTATGTTGTTACCATGTTTAAAAATAATACATGATAAGGTGTTCACATTTTATTCAGTGGAAAAAATGATCTTCACTGTGTTTAAATTGCTTAGAAATTTTGGACTATGAGTTTGGATAGAAGTATTTTGGATAAGTCTAAAGGTTGGAATAGATTATGATCGAAATTGGATACAATTCTTAAGTTTAATTAATTTCTTGAGTTTATTTTGGGATTATCATTAAAAGGACATCTCGAAGGTCGGGAGACAACCTGTCACGTCCGACAAGGCCGCGAGACTTAAACCCGCTACCGAAGGGTGACAAGGGTGCATCACCTACCAGTAGCCTACGTGATGTCTTGGATTGTATAATATAGTTTTTTAAAGTCTAATAGATGAATTATAAAATAATTTTTATTTGGAACCCTATAAAATTAGTATAAATATGATATTTTTATGTTCTATTTTTTAGAGTGAAATATGATTTTGTGGTAGAAATTAGTTAAAGGATGTAGCTCTACATTTCAAATATATTAATATATATATTCCCTCTTATTATATGACTAAATTAATTCTTAAACATTAGTTAAGGGACTTCGTCTCAATCTCATTTCATTGAGGCATATTTTATTTTATACACGACTTTCATTTATATGCTGTATAAACCCCTTTGACTTTTCATTTCAAGGGGAATCTTTTTCTACGAAGCGTTTTACTAAACGGAAAAAAAAAAGATTTTTTTAACGTAAGTTGTGACAGAGACCTTTCTTCCACCACGATTTTTATTTTATCTTTTCCTTCCTTAAGACGCCAATTGTTTTTTTAAAAAAGAAAATAAATACCATACACTCTTTTTATGTAATTTGGTATTGAAAATGGTTTTAATAATGGATTTATTATGTCAATATATTTAAATGATATATTGTGATTTATCACCTCAATCACTCCTTATAAATATTTATATTTTCCCTCCAATTATATGTCTCTAATTTCCTCAAATATTCTCCATATTGAGACCATAATTTGGTGGTAACTTTTTCATTTCCCTTTTATGAAGACTAAAATTTATTAAACCATTCTCCGATGTGATTTTCCATAAAGGTATTTTTCAATTTTTGAACTTTTATTTTCGAAGAACAATTTAAATTTTAGAGGATGTAATTTATTAAAAAAGGGGAGAATGTAACACCCCATGATTTCATAGTACATTATTTCATCAATGTAAATCAATAACACGCACTACACGCAACACCGAGTTCAAGAAAACCAAGACTTACCAAACGAGCCATTCAAAATCGGTTTGGAATGATATTAATTGAATTTTTAATTTTATATAATCCTTATTATTTTAGAATCCATATTATGAGTTTCTTAGACATAATATAAGAACAATTTCATTTTTTCACATAAACGAAGCATTTTTCAAAAAAAAATGTTCCGCCTTTTAATGGTGATCCCTTTTTAAATAAAATATTTGAAACTTTTATATATTCAATTAGAAGAAATAATATTATTCTTTTTAATAAGAACATAAAAATTTAGATTCAATAAATTTTTGGTGGTTTTTTGATAACTTTCAAATTTGGGTGAATAGTATAAAATACTAAATTTTAACTAAAAACCACTTTTTTAATAAAAATAATTTCGAGTGAAAAATTATACTATTGAGTGGTTGTAAAGTAAAATTAGTATATATTTTTACCATTTAATCCAATGTTGTTCATTGAACATAATTTCACATTTAAACTGGACATAAACAACTGTCAATCTTTTGATAGTTATTATTTCATAAACACACGCTTTTTGTTTACACAATGAGATATAATTTTAAATTAAATAATGTGACTTATATGTTTTGAATTTTGTAAAATATAATTCATTTTTGAATATGGAATATCAAATTTATCTTAAGTTAAATTTTTGGTATTTTTCTGAAAACTTTCAATTTTTGATGAATAGTGAAAACCATGCGTTATTGTTTAAAATCGAATTTTTATTTAAATAATTATTAAATTTATATTAATTTATTTCAAGTCAAAATAGATACATAATACCAGTATTAGTTTTATGTAATTCATTTTATTCATTTTTATAATAAAATTAGATATATAAAATTTTATTGAACTTTTTACTATTTTTTACCAACCTTCAATGAGCATTTAAAAATTTCCATAAAACCTAATTTTACCACTTATGTGAGTTGAATTTCAAAATTCTGAGAGACACGGTTAACCTTAGTAAGTAAAATGTGATTCAATAAGATGAAAATAATTTTTTGTGAATAGTAACTTTTGACTTTTATTTACCACGGTTAAAAGTAAATACGGTAATTTTGGGTAAAAATGATATTATAATTACCATAAAACATGTCCTAATGCTATTGGATAAATTTAAATCGATCAGAAACATACTTAGTAAGAAAATATGAACCTTTAGGCCCACTTGGATTAGATTCGGACATATATTATTATTTAATTTAAAGAAGAGTTAAATGTGTTAAATTGAAGTTTTCATAACTAACACATTTTTAATATGGGGTTATACATATGATAATTTCTACTATAAATATTAATTATAAAGATAAAAATATTTCCTTCAAACAGGTATTTTATTTATAATTTTTTAACATTAAATAATTTAATTTATTTATGACACAATGATGATGCAGTAATTACCTTAATAATGAAAGATTGAAATAATTGATATTTTAAATATCCAAATAATTATAATATGAGACTTTTAATTAATCAAACTAATTTTATAGGTTAATATGACATGTTAGGGTTTATTAAATGAATTTTCTTTCGAAGAAATAATGCTTTTATGAATTTTACAAAATCAAAATACCAAATAGTGTCAAAATTGACATAAATGAGTTTTGAAAACAAATATTTTATTATTAATTGATATTCTATTCCTAAAAATATAATGTTCGATCAAAGGGATTAAATATTATTTTATATGTCATTAATTAACCACTTGAGGTTCTCTTGGAATTTTATACTATGTTTATTAACCATATAATATAAAAATACAAAGAGACATGGTAAATGTCAAACTAATAAACTAAGAGTTAAATCTAAAAAAAATGGTAAATGTAGTGACCAAAACCTATATAAAAACTATTTTTTGAGAGGGTTTTGAACCATAACCACCTATGGATAGAAATAAATTCATTTGGAGCCATTATATACCGATTATGATTGTATAATAAAACTATACTTTAATCTTTTTCTAAAGTGACCCTCACCCCTCTTATAAAATAAAACTTCCCCTTTTCTCAATATCACAACACGAAAGCCATTTGGCTCGGCCAACCCCTTCCCAAATATCCTCTCAACTATACTAACTTCATCATATAGTCCTTCATTTGGTCAGATATCCAATCTATGGATTCATATTGATCAGATCTAAAGGAAGAACCCGAAGAAGAGGTAATGATTTCCCCACCCTCTTTCAAGTTCTTTTACTCTTCCACTTCCACTATCTTTGATTATTTCCATTATAAAAAAATAACTCAAGTATCTTCTAGGTAAAATTATTTTATTATAAAAATGGTACAACCATATTTTTTATTTTTATCCATCCTATGAATGAAAAGTCACCACACGTGGGTATGTACGACTTACCGTGTCCATGTCGTGGTGTAGTTTGTTATTAAAATATTGAATCATTTGGATGGGTATAAAAATGAGTATAAATGATTTAAATAATACATATAAAATTATAATTATTCTTTATATATGATATACCATCCAATTACATATGATTTTAATATAAAAAGAATGATATTGTCGCTCATACGTATGTACGGATTACCATCTCCACGATGAGATGAGATTCATTTCCATGTTCACAATTCAACGATGATTATAAAAACATATATTATTAATAAGTATGTAATATATGAAATAATAATGCTACTAGATATATATATATATATATGTATGTATGTACTTACATATTTCTTATTCACTTCCATTCAATATGATATGAAAACAGAAATAGTGTTTATGCGTACGTATAGCCTACCATCTCCAAAAATGGTGTTTTCCATTTCATATATCTATCCATTATAAATATTTATATTAAAAATATTTATGATATATAAATCACTGATTATATTATTTAATTATTTTAATCATGATCTAAATTATACATTCAAGAATAACAAGTTAAAACACGTATGATAAAGAAAGCAATTATTACCTGAAACATTAATTTAACCTGAAAATCATTTTTAAATGTGTAGTATAAAGTCATAAATGAATAATTAATGATAGAATAAATATGAATATGGTTATGGTATAATTTAATAACATAAAATGGTCATTATACAGGAGGTTAAACGTACCATCGACCAAAGGAAAGTGCAAGCTAATGGGTTTCTTATCTCACTTTTAATTCTATGAGATTTCCATTGTTCACCACTTATATATTTCATGTTGTGTACTTTGTACTGCCATTTGATATATATTATCATGATTCTATTTATATTAATGATATTCTATGATTAATTTGGTGGTTATTGACTATTGTTCATACGATTTGATTGATTATAATGAGGTAAGGGTTAATTCCTCAATCTCATTATTATCTGAGATTGTTTATGTTTAAGTATTTACTGGGTCATTTTTATCATCCATGTCCATTTTTTATAAAAATTATTTCAAAATTATGATTTTAAGGATTTTTGAAAGGTACCCTTTATCAAGATCACAATTTTAAATGTTTTCAATATTTATCTCACTAAATCTTTTTAATCAATGTCCATTCTTTCAAATTGTTTATAAGTATTTATTTATATGGACATGAATGTTTTGAAATAATAATTATTTTCAATGTTTCAAAGTGGTATGGGAAACATTGATTAAAAAAATATAATTTAAATGTCTTCCTTTATAAATGCGTTAAATATAAATGATTTCACATGAAAAGATATTTTTGTCAAAGGTTTTTAGTGATTATTTTAAACTATGTCAACATCTTATTTGCATATAATTCTTCATTGAGGTTGATTTATTATAAATAAAATCTATAATATTTTATTGAATGAGCTATGATATGTTTGACTATGAATGTGCTATTTTTATACAATTCTTGGATTATGGTTAATGTATTTACATTTCGTATGCTATTTTTAATACGAATGTTTATGTTATGTTTCAATATTTTCATTTGAGGAATGCAGGGGACTTAGTAAGTGACTGGTGGAGACCGCTATAGCTCCTCGATGAATCTGTAGGTCTCATGAGACATACTAGTGTCTTTGAACAGGTCTTTGATAAAATTTTATTTGTAGTCTTGGCATGAGGCCTTGACTATGTGGCAATGATGTCTGGCGTTAGGTATTCCCTAATTATGAAATTCATTATTACATGTGATTATTAAACTAGTAGAATATCCATGTGAATGTTTATATGGTAATTTTTGATTTATTTTTACCATAATATTGTCAATTTTATATTTAAAAGGATGTAGTTTTTGTTACACATCTTGCCTTAAATGTTTATATCTTCTGCTAAAATATTTACACTTACTGAGCATCTGAACTCACCCCTTTCTTATGTTTTATTATCCTAAGATTTCCAAGAAGTGTATTATGATTGTATGTAGGGTTAAGATAAAGGGAACAATGGCATTCTCAAAGGATTATTTATGATGTGTTGTATGCTGGAATGTGTAATGCAATATTCATGTATGAAATATATTTTCCAAGACTGCTAAACTGATCGGTCCTTCAGGACTTGATTTCTTAAAATCATACCAATGTATTAAAATAATGTACCAACTTTGGGTAACTGGGGTCGGTGCGTTATAGTTTTGGATACATCTTTTGTATTGAATAATAAATTTGATGATGATTACTTTAAATGAACCAATATGAATTTTACATATGGTGCATCGATTATCTAACTTCTATCACCCAACCATTAGTAAGATCATTTCTTCTATTGATAATATACTAGAACCAATTTGGAGGAAATGGAAGATGAAGGGGATTTCATCATTGATAATTGGAAGGAGACATGGGAAAACCATATAATGTGAATTTTAATATATATATAGGACTATGTAAACTCTCAACGTTTACATGAATTTACATTAATGTTATATAATGATCCAGTTTTAAAATGGTAACAAATTTTTTTAACTATATTCAAATGAATATAACAAATGATTTCATTCTATAATCTCCCATATGATTATTATTTAAATCACTATTATCAAATGATATTATATATGGATGAAAAACCACCATTAACACTTGAAATTTATAATTCCATAATCAATAATTTTTTATATATCCTATAATATGGTTTTGACATATCAAAATATAATAATTTTCACTAGTTATATAACAGAATTAACATAGGAAAATATTCTTCATAATTTTACCCTATAATTAAAATGATAAACCCATAAAATCATACATTATTCACTTCCCACAAATTCTATGATACGACCTAAAAAACCTCTATCATACAGTATTTTATAGGTCAATATATATCACATATAAATATTAATATAAAGATAATCTCTCTAAATATCCAATTTGTACATAATCCTTGAAAAAATTCTATCATTTCAAATTTTATTATTTCATATTCAATAAAATTTAAAATCATATCCAAAATACATTTATTATATTTTCATAAGATCTATGAAATCTTCACCTTTTGTAACATAATAATATTTACTCTGTGAATGTCCATCAAAAACAAGTTTTGGAGAATATTTAAAACATAGTTATTGTTGAAAAATATGTTTTTTAGTTATCGATAACGGTTCACACACAAATGTTTTTTATTTTTAACTATATTATGAACTCTTATATTCATAAAAGCAATAAAATAGAATAATATATCAAATAATAAATTATACTTGTTGTCTAAAAGTATCTTATAATATTATCATCAAATACATGTATATTAGTACCTATTTTCCCCAACTGTATATTATCCAAGAAGATAATTTAAGGTGATATATTTTTAAAAGGTGTTATAAATCCAATGGGAACAATATGTTTTAATGAATTATAACTACTAAAACATTTTTTATTCTTCAATTATAAACTGAGTTGATTTATGGTCAAATAAATTATAATTCACCCTTATAAATAAGAACATCACATATCTATCATCATAAAGATGAACAAATCACATGTCACATATCTTGCCAAAATCATAAATTTTTATTCAATCTCAATTAGGGACATAGATGTCAAACTTGTCATATGAGTGGGAAAACACCATAATGAATATATTCAACTGATGTAAGGATCTTAAAAATCCAACCACCCTATATTATCTCAACCACAAGAATAGTGAATGAAATCTATCAATTTATAATGATTGTCATGCTATATATCTTTTTAGTTATCTGTCAATAAGAAAATAAAAAAATATATAAAACATATACACAAATTATAACAAATACATATTGTATGAAAATCAATTTTTGATGAATAGAATGCCAACAAGCACATGACATACACTGTGTATACTTTGAAATTAAAAAATTTACATTTATAATTTTTCTATACATAAAATTTTATGAAAAGATTAAATACTTCATGATGAATATTGGAAATGGATAAATCAAGTTCATACAATGAATAGTTAATTATCATTTCAATTCAAATATCATATTTGACAATCATTTCTTGAAAATAATTTCATGATTTGTTGTGTATAATATGATACATTTAGTATATTCATAAAAATATATTTTGGATATAATAAAAATTCATTTATAATCAGTAGTCTCATATCTGTTATGAAATACCATTATTATAAGTTTTAGTAGAATTTGTATTTAATGAAATAAATTACATCATTTTTAATTTTCTACCATATATTAGTAAGACCATATGTCAAGAACTAGATATGGTCACCTTCAAAACTGGCACCCAACCCGGTCTATGGAAAGAACTGAAGGGTGTTCCCAATCCCCATGTGTTGGAATAAGATCCCAGGTATCATATATGAGTGTTTGGAAATTATTTAACCATGTTTAGAAACATTAGACAACCAAATAAAATAAATAAACTAAATCTGAAATTTTTATCCCAAACAATCCTTTAATAAAATTTATTATTTGGATAAAAGGTTTATACAAAGACCAAAACTAAAAAAAAAAGATTATATCCAAAATGGAGATCCCAATAACCTCCTCAAGGAAAGGGGGATACACCCTCAATCCATCTACAAAATACCACACCACAAAGGGATTCTATAAAACCGGACCAACAGTTCTAAGAGCTTTACCGAAACCTGAAACAAACTTCACTATGTCTACATACACCCAAAGATGTAAGTAGGATGTGAGCCAAATCCCAGTAAGATGCCACCAAAAAAATATTCCATGTGAGAATCATTATATGAAAAAAATATTTCATGTTTTTAGACAAGAAATACTACTAAAAATGTGTATGAAATAAAACATTAAATAAAATCAATTTCCAAGTGGCCTATTTTAAAGAATAAACACATATTAATAAAATTTAAAAGCTAAATAATTTTTACAACAAAACACACCATATGAAGATGATGTGTTTAAAATATCCAAAGAGCACAAGATATGGGAACACCCAAAGGAACTAGCTTGATTTGGGTCCCAGGTAACTCATATCTCGGTGAAAGTAACCATACAAATATTCGTTCTCATACAGACAATCGACAAGTAGGGATCCAAAACCTAACCTAGTGGTCCTTAAAAAATTATCATCATAGTTTAGTTAGTTTTTTATTCTTCAAACATGCTACATGAAATAGGGGCCAAAACCCAGGAGATAACTAGCATACTAGTACACATCCACCCCCTAGATACCCGAGTTATCCCTATTTTCACAAACAAGTTACACAAGAAATGAAATACCATTTTCACCTTAAAATACCATTTCTATATCACAGAAACACCAAATATACCACATAGATGTCACATAATTTCCTTTTTCTTTAAAATTCATTTGGAATCCATACTCACAACAAAACAACCCACGACATGTTTCACATCTCTTTAAAACATCAATAAATAATTATAAAAATTGTAAAACATTTACAATATAGTATACATAAAATAAAATCCCAATCACAATAAAATGGAAAATTTCATAGGTAAACTCCTACCAATATAGTATTTCATCATAGTTTCACCTCATACAAAAATCAAGTAACCATTTAAAACCTTCATAAAAGAATTCCAAAGACTGTAACCACGCGTTGCACATCGAATCCTTCCAAAAACCATTTTTTGACACCAAGTTCATTAAAATATAACATAGAACCAGAATGGTATAACCAATATCCATTTAATAAAACCATTTCATGAACCATAAAATAGCCCCAAGTGCTATAACATGGAATAAACAAGACAAACACACATTTTTACACAAAAATGGTACTTTAAATTAACCGCTAAACCAATGCTATGAAAAATAGATTTCGCACGACACAAAACATATTAAGAAAATTAAAAATAAATTAATCAAAAAATAAAACTCATCATGAAATACTAACACATTGAATAACCTACCACAAAATCTCAAAACACTGAATCGATGTGAGAAATCTCCCCCGCACCACCGCCGTATCGCAAGGGAGTTAAATAAAATCTAAAACCAAATGATTAGACCAATAAAACCATGATAAAACTCTAGGTTCGAATACCTAATTTATATAACTTATCAACTTCATGAAAATATGGATGAAATCCTAAGAAAAAGAAAGAAATCTTAAGAAAATGGGAGATGGAAGGAAACCCATTCACTTGAGTTATCTTTAATAAAGCACCCTGAATACACCAGTATCGAAATTTTCAAATAGCCAAAAATGAATTTGAGGTTCAAATAGGGTTGAGTAGGTCATGTCATAACTAAAATATATGTAATAGAGAAAAATTGAAGGATTTTTGAAAGAAAATATTTACATCTTCAAATATGGATGACATTAGAAATCCAGAGAATTTTTTCTCAAATTCACATTTAATATGATCTCCAAAGAGGGAGAAAAGAGAAAGGGGGAGTGCCTTGGGTATGTGGACTCAGGTGAGAGTTGGAAGCACCGAAAAACCTTAGAAATTTAATGAAATATTAATCAATATAATTCTTTTTTTAATGAAGAAAATGTAATTATTGGAATTCCCAATACCTTAATGAAAAAGTTAAATCCATCATGATTATAGATTCCTATAAGTTCCAAATGGATATGGTGGTTTTAATATAATAGTCGATGCTAATTATAAATTTTAATGGGTGTAAGAATTTTGAAAGATAAAAGAGTAAAATTGTTTTTTTTAAACATGTAATGAGCACACGGTTTGGCCCAAATCATGAAAACACAGACTTTACTCCAAAAGTCATGGGAAAACCCCCACAATAAATCATAAATAGTAATTAAATGTTAAATACCATGACAATAATTCATGGATGTGACAATTATCCCCACCATAAAACTTTCCACCCTGGAAAATCCAATGTATTGCTAAAAGAAAAAACTAAAGCCATTCAAAAGGTAGAAATAGACTCCTTTTCCATGTTTTGCCACCCCCAAAAGGACAAATCACCTCCAATTGAACAATAAAGGATGGAATAATCTCACCAACCAAAAAATACACCATTTCCTAAAACAATAATGGACATTCAAACAAAATCCCAAAACAAAATACTACAAACACTATTGAAACATGACTCAATTGAATTACTATGAATGAACAACTAAAATGAAGAAGGTCACCGTGGTCTTACTTAAACAAAACCATTTGGCGCACTCCAATCCCAATGTTTACTCAAGGAGGAAGATGGTGGTTAAATAACTCCAAATGAGACTAACAATTTCCATATCAAAAATATGGACAAATGGAAGTTTCCGATATGGGGAGACACATAAACACTCCCCATCATAAGAGGAAACTCAATTTTTTTCAAGATAGAATCAGGACACTAACATGGGGAGGCATGAACAGACTCCCAACATAATGGGTAGAATTTCATAAAAAATTTCCAAATGAACATACATGAGACTCAGAGTTGGTATCCAAAACATAATAACAGACCATCCTAACTGAACAACAGGGTTTCCCACGAAAGGACCCAAAAATTTAAAGAGTTGGAATGACCCTACAGTTAGTCCACATGGTTTAAGAAATTGTGTACTAACCGTGTGGAGCATTCTGTCCATAGGGGAAGCTTCGCATGGTTTCATGGGATGAGGTGCACGATTTTACGTAGACCGTTCAGTAGCTACTATCTCTTATCGCATGGTTTCTTTGGATGGTGAACAGTTACTACAAACCATGTGAAAACAATTCTCATCAATCTTTGTAGACCAAATTTCATCATTTTTTCAAAAAATAAAAAGGAAGCCCAAGGGAATAACATGAACTCAGGAAATAACATGGAAACAATGTTCTCCCACCTCTACCACCAAACAAGAACAACTGGAATAAGACAATGACACCAAAGTATTAAAATATTCTCTTCATTCAAACAGAGGACAAGATTTTGACTAATGGTTTGAAAAACACCAGGATTTCCCCTTGACTATGCACCAAAATCAGTCTGGGACCAATGGCTAGAGCTAAAATGATTGAAGCATCTCATTCCTTGCAGTTAGGATTTAGAAACCCCCCAAAAAAACTTCTTCTTCTATAGCCACAAAAAATTACAATGTGATCTCATGTGGGTTCAATAAAACATGACACACGTAAAACTCACTTTACCCCAACCCTTAATTTTACCAAAGGATTCACACACATCAACCCTTGTTTCTTCAGATGGGAAACAAAAGAATGAATGAAAATATAAAAGAATCATCATCTAGAACATTGGATTTCATAATTACCTAAAGGGATACACGCTTACAAAAAAATTGAGACTCTCATAATATTACAACACTACTAGAAATGAGACCAATAACGATCGCCATTATCCATTGTTATTGGTCAATAGAAACTAAAAATGGCATTTCCATTAGGGCCATCATTGTAGTGAAAAAACAACCATTAATGGAGGTCTTTGTAGGTTACTTAAGGATAGGATCAATAGTGGTTAGTATTGGGCTGATTTATAGCTTCCCCCATTGGAGGTCGCTATAGATAATGTAAAAAAAGTACTACATCGACCCCCAAATGGAGGTCATTGGGTCTTGGAATAAAATGGACCCATTAGAGACCGCCAATGGAAGTTTCTAACATGGGATTTTTTTGACAAAAATTACATCGATGCTTCTCAAATAGTAGAAAACATTATAAATAGAGTGAAAATATGGAAGAAAATCGATTCCAAATAGTAGATCCCTAGGATCCTCAAAAACAATAAATAAAAGACATAATCCTTCATATTTAGTTATCCAAACAACTCCAATACATTCCAATCTTCTTCTTCAATAAACAAACAATAATATCAAAAAGAAACAACTAAACAATGAAAATAAAATTGGAAATATTTATTTAGATAGAAAATATATATATATAATAATAAAATTGGGTCATTAAGCCATTAGGGAATTTTGGAATTTGGCCAATTGGCCAGTCTCCATTTAGCCAATTGGACATTAGGCCAATACTCAAATATGCCAGCTGGCCATTTTGTCAATAGGCCAACATGCTAATATTCAATTAGGCCAATAGCCTAAGAGTACATTAGGAAAATATTACATTAGGTAATTAGGACAATAGTCCATTAGGCCGATCAACTGTTGTTAGGCCGTTGGGCCTTTGTTAGGCTGTTGGGCCATTGTAAGGCCATTGGGCCATTTTTAAGCCTTTGTTAGGACGTTGAGCCATTGGGTCATTGAGAAATTGTTCAGTCGTTAGGCCGTTGTTCAGAAGTCTGTCCGTTGTGTGGTTGTTGGGTGGTTTCTTGGCAGTTGTTCGGATGTTGGGCCGTTGTTTTTTCATTGTTCAACTGTTAAGCTGTTGGGACATTGTTGGGTCATTGGGCCATTTGGTATTTAGGCCGTAAGGCTATTAGGGCATTAGGGTGTTAGGGCGTTAGGGAATTAGGGAATTGGGGCGTTAGGGCATTAGGGAATTTCGGGGATTGGATTTTGGATATTAGGGAGTTTTTCCATTAGGGTGTTAGGACAATATGTCATTAGGGAGCTTGGCCATTTGGGAATTTGTGAATTTGGACAATTGTCCAAGTCTCCATTTATCCAATTGGGCATTAGGCCAGTAGTCAAATATGGAATTAGGGTATTTGGTAATTAGGAAAATATGATAATATGCCATTAAGCGAATAGGACATTAGGTAATTAGGACAATAGGTAACTAGGAAAATAGTCCATTGGACCAATTGTCCATTCAACCGTTAGGCCGTTACGGTGTTGTGGTGTTGGGTCATTTGGCCATGAGTGGGTTAGGCCATTAGGGAATTTGGTAATTTGGCCAATTTACCAAGTCTCCATTTACCCAATTGGTCATTAGTCCAATTTTGAAATTCTTTTAATTTTGACATTAGGCCATCACACTCGGTACTCTACTCTGATAGGGACCTATCGGGTTTCTCATATGTGATGAGTTGGTTTGAAAAGACGTTTGGACAACCATTCAGCTGTGTTCACTCGAAATTGAACTATATAAAGTAAATTTCAGTACTAAATAGACCCCCACCCCCACCCCCCAGATAGACCCCTCAAACCCCCTATAGCCGCCACACTCCCCCAAAAACGTTCCTAAGGCAGCACCTCAAATATCCCCCAACCTGAACAACACCCCTACACCCTGCACAACACATGCACCCCTGGTCACACCCCCAATAAAAAACTCCCTGGGACTACCACCCCCCCAATCACCTCGGACTACCCCCTCCCATAGCCTTCCCCAGTCCCCCCCTTCGGACACCCCCCACTAACCCCGGACATCCCCCACCCCTAGACAGCCCCCCTAAACAGTGCACCCCGGATAGCACCCCCCCACTCACCCTGGACATCCCCATCCCAAAAAAACTCCCCCAAGATAGCTCCCCCGATAACTCACCTCGGATAGTCCCCCCACATTCCCCCATCACCGGGAAGCCCCCCCCCACCCTAAAAACTCTCCCATTGGACAGCCCCCAACGACGAACAACCCCACATGAAAATCACCCCCTGGACAGCTTCCCCTCCCCCACCCCCACTCACCCCCGGATAGCCCCACCACACCCCCCACAAAGTCCACTGGTCAGACCCCCCCCCCCACTCACCTCGAATAGCCCCAACATTCCCCCTGGGACTGCCCCACACTGAACCCCCCCCCCCCCCCCCCCCCCCACAGACTCCAATGCTCCCACCCTCGAACACCCCGCCAACCCCCCCAGACATCCCCCCCCCCCACACAGTCACCCCGAGCAGCCCACTCACCCAGGAAAACCCCCCCATACCTCTGGACTTCCCCCCCCCCCCCACACACCCTGAATATCCCGCACCCATTGAACATCCCCCCTAAATAGTACCCCCCCCCCAAAACAGCACCCCCAAGACAGCACCCCCCCAACTAACCCACGGACCCCCCCCCCCCCCCCCCCCCCCCCCCACTCACCCCGAACAGCCCCCCACCCCTCGAACCCCCCCCCCCCCAGAACAACACCACTCCCTGGACAGTACCCCCCACCCTCCCCCACACACACACTTACCCCAAACAGAACCCAATCCCCATATACAGACCCCTAGAACAGTTCCCCCTGAACAACACCCCCCCCCCCACACACACTCAGCACGAACATCCACCCACCCACGGACAGCTCCCCACTCCCATTAGGCTATTAGGCCAATTTCCCAGTAGGCCATTCTTTCCAAGGCCCATTGGCCAGTAGGCCATTCGGTCCTAGGACAATAAGCCATTAGGCCATTGGGCCATTGGGCCATTGACCGTTGCACCATTATTCCATTGGGCCACCTAGCCTAATTCCTATCATCCAATGGGGATTCTAAGAAAACATTTATCACAATAAATTATCCAATTACTGATAATACAATTAAAATTAAAAAACTGTGGAGTTATTAAAAACATAAATTGTTCTAATCTCAAACAATTATACATTTAAATACTAAATCAGTATATAAAATTAATTCAATAATAAATATAAAAGAAACATACCTCCTCAATATGATGTGTCATGCGTGGTCATGCCTTCTACCTCCGTCCGGTGTGCCAGGGGCCTACCACAAATAAAAATTATAAATATTTTAATAAATAAAATAATAGAAATTAAATAAATAAATTCAGTATAAACACACGTCGTATGGTCCCCTGCACCATCACGCAGACCCACATATTCCTGCAGTGTTCTAAGATCAACGATCAATTATGCATCTAACTCCTCGTAAGTGTCCATCTGTGCCTCTAAATCTGACAGATGTTGTGTCAGCTGGGCATAGAAAACCCACAACCTCATCACATGATTCTGAAAAATTAGTAATCCGCCATCCATAGGTCAAACTAAATCAATGCTCATCACGACAAATAATGCGATGGAATGTCTCATCCCTTCGCATGGAAAGTTGTCGCTGGTCCTTTGGCAGCTGTACTAACTCATCTCAAATTGATCCTGTGCAATATTGAAATATATTTAAATATATATGTTTATATACAGATGCATGTAAGTATTGGTAGTGAGTACAATCACATACTATAAGAGCTGCAACCTCTGGATCATTTTGATCATGAGTTCTCATCCACAAAGACATTTTATCAGCTGGTGCACCATCCTCCCATAACTATATACCTATAAAACATTAAAATATAACACAAAACCTTATTAAATCATAAATTTTAAAATGAATAATAAATACATCATGTCGGATCTGAGACACGTTATGAGTCTCGAGCCTGTGAGGTGGTCCCTGCAATGCTTGATACTTGTAATGGCATGCTGACACCTCCTAAATTCAATTAATTAAAATTTCAATCAAAAATAATGTCACAAATTCATGAAAATTTATATATAAAAATAAATATAATAACCACAATGACCTTTGTAGACCAATATGTAACCAAGTCTCACTAATGATATGGGAGAACACATCTCGAGACTTTTTACAGAAGCGATCGAGTATGATTCTATTGAAAAAAAATTTATACAAAATTTGATAGATGTTCATATATATATATATAGATCAATTACATAAAAAAGTAAAAACAGTTACATTCAAACATACCTCGACTCTGAGACGTAAATGGCTCAGATGGATGACATGGATGTGTTTCTTGTTCCCCTAACCTACCTGTAGTTGTAGAAAACATTAGTAATGGGTTCATCAAAAGTGTCAAAAAGATAAATTGGATGTTTTAAATGAAATCAAACTTGTACAGTTGTTAATAAAAAAATTGGATAGGATTTTAAAAAATACCAAACTTAATAGAACAGAAATAAAATTACATACAAAAAAAGTCTTCGATTAAAATGTATCTTTTAACGTGATGTGATTTAAGGGTTGGGCTGTCCGGGAGGGGTGTTGGGAGTGGGGAGGGGCTAGGGGGTGGGGTGGGGCTGTCTAGGGGATGTTAGAGGGGAGTTATAGGGGGTGGGATGTCTAGGAGGGGGGCTGTCCAGGGGGGGTTGGGAGGGGGGGTTTCCTAGGTGGAGGGGTTGTGCAAGTGGGGGTGGGGCTGTCCGGGGGGAGTGGGGATGGGTTGTCGAGGGGCTGGGTGGGGGGATTTCAAGGGGGTGATTTGGGGGGTGGGATGTCTGCGGGGGTGTCCAGGTGGAGGGGTTGTGCAGGTAGTGGTGGGGATGTCAAGTGGGAGTGGGGTGGGGTCTATTTTGGGGGAGTATGGTGGGGCTGTTTGGGGGGAGTGGGGTGGGATGGGTGTGTGGAGGGGTTGAAGGGGGATGGGGGTAGTGGGGGTGAAGGGGGTAGTGGTGGTGAATGGGTAGGGGCTTGATCAATTGAAGGGGGATTGGAAGGGTCAGCTGGTGTAGGGAAGATTGTAGGGGATGGGATTTTATTGTTAATGGGGGAGGGGGAGCCATCCGAGATGGGGGGGGGGATGTCCAAAGTGGGGTGGGAGGGGTGATGTCCTAATGGGAGTTTGGGGGGGGGGGTGGGATATCCGGGAGGTGGATATATTGGGGGAGGTTCTGGTGTTGTGCAGGGGGGTGGGGGATGTCTAAAGGGGGGGTGGATGTCCGGGAGGGGGGCTACCCGGGAGGTGGGGGGGCCATCCGGGGGGTGTTTGGGGGGGGTGGTGCTGGTTCTGGGGCTATCCATGGATAGTGGTATGGGGATGTTTGGTGGGAGTGGGGTGGGCTGGGTAGAGGGGTAAGTCGGTGGAGGGGGAAGGGGGTAGAGGGGGAATGG
Organism: Viscum album; assembly: GCA_963277665.1. NCBI lineage: Eukaryota > Viridiplantae > Streptophyta > Magnoliopsida > Santalales > Viscaceae > Viscum > Viscum album. The sequence goes on along the minus strand of OY728121.1, from coordinate 943,390,144 downwards.
GGTAGTGGGTGGTGAATGGGGGAGGGGTAGTGGGGGTGAAGGGGGCAGGGAGGGAGGGGTTGGTTCAAGTGAAGGGGGAGGGGGGAAAGGATGGATGGTGTAGGAAAGGGGTAGGTTAGGGACTGGTGTAGTGCAAGGGGGAGTGGAAGTACAAAGTGGGATGGGGTGGGGGGGATGTTCGGGGGGAGTTTTGGTGGGTGGGTTGTTCAAGATGGGGAATTTCCAAAGGTGGAGTGGGGTTGATGCAGTGCATGGGGAGGGGGATTTCAAAGGGGGGTGGTGGGATTCCTGGGAGGGGGAATTTTGGGGGGTGTGCTTTCCGGGATGGGGGGAAGTCCAAAGGGGCGTGGAGGGGATGGTGTGGTACAAGGGGGAGGGGGCTGTCTGGGGGGGGATGTTTGGCAGGGGCTGTCCCGGTGGGGGGCTATCTGAGAGGGTGGTGGGGGGCTATATTGGGGGAGTTTTGGGGGGTGGGCTGTCCAAGAGTGGGTCCATCCAGGAGGGGGGGGGGGGTTGGGCTGTCCAGGTGGAGGGGCTGTAGGTAGGGGTGGGGCTTTTTGGGGGAGTGGGGTAGGGCTGTCCATGGGGGGGGGGGCTCTCGGATGGGGCAGGGGGACCATAAAATCGAATCCAAAGGCATAAAACATTTCAATATTTTAAAAATACCATCTCTTTCCATTACCATAACTAGGGTAAAATAACCATATTTAAAAAAATGTTTTTACTTAATGTAATAAACCTTTTAAATTTCATCTACAAAAATTTATAAAACTAATGAAATATAGTCCATCCAACGAATGCTAGAGACAAAACCAGATACCATAATCTTGGTTCACACATTCCCACAAGGAAAGCCATAAAAATGGATTTAGCATTAGGTTAACAATACTGTCCCTGGTCATTATTATCATTTTTTAGAATCACATCCTATTTTGAAAATGTATTTTGGAAAGGGGTATATCATGAAAACAATCAATGAAAACACATTATAAACACCATATCTATTTAAAGGATCATCCCCTAGAAGAATTTTTAGAACGTGGATCTATAAGGGAAAAAATACAAGATAATTGGATATAAAAACATAGAACAAATGTGACATTATGATTAATTGGAAAAAAGATACAAAAGTATCACTTACTCATTGTGGGGGGGGTATGTCTTGGAGGCGTTTTTAGGGGTGGGATGTCCGGGAGGGGGCGAGGTGCTGTCCAGGGGGGTTGGGAGTGGGGGATGTCCGGTCCTGGGGGTGGGGGGTGTCCAGGTGGTGGGGGTGGGGGTGGTGGGTGTCTAGGTGGAGGGGATGATTATGACTGATAATAAATAAAAATTATTATGTACCAAATTATTTTTGGGTTTTTTATACAATTTGTGAAAAAGGATTTAAACTTATTATATGGAAAACAATTATACCTTTTATTAAACAAGAAAATCGATCGTTTCTCCTTCAACATTCGCCCTTACCCAATAAATATATTCCTGACGTTGAACTACTATATGTAGATCAAACTATTGGGAAACAATGATAACAATCTTGGGTTCATCTTGTTCAAATAAAAACATTCCTCTCCAGGAAATTTTCACAAAAACATTCCAACTAAGATTAGAAGGAAATGTAACAAAGAATACGTGATTCACTTTTTATGTCAAAATGAATGGTTCATTATCAACTCATTCATATTTGTACAATATATAGTAAAAATTCACCAATGAAAATTGATATTGATCGACTATTCTTCCCTGCACTGGATCAGCCAAATTATACATTAACAATATGTACTTCAACCTGTGTGCGTATACAACATCAATGTTTTCTGTCAATTGACCATAGTAATAACCAGAATCAACAAATGGACAATTGATGCCATTTTTTTTGTTTTTCTCATGTTTTTCAACATCTTTAATTCAAGATCTAAATCCATAAACATCTATAGCTTTATAACAAAGATCATTTATATATTGACCCTCAGCTTGTTGGATGTTTTTTTCAGTTAGCATGGGGTCGCCTAACTCCATCAGGTTATGAACCTATATAATTCCCATAATTCAATAATGATTTTTGGAAAAATAAATTTGTATAATAATTCACTGAAAATTAAAATCAATTTTACATACAAAATCCTTGAATAAATCATGAAATGACGAATAATGAGATTACGGAATTTGATACTCAGTCGCATGAGAAATATCTTCTATTATCTCATTAATGAGTTTTCTACAAATGATAACATGATGTTTAAAATATCAACTTATGCAAACAAAACATGTAATGTATAAACAATATAAGTGATAAGACACTTACTGCATTAATGGTTCAACTTATGGAGTATTGAACAATATATATTGAAGGTCGTGTATCCACTTGATGTTGTCCATATCAAATATGTTTCCTTATCCAACTGGATCATCATGAATCTGAGATGGTTTATCTAATTTTGTTTCATCATCTATAGTATAATCTACACAAAAGTACTACACTCATCTATCAAATAACCATTGGCTATTGATGTCTTCGGACGAGATCTGTTGCATACAAATTGTTTCAATGTATTCATATACTGCTCAATAGGATACATCAACCTGAATTACACTAGACCAGTATCCATTACATCATCAGTTAGGTTCACTATCAAGTGAACCATAACATTGGAAAATGAGGGGGAAACAGTTTCTCAAGGTGATAAAGAAGAAGTCCAATTCGGTCCAGAAAATTTTATAAATCACTCATTCATTGATTTTATAAACAATGTTTTTTAAAAAAAATTACACATCCCAATCAACGTTTGAACAAAATTGGTGGATAAAAAATCAAAAAATTATTATTGGAATCAACTGGTGATGTAGTATGTGATTTTAATGCCTTTTCTACCATAGAAATGTCATGCTCGTAAGATTCACACACATTGAAATATTAGAAGAGTAATTGTCTGGCACCTTGAGCATATTCAAAATGGAAATAAATGTCTCTATCTCCTTTGTAGTCATCATGCACTGTGTATTTGGAATGTATTCCTTGTTTCCCGTAGCTATCTGTAAATACAACTACTTTATTAAACCCATTTCTTCCAAATAACGATGTGCATTAACCTGGTCCTTTGATTTTCCACTCCCACCTAAAATGGTCAACAATATATTATGAAGAACATTTTTTTTCAATTTCATGACGTCCAAATTATGCCTTAGAATGATAGTTTTCAAATATGGGTTATTGTAACAATTATTTGTCTTTTTCCAATTGTGACTGCTCTATATATTCACACCACAAATTTGAGGTAATGGGTGAGGCAAAAAATCCTGAAATTCATCTACCATGTGGATGCTTTCATCCTTAATATGTGATAAAATTTCGACTCCAATCATGATCTTTAGTGTTGGGATAAACTATCTAGAACAATAAAATATCACTACGTACTTTCTGAGCCTTTTCTAGGGGGGGGGGGAATCGTCTATGACCCATGTAATCCCATTTTCTGGAATGATTATTCCATACATATTTTTTACTTTTATTGTAATTAGGGAATCAAAAATCCCCTTTATGTCTACATCCTGATAAATTTGCCTTAGTTGGGAAGTCATTGATTGTCCACAATAAAGAATATTGCAGTCTAAATATTTCATTCGTTTCACAGTGATACGTCATCAATCAATCTCCCCAAAATTAATTCAACTCATCAATCAATGGCTAAAGGTAAATATAAATCGTATCCCCTAGACAACTATGTACATCAATAAGAGTGGAATGTAACATAAATTGTTTCTTTATACAAATACACAGAAGAAGATTATACGGAACCAACACCACAGACCATGTGCTATGAGTTTCACCAATCGTAGACTTTAATGGATTGAAACAATCTGCTTCCAACCCCAATCAGACATTACAAACAGCTTTATCAAACTCAGGGTTTCACTTATCTAAATCCTTCCATGCACGAGAGTCTATTTGGTGAGTTAAAATATCACTTTCATGATTTATTTCTGCATACCATCTCATAAAATTAGAAACTTTAGATTACATAAAAAAATATCAATCTTAGCTGTAGGGTAAATTAACGCATTTTCATTACAGCAATTAGTTTTCCCTGTTTCTCAGTCTGATTTTGATGATTTGATTTCCTCTATTATCAATACACCTAGAAGCACCAAACACCATACAAATATCCAAATGTCATTTTCATTTCTAAAAAATATACAATTGTTTTCACATGGATATATTGTCTTATATGTAAATCCTATGTTCTCTGTCAACTTATGAGAATAGTAATACGACTCATGAATCTTAGCATTGACAGGGAGAACCTTTTTCAATAACACCAACAACATGTCGAATGATGTGTCTGGACACTGATTCAATGTCTTCAAATGAAACAACTCCACAATAAATGACAATTTATTCTAATTAGTACATCTAGGATATAATTCCTTTTTTTGCATCATCATGTACATCATAAAACCTCCACAAATCATGATATGCACTAGAGTGTAGATTTATCTCACTGGTCTCAACATTCTGGATATCAATGCCAACAGGAGAAAAACCACATTCAATTTCAGTAATCATTTCATGAATTAGATCATTCATCCTCCCATCCACATCCATCTGAACTACATCTGTATTTTTACAAAAAAATATATTATTCCCCATGATGATTCCAACTCTTATATTTTTTTAGAAATATGTTCAATAATAGGTGCTCCGACATGATATCTCGTGTGAATTGATATCCGTTTCCACAATTTCGACATTGAAAACATATAATGTAACTTTGAAATCCTTCAGTGAACTCAATAAACTACATAATTATCTTGAAATATTCTCTAGATGTTCGATTTGGAAGATCAATCCAACTCTTATCCATAATAATACCTGTATAACAAACATTTACACAATACATCATATTACATGCATTTTTCATATCAAATATATTAAAAATAAAGACTATTCAATTGATTGTGGACCATTGATAAAATAAAAAATTCATATCTGTGAATAATAAACAAGATATTAGATAATGTAATGAATGTGAAAGCCCATGTTATCGCCACCATTTATTATGATAAATCTAATGATGATTCGGTATTCAAGAAACTATATTGAGAATGAATTTGGTCTATAATTCTATAGAGTAATCATTTTTTAATAAAAGAATATTATAACCCGCATGTGTATGTGGTATAAGAAAAAATTCATCAAATAACAATCATGAACTACCAACCTTAGTGACTAAGTTAATTACAACCAATAAGTCAACAAATATAATTTCATATGAATATTCCCAAAATCAATTAGTGATAAATAGATTTCTCAAACGTAGAGAAACTGTATCTTTGAACAAATAATTTCTCAATGCCTCTTGGATTTACATTGCCATTATGCCATCAGATGCAGTAAATCTTAAACATCAAATATATCAATCATTCTCTAATTTATTGAAAAATAACTAATCTATATCATGGATAACAACAAATATATACAATTCTAGAAAAAAATACCAATCTATCTTCAGTCATGCTATCAATAGAGAATATGTTAGATAATGAATGTGATGCCCCATGCTGCATCGCATGGTCCAATACATTGTTCTTCATGGCCTCATGTAGGTATCCTTTTATGCAAGATGTTTGTTACTATTAGTTAGGATATGAATGTCATCAGTGACGAAAATATACCCTTGGTATCAATAAATAAAAGTATAAACAATAATATAATCGAGTTAATAATAAATGAAAAGTCATAATACATGGTAGGTATCTCAATATAGTATAAACCAAAATACCCCAAAGAGTTAGTTCATTAAAATTGTGTGAAATAACAAGAATGTAAAAAAATATTGATAAATCATTCTAAATTCCAACCAAAATTTACCTCTAAAATATACACAGTAAGTCACATTGAAACATGGAATATCACAGAAAGGAACATCATATAATATTAATAATAAACTATAGTATCGAAACACGTGTGATCAAACTCCAATATGGGTCTCATGGGCTATGAAAGCACACACATGTGGTCAAACCTCAATTATTTTCTCATGGCATAGACACACACACATAGACATGTGATAAACTCAAGAATTGTATAAATCAAATAACAACACAACTTATAATATCAATCAAAAATATACACTTCATTGTATGTAACTTCCTACTTCATGTAAATTGTAAAGACTTATCATACACACATTGGCAATACATATTGTATCCTAATTTTTCATGTACACAAAACCGTATACAAAATAAATTTCATTTCCTAAATTTTTTTCACACAAAATATTCATATAATCTTTATTCATGTAACATTTATGCAGTAAATTGCCCAAAATCAATACCTTAACATGGAAATTAGGGAATACATAATTGAACGACACATTCAGAACCACAAGGATCCAAATGTGGTGCTGTGAGGGAGAGGAGGGGTAGCGGACGGGAGCCAGAGTTGGTGGTTGTGTGACGAAGCAGGGGAAGAGATCTGATGGCAGTGGGGAGCTGGAGGAGGAGGTAGTGAGGTAGATCCGGTGATGTGAGGGAGGGGATGAGAGGTTTGTCAAGGGAGGGGAAGGGTGACAGTGTTTGTGAGAACTAGATGAAGAGCTGGTGTGACGTCGGTGGTGTGTGGTCGTGGGTGCGGTGAGGGATGGGAGGCAGTGCAGGGGAGATAAAGGTGGTGCAGAAAGGGAGGGGATGGGCGACTATGGGGGGTAGGGTTTGGGTTCGGGATTAGGGGGAGGGGCGGGGGGCAAAGAGTTTTTTTTACGAAGTCTTGTGACCCCCGTTGGTGGTCAACCATTTAAGGGGCCTCTAAAACACCATTTTATTTTAATGCACAACCTTTACCCTTACACTGAAATGAACAAAAAAAATCTCAAGGAATCACTGATCATGACCATTCAGCTAATAAAAAAGAATAAGGAGAGCGAACTTATGACAAGTCCCAAATAGCACACTATTCCAGCAAGTGGCCATGATGTCCACTATTGGCCAGATATTCCACACGAGTGGCCTAACGTGAACTCTTACATCGATGAGATGATGAATGACCCAAAGCCCCTTTAAGATATCATTCTATACTGAAAACCATGAACTGAATTCACCTTCGACGAATTAGGAAACATAAGAAACTAAGGTCTATTTCAACCACTTGCAACCACTATCCCCCTAAAAGGGGATCCACGTAACTGAAAAAGAAGAGGGGTAAAATCAATATCCAAAGCTCAAGAAGAAAGTCCTTATGTTGATCAACTTGAGGATCATCTAACGGTGAATCGCCATGGGCCACACATCATTCCTGCATTAACTCCTTATGGGGGCGTAACCTATCCTGCAAGAAAACCCAAGGACCCAACAAAGATGGCTACTTTTTCAAAACAAGCCTCAAACCTGAGTCGATCAGATGAGAGGATCCAACACATTGACCTCTTGAACATTTTCTCAAAAGATACCACTGACTAACTCTTTATTCCAACTTATCGATGAAACACCAACCCAAAAATTCGTTTAAACAAGATGTGTTTTGAACACAAAATTTCCCAAAATAACAATACCCAAGACACATAATCCTAACCTCATAACCACATATTATCAAAAAACAACACTTTACTTTAAAAACATTCTAGAAGACAATTTTATTGGGTTGTAAATTTACCAATGGTTTCCCATGAGCCTTACACTTGCATGTTTACATGCCACACCGTGTACCAACCTCTTGTCCATGCTGACACTCATCTAGTAGTTCCATTAACAATCCCTATTCCCATATAAACCCATGCATGTGGTCACCCTTGAGACCAACAATGACCAAAACAAAACCTTTTTTCTTTTTAAAATGAAAACATTTTAACCACACATTCCCTTTCTCAAAACAACTAACCATAAAAACTAAACCCAATTTACATCTTATAAACCAATTTATAAAATCAGCCATAATTCAATAAAAAATCAGATTTGTGTATTTCACAACCCTTTCAAAACATTTCAACCCATTTCAAAACACTTCTAATTTCATGAAAAACTCTATTTTATAAATCACCATTTAATTAAGAACTCAAGTCGTCTCATTTGAAGATAAGGTTCTAAAATTAGATAAAACTTTTAAAATGAATAGTAGTTACCAAATAAAATCCATCTTCAACCCCCACGCATAAATTCAATAACACATTTTTCAATTTGAAATTTTTTTCAATAGTTCCGAAATAATTATTTGAAATAAATTTTCAAAACCATCATTAACAAAAAAATTAAAATGTGGTGTAAACCAAGAATTTACCATTTCAAAACAAATATGAAAATTCATTTCCACCATATATGAAATGAAACAACTTCCAATTTGTTATAGAATCATTTCAAAAATTATTAAGCATTTCATAAAACCATTTCATTTGTATTTTAAAACCAAATTTCGAAGATTCCAAAAAAAGACATTATACAATATGAGAGGAACCTAGTTTCAGTGGATGACATGAATATATGGTTTGCGGCCATACACCAATCACATGACCTTCACAAAGTGTTTTATAGCAAAATATCCCGACTGTACATGGATTTCCAGGCCCTACAAGCTCATTGGGACCATCAGTCCAACTATATTTTCCCCCAATCATCAACAAAACATGAGAAACAACGAACTCAGATAAAACCTGACGTCCCCTTGTGATTGGAATCTCATCATGTGGTCTACTGGCAAGGGACGCTACTTGTAATAAAAATGTAAGGCCTTGAAAATACTAGCCTCAAACTATCCCAACTATTACTCAAATAACATGACCCAAGAGAGCGAACCTCCTCTAATAGAATTTTGTCAGAAACTAGATCTAGTCGCCTTCAATACTAGCACCTAACCTGGTTCATGGAAAGTAATGAAGATATTTCACAATAACCATGGGTTGACATAAGTGTCCAAGAATAATATATGAGTGTTTAGGAACGATCTACTCGTGTTTAGAAACATAAGACAACCAAATACAATAAATAATCTGAATCAGAAATTTTTCACCAAAAAAGCCTTTAATAAAATTCAGCATTGAGAAAAAAGGATTATAAAAATCCCAAATACCACGAAAAAGAATAAATTAAAAATGGATAGAAAAATAACCACCTCATGGAAAGGAGGAAACCCCTTCAATCTTACACCACAATACCATAACACAAAGGAACTCTAGAAACCCAGATCACAAGTTCTAAGAGATTTACACATAACTTCAAAAAAAATTACCAAGTCTACCTAAACCCAACTGTTTATGTACGGTGTGACAAAATTACCAGTAGGATTCCAGCAAAAAAATATTCCAGGTGATAATAATTATAAGGAAAAAATCTTGCAATTTTTGTAAACAAGAAATGGTATAAATGTTTTTAGTAACTCCAACTTCAAATAAAATCAGTTTTCAAGTGGGATATTTTAAAAAATCAACCCATTTATATAAAATAAAAAAGATATTGAATTTTCCCAGCCTAATATATCATATTCTGATGAGGAGTGTAAAATATCCAATGTTCACTTTCAAAAAGAACACCTTGAGGCAGTAACTCATTGGGGGTCCCTGGTACCTCGTGTCTCGGTGAATATAACCATACAAATATCTATTCTCGTGCACCCGATCCACTATTAGGGATCATACCCATAACCATGTAGTCCCCCACCATCATCATAATCATAGTTTAGTTAGTTCTTTCAATGTAAAACATACTATGTGAAACATGGGCGAAACCCTATAGGATCACTAGCATACTACTTCACGTCCACCCACCATGATACCCTAGTTTCCCCTATAATGCTCAAAAAAATTCCACAAGCCATGAAGTAACATTTTAAAATTAAATACCCTTTCCAAATCACACACACAACCAATAGCCCACACACATTTCACGTAATTTCCTTTTCCATTCAAATTCATTTTGAAACCATACTCACACGAAAATAGCCCACAACACATCCCACATCGCATTCACACTTCAATAAATACATTAAAAAATTTAATAAAGAATTTTGAAGATAGTAAACACCACATAAAATCCCTTTCAAATTGAAATGGACCATTTCAAAATTACACTCCTACCAAAATATTTTTCCAACAAATATGGACCTCTTACATAAATCGAAGAACCATTTAAAACCATTATAAAACAATTCAAGTAGTGTAACCATGATTATCACATAAAATCCTTATAAAATCCTTATTTTTAAATCAAATTCATTCCAATATAACATAAACCCAGAATTTTCATCCCTATAACCATTTAAAAAAACCATTCCATAAACCATAAAATAGTCCCAAGTGGTACAACATGGAATACACAAGACAAACAAAAAATTTTTACATTGAAATGATACATTAAAATCAAAATATCATAAAATGCTACCAAAAATAGTATTCACATCACACATAAAATATTTAGAAAATTCAAAAAAATAAATAATGAAATAAAACCCATAAATAAATGTGTACACATGGGATCATCAACCAAAAATGTCAAAACACCAAATCCTTGTGAGAAAGGTCACCCGTACCACCACCGCACCACAATGGAGTTAAATAAAACCAAAAACCACAATATTAGACCAATAAACCAAAGATAAAACCCTAGGTTCGAATAACTAATCTCTTTAAAAATGAAATTCATGAAAATATAGATGAATCCCTATGGAAAAGAATGAAACCCTATTCAAATTGGAGAATGAAGGAAGGAATCCCACTTACTTGACATATATTGATCAAAACGCTACAAATACACCAGTATATGAATATAAAATGATCCAAAAATTAATGTGATGTTTTAATAAGGCTCATTAGATAAATTGTAAACTAAAATGGTGGGAAAAGTGAAAAAATTGAAGGACTTATGACGGAAAAAAGTTATGTCTCCAAATCTAGACTATTTGAGGAATCTAGAGAATCTTTTCCATAATTCGCAATGAATATGAGATCGAACGAGGGGGAAAGATAATGGGGGTGTAAAATTGGTGAGTGGGCTTGGGTGAGATTTTTATTCAAAGAAAAACCATAAAAATTGAATGATATATTACCGAATTAATTTTTTTAAAGCGGGAAATGGGATTACCTGATGGCCCAATACCTTAATTAAAATCCCAAAGCCATTATGATTATGGATTCATATGATGTCCAAATGAATATTGTGGTTTTAATATACTAGGGGATTCCAATTGGGAATTGGAATGGGTGTGAAATTTGAGAAATAATTGATTCATAATAAAAACATAAATTTGTTTTTAAAACACAAAATGGGCTCACGGTTTGGCCAAAATCCTAAAAATACACCCTTTACACCAAAACAACATGGAAAACCCCCATAAACAAATCATGAATAGTAATTAAATGAAAAATTACTTTAAACTATTTCATGGATGTGAAACCAATTCATAACCCTATATAAAACATCTTTATTGGAAATATATATAAATAAATGTGGAATGAATAATTTTTAAATTATAAATCATATTCATGGTGTTCAAATTATTGAACATGATATAAAAAATCCTTTACAGCACAACCTATGATGATATGTTTTTAATTATGTTAGATATATCCATTTAATTTATTCTATTTTCAAATCAATAACTTGTGACCATACAATAAATTTATTTCATTGAAAATTTAATAGTAAAAATTTTAAACTTATTACATAATTTGTCCTTATATTTTTTTACCATAACCTCTTTTAGGATTTAATGCAAAATTAAATTTTAATTTAAACTGAAAAAATATTTATCAATAATAAAATGAAATTGTTACGTTTAAACATGAACCCACTAGTCTTTTAGAAACCAAATTATTTTATATTTATGATGATATTATATAAAAAAAAGTTATTTTATAAAAATTATTGTTATTTTATTTTGCATATATTCATAATGATAACCTGCTTTTAATCATATAATATATTGAATCATTTTTATTTATAAACAAACAATTTGACCAGAAGTCTTTTATCCCTTAAAACATAACATTATATTGTTTTGTTATCATGGTTTCTAGTTCTATAAAAAATATTTGATAATATATTTAAACATTAATAAAATCCCTTATACACTCAACTTACACAAAATCATGTCATAGAGTCTGATGAATCATAAACTATTTGTATATGTCATTTTCTTCACATTATATCTTCATGAAAATATAAAACATCATACCTCATAGATGAAATGAGTTAAATATACACATATTTTAATAAAATATATTATATCAGGAAATGTTCATGTGTATAAAAAATACCCATTATAGAAACATGTTAAATTAATATTTAATGTAATTTACATGTTAGAATAATTCAATCCACGATTTTAACTCATATATATTTAATAAATTTTTAACGTAAATCGTTGTATTCATATACCCTTCCTAAAAATTAAGAGAATCTATTTTACAACACTAATATTAGACATAGAATCTCCACTGTGTTCATAATAACTGTTTTTTGGGATTCAATCTGTCACGACCCCCTCCCCACAATGTGTACCCCTCCTGGGCCGACAATGTAAAAATGGAGATAATGACCCCTGAGTCCCGCCTCTAGTAGGCCCCGGGTTGGCGACTAGCACCGAGGATTTAATAAATACACAAATGGGAGGTATTACCCTCTAAGAGAACACATGCAGAAGAGAGAGATAAGATATACACCAACCATGTCAGACTCATAACTGAAATATAAAAGATACCCAAGTACATATATGAAATGCCATGAAAAATCCCTACAAATGAAAGGAAAAAACTGTAAGTACCCCAAAGAAAGAAAAAACCACAGAAACCACAAGCTCGAACAGCTCTTGTGACCCCAAGCTTGTATAAAGTAGCTTGATCTCCAACCTGCACCAAGTGACCTGAAAAACAGTTTATATATACATATGGTGAGTGTAATATTATACTTAGTAGGATCCTCCCTAAAGCCTCTCGTGAAAATGTAAAGAAAGCATGCTAAAGCCTAGTGAACAACAAGTGAAACCAACTCATCACCTCAGTCAGTATAATAAGTTCCCAACCACACCATGGCTACTCTCACCAAGTAACTCATAAAATAATATAACATATAGTAAAGAATATCATGGGTATCCCGTTACTAATTCCCCACTGGTTTTTCGCTTTTCCCCAATGACATAAGTCATGTGCATCTCCCTATAAAGGCTTGCCTACAAACACCTAGGCTAAGCTCCACAATATGCACCACGTGCACCACAAAGGCTTGCCCGCAGGCACCTGGGAGAAACTCCACACCATCCTCACAACCAAAAGTAACCAGGTAGGATCCGGGAGCCACCATAGCCCACATAACGTCTATCATAGGTCGGGTGTTATACCTCAAGCCATTATAGCCCATACACCGAGTAAGGATCCTCAATACATCACAACCTATACACGTTACACCTATAGTAGTCTATAAGATACTATATCTAGAATATATATGAGTGAATAACCACAAGACATTACAGCCATCTACAAAAATATATGGGGTAACTAACCGATGTGCCTAATGGCACAAGTATCTACCATGCAAAGAGGGCGGGGTCAAAGGGGGAAATCATCCATTCACCCTCCCATCAGAATATTGGGGAAAACACCCCCAGGGATCAGAATCCCTAGGGTGTTAGTTGTCCTTACTGACAGTGTGGAGTAGCGTAAATAAACACAAAAGGAATAGGATATATAATAACTCACAACAACACTATGGGCATAACAGAGTCTTAGACAAAACTCCAGCTAACGTCTCTCAGACTCTGGGCTTCCACTTCTTTGACTAGGTAACCTATAAGCATAATTCCATTTAAAGAGCTTTATTATATTACTTTATTCCCTTTTTATCAATTCCACTATACGTTACTTAATTATTTAAACATTAATTACCCATGAGAAATTTTCCACATTAAATTTCATTAGCATCACACCCAAAATCAATTTCACCTTCAAATGATTAAAACCTCATCATTATGTCTTAGCGAACACCACCCCCATGGGTTAACACCATTTATTCAGATATTCATTACATAATTACTTCCCATATTCCTAGGTAGTCTATAAAATCATCGTCTACTACTAAACACAAGGGGGATCAACATGTTGAGTAGATGTACTACCCGTCGAGTCATTGCCGCCTATAGCAAGAGCGTAGACCCATTCTCCCTTGAGAGGCTAAACACGGAAAGCACGTCGCATACCCCGTGTGTCTTCGCCTCATTCGGAAGAAGGGTAAGAAAGACTAGCTTCTAGGAGCAGTGCGTAAATGTAAAGCAGATAAACAACCAAACCAATTCATCAAGCATCCAACAATCACACCCATCCCATTCCATCATCCCCGGTGTCCTCCCCGACACCCACATGCATAAACCGATGCATCTCGCCACTCTAGGTGTCATCTACTGCCACAACCAAAAGTCTCCATGCCTCCACATTTCACAACCGCCATCCAGGCTCACATCACTACACAAGTAGTAAGAACACAAACATCACATCAATGGGCTCTTGTAACTTTAACAATTAATATGGTAACTCAGAACCATTTTTTGAAATTATCAAACAAGCAGTTCTATAACCCATTTTGAATTATGATATTTATTAACTGTAGGTTCCAAATTCGGGGAACCTAATCTGTAAGATATCACAAATATATAATCATGATTACTGCACAAATTCGATGAACATCAAATTAATATAAGAACTGGATTCATTTTCATGCATCATTATCTTTGGCCAAAAATTATTAATTAATCCCAGTTTACGTTCTTTACCGATTTCCATCGACAAAAAACTGCTAAACAAAGAAATCATAGATATCACAGTATCAAGAAAAACAAGTGGCAATAACATACGATAGAGATCAATTTATTTATCCAGTTCAAATATTTATAATGTCAATTACATTGTGATCCACTGGGATAAAACATGCTAATGATACAGTTGCATTAAAAGAAAGGAGAAGCAATGAATCCCCTACTTTAAATAGTTCCGCACATTCTTTATCCACACAACGGGTTATGATCCTCCTCTCACAACAACTGCATCCACCCGAGGCTTCCACGGTATGACCACACAAACCAAACCCCAGGAAAAACCCATTAGAATAATGGAGATTTCATGCTAATATGGAAAGGAGAAACATGATAATAAGATCACAAAAAGAATGATGATAAAACATACCTTATATCGATGAATTATCGACACAGCTTGGTTACATCAGAATAAAGAAGAACTTATCTAAGGAGTCAAGTTTGATTATGAAACTATTACGGGAAGGATTGAATGGTTCTAGTGTCTCATAGCTGATAACAAAGAGGAAAAAAAAGGGAAGATGATATCATATCCCTTTTGAAGATTTAATGGGGTGAAAATTTAAGATCCACTTAATTATCCATTAAAAAAGGATCACATTAACCCACATGGTATGACCAAGTTAAAACATACTGGCCTTAAGAATAATTAATATAGGATTTATGGCCTTTGAGTCAGCCTTAAGAATCCTTAAAATATGGCTTTAAATTTATTTTATGTCAAAGGAAACATCAAAAGGGGAAATACTATAGGAAGCTGGAAACATTGTTCACCTACCGTTACTGTGCACCTACCGATCTGTGAAACCGATCTATAAAATCAATCTATGAAACCGATCTGTGAAACTGATCTATGACACCGATATGTGAAACCAATCTGTGAAACCGATCTCTGAAACCGATATGTGAAACAGATCTGTGAAACCGATCTGTGAAGCCGATCTGTGAAACCCATATGTCAAACCGATCTGTGAAACCGATCTATGAAACACTGTACACCTACCGATATTGTTCATAAAACTGAAAAAACAGTCCACATAACTAGAAATTTGGAAAAGTGTTGGGGATAAGTAACCTTTACCTCTAGGAACACCGCAACACCACATTTTTACAAATTAACGGACTGGAGGGGTCTGTGCCATTACATCAGATACCTATCAAAACATTCTCATCCTCGAGAATTCAAAACCCACCAAATGAAATGGGTCCGAAAAACCACCCATTGAGATACCTATCAAAAGATAGCATGCCACAAAAGGAACAAAAGAAATTCCTAAATAAAACATAAAAGGTTTAACCACGATGTGAACATCATTACATGAAAAGAGTTAAACATCAAACAACTCTGGGTATTGAGCACGTATCTTTGACTCACGTTCCCAGGTACTCTCCTCCATGCAACTGTGTCACCACAAGAAACGAACAAAGGGGATAGAACACCCAGACAACACCTTCTCCTTGCGGTCTTGGATCTCCACAGGTCACTCCTCGATGGTTACATCATCATCAACATTGATCTCTCCCCAATCGATAACGTGAGAGTCATCATGAAGATAACGTCAAAGCTATGGTACATGGAAAACATCATGTATCTGACACATATGTGGTGGAAGTGCAACTCGATACGCCACAACTCCAATATGAGATAACACCTCCAAATGCCCAATAAACCGGGGAGAAAGCTTACTTCCACGACCAAACCTTTGTTTCCCATGACAGGGAGTCACCTTCAGAAAAACATGATCCCCAACATTAAACTCAAAGGGTCTCCTCCTTTGATCAACATATGATTTATGAAGATCTTGCGCTATCTTCATCCTCTCACGAATCACCTAAACCATCTCTGTTGTATTCAGCACTAGTTCCGGTCCAAGAATTGCTGACTCTCCAACCCCAGTCCAGCATAATAGTGAACAGAAAGGCCGGCCATTCAAGGATTCAAACGGCGCCATACCAATGGTGGAGTGAAAAATATTATTGTAAGAGAAATCCGCCAAGGGTAAGTGCCTCATCCATGAACCTCCAAAATCAAGAACACAAAAGTGTAATATATCTTCAAGAGTCTGGATGGTTCGCTCTGTCTGACCATCCGTTTGAGGATGAAAAGCAGTGCTAAGGCATAGTTGAGAACCAAAAGCATGCTGGAGACCTCTCCATACTCTGGAGGTAAAATGAGGATCTCGATGAAAAAATATCATCCTTAGGACTCCATGATGTGTCACCACCTCCTCAAGATAATGCCTCGGCAAAACATCAACTAAGCTTGAATCCATGATTGCAATAATGTGGGATGATTTTGTTAAACGATCCACTACCACCGAAATAGAATCGTATCCTCCCTGAGCTAGAGGTAAACCAGTAACAAAGTCCATTGAGATGTCCTCCCACTTCCACTAAGGAATCTATAATGGCTGGAGAAGGAAACAAGGAACACGGTGTTCGGCATTCACCTTCTGGAAGACTAAACATCGAGACACAAACTCTGCAACCGCACGCTTCATCCCTCGCCACCAAAACTGACTTCTCAAGGATCGGTACATCTCTTTCACACGAGGATGTACAGCTAAGGGTGAACTATTGAACTCTCTGGGAACCATCTCACACATCGCCAAGGGAACAAATAGCCTTCCATGATACAACAATCTGTGTTGTTCATCCTCAGACCAACCATTAGGGGCCTCACTACAAACAAGTCCGTCTCTCCAGACCTCCACCTCAAGATCCCCCAACTGGAACTCTTCCACCTTATGCACCTCGGATGACTGCACCATAATCTAAAAAAGACACCCTCTACCACCAAATTCTCCCATATTAAGATGTAATGCTGACAATTCTTCAATTACTCTCCAGGAATCAACGGATTCACACACATCATCACTACATGACTTTCGGATCAGCGCATCAGCCACAACATTCCATTTCCCAGGTGTATATGATATTTCAAAGTCGTATTCCTGTAAAAACTACATCCACCGACACTGTCATAAGTTCAAGTCACGTAGGGAGAAAACATATCTAAAACTCTTATGATCAGTGAAAACCACAAAGTGGTCACCGATGAGGTAATGTCACCACATATTCATATCAAACACCACAGTTTCCAACTCAAGATCATGGGTGGCATAGTTGCATTCAGGGGGACGCAACTGTCGAGACCCTTAAGAAACGACTGAAATCTTCTACATAAGAACACAACCTAACCACAGATGTGAATCATCATAGAAGACATCGAACTAAACTCCCTCAACTGGAAGACAAAGGACTTGAGCACTTACTAACTTCTCCTTTAGACACTCGAAATCTTCCTGGCACTGATCAATCCATATGAATGGATGATCCTTCCTGTTCAAAGCAGTCAGTGGAGTCGCAACCCGTGAGAAATTGGCTATGAACCTCCTGTAGTCCATTGAGACCAAGGAAACTTCGTACCTCTAAAACTGTCTTGGGGGATGCCCAAGATACAACTGCTTTTATCATCGATGGATCCACATTTACCCCTTTTGGGACACACCATACCCCATGAAACTGACTTCTTGAGCCCAAAACAGACACTTTGAAAACTTCTCAAATAGCTGTTGTTGGCAAAGAACTCCCAAAACAGCTCGTAGATGCTCTGCATGCTCCTCTTCAAACGTGGAGTACAAAATGATATCGTCGATGAAAACTACCACGAACTTGTCCAGGAACTGACGGAATACAACATTCATCAATCCCATGAATACAACTAGAGTATTCTACACACCAAATGGCATTACAGCAAACTCATAAAGCTCATGATGACAATGGAAACAGTCTTTGGGATATCCTCATCTTTCACACGCATCTGATGATATCCTGACTGCAAGTCAATCTTTGAGAACCAACTTGCACCCTTCAGTTTATCGAATAAATCATCAATCCATGGAAGAGGGTAGTGGTTTTTTATTATTACTTTGTTTAAGCGACGATAATCGACATACAACCTCAAACTGTCGTCGGCCTTCTTCATGAACAAAAATAGTGCACCCCTGGGGACACACTTGCCCGAACAAAACTGCACTACAATTGATCATCAAGCTGTATATGTATCTCTCGTAACTCAGAAGGGGCTATACGATATAGAGAGATAGAGATAGGGGAAGCTCCTGGTTGTTTCTCAATTCCAAACTCGATCTCTCATCAAGGGGGTAATGCTACAACCTCTTCTGAAAATACATCAGGGTACTCCTCTACAAACCTAGGAAACACCAACTGCTGAACCTCTGAAGAACTAAGAATCATATCAGCCATCATGGATGATAAGGATGGAATATGCCAATGACCTATCTGAGGGTCTCTCTCACCAACAAAAACCTCTATCTATACATCCACACTAACGAAGACGGCCTTCGTCCTATAGAAGTCCACGATAGACTTCACCGAATACATCTAATACATGTCGAGGATGAAATAATATGGTTATATTCGTAAAAATAGGAAATCTACCCAAGAGTGGTGTTTCCCCGACACTAGATCACAGTCTTTACATACTTTAAACAAGTCAGCACGACCTCCAACTGGCATAGTCAACTCCAAGGTCACTGGAAGCCTATCTAACTCTTGTCCCAAAGCATGGACATGGGTAGGTGATAAGAAGGAGTGTGTCACTCCGAAGTCAAACGATGTATACACCAAGGTAGAAAACAAGAAAAGGGTACCTCGAATGACGTCTGGCTCGCCTGGTGCAGACAACTCTAGAGCATGAGGCTGACCACGACTTCTTCCAAGACCTCATTTACCCTGATGACGACCACCTCCATGGTCGTGCTCTACTCTCTGAGGACATGGAGCATCATGGGGTTGTCCTCTACCTACCCCATCTACCCTCTGCTGATCTAAAGCGGGTGCAACTGGCTGCTGCGGCCTCGGCAGAAACTACTTCAACAGAGGAACCTGGAGCGTAGTGCCTGGCGCACGATGACCGTTCTGAAAGGTCGGGCACTCCCACTACCGATGACCACAACCACTACAAGAAAAACAAGCGCCTAATCCCTTCTCATAGGCCTGAGAGTTGCTACCTCTGGAGAAACGATATGTGAAGGGCTGAGACCTACCCCAAGATGAACATAAACTATTCTTCCATGAAAACCAGGAACCCCAGACCTCAGCTCTACTTTGGGAGAAATCATGCTAATTCCCCTCTCGTGATGATCCAGTCCTAGCAAAGGTCCTCTCAACAACATATACCCTCACCAACACCTCGAGATATGTATTCAGCATAAATTGGGTGACATGGAGCTGGATCTCTAGATGCAAATCCTCCTTAAAATGCCTCTCCATGGCCTCCTCATCTTGTAACGGGTCCTAATCATATCGAAATGGTTTCGGAAATGGATTCCAAACTCTCGAACACTAGAGCTCTCTTGTCAAAGGGTAAGAAGCTCCTGGCCACTGGATGCCTTCGCAGTCAATGAAAGAAACTTGACTCTAATCCTTTGTCGGAACTCCTCTCATGAGATCGCTTACTTCTCATGATCCCCAAGGAACAAGAACCACCATTTACATGTAGCTCCATGCAAAATTGTCACAATCAAGGACATCCAATGCTCTTTACGAGCATGAATCGAACTGAAGCCTATCTCGACCTCCTCCAACCAGTCATCCGTGATTGAATCTAAAACAGATCCCCCGTACTTCTGTAGCCTCTGGCCCTGAAACCGTTTTAGTGTCTTCCTCCACGTGTCTTCGTCGTCAACCTCTACCCTGCGGAGACACGCTGGTATAGCCTGTCAGACATCTTCGATGCAAAACTGACGAGGACGTCGACCTAGATCCATACCTGCAAAATAAAAAACACTTAGAGCTCCTATGCCTGTAATATGGATGACTCAACATTAATTAATTAATTTTTTTCTTTTATTAATTTTATGTTAACCTCTCCCAAGGTCTACCCATTCAAACACATGCACAATGAATAATGATGCATGATCCTTTCCTAGGTCTCTACCCTGTAAGTAGTATCACCCAGTTTAGTAGCCATTGTAAACATAAAGGTCTAGACATCAGATCATAGGGGGCCCTAAACTCCTATGTCTCAGCCGGTCTCCAGTGTTTACCTCACTTTCCAAACATGAATGACATTGTTGCCCTACCAACCCTTGCATCATCAGCTTTTCCTAAATCCAAACTCCATCCAATCCCTCAACCAGACCTCTGATACCACTCTATCATGACCCATTCCCCACAAAGTGTACCCCTCCTAGGATGGAAATGTGAAAAGAGAGATAATGATCCCCGATTCCCGCCTCCAGTAGGCCCCGGGTTGGTGACTAGAACCAAGGGTATAATAAACACACAAATGGGAGGCATTACCCTCTAAAAGAACACATGAAAAAAGAGAGACATAAAATAGGCACCAACTCAATCCGAATAATAACTGAAATATAAAAGAAACCCAAGTACATATATGAAATTCCAAGCAAAAGTACTACAACTGAAAGGGAATAACTGCAAGTTCCCAAAAGAAAGTAAAAACTACAGCAACCACAAGCCCGAACAGCTCCTATAACCCCATGCTAGTAGAAACCAGATTGATCTCCAACATTCTTCAAGTGACCTGAAAAATAGTTTATATATACATAGGGTTATTATAACAGTATAATCAGTAGGATCCTCCCTGAATCCTATCGTACAAAAGTAAAGAAACATGCTAAAGCCTAGTGAAAAACAAGTGATCCCAACTCATCGCCTCAACATGTATACTATGTTCCCAACCTCACCATATCTACTCTCACCAAGT
Source organism: Viscum album (assembly GCA_963277665.1). Lineage (NCBI taxonomy): Eukaryota > Viridiplantae > Streptophyta > Magnoliopsida > Santalales > Viscaceae > Viscum > Viscum album. The sequence goes on along the minus strand of OY728121.1, from coordinate 943,368,611 downwards.
AAAGCATAAAATAATATAGCATATTGTAAATAATATCAAGGGTACCCCACTACTACTTCCCCATTGGTTTTCCGATTTTCCCCAATGACATACATCATGTGCATCTCCCTCCAATGGCTTGCCCGCAGACACGTGGGCTAAGCTCCACAATCTGCACCACGTGCACCACAAAGGCTTTCCCGCACATACCTGGGAGAAACTCCACACAATCCTCAAATCCAAAAGCAACCAAGTAGGTTCCTGGAGCCACCACAGCCCGCATAACGTGTATCATACGTCGGGTATTATACCTCAAGCCATTATATACCATACACTGAGGAAGGATCCTCAAGCCATCACTACCTATACATGTTACACCTATAGTAGTCCATATGATACTATATTTCAAAATATATGTATGTGAATAACCACAATCCATTACAGCCCTCTACACACATATATGGCGTAACTATCCACTATGCCTAATGGCACAAGTATCTACCAAGAGAAGAGAGCGGGGTCAAATGGGGTAGTCAGCCATTCACCCTCCCATCGGAATGTTGGGGAAAACACCCCCCCAGGGCTTAGAATTTCCAGGGTGTCAGTTACCCTTACTGACAGGGCGGAGTAGCGTAATGAAGCACAAAAACTATAGGATATATAATAACTCATAACCACACTATGAGAATAAGCTAGTATAAGACACAACTGCAGCTAACGTCTCTCAGAATCTAGGCTGCCACTTCTAAGACTATGTAACCTATAATCATACAACCATTTAAAGAGATTTATTAGATTACTTCATTCCCTTTTTATCAATTCCACTGTAAGTTACATAATTATTTAAACATTAATTAACCATGAGAAAATTTCCACATTAAATTTCATTAGCATCACTCCCAAAGTCAATTGTTCCTTCAAAAGATTACAAACTCATCATTCTGTCTCAGTGAACACCAACCCCATGGGTTGACACCATTTAATCAGATATTCATTGCAGAATTACTTCCCATATTCCCAGGCATTCTAGAAAAGCATCCAATGCTTCTAAACACAAGGAGGCTCAACACGGTGAGTAGATGTACTACCTGTCGAGTCTTTGACACCTATATCAAGAGCGTAGACCCATTCTCCATTGAGAGGCTAAACTCGGAAAGCACGTGGCATACCCCCGTCTTCGCCTCCTTTGGAATAAGGGTAAGCGAGAACAGATGCCTTGATAAGTGGGGAAAAGTAATGAAGATAAAAAACGAAACTGATTTATCAAACATCCAACAATCACATCCATCCCATTCCATCATCCCTGGTGTCCTACCCGACACCCACATGCATAAAACGATTCATCTCGCCACTCTAGGAGTAATCTTCTACCACAACCAAATGTCTCCATGCCTCCACCTATCACGACAGCCATCCAGGATCACATCACAACACAAGCAGCAGGAAAAAAACATCACATAAATGGGATCTTGTCCCTTTAACAATCAAGAAGGGTATATCAGAAGCCTTTTTAGAAATTATCAAACAAGCATTTCTTTAACCCATCTTGAATTAACAGATTTATTAAACGTAGGTTCCAAATTCGGGAAACCTAATCAGTAAGCGATCACAAATAAATAATCATTCTTACTGCACTAATTTTTTCAACATCAAATCACAATAAGAACCAGATTCGTTTTCATGCCTCTTTATCTATTACCAACAATTATTAATTAATCCCGGTTTACATTTTTATCGATTTCTATTAAGAAAAAATAGGTAAAAAAAGCAATCATATTTATCACGCTATCAAGCAAAACAAGAGGCAATAACATACGATACAGATCAATTTATTTATCACGTTCAAATATTTATTATATCAATTCCATTTTGATCTACTGGGATAAAACATGCTAACGATACAGTTACACGTAAAAGTAAAGAGAAGCAACAAATCCCCTACCGTGAACAGTTCATCAAGTTCTTTATCCACACAATGGGTTACGATCCTCCTCTCGCAACAACTGCATCCACCCGAGGATGCCACTGTACGACAACACCAACCAAACCCCAAGAAAACCCCATTAGAAGCATTGAGATTACATGTTAATATGGAATGGAGAAACAAGAGAAGATGATCACCAAAGGAATGATGATAAAACATACCGTATATCGAAGAATGATCGACACAACTTGGTTGCATCAAAACATAGAAGAACTGATCCGAGGAGTGAAGTTTGATTGTGAAACTCTGACGGGAAGGATTGAATGGTACTAGAGTCTCATAGCCAATAAAAAGTGGACGAAAAAAAGATGATATCATATCCCTTTTGAAGATTTAATGGGGTGAAAATTTAAGATCTGCTTAATTATCCATTAAAAATGGACTACATTAACCCACATAGTTTGACCTAGTAAAAATATATTAGCCTTAGGAATAATTAATATAGGATTTATGGAATTTGATTTGGCCTTAAGAGTCCTTAATATAATGCTGTAAATGTATTTTACATCAAAGGAAACGTCAAAAGGGGAAAAACTATAGGAAGCTAGAAACACTGTTCACCTACAGTTACTGTACACCTACCGATCTGTGAAACCGATCAGTGAAACCGATCTCGGAAACCGATCTGTGAAACCGATCTGTGAAACTGATCTATGAAACCGATATGTGAAACCGATATGCAAAACTGATCTGTGAAACACTGTACACCTACCGATACTATTCATAAAACTGGAAACACTGTTCATAGAACTGGAAATTTGGAAAAGTGTTGGGGATAAGTAAGCTTGACCTCCCGGAACACCTCAAACACCACAATTTCAAAATGTAATGACCGGAGGGGTCCCAACCATTACACAATCAATTCCATCTAATGGAAATATATTCCTTCCTTCATAATATCTTCTTTAATGTTTTTATAATTTTTATTGGTTACATAAAGAATTTTTTCAGATGTTATAAGTACCATTTATTCTTTTTTAGTATATTTTGACCATTTTTATTAAGAATATAGAACTTGATCATTCATATATTCTAAAAAATTCATCTATCCGCAACACCTATTAAAAAAAGGTAATTATTTTATTGCACACATTCACCAGAATATATTATTTCCAAATATTATAAGAAAATAAATTTCATAGGTAAAAGAATCTAATATAGAATCCTCAATGTCTAATTTATTGATATACCAAATTACATTGGGAATATTAGTATAGAAAAATGATTATTTGGTCATATTTCACAAATTATATCCAAACATCAAGAGAATTCAATATGCTTCTCAAATTTTTTTAGATCCACCTATCAAATAATTTAAAACTTTTATTACTAAGAATGTACAATTGCAATACATTGAGTTTTATATATTTCATATGAATTAATATTGTATTTATATTAACTCTATTGAAATTTCATTAATAATGTATATATTTTTCCATAAATTTCTTTAATGTCATGTTTTATGATAATGGATATGTTTTATCTACTAGAAAAAATATTATCAGATGAGTATCATTAATTTAATATTGAGTTTTATTAATGACAGTCACATTAGTATAGTAACCCTCTTTTATTATACAATACCCCTTACTATGCTAAAATGCATATTTATAAATAAATCCTTATAGTAGACCTCATAACACATGGAATGACAATGTGGATAATTTTTTTTAATAATATATGATATTATTCATAGATATTTTTGTAAATAAAAAATTATATTATACCATAACATGAAATATAAAAAAAAATTCCTCTAGTATCCAAATTATTACTATTTCAAACCTATTTGTATCCAAATTAATTATACATATATATGATCCTAAATATTAGGGTTATGATTAGTTTTATTAAATTAAAAATTACTATACATTGGATCCAAATGGTTATGGCCACCATTATTAATTGTTCAAGGGCATCAAACTGTTATTTATTATAAGGAATATACAATATACTATAATGAAGTATTTTTCATAGTCGAATAAAATTATCAAATGAATTTCTTTTAAAAGGATTCATTATTATATGAATTTAGATCTAAATCCCTATTCATTATACTAATAAAATATATCTACATTTTTTTGACATGTAACTCTTTATGAAGATCACAACATATGAAACTATCCCAATTATAAAAGAAGTATATTTTTTATATCCATTTGTATATATTTTATATTTTATTCTAAAATACATCATTTAATGGATTATAATCATATAAAAGAAAATATATTATGGATTGTGAGTTTGGTGCCTTAGGTATAAAATCCCAACATTCTATGATCGATATGAATCTCCCAAGAAAGCGAGCAGCACAACCCATAGTCTATATTCCTATATTTTTTACTCAATAGTGACCTCAATCCCATTAGAAATATAATAAGAAAAGAGTATAAAATAAAATCAACATCTTAATTAAAGGAAATAATCTAAAACGTTCAAATTTCCTGGAAGACGAATACAAATAAATAATTATACCAAACAGATTACTACTTATATAAATATATGAAAAATCAATGTAGTTGTTTACCACTTAAAAATAAATCAAACATACATTTGTATAATAATATATATATTTATTAATAAAATCATTTACTAATACTATATATTAAAAAAATCATAAATATAGAGTGGAAATAAACATTTTTGAATAAATTTTAAAATAAGAAATTATAATCACTTTATAATTTACTCTAAATTATTTTCATCAATAGTTAAATAAATAAAACACATTATATTTATTTCTATTATAAAATCCATGAATTTTTTATTTATGTGAATGTTTTTTAAGAATAAATATTTTTATGTTAACCTTATATTCTTGATCTATTATGTAATGAATATTCATAATCTAAAGACGATATATTTTATATTTTTTAATCCTTGATTATATCAAATATCCAAATTCAGTTTGATATAGTTAAAATAATTTCTAAAATACATTGTTTAATTTTATGAATGGAAAATATGTATGATGATATTTCATTTTTATAATACAAAACCATTATATTTTTCTTTATTTGGTTATTTATAAACTCTTTTTAAATTACATTATTGTTTCTATATAAATAATTTATATCAATATTAAAATTTATTTTTTATATATTCGACGATTTTTAATACAAAAAATTAAATTTTATTTCAATTTATTTAAATAATGTTTTATAAAAAATTTATTATTTATTTATATACATTATAAATAATTATTCACATAAAATATATAAATTAATTAAAAACACCCAAATATTATTATTTATAATCTCTTTTTTAAATTATATAAAAAAATTTATAATTTAATATTATATATTTTGTAGTCCATATCATATTTAATGATACCACCACCAACATAATTTGTGATACAGTTCAAAACCATAATGTATTTTATGATTATCATTCCATGACCTATAAAAAATAGCACATATACAATCTTTCAGGAACTATGATATATATTATTTATCATAAATTTTGATATCTCCATTTATTGTTTGAATTTGTATTTTATGAAATGTATTAGTATTTATAAGGGGATATGATATTATAATTTTTGGCATGTAATTAGAACTGTAATCAACTATTGTAATCCATATCATAAGCTACAACATCTTCAAAACTCGGGAAATGACACCATGTGACCTATTATAATATTATATATCATATGGAATGATCATATCACAACTTATGATATCTTATATCATAAATCATTATATTGTACAAAATAAATTTCATTTTTATAATATCCAATTGTATATTAAACAAATATGCATTTTTTATTTATTATTTATTTATTTATTGAATCAAAATGAGTAAAACCCCTAAAATTAAATAAACATGTTTTTTGGATCGAATACATATTATTCAATAATTATATGATGACTATAAATAATCAAACATGATCGATTTTCAATAAAACATAAACCATGTGTTAGATAATGTAATGAAACATTTGTACCATACACTAATTTCGGTAGTAGATTATTTCTTCAATCCAAATTCTCATCATGATCATTATGATGAAATAGATGTAAAATTTCCATAATTTCGTATCTATGAGTTATACTGAGGATGAAAATGATTAGTTATAATCCTCCTTAAAACCATGTTTTTCATGTACAACTTTAGTGTAAAGGGATGAAGAAGGAAATCATATCATGATGAATTAGATTGAATCATGGAAAAAATGGCAATGGATTCAACCAATTCATATTTTTGTATAGAAACCATCCATTAAATTACATAAACTATAAAAAAATATTGAGTAGTGAAATAGTTAGACAGATTAATTTATCATATAAATACATTCCATAACCTCCCAGACATTTTATTATATAAATCATTCATTATAAATGATAGAAAAATGGGAAAAGAACTAAAACATTTGGAAAATGAAAATAAATCCTATAATAAATCAAATAATGAAAAATAACTCACATAATATTATTTTCACATATCAAAACAATACTATTTGACATATAAATACACTATGGATTAAATAGGAAAAGGTTATCTTTAAAATTACAATATCATTTGAATTGATATTTACATAAGAAATTAATCATGAATTTTATATCAAGGATTTTTACCATTTGAGATCACTAAATTTTACAAAGTTATGAAAGTTAATATATTTCCCATAAAAGGTATACATCAGGGAATTTCATCATTACAAATTTACCTGTATCACAATAATATAAGTGAGTTCCCAGAAAGTGCAATTTTCTATTGATCTATTAATATTAAGAAATACCACAATATAAATATTTCTTGTTTCTACAACTAGGATATCATTGATAAAGAAGCATACGAAAAACTTGTCTTTATTTATGGTTATTATATAATGATTGTGTTTACCACCACAAATTTTATAATACAAATTCATGATGTAAATATACATTCAAACATACAAGGGTTATTATTCATGCTTCAATATAAATTATTTGTTTACAAAAATTTGATATCCACATAATGTGGTTTTTTGATTATTTATAATAATTAGATTATGTCATTACTATGCATTATTATGATTAAACTATCCCAAAATTTTTTACTAACATTTATCCCCAATATAAAATTTTAACTTGTAGTTACAATATTATATTGAAACAACTATGTCACCAATCATCCTAAAAGGGGAGTGAATTGAGATAATATTCTGACATTTATACGTTTAAATTATTATAATGTTATGAGAAATATTGAATTTTATCATGAAAATAAAACCATTCACAATATCCATGTTATAAAATAAAGTTACAATAAAAATTATTCTACTAGGTTCACATGAAATAGATACATCATTTTAGTATAAATTAGTTTTGTTTCTTTGCACATAAAAATTCACCTATGCACTATATATTGTATACAAGATTTATGACTTTAACATTCTCATGTTTAATGTTCCCCACTAGTTAATTTATATCCACTATTTGAATCATGATAAAGACATGAATATATTATTCATAAGTTATGTAAAAAAATTATTTAAATGGTGTTATTTAACAAATCACATAAAGGGGTTTCTTTATAACATAAACATCAATACCTATGATTGATTATTAATGAAATACACAATTTTAAAATTTCATGTTCCAAATAACATAAAATAACGTTTCTCAAGTGTCTAAAATTTTATGAAAAAAGGGAAAAAAATTTCTCTTGAAAAATTCCTACCACATCCAAATCCAATATATTATAAGAGATTATATTTTTCATTATAATAAAATATACTTACTTATATAACACATGTAACGATCATTAAAATGACACTATATCCCTATAAAAATGTTTAAATTTCATATTCAATGGTTTGACCCCAAAAACAAAACTTATAAGTCATAATATAACCAAAACATTATCTATATCTATATATTGAAATTTATATCTCACACACTCCGTGATATAGATTCACCTACTCTCAGCCATTGATTAACATTAAGTTGGAATGTATATTTTTTCAATAAAATTATTTATTAAACATTTGTGACAATGAAATTTTACATCAATTTATATGTTAAATGAATTATATATATGGCTATAAATTCTATGAATATCATTTCAAATAGTAATTGTTGTAATAAAAATCTACACTGATGTATATTACTGTGTTGTTTTTTCATCCATACCTATTTTTTTAACTACAAATATGAACCATATATAATTAAATTGTTTTTTTGATCAGTAAATATTGTTATAAAAACGTGATAATAAAACATAATCAAGTGCATTATAAAACACATTTTTTATAAAAAATAAAAAAATGTTTACTAATGAATCATTTCATGTTCCACTTCTTGTAAACTAATGTAGTTCATTTTCCATTTTGACATTGATATATAAATGAATTTTTCCACATTAATTATTTTATAATGGTTTGTATTAATTCATTGTGGCCTTATTTAGAACCAAATATATTATCTCCCAAATTCCTAAAATCATTAGAAAATTAAAAAATCATTACTTAAGTTTAATTTAATGTATTTACAACAATATTTAAATATTGTCTATCATTACCATATTTTTATGTAACTAGGTATGATGATTCACCCATGTTAATATTTAGGATATTCCAAATATTCTTCTATTTTTTATAATAAATAATTTTTTTTAAACAATCATACTAATTGAAAAATAAAAAAAACTATATAAAGTATTATGTAGAGTTATTAGTCTATATAACCAATGATTGATATATAAAACAATATTTAGATAAATATTTATATTCATATACATATTTCTCAATTATTTCAACGAAAATTATTAAATTATTCCCATGAACCTATCAATACTTATTGTTATTCCCAATAGGCTCCCTCTCCCTATGTAGGTTGGAATAAACAAGAAGACCCAAACATGTGCTATGTGAATTTTGTCATTTTAAAAGAACATTGATAATTTAATATTAAAACCCCTTTCTGATTTGTAAATAGAAGAATTATCTCTTTCATCAAATATATTTATTAGTGGATAAATAAATTATTTAAAGACAACTTTTTTTATAGTAGTTTAGGGTACAATGATCCCCAGGTCCAGTCTAGCAACACACTCTCCATGACCTAGATGATTTATAATAAATAGTTCCTTTTACTAGTGACATCTACAAATGAGTGTATGAAGTTTTCACCATACTAACAATATTTTACATGTCCCTATAATTTTTTTACAGTGAACCATATAAACATATCATTGTTTGAGAAACAGACCATCAAAAAAGAAATGATTAGCAGATTGTTGAATAGAAGGTTTATCTTGTATTTTCCCCTGAAACAAAATAAAGAAATCGACCGTTAGAGAAATATTTGATTTAATTATTTTAAATTTACTAATTAATAAGCATTGATTTTCTATAGTTAAAAAATATTGATAGAGTAATCATAATAGAAGAAACATTAAATCATCAGTATATAAACACAACAGCAGATGAAAAAAAGAATCTATACAAGGTTTAATAGAATTAAAATCATAGAAAAAGTGGAGTTCAATAATAATAGATTGAATAATTATTATAAAAAATATTTTATGAATGTCCAATTGAAATGATATTGAAATTAATATGTTGGTAATTTATAAAAATAGCATTTTTTCAAGAGTAATTGGTTCTTATATTATATATATTTTTAGGTTTTATGAAAATGAACCACCAACATACACTAATATTTTTAACATAAAATCATATTATAATAAATAACAATACTAGTTTTATTTTTTTCATGATGATTGTAAATATGATAAGGTAAATAAAAATTTTCAAAACACAAAACTTTTCTGAAATTTGAAGATACATTATCAATAAAAATGGATAAATTAAATATAAATATGAATCGTTTAATCAATTTCTTATGATCCATTAAATTTTTCTGAAAATTAATTTTAATGATATTTTTAATCAATAAAAACCATTATAGAGATTTTCGAAAAAAATTAATTCTAATTCCCCTGATGAAAACATATTTTGGGAAAAACTAATCATATTGAATATTCAAATGTACAGTTCCCAACATTCCATTGATTATAAACCTTAGTTTGACTACGAATATTCAATATCCTAAAATATAGAGTTATTCAGAAAATATAGGTTCTGAATTCTAAAATTTAGTCCAAAAATAATATTGTAAATATTGAATTCATTATCCAAATATAGACTCGCATACATAAAATTTCCCTTAAAATTATGGATATGAATATTGATTCTATACTACCTCAATGCATATAGAATTCATATAAAATAAACAAATTCGGGTGAAGTACATCCATAATTATATATATAATAAAATAAATATTCATATAAATATAATCATGATTATCAGTGAATGGGTCTTCACTTGTAAATCAAACGATGATGTTCCTGACCATAAAAATTAATGAGAAAATAATGAAAATGTTATATCATATTTCATAATCCCAATAATCACCCCCTTTGGATGACAAGAAAACCAATAAAAATATATAAAAAAGGAATTTAAATTGAAATAAAATAATAAATGATATTAGAAAAAAATTAGATGTTATGTTTATAAAAAATTATCCTCCTTTTCAAGGATAAAAAAGAATTTATATATATATATATATATATAATATTAGTACATATTTAATATAGAACAAAATTAATAGAAAATTTTAATCAACAAAAAATAACTACATTGGATCATAAATTGGTATTAAAAAAATACATTAGAAATAAAATTTATAATAAAGATAAAATATAACATATTATAAAAAATAAAATTTCATTGCATTAAAATTAAAATTTTACAAAGAATCTTACTCAAGAAGTTAAGCATGAAAAGGGCTATGATGAGGGTAATGTGAAAGTTCATCCTAAAAATATTATGTGGTCATGGAATCATGGATTGTGTGAAGAACATCCTTTTATTCCTCTATCAATAGCTTGAATATATGATTTATAGGTCATTCTCAATGTTTAATCATGTAACATGAATCGTGGAGCATTATTAGCACCTCCAACTGGTTCAGCATAAATAAATTTATATGTGTCTGTAAATAAAAAAATTATCAATAATTTCTAATAAATGAACAACTAGAAATCAATCTAAAAACACTACTGAATATATCATTTACATATTATCTTTTTGAATTTAAACAACAATGTGATGGTTCACATTATCACACTTGTGGAATATAATTTTTTAGTATATAACATATAAATTAATATAATTATGATCCAACCATCACAAAATATCTATAGATATTTAAAATTTGTAATGATAAGTTATGTCCTGATCAGAACAAATTTATATAAATTAAATCATACTAGAAATTATTATTTTTTAAATCTAAAAATACAAATTTAGTTAGACTCTCCCATATTTTAATATCATATGTTTATTTATTTAAGATATAATTTTATTTTAAATATTTATATTTCATTTTTATAAATTATAATTTTTTCATATAATAGATGTATTTTTTCATATTGACACTAGACTAAGGAGAAACCTAATTATATATTTTAAATCATTTAAATTAATCATTCATGTTTTTAAAATTTTCATCTATACCCAATATAACATTTTGAGTATACTTCTAAAACATCAACTCATATTTTCATGTTGATTATCTTTTTAATGGCCTTATAGAAGAACAAGGTTCCACAACCACATTAAGCGATTATACGTTTAATAATTCTATAAATTTCACCAAGATAATATTTTCCTTCTCTGTCATGTTCAATTATACTCTATCAGGACCATTCTTTATGAAAAACTCTAACAAGATTAGTTTCTTTCTTAACTTTAGGGGTAAAAACATGATCACCAGGGTGAGATTATTTACCATATATTATTCACCATGAACAAACATCTGAACACATTCTACATCAAAAACAATATGAACTTATTATTATAACCTTTTCTCTCCACAAATAGGATTATTTAATTCATCATACACAATGTACGCAACCTTCCCAATAGGTTCATCTCTTATTTTATTCTACTAAACAAGCAGAAGGTCACTGTCTTCAAAAGGAGACATATAAAATGTTCCTGGGAATAAAAAAACCCCTTTCCTAAAAGGTATATTGTTATCCACTAAATTCCATTCATGGTTTATAATTAGAATGTTTTATGCCCAAAAAAGAGTATTTGAGACATCCATCTCTGTGATGAAATACATCTCTATAAAAATGACATTCTCCAACCGCTTTTATGATATTCCTCATAGAACTAACTGACTTTCTACTAATATATTACCCATGAGTATGTGATCACGATTTATATTCATCATCAACATAAAAAATAATCAATATACCCTTTTATCTTGAAATTATAATTAATTAGTGAATTATTATTGAAAAACAATTTGTGAGGACATTTCATTTTAATCTGAATGATGCCAGTGAAATCCCCCTTATAGAGAACAAGAGTTTAAACCTTACATATGGATATTATGGAATTCACCCCCCCCCCATTATGAAACATTGATTTCTATACCTAATAATATATATACAAAAATTCATTTTTGTATCTATAAACATAAAAAATATTATATTTATATTAGAAAAATTAATTTTCGATAGATCTATAATCCACATAAATACAGTAGTTTGAAAATAATTTACAATTTGTTTTTCTCACTCTAGATCCATTATAAACATGTTAATGGTGTGAGAGGTTTGTAATAGAAAATACATAATGTGATCAAACCTATAAACATTATCTAGATCCAATTTTAAGATAATGTGAAACCCTTTTTCATTCATTAATTTTAAAATTTAGTCTATTTTTACTAAATAAAAATAAAATTATATATAATTTATGATACAAGAAATAACCCATTTTGTCGATTATAATAGAAAATATGCATGATCAAAAAATTACACTTACACATTATCAAAAAATACTATTTATTTCCTCAATAAATCATAGACTCCTACCTTAAAAACCCATCAATTCATTTAATAGATGATTTTTTTGAAGATACACAAACTTTCTAAATATATCAATTGTAAAAAATTTATTATATAAATAGAGTTCTTTTCCTCTTCGAACTACACAACCCAACTGCGCCAGTTTTCCTTTTCATTTCCGTTATGTGAAATGGATTGTTTGTGGGATTAAAAATATGATTTGGGAGAGACTAAGAGATTGAATGATTAAAAGGTAACATGTTTAAATGTATGAGACAAAATGATTTTTGAAACTGATGGTTCATGTGACATATTTGTTTCATAAGATAAAATTTTAGTGTAATCATTTGGGTTTTTAAAATTTAAATTGATATTTTTGAAAATGAAATATTTCAAAAAAAATAAAATTTAAAAAATTATTAATTTTTTTAAAATATATAAATTCCTATAAAAATTGAAAACATATTAATAAAAATAATAGATATTAAGAATAAAATTAGAATATTTAATAGAAAATGAATAAACATATCCTCCCTTATTAAAATTTATTTCTTCTAATAAAATATTATATGATGATTATGTTCTTAAAAAGTGTAGGATAATCCAACTGTAATGAAAACCCATTTTCGAAAGAAATTAACATAATTTTTATAGCAATCCATTTGTGTATATTTCAGCCCATAAACTTCATCATTATATTTAAATATGGAATTTAGTAAATTATAATTTAAAGACAGTAGATATTTGTCAACATAAACACCCTCAACTAAATAAGTACTTAAAATCTAAATTGGGCATCCATATAGTATAATTGAATATTCATATGTTATGAATTGGCCATCATGAACTAAATGTATTATGTACAAGTAAAATAGGAAAATGATTTATCAAAATACATTCCATATCTATGTTATGACCCTTTGCAACATGGTTTTACGTTTTAATAGTGATTATAACATGATTACATTTCTTTTTTCTAAATACACTTTTGATTTGTATAAATCTATGGTTTAATTTCCAATAAAGAATTCCATAACCTTATTTACCTTAAACATGTTTACTTATTCCTCTACAGATAACATCCAAATAAAATATTCTGAGTATTCTTCTATAGAGTTAGGATAAATCTTCGATTGAAATTAGTGAACTAAGGTATCATTATTACACTCACACTAGTCATACATCATTCATAGAAGAATCCTACAAACATCTATAATATGTGGACCATTAATGTTCTATTATATCATAGGGATAATTATTAAAGATCTCAAGTTTTATGTTCTTCTAAACATAAATTATTATGATCATAATCAATATTATTTTCATATACATAAATTGAAGTGTTAGGTGTTATGGTATTCAAGTAATCAATGATTTTATGTATTTTATTTTTATTATTATCTAATATATCAACTATTCCAAATATCACATGAACATAGATGTTAACCAACCTTAATTTTTTTATTAAAAACTATATATGCTTTAGATGATGTAGAATATCCATGAAATATTCTTTTATATATTATTTCATCCAACATAAAAAATGATTCATTAGCGTTCAATACATACACCTTTAATTTAAAAAAAATTAAAGTATCAATCTTAAATTTTCCAAATATTCCATATCTCATAGGGTTTATTTTTGAGAAAAAAGATAATTAATTATAAATTCAATATATGAAGTGTTGTATGAACACATTATTCTATAAAATAGGTATCCGGTCTCAATTTATTAAACATTTTCCATACAACTTCATGAACAAAAATAATCTTCTTTCAAAAATTTCATTTTTCTAAAATGTTATTGGAAGAGGGAAAAATTTAATATTAAATTTTGATAAAATAAGTATAAAACTCTATATTCTTAAAAACTAAAAAATGATATATTCTTAACAATATTATATTGAACTTTTTTCACTTACATGAAAATTTAAAGATATCAATAAATATATATTTGGTTTTAAGAATTAATAGATAAATATCGATAAATATGGAAATGTCATTAACCAAAATAAAAAAATGAATCTTCCAACAATGCTCTTCACTCCAGATGGTCAAACAAACCACATGGATGAGTTCTAAATGATTTAAAGTACCAACATAGTTAATTTATTCGAAAGATGACATAAAATTCATGTCTATATGGAATACATAAAAATATATTAAATGATCTATCACAAGACTGGTGAAATTTAAATCAAAATACTTGTTAAATGAATTTGATTTGGAAAAAATAATTCAATGTCTGTGTCTGAAATTCAATATACATTATTCATTTATTTTAGTAGTTAAAATATTCACTTTCCCCCCAAAAAAACTATGTCCAAATTATAATCATTTTCAGTTATAGATTCCTTAAACACAAGTAATTTTTCAATATAATGAGGTTATGATTTTTTAGAAAATTTAAGATATAGATCATCTTCATAGTGTTATGAAATGGATATCATATTTTTCTTCAGAACTTAAATGAAATGAAAAATTTTGATCTAGTATTTTTTTCATATTTACCATTTATATTTATCAAAGGATCATTCTTTTAGTATTACTATAAAGGTAACCAAGCCTCCATCTTCTTTTCATAGTCCTTGAGAATTTTGAAAAACAATATTCATGTGTCCTGAGAAGACACTATCTATAAAACAAATTTTAGTTTATTCCTTTTTCCATTTCTCCTATTAATATAATATATTTAATATAATTTTGGTAACCATATACTATTGGTTAAACTAATGGCTTCCATTAAAGCTATTGGAAAGAATATTTATCTAATTTTTCCAATGTTTATATAATAATCATGAGTAACAATTTCTAGTAATAAAATATTTCTATACACATCTAATATAAGGATTGAAAAAATAAAAAATTATTGAATAATGTCCCTAATTCACTATCAAATGGTAACCCTCGCCATGATATAATTCATTGATATAGGATTTTATATATATAATATGGATTTATCGCCATTATATACAAAACCATATCATTCCTTTTTTTGAGAATTAGTTACAAGGTTATAATTTAAATATTACTCACCCTTACTAAATATTGTCGATACACATTCAAAGAATCCAACATTAGCATGTAATTATTTATCTCTAGTTTCATATATACTTCATAATGATGAATACTTCTGTAATTTTTATTTTAAATAAAGGTGTTGTTTGGGATGAGAATTTTATCACTTAATACAACATTATTATTATTAGAATTTTTTTTATTTTTGTGATGGTTTTATATTCTTATTGATTCATGGAACATTATTCATATATTTTTGATATTTTTCATCCTTTAGAATCATCATAAGATGGGTATTATGATTTAAATTCCTCATCTATAACAATGGAAAACATATTTTATTTTATATTTATTGTATCATTTTAGGAATCATGACATGAATAGACACTAGAGTCATAATAAACCCTTCATGTGGAATTTTTATTCTTCCTACAATATCACACATAGTAAAACTTAATTTTGTACTTATTTTCCAAATTTTATATTTTTTAAATTTTTTACAATTAGTAAATCTTGTATGATATGCCAATTTTTTGGCTTTCACTGTAAAACACAACTATTACTCTTACATCGATAATTCATGAATCATTAACAGAAATAATGAATAGGGTTTATATATTATTGAAAATATTTAATCATCTATCAAGATTATATTTATCTTCTCTAGAGGTTAAATATCTAGAATCATTTGAGAGCATAACATCCTCTTTTGTCTTCAGTTCTCTTTTTGGAGTAGTTTCTTTGAGAGTAGTATTCTCTCTCTATATAATTATATGATCCTTTCATTCACCAAGAATTTGAACATTATACATTATTAATGTACAAACAATAACATTAATTTTTAGACATTTAATAGGTTAGTATTTGGTTTTAGTTATATATATTACATTTCACCATTAGTATAATACTCTAAGAACATTAAATTCTTGTTCTGATTCACGAATTAGAGTTTTGAAATAAGTAACACTATGGAAAATTTTATTCAATTGTCCTTACATTTAGGTTATAAATTTTCAATCATACATGTTGAGTGAATCAATTTTTTTATTTACTAGTGGTTTAACTTTTTGATATGACATTATCATTTCCTTCTTAAGAAAAAAATAATGTTTTCTTCATTTCATAGTTAGAAACACATATAGGAATTTGATTATAAAATTTTGAAACAAGTTTTCTTATAATATAAATTTATTATTTTTAATTTATATAATATCCATCTTCCTACATAGCATCCAACATTTCTAGTTATTTTAAAATTATATAGGGATTAGAAAAATTTCAAAATACATTTAAATAAGAATTATCCAAATAAATGTTCATTAACGATTTCGACATATATAGTTCTCTCCTTTGAAATATTTCACTATGATTATTTAAATTCCTCCCTTTATTTGAAATATAGAAATTTTTTCTTTATATACATTATTTGATCAATCTTGTAAGATATTAATTTATTATTCTAATATCACTCCTCTAAATCTAATTGTTGGTCAGAAAATATATGAATAAAAAATAATGGGTAAAATTGTGTCCTAAAAAAGAATAATTAATAATTAATTTAAATTTGTGAATTTGAAATAGAAACAATTGTATTTCCATATAATAGATTTAGAATTTGACAAATAAATATTAATAAAAAATAGTTTTTCATATTTGATAGTGGAACAATGATCATCAGTTCCACTCTACCAATTCCCTCATTATATTGTTGGTGTATTTAACTAAAGTGGTTCTTTTATCAGTGACTTATGCAACATAGTTTTGTTAGTTAACACCTAAAAATGATTTTATAGCTTCATTTGTTGTTTTACATGTAACCATATATACAAAAAATTCTAACAAAATATGATACACAAAGAGAAAATGGATGCTTAATATTGAATAATATATTAAAATAACATTTTCATATGAAACATTCATATTATGATATATTCCATGGATTATTTGATAGACAATCTAGATCATTATTACTTATGAAAATATTTTTTATGATAATAAGTATCAATAATGTAAAATTTTAGTAGACAAAAATTTAAACATCATAAAATGAATGAAATAGAAAAGTTAAAGATATAGCTGTCCCAAGTGTTTTGTTTAGAAAAGTGTTGATGAACTTAATATGATTAATTAAATATTGGAAATTTAACAGGAACAATACTTTCATAATAATTAATTTAAATAATAATGATATACAACTTTCAGAATATTTGAAAAATATATAGTTGATAAAAAATATCATATTTTCAATTTAGCTATCAATTCATGTTCTATGTATATTAATATTCTATATACACCACTCTATTAAATATAAAATCCATTTAGAATAATTAACAATACCAATTTTAATATATTCAATATGATCTAGAAATATGTGTAGATAAATTTTGACATTCAAAACATATTATATAAATGATATTTAAATTTAAATTCTATATGAAAACCATAAAATTTCATAAAAAAATTAATGATTTAATCCATTGAAGCATGGAATTTTAAATAATATTAAAATATTTTTTATTAATAATATATTTTCTCCCGTGAATCAATTTTAGAAATCTCGAATAATATATATAATTCAATATTCCAAAGATTACTAATTCAATGTAGTGATTAGATTGTGTGTAGAATGTTAAAATGTATGGATCACCATACACCATTAATTTTAATTATTAGTTTAAATAAACATATTTTATGACAAAAAACATAGGGATCTTCACAATTTTTGGGGTCCCAATTCTAACATTCAATCAAAATGTAAGGTATAAAATTTTTTCATCCTTATCTATTGGTTTGTTCTTAAACGTAATGTTTAACATAATAGTACTTACCTTAATAGTGATTAATAACTTCCTAAAAAATCCCAGAATAAATAAAATATGAAAAACTTCACCCAAATTACTTCTATAATTCTTGATAATTTAAAAATATTTATTACTTTAAAAATAATATAGTCATTTTCATCATGTAACATCATTTGTAAATTAAATGATTGTATTTGTTATAATTAATATCAATATGAAAATAATGAAACTATTGTATTAAAATACATATTCCCAACAACCAATACATATTTTAAAAAATTACTTCAAATAAATTGATTGAATCACCCCTTGATATGAGGGTAAATGAGAAATTGTTACATTTATTTTAAAAAAATAAGTTAATAATCATTTTTATATTGAATAATATATTTATAATTATCAAAATATCGTACTTATATCCCATTAAAAATAAAAATTGGTATCTATTATACAAATATTTAATAGGACAATATATATATTAGGATCTAATTATATATAGAGAGAGAATATCTACATAATTTCTAGTCTTTGGATTTTTATAAAAAAGAACATTACACTTTTTTCTCAAATAATTGTCTTACAAACACACATATGATAATTTCTCCATATAATTATTTTTTAAAAATATTATACAATTTTATTTAATTTTATATATTTTCTATTATAATGATATATTATATTCAAATAATTTTTTTTCCATGAATTGTATCCCATTAATTTAATAATTAATTTCACTTTTTTAAATAAATTTCAATAGTGGATAGTCTAATATATCACGAATATGATACAAAAATTAGCATTTTAACATCTCATAACTAATCTATAACAATATTTTTAAATTAAAACCATTTTTAATCCTTATGAATTTCTTCCCCACATACAAGAATCTTATAGATAGCGGGGACGACCGAATGAGAATTTATAGAAACTATTCCCTCACCGATAAACAGTGAGGGTTTTGATGAAATCAATTGATCATGATGTATTCAATATCTAAAAATTAGACATATCTAAAACCCATTAAAATAAATTAATCATATATAATTCATATCCCACAATCTTATATAATATGTCACCTCTATATAATGTGAGAAGTATTATGTGGAAAATGGATGTGGGAGGAGTGACTCACTAAGAACCAAAAAGTTTATCATAAAACACATGACACTTCTTTATTAGCTAGTACATGAATCATTTATAAATAATGAAATTAATTTTTATAAGAGATATTGGGAAAGGATGAATGAAATATTTTCATTCAAACATAGGGGACTATAACATTTAAATACCCAACAGTACTAGATCCTCCATTGTTATTATTTTATTGTTAATCCATATAAATTTTTATTTTGTAATATTCATAAGGGAATAATGTAAGAATATTTCTATAGATTATTGAATCTATTTCATTAAAAATACAATACAATAAGCCCAAAAATGAATTCTAGGAAACATGTATGAAGTTTTTTCTTATTATTAATGTTAATCTAATTAAAAGATATTTTGTTTTCATTTTTATTAATTCAAAATTACCTTTTGACCCATGTAATGGTCTCTAGAATTAGTAGTAATTTGAAATATAGTTTAATTAAATTCCTCAAAAATAAAAACATTATATTTTTAATCGATTGATAAATTAATTTTATTTATAATATGTTATTAAATAATTCATTGGAAAAGTAAAATAGAAATATCAATGATGAATTATTATAATTGATATTAAATAATCCTAGATTAATTATTTCAAATCCCTATAGATTAAAATCATATTATTTGAAGTAAAATCATCATAGTAAAATTTATCATAGTCATTTAATTCTCATGAAAATCCCAAAAATTTTATGTAGTGCAGAAAAATATTATTATATTGAGAATATTTGATATATAATTTAGTTAACATTATGACATTCTATTAAATATAAATTTTTTCTATGTTTGATTAAAAATAATATTGTAAGTCATGTTTTTAAAAGAAATATTTTTACTAATGTATAACGATGAATCTATCTCTACACCATTTTTTATCAAAAGATTCAAACAATATACAACACTTATGAAAAACAAAATCATTTAATGACAATTTAATGCATGTATAATAATGAAGAGGTAATTAAACCTTATTTTAATCTCTTAATCTTTATAATTTTACAATATTTTAATGTGAAAATATTACAAATTTTTTTTCCTCACATATGTGAAATCATTTTCCACAAATAAATAATTGATATCGATTTCATCCACATTAACAAAATGATTTTACAAAACGATTTGAAATTAATTTCTTATAATTATACACAATTAAAATCGCACTACATTTAATCAAATAGAATATTTATGAAAAAACACAAACACATAAATATATATTTATATATAAAAAATTATTGTAAATTAATTTTAATGAAAAAAATAATAAAACTACCATACCAAAAAATGGTTTTTTCTCATTGGTTATTATTTACATAGCCATAATATATTTAAACATGTTATATATTCCCTATAAACTATATTTATACATAGTTCCCTGATAGACATATCACCACATAAAAAATTGAGTGGTCATTGGGAAAAATAAGAAAAAAGTGATTTTTGAATCTCAATAAGGGGATCCCATATTAGATATCAATCATAAAAATATGGGTGACCATAAAGAATATTATAATAGAATGAGTGTACAAAATAGATGTATTTATGGAATCATAAACATAGTATATGGGCAAATCATGAATTCATCGAATCATGATGGGGATTAACTATTGAATAATTACATTTAGCATTAAATTTTAATATTCTATAATATTTGAAAATGGGAAATAAATAATCATAAGATACTATTAGATTATATCAAGGATATAAAAAAATATTAGCACATAGAAATTGAAAATGCTAATTTCTCATGAATGTATATAATAAAATCATTAGATATTAATATTTACCAAATTTAATTGAGTTATAGATAACATTTAGTCAGCCAATGAAAAATATACAATAACTAATAACTAACACCAAAATTGTATATTCAATATTTATAATCTCACATAAATATTGTCACAAACTAGGTCTGATTTCATGGTAAACTAATACCAAAGATGACACTAATATAGCCTGAAGGTCATTCCCAATCCCCGTAGTTCGGAGACTAGTACGAGGCACTATAAAAAACATAGTATCAAATTTTACTCAATAAAAAATAAATAAATAGATATGTAGAAGTACACTAAAAAAATATAAAGGGAGACTGTAGCAGAAGAAAAAAAGGTATATAAAAACACAAAAATTACATCATCAACAAACCAAAAATCAGACAAGATAAACTCTAAATCTAAAATGATAACACAATAAAATCTCCAAAGGGTCAAGAAAATCAATATAGTCTAATATACAAATTACCTTTACTCAGACCTATCAAGATGAAATGTGTTAATTCCCAATAGCAATGTCAGCATGTGAGCTAAAAAACAAAAAAGGGTCTCACCCAAGTTTCCATAAAAATATTCTTCAATAAGGCACCGAATATTTCCTTCAATTTTATTCAAAACAATCATGGTAGTACATTTGAATAATTAAAAATAAATTATTTTCAATTCAGATATTGGATATCATTTCAAATATATATTATATATACACTTCATATAAATGAGTATGTATAAATAATTAGAAATGATGAAACTAGTTCATAAAAAGGAATTTATAACAAAAATATTCACAAATAGAACCATGGTCATTTATCTTAAGGTATGATTGTTCAAAGTTATGGGACTCACACACATCTAAAATCTTTATTCAGAACAATATAGAGACATATACCTTGGGATTAGGAAGAATAAGAAAAGTCAATATCCCACTAAATATAATATCTTCCAAACTAGGGTTTTTATGATTTGTAATATATCAATTAATTGCTATAGAATTACCTTCATATCATGTTTTTATAAATAACCTACAAACTACATAGGCATGCAGGTGCCTAGTAAATTAATTGTAAAAGTGAAAATAAATTTATTTCAAAATACTTCACAATTACCCAACATTCCATTTCAATATGTCCATTCACATTATCAACCACGTTATGGTTAACAAGTCATTTAATTTCAATTCAAATTAAACCAAAAATTGGTTTCTATCATTTTAGTTTCAATCATGTTTAAAAATAAATTTTCAAATCAATTCAAAATTTACATTAATTTAATATCATACACCAACTTCCAATTCCAATTTAATTGGGAGGTTTTACACAAAATCAATTCTATATGAATTTAAATTAAAATTCACATAAAATCAGGTTTTCAAAATTCAATTGAAATAAATACAAATAAATATGAAATTCATGGATTAATCAATTTACTATACTAAAATAAACCACCAATCGTTTTCAAGGAAACAAAACAACCACGACGGGACACATCAATGATGAACAAAGAACATAATATATATGATCATTATCTAGAAACAGGCTTTAACAACATTGATATTGTATTCTTCAATCCAAATAGGATCTATCAATATCTATGGAGGAAAAACTTTGAGATCAATGAGACAGGGAGACCACTTACATGGAGAGAAGAACCACATCCAACACGATTATCAATCACTAAACGAAATATCTAAAGAGATTGGATATCTCAAAAATTTCATGGGTTTGGGTTTATGTTGAGAGGGAAGTAATATTAGGGTACAGAAATATAAATTTCATCCATGATGCCAATGTAAAATCAAAACTCTGGCGTTTACATAGCGTGTTAACCATTTATACATTATGTAATTATCAGGTCCCTAAGATGATGAAATCCATTCTCATTTTTAATGAAAATCATTTTTTTATTTACTTGGAATTTAATTTATAGATTCCATGTAAAGTATCATGTAGTGTATTCATTTCATTACATCTTCCTGGTGATGATTACACATCATGTATCCCCATTCCACAACTTTTAAATCCATAGATGAATATAGAAATTGTAGGTTTTATGATAAAATTTCCAAAAATGAATAACTTCACAATTGTTGTTATCCTCCAAATTCCTTCTTAGAATTACCCAACCAATGAAAAACGAAATCGAAAAAAAATTTTAAAACATACCCTGTAGAAACTTAACAAGGTGTTAAAAAATCCCCACTATAAAACATTATATCTCCATTAATATTATCATGTAGCGTCCATATCAAAATGTTGATGCCACTACTCTATCATCAGTGCCTCACACTCCCATGTCTCATCACATTCATAATCACGTATCCATTGCACTGAGACTAACAATATCATCCTCCCATTGTATACCTTGTCCACACAATCAACAATCACGACTGGATTCTCAGACAAGGACAAACCTGGATGAACATCAAGGTCACTCCAACCAAAAAAATTGATATGGATTATAATGATACATCCATAACTAAGATACAAGGAACACGTTATGTTTCAATTTAAACTATGGAGGATGTTTTAAATGGAAAGACATTATCCCCCTATTAAATACCTCAAATGGCCCTTATAAGGAGGAGTAAGCTTTCCTTTCCTGTAAAGACCCGTAAATTTCAAGGGAAATTTTTTCTTAATTTTCTTTAGAATTTTACAAGAGCGCGGTTTCAGACGGCACCTGATTCCGAGGCCCGGTGTGCCCGGAATTAATTTCCGAAGTTTGGCTCGGGTACGTTCAGTGAACGAACGAGCGGGAATTCCTAACTTTTGATCCGGTGCTCGGAATTGAAATCCGAGGGCACCAATGAACTCGCAACGCCGATATTCTCTTAAAGAGACCTTTTTAGGGAGTTGCGTTTGTTGCGGGTTGTAAGTTATGTTTTGGGGATTTCAGTTGAGTTAAATAAAATTTGTGTAAGACAAATTTTATTTTTAGTTTGTTAAAATCCTACCAAAGGGGGTTGGAAGTGGGACCCACACCCACTTAACCTCCCTTGGGAGGATTAAGTGTGGTGGGGCCCACACGAACCCCTAGACTTTTCAAGTTCCCTTAACCCCCTCTTAATTGACTTAAGTTACTTAATTAATTTTGGGGGTTAAACTCTTTTGAATTTCAAACTTTTGAAATTCTTTTATGTTTTGTAATAATAAAATAAGATGTTATCTTATTTTATTATGGGTTGTTTTTTTGTCCCCATGTGAGCTTTTTGAGAGCTTCCTCTTCATCTTCAAGCTCTGACGAAGAACGAAGAACGCTCAAACTCCGACGAAGAACGACGCCTCTCTTCTTCGTCCTCGGTGTCAACAAGAGGGAACGCCACCTCTTCTTCGGACAACCTTCGTCGGCGTGCAGGTTTCGCAACCGTCGTGCCTCTTCGAACGCATCCCTTCGTCATCGGATTTGATGAACGACGACCGCGACGCCCAACCTCCGCGACGCCGTCTTCCGCGGAACGTAGACGAATCTTCGAATCTTAAACCCGAGGTAGGGGTTGTTGTTTCATTATTTATTTATTCCATTTCTTGAACGTGGATCTCGCATGTCTAACTTGAGGCTTGAATGTTAAGTTGAGTTATTTATTTAACGTGAGGGGGGGCCGGACCGCATGAACACGGCCGAACCCCCTCCATCGTTCATGTTGATTATTCTTGCGTGAGGAAGCAAGTGGCGTGGTGCCGTCGCAACATGCGGATTATTGTGCAAATATTTTACGCGGCGCCGTCGCGCCACGCCGAGGAAGAATCTCCAAGAACGCGACGCCGTCGCGCCGCG
Organism: Viscum album; assembly: GCA_963277665.1. Taxonomy (NCBI): domain Eukaryota; kingdom Viridiplantae; phylum Streptophyta; class Magnoliopsida; order Santalales; family Viscaceae; genus Viscum; species Viscum album. The sequence goes on along the minus strand of OY728121.1, from coordinate 943,343,285 downwards.
TTGAAAGGAATCAAGGCACTGCGAAGGGGCGCGGTGCCGTCGCACCGCGCCGGACGACGAACACCGCGGCCGGTTCCGGGCCGCGGAGGGACGAGGAAACCGCGGCCGGTTCCGGGCCGCGGCGGAAGAGAAGACCGGCGGCCGGGCCGCCGGCGTCGGAAGCCGAAGAGGGGACCGGAAAATTCCGGTCCCGTTGGAGAAAACCGGCCGGCCAGCTGGCCGGCCGGATGCCGTTAAACCGGGGAATTAATTCCCCGGCCAGCCTGTAAAACCCCCCTCTTTAAGAGGGGGGCGGTTCCATGAAAGGGGGGCAACAGCCCCCCCGGTTCCTCTATTTAAACCGGCCCCCACGTGGGGGGCCGTTTGTTGCAAAGGCGCGGCACAAGGCCGCGCCGCCTTGTCAATCCGCGGGGGTTTGATCCCCCCGTGCGGCCTCCTTAAGCGGCGCCAGCCGCCAAGCCGCCGCGGCCCGCCGCGGATCGCCGCACCGCCGCGCCGCCGCCGCCGGCCACCGCGCCGCCCAGGGGGGGTCGGGCCGGGTCGGCCCGGCCCCCCCGCTTCGAACCAAAATTAGTTTTTGGCTCATAACATCAGCCTCGGACCTCCGATCGACGAACCGTCAGCGGCAACGCGATCCTTGGATCGAGACGGTCGTTTCGGTATATCGCACTCAAGGTTTCGGATTACTTTGTGTTCGGCCGGGTTGGTTCGTTCACGAAACCAACCGGGCCTTCTGAGCGGAAACGCTCATATCTTGAGCCACGAACGTCCGATTGACGCGCCGTCAGTCGCGTTGCGTTCCTCTTAGTGAGACGGATCTTTTGGCATACTCCGCCCGAGGTTTGGACGCAGGTGGAGTACGGTCGGGTTGGTTTTGCCTTAAAAACCAACCGGGCCTCGGAGACGAAAAAGCCAATAACTCACAGACCGGCCTTCCGATTGACGCGCCGTCTGTTGCGTTGAGTTCCTGTTTACGATACGGAACTTTTGGTATCCTTCGCCCGAGTTTTGGACACAGTTAGTAGAGGCCGGGTTGGATCGCACCCGGAATCCAACTGGGCCCCTGGAACGGGAAAGCTGATATCTTTCAGACAGGACGTCCGTTTGACGAACCGTCAGCGGCGTTGGTGGTTACGTTGAGTAACGGTCCCTTTGAGTTTACCCTATGGGAGTTCGGGGTAGAGTTCAGATACGGCCGGGATTGGTTTCGCTCTCGAAACCAACTGGGCCCCTGGGACGAAAAGGCTCATAACTCACAGACCGGGCGTCCGATCGACGCGCCGTCTGTTGCGTTGAGACCCCTGTGACGAGACGGACTTTTGAGATACTTCTTTGCGGGACTTTGTGATACTTGGAGTATCGACCAGTAGCTCGTGGAGCGGACCCTCCTAGAGACGAGCGTGCAGAGTACGGAGACCGTGTTGCCGGCTGAGACCTGACGACTGCTTGACCGACTCGACTTGGAGTGAGTCGACTAGCCGAGTGGATGGAGCGCCCGGTATTTGGCGGCAGACCCACGGCGGACGGAGCACTTGGTAGTTGGCAGCAGACCCGCGGTACTCGACAGGAGGAGTACCTTAGTAGGCTATCTGGGTAGCGCCCGGTATTTGGCAGCAGACCCTCAGCGGACGGAGCGCCTGGTAGTTGGCAGCAGACCCGCAGTACTCGACAGGAGGAGTACTTCAGCAGTCTTAGGTTAGTGAGCGGCGGCCTCGGAGTCGTGACAGGACCACTGTACACTCTAGAGACGGAGCTCTTCAGCAGTTACGGTTTCGATAATGAAAATCCTGGTTTGAGCTGAGACTTTTGACCTTTGTGTTTCCTCATGATTGAGATGGGTTACTTGATAACTTAGGTATATGTATGGGCATATACCTGGGTAGTGGTTATCCGTTGATCTCATGATCCTTGTGTTTCCTCATGACTGAGAGGGGTTACATAATAACTTAGGTATATGTATGGGCATATACCTAAGTAGAGTTTATCTGTTGTGATCTTCTTTTGGTTATCCTTGTTGGTTTTAGTGAGACCTTGAGGGTCTCGGGGTCCCTACTGAGTATCGTTATACTCACCCCTGCACGGGCTATGCCCGCACCTCGTTGTGTTGGTTGCAGACGACGGCCAGTACTGGCAGAGGCCGAGTGTTCGAGGACTGGACGGTACCTGGAGGTGGACTATACGACGAGGCGGTACCCAGAGGCAGACCACTGGGCGGGACATACTCGGAGCAGACGGCGGGACCCGAGGAGCAGAGGAGCTATCTGTACCCACCCTTCAGGTGGGATTTCCAGTGGACAGCTCGGCGTAGCAGCTTTACTTTTCAGTTGCTGTTTTTCCCTTTCGAGTTGTACTTTACAGTTGGGCTTGTATTTCCGGCCCCTTTTTACTTTCTGCACTTTTAGTTGTACTCTGTTTTTGCTTAGTGTTACTTTCCGCTTGCTAACTCTGTGGTGTTTGTTTACTTTACACAGGCAATGCCTTCCCTTTTTACCGGGATTTACGCCTTGGTGCTAGTCGCCAGCCCCTGGCCTATGGAAGGCGGGCTTGGGGTAGTCACGGCACGGACCCCGAGGGCGGGTCGTGACAAATTGGTATCAGAGGAGTTCGGTTCTACCGCAGAACTTATAACTCTGATCTTTCTTTCTGTGAAGCAATAGTGTTAAGGGTACCGAGTGTGGTTTTCAGTTCAGGGAGTCCAGTGTTGGTGCGGGCGGCCGACGTATCCATACACCAGGACCCTGACAACTGATTTCCGACTTTGTGCACGAAAACACTGATTGCGTGTGTGTTTTCAAAGGTTTTTGCCCTTAAAACAGCTCAAACTAGGTCAGCTCACCAGGTATAATCGTTTGATCGTGTTACGTTGTTTCTTTCAGGATGGCCCCACGATGGCAGCCAGCTAGGGTTCCGAGAATCGAACGTGACGACAGCCCACCGAGCGACGAGGCCTCGGTGCAGGGCCCTTTGTCAGCAGTGGCACCGGCGGTAGCTCTACCCGCCGAGCCCCCGATGCTTCCAGCAGCAGCCGCTGACGATGCACGTCGCCTCAGCACACTGCATGAGTTTCAGCGCCAGCGACCGCCCAGGTTTCGTGGGGAGACGGATCCCCAGGCTGTAGAGGACTGGCTGGAGGCAGTGGTACGAGTGTTTAGGCTAGTGAGGACACCAGCAGACCTCATGGTGATCCTCGCTGCGAGCCTACTACACGCAGCAGCAGGACGATGGTGGAGCTTGATGATCCAGGTGCACGATGAGGCATCTCTACTTTGGACGGACTTTGAGAGCCTCTTCCGCTCGGAGTTCGTCCCAGCCACCCTTCGTGCGGTGCGTATCCAGGAGCTTCTGCAGCTGCGGCAGGGCAGCATGACGGTCGCTCAGTACTCGGCGAGATTTACCGATCTCTCACGCTACTCGACCGACATGGTACGGGACCCATTCTTCCGGGCCCGGACCTTCGAGCAGGGTTTGAGACACGAGATCAGGGCATCGCTGATCTCCCTCAGCTTACCGACTCAGACAGGAGTACTGGAGCGGGCCCTTCTGATTGAGAGCTTCTTTGCTGAGTCTTCACCAGCGCAGCGACCCACCGCAGGGCGGCACGTAGCGGAGTCTTCGGTAGCAGGTAGCCGACAGATGACTCAGGGGTCCAGACAGACTAGACCTTCAGGCAGACGACCTCAGGGCACTGGCTCAGCAGTGCAGGGCACACAGCGCGGAGTCAGTCTTTTGAGTGGAAGACAGTGCTTTGCATGCGGCGGGCAAGGCCACATGGCTCGTGACTGCCCGACCCGCCATGCGGAGGAGCAGCAGACGGTTGAGGAACCACCTAGGCAGAGGCAGAGGTTCGACCGTGGCGGTCCGCAGGGAGGAGGCGGACGAGGCAGAGGAGCTGGCCGAGCAGCAGGTGGTGGACGACGCTTTGAGGCTCTGCCACCACCACCACCAGGAGGTCCACCCCGACCACAGGGAGTAGGTGAACATGCGAGAGCACAGCTTCAGGCAGCTGAAGCTTACGATCATGGAGCTCTGGGAGCAGGTGGACAGGGAAGGAACTAGTGGATACGTCTTTTGTACTTCTAGTTCCATGTTGATGTTGCTTTTGTGTAGCGTCTTGTATTATGAGCTGCAATAATAAAAGACGCATACTTCGTGATGTTTTCATTCCTGTCCTCTTTTGTGATGTTACTAAGAGGTTCCAGTTGACTGTTGACTTGACCCTCACTTGTGAGACATCTACTGGAGGAGACCAGTTACCACACACTGATGCCGACAGTGTGACTCAACCCTTGGAGGCGAGAGTAACGGTTGGATCTCTTAGTAGTAGCGTCGAGGCCTTACGACGTCATCCTTGGTATGGATTAGTATCATCCATGTTAGGATTGACTGTTTTAGGCAAAGAATGTGGTTCATCCAGGGGATGAGACCAGGTTTCTCTTATCGGCAAAGAAGAAATCTTGCAGCTCTTGTGGGACCAGAAATGGTCCGGGCCACGTCGGAGGAGGTCCATGTCATCCAGGAGCGGATGAGGACAACACAGAGCCGGCAGAAGTCATACGCTGACAGGAGGCGGAGGCCACTAGAGTTCGAGGATGGTGACCACGTCTTCTTGCGGGTCTCACCTCGACGTGGTATTCGGAGATTTGGCTGAGGCGACAAGTTATCTCCGCGCTTCATCGGACCCTTCCAGGTCCTCAGCAGGGTTGGTGAGGTGGCTTATCGCCTGGCTCTACCACCTCAGTTACACCGGGTGCACGACGTCTTCCATGTATCTCAGCTGAGGAGATACGTGCACGACCCGACGCACATCCCTGACCATGTGGAGCTTGACGTTGACGATGGGGCGACTTTTTCGGAGGTCCCGGTGGAGATAGAGGATCGACAGGAGTGGGTCCTACATGGACGATCGATTCCTCTTGTGCGCAACAGATGGCGGCACGAGAATCTCCAGGAGAGCACATGGGAGCGGGAGGCTCAGATGTGTGCTCAGTACCCTCTTTTGTTTCCCTAGTTTTTGTTGTATCTTTACGGGGACGTAAAGCCCTGAGGTGGGAGTAATGTAAAGACCCGTAAAATTCAAGGGAAATTTTTTCTTAATTTTCTTTAGAATTTTACAAGAGCGCGGTTTCAGACGGCACCTGATTCCGAGGCCCGGTGTGCCCGGAATTAATTTCCGAAGTTTGGCTCGGGTACGTTCAGTGAACGAACGAGCGGGAATTCCTAACTTTTGATCCGGTGCTCGGAATTGAAATCCGAGGGCACCGATGAACTCGCAACGCCGATATTCGCTTAAAGAGACCTTTTCGGGAGTTGCGTTTGTTGCGGGTTGTAAGTTAAGTTTTGGGGATTTCAGTTGAGTTAAATAAAATTTGTGTAAGACAAATTTTATTTTTAGTTTGTTAAAATCCTACCAAAGGGAGTTGGAAGTGGGACCCACACCCACTTAACCTCCCTTGGGAGGATTAAGTGTGGTGGGGCCCACACGAACCCCTAGACTTTTCAAGTTCCCTTAACCCCCTCTTAATTGACTTAAGTTACTTAATTAATTTTGGGGGTTAAACTCTTTTGAATTTCAAACTTTTGAAATTCTTTTATGTTTTGTAATAATAAAATAAGATGTTATCTTATTTTATTATGGGTTGTTTGTTTGTCCCCTTGTGAGCTTTTTGAGAGCTTCCTCTTCATCTTCAAGCTCTGACGAAGAACGAAGAACGCTCAAACTCCGACGAAGAACGACGCCTCTCTTCTTCGTCCTCGGTGTCAACAAGAGGGAACGCCACCTCTTCTTCGGACAACCTTCGTCGGCGTGCAAGTTTCGCCAACGTCGTGCCTCTTCGAACGCATCCCTTCGTCATCGGATTTGACGAACGACGACCGCGACGCCCAACCTCCGCGACGCCGTCTTCCGCGGAACGTAGACGAATCTTCGAATCTTAAACCCGAGGTAGGGGTTGTTGTTTCATTATTTATTTATTCCATTTCTTGAACGTGGATCTCGCATGTCTAACTTGAGGCTTGAATGTTAAGTTGAGTTATTTATTTAATGTGAGGGGGGGGGGCCGGACCGCATGAACACGGCCGAACCCCCTCCATCGTTCATGTTGATTATTCTTGCGTGAGGAAGCAAGTGGCGTGGTGCCGTCGCAACACGCGGATGATTGTGCAAATATTTTACGCGGAGCCGTCGCGCCACGCCGAGGAAGAATCTCCAAGAACGCGACGCCGTCGCGCCGCGTTGAAAGGAATCAAGGCACGGCGAAGGGGCGCGGTGCCGTCGCACCGCGCCGGACGACGAACACCGCGGCCGGTTCCGGGCCGCGGCGGGACGAGGAGACCGCGGCGGGACGAGGAGACCGCGGCGGGACGAGGAGACCGCAGCGGGACGAGGAGACCGCGGCCGGTTCCTCTATTTAAACTGGCCCCCACGTGGGGGGCCGTTTGTTGCAAAGGCGCGGCACAAGGCCGCGCCGCCTTGTCAATCCACGGGGGTTTGATCCCCCCGCGCGGCCTCCTTAAGCGGCGCCAGCCGCCAAGCCGCCGCGGCCCGCCGCGGATCGCCGCGCCGCCGCGCCGCCAGGCCGCCGCGCCGCCGCCACCGCCGGCCACCGCGCCGCCCAGGGGGGGTCGGGCCGGGTCGGCCCGGACCCGGACCCCCCGCTTCGAACCAAAATTAGTTTTTGGCTCATAACTTGAGCCTCGGACCTCCGATCGACGAACCGTCAGCGGCAACGCGATCCTTGGATCGAGACGGTCGTTTCGGTATATCGCACTCAAGGTTTCAGATTACTTTGAGTTCGGTCGGGTTGGTTCGTTCACGAAACCAACCGGGCCTTCGGAGCGGAAACGCTCATATCTTGAGCCACGAACGTCCGATTGACGCGCAGTCAGTCGCGTTGCATTCCTCTTAGTGAGACGGATCTTTTGGCATACTCCGCCCGAGGTTTGGACGCAGGTGGAGTACGGTCGGGTTGGTTTTGCCTTAAAAACCAACCGGGCCCCGGAGACGAAAAAGCCAATAACTCACAGACCGGGCGTCCGATTGACGCGCCGTCTGTTGCGTTGAGTTCCTGTTTACGATACGGAACTTTTGGTATCCTTCGCCCGAGTTTTGGATACAGTTAGTAGAGGCCGGGTTGGATCGCACCCGGAATCCAACCGGGCCCCTGGAACAGGAAAGCTGATATCTTTCAGACAGGACGTCCGTTTGACGAACCGTCAGCGGCGTTGGTGGTTACGTTGAGTAACGGTCCCTTTGAGTTTACCCTATGGGAGTTCGGGGTACAGTTGAGATACGGCCGGGATTGGTTTCGCCTTCGAAACCAACCGGGCCCCTGGGACGAAAAGGCTCATAACTCACAGACCGGGCGTCCGATCGACGCGCCGTCTGTTGCGTTGAGACCCCTGTGACGAGACGGACTTTTGAGATACTTCTTTGCGGGACTTTGTGATACTTGGAGTATCGACCAGTAGCTCGTGGAGCGGACCCTCCTGGAGACGAGCGTGCAGAGTACAGAGACCGTGTAGCCGGCTGAGACCTGACGACTGCTTGACCGACTCGACTTGGAGTGAGTCGACTAGCCCAGTGGACGGAGCGCCCGGTATTTGGCGGCAGACCCACGGCGGACGGAGCGCCTGGTAGTTGGCAGCAGACCCGCGGTACTCGACAGGAGGAGTACCTCAGTAGGCTATCTGGGTAGCGCCCGGTATTTGGCAGCAGACCCTCAGCGGACAGAGCGCCTGGTAGTTGGCAGCAGACCCGCAGTACTCGACAGGAGGAGTACTTCAGCAGTCTTAGGTTAGTGAGCGGCGGCCTCAGAGTCGTGACAGGACCACTGTACACTCTAGAGACGGAGCTCTTCAGCAGTTACGGTTTCGATAATGAAAATCCTGGTTTGAGCTGAGACTTTTGACCTTTGTGTTTCCTCATGATTGAGATGGGTTACTTGATAACTTAGGTATATGTATGGGCATATACCTGGGTAGTGGTTATCCGTTGATCTCATGATCCTTGTGTTTCCTCATGACTGAGAGGGGTTACATAATAACTTAGGTATATGTATGGGCATATACCTAAGTAGAGTTTATCTGTTGTGATCTTCTTGTGGTTATCCTTGTTGGTTTTAGTGAGACCTTGAGGGTCTCGGGGTCCCTACTGAGTATCGTTATACTCACCCCTGCACGGGCTATGCCCGCACCTCGTTGTGTTGGTTGCAGACGACGGCCAGTACTGGCAGAGGCCGTGTGTTCGAGGACTGGACGGTACCTGGAGGTGGACTATACGACGAGGCGGTACCCAGAGGCAGACCACTGGGCGGGACATACTCGGAGCAGACGGCGGGACCCGAGGAGCAGAGGAGCTATCTGTACCCACCCTTCAGGTGGGATTTCCAGTGGACAGCTCGGCGTAGCAGCTTTACTTTTCAGTTGCTGTTTTTCCCTTTCGAGTTGTACTTTACAGTTGGGCTTGTATTTCCAGCCTCTTTTTACATTCCGCACTTTTAGTTGTACTCTGTTTTTGCTTAGTGTTACTTTCCGCTTGCTTACTCTGTGGTGTTTGTTTACATTACACAGGCAATGCCTTCCCTTTTTACCGGGATTTACGCCTTGGTGCTAGTCGCCAGCCCCTGGCCTATGGAAGGCGGGCTTGGGGTAGTCACGGCACGGACCCCGAGGGCGGGTCGTGACATTTCCATTCAAGATATCGTTTACCAAAGTGAGGTGAAAAATTCATTAACACATGTTCACCCATTAAAGAATAAAATATTTTATAATGATAATAAATATAAAATTTTATTCTATAAATGTTCCAAAAATAAGCCCAGATGAATTATCTGAATATTTTTTGTTGTCTCTTGAAACGAGCTCAAGCTGACCAAATAACATTTGTTGATCACAAATCAACCTAATAGAGATTTACACATTCTTCAAAACATGTCCTCAAAAGGATCCATTCTTAAAATTATTTAATATGTAATCTTACAGTAAAAACACAACCAGTACCAAATGTTAATCCCATGCTCTACTAAAGTTGAGGATGTATAGACAAAGAATATCCTTATAATTTTATAACTCTCTCCATATATATCCATTTGTCTATGGAAGGTAAGATGCACTCAAAATAAACTTAAATACTAATACCTCCTAGTGGACTCACCAAAATATAAAAGTAAAATAGGGAACCAAATTTGAGAGTATAGATAATGGAACTCTAAGAAAAAAACTAACTCTTATAAATAAAGGATTCCCATCACCAAAACTTTTTTTATATCAAGATTTTATATAATGGTATAACATTTTGTCAGCCTATTGTTCAAACCCTATATGAAATTATTCTGTATTTGGAACATGAAAACTCATCAAAAAAATCCATAGAAATCTCATCCATTATCAAAGTCTTAACAATAATCATCAGAATCAAATCTGAAGGTCTCTAATGCTCGGTGGATAAATGTTGGAATGTATAAATTTAAGAGAAAAAAATTGGTATTATCCCACCACATTCATGGATAGTATAATCATATATGTCTCTAATACTAAATCATTGTGGTTCCTAGGTTCAATAACCGTTGAGAATTAATAATATCCCCCATCTTATATTTCATCATAGGAAAATGTATGACATACTAGTTTCAGAAATATTGGATACCATCTGTAGAGAATGACCACCCACCAATGGTCTTCTCACCATAATGATAACCTTAAATGGTTTTGAATTTTCTATGGACTTCAATTTCCATGTTTTGTATGAGACAACGTTTTATAGCCTCCTTCCTTAGTGGATTCAATTATATTCCAATTCATGATATTATATGCCACACAAATTATTATTTTTTATAAAAAATTCACAGTTTTTAAATTTTTATTAAATTTTATTCTTCCAAATGGTATTGAGCACTATTCCCAATTGATATTGATGATCTTCCATTACATTTTAATATATAAAAATGTCATATATACAGAACAACTAACATTAATTGAGTTAATATCTAAAGATTATATTCATTAAATCTATGAGGATATAGAGTAAATTAGTAAGACCAAACTACATCGCTATATATTTATAGTCCCCATGCATTTTATTAGATGATTTATTGGGTATATACTATTTTTAACACATAAATAATGATTTCTAGAATGAATTAAAATTGTGGGAAAAGTATGGAGCTCCATGTAGTTCATCAAAAAATTCATCAAAACGAGTTAGATGATAGCTTCTACTTATTCCAATCTTATTTTCCTCCCAAAAATCAATGTAGAGTTCCATCGAACTATAAATATTCATTAAAAAAATGTATAGGATCACCCCTAGGCGACATATATGGCCTAATAAATCATTTTTAAGTATTATCCTAGTGTTTATTATTCAATTTTTTCAAAACAATTTTGGTATATTCTATAATGATTCATTCAAATAGGTGTAACACCATGTTTGAGTTCTATTTATTACTCTATTTCAAAATTCATTCAAATAATAGGATACTTTTCAATAATTAAATCGGTAAACTCCCATAGAATAATTATGTCAACTATGATAATTTTCTATAAAACAATTTGAGATAAACCACCCTTTTGAATATGAGTCAAGACCCCATAATGGGTTCAATTTCCATTGGGATCTCATATTTGTTATCACAGTAATAGATACTCATATGTTCATTTGGAATATTATATGTTCCATCCATTACCTAGAAATTATTATGCGATTTATATATAGAAAATAATCCATGACTATTATCACATTAAATTCAACCAGAGGGAGAAATGTGATAATTTTAGGAAGCACAATCCCATAAAAAAAAACAAGAGAAGAATCATAGACATCAGATGTTCTCATCGCACCATTAGGGTTTTTCATTTCTAATTTAATAACTAATTATTAGGGATATTAATAATCATTATTAGATATGATTCATGATATAATTTAATTTTTATAACTAGTCACAAATAATATTCATTAGAATTTGAAAATAATTTTCACTACACTAACTTCATTGTTTTTCCTTCAATACCTTAGTAAAAAAAATGGCCAGCATTATCGTTAAAAAACATTTAACAGTGTGATCAATAATTCATTGGATTTATAAAACATGAATCCTAATTTTCATTATATATAACCTTGTGTTTTTATAGTTAATTCATGTTGGATCATAATGTTTTTGGGAATTTAAAAGAAAATATCCACCATGGGTGTCAAAATAGGTGTGCAGCAAGGATCATTTTCATACACCATCTGATAAACATGTCAAATCCCAATCCCCCCTTTTATGTGTTTTTAACCATAGGTATAATGATTCCTTTCCACAACAACTTTTTTTAACCACAAAGGGATGCAGTTTGTTGAAATCCACTCATTGAATCCTCCATCAAAATTATATGATGTTTTCATATGTATAGACTTATCATTATGGTTTTCACTGATGCTTTCTCAACCCTGTTAGAATTGTTAACTAATCCTTTCCATTGATACAAATAATAAACTACCACACTTCTCAAATGTATATAATTCATCATAGATGTTTAATATTTACTACATATTACAAAAACATTCATGAGGACCATAAAGGATTACAATTTTTTAGAAAAATAGAATAATAAAAAACTAGCTCCTAAATGAAGTAAATAAAATCCCACTATATTCATTATAACTTGAACCCTTCTTAGAAATATCATTAATAATAATTTTATTCATAACATTCATAATGGAAAAATAAAAAAGGGAGACCTCATATTTTTAGTAAGGGTAAACAAGAGATCTATTAGCATAAAATGAGAAAAAGGGTATTAGAAAATGGGAATAAAATTTGACCACCATAATCCAACATATAATTTATCATAAATGTGATCCATGAAATAAATAATATTAGTTCGTAAAAAATAAATACTAATTGAATTAGGGAATATAAACTATCAGAATTTTTATATTTCATAAGACTTATATTTGGGCCACACACATATTCATAGAAAATTATATGTTGCGGATATATACCAAGACATTCATAACATGTTTGGATTTGGTAAAACACCTATGATACTTCATTATTCATTGGATAACATCCCATGTACCCTATTTTGGGAATGGTTTAACCTCTAGTGTATCCTATTTGGGGATTGGGATAAGCACCAGCATAGATCTTTTGGGCTTGGGATAACCACATGTCTAGACAATTTCAGGATAGGGATAACCTATCATGTATCATAAGAGTTTATATGACATTTTTTCATTACCTAATGAATTGGGTGTAGATATAGGTCAATACGAACAAATAATTTATAGTTTTTTCCGAAATATCATGAATAGCGAATCATATTATAATCCATGAAAATGAAATGGGCTTCATAAACTAGTCTTCATAACATAACTCGTGGGAAATAAATTGATTTAATAAAAATATCAACATAATTAGATATCATCGAACAAATGAATAAGGATGGTATCCATGGATTATATCCATAGTAAGGCATAATTATCATCAATATATTTCATCATATATAGATTTTTTTTGAAAGATCACATGGATTATTTTTGGAGGAAAATACCCATTCTATATATAAATCAACTACATAAAATATAAAAATTTACTAAATATTGAGTAAAACATTGTCATTGAGAATAACCTCAATAACATAAAGGGATAATTTAATTTATTGTGTGGTCAATATGATAAGAATCTATATTCATGTCGTAAACAGTAAAAGAAATATCCCATTCACTTTTTTTGGAAAAATATAAAAGTTCCTTGATTAAAAAATTAGAAGAAAATTAATGTTAAATTATAAAAAAATATAAAAAATTGTTGATAATTACTTTAAAAAATCATCAGTGAATAGTAAAAACATTTATTAAAACATTTTTAGAGAAGATTAACGTGGAAGAAAAGGGATGTTCAGCTGAAATTAAAATAAAATAAATTTTTTTTAAAAACATTCATTAATTGATATGGGTAATTAAAAAGATTTAAATTAATGGGAAAAAAGTTTTATATATAAATAATTACAGAAGAAGAAAATAAATTTTTTACTAAATTAATAGATCATGTTATTTTATTAATAAAAATATAATAAAATACAATCAAGATAATCCTTGATGTTGTGACATAAATACTTGCCACATTGGTAACTTTTCGATCATAAGGCCCATGAAATAATGAAAAATATATGGACTTGTAAATAGAAATAATATTAAAAATAAAAATAATAAAATATAGTTATGATAAGTATATATAAAAAATTAAATAAGTTCTGAATATGGATTGTTCCTCATAAAAATAAAATTTAGTTGAAAAACCCTTTACCTTAAGTCTCAAATTTCATTGTACACATTAATACCTACTATAAAATAATTGTATAATTATTATAAATACAATATTAATATTTATTATTTATATAATACCATATATTATTCATATATGAACTTTTTAAAAATTTTATTAACAATTCCTTATTAAAATCATGTTTTGGGTAATAACTGTGTTGTTTTTTATGTTTTTTATTATTTTTGTTCATTTTACATTCATCAGAGTTCCACTTTTTTAGAATTATTAATATTATATATATAATATATTCATTATATATTTAGTTCATTTAATATATAAAACATTGATATAGAAAATAAATTACACCTTTGAAGGAGAAAGTGGGTCATACATACGTATGAAAACTTTTTCTACTTTCTCAATGTATTGAATAAATTAATGATAAATATTAATTCAAAATTACATAATATTGTTTAAAATATCTTATATCATATATATTCATTAAATATATCCTTATTGAAATCCATTTGAAAATTAAATGAAAAATATATAAACTTTCTTTGTGGAGGCTGTAGTTTACACGCACACATGAGTGTTGTTATCATTGTCTAATTGATTGGATGTTTAGAAGGTATTTATTATTTTTTATTTAAATGAGTATAATGATTTCATTTATAAAATATAAATATGTTGAATCCATCATTATCTTCAATTGTGAGAGGCTGCGATAGAAATGACTCACTTCTATTTGTGAGGTGGTAGTCAGCCGTACAATCAATTAACAAATTCATTTCCATTTTTATGTAATAGTATATAAATGTAGGTAATTAAAAAAATCAAAAAATATCTCAATATTGGATATATTTATTATGTTAAAATCGAATAATTGATGAATATTTTATGAAGTTTAAATAATAAATAAAATATAAATGCTCAATTATGAACGATATCTCTTCCTCAAAAAGACCATTAGGTTAGCACCAAAAGCCTTATTATGATGGTTTACTAATAAAAATTGGATCCCTAAGACATGGATAGGTAATTAAGTATGTTATTTATAGAGGAATCAGTGGATCAAAACGTTTTTTGGATGTATGCAGGGTAGAGTACTGTGGGATCCCTTATAAAATTGTGGCAGATCACATACATAATATGTTTGAAAAGAAAAAGATATAAACTAGTATTAAACATGTCGCAATGTTATAAAACGGATCATTATAGAAAATAATACGATAAAATTTCAAAATATTATCATACAATAGGAATTTAAAATGTTCTAATATTATTTGAACCCATATCTTTTTTGTTCATCCTTGAGTGAAACCATTTTATCCTTAACGATAAGAACTAATTTGTATTGTTTTTACAATTCATTATAAGATAAAATTATGTTCATATTATTATAAAATATCAAGTATTCTTATGAATAATATTTAATAGATTTTTCCGAATTTAAATCACATAAGTGAGATATTTTTCTGTACACAGAAACACGTAGTTGCGAAGAAAAAGGGATTTTCCAAAGAGAATGATTTTATTAGAATAAAATGTTTTAATATCAAAAATTGACATGAATTTGATTCCAGTGACCAAAAAAGTTTAATAACAACATAAATAATCTAATTTCAATATTAAAATATTTTAAAATAAAATATAAATTTATTAATAATTTAATAAAAATAGCAATTTTCAATATTAATCTGTATTTCACTACTAAATGAAAAATTAATTTTTTAAAGAAACCTAAAATATTAAAATAATGATAATTTTGAAATTTTAATTCCAATAATATATTATATTTTTTCATATAAGTGTTTGAACAGTTTTATAAATTAAAATTTCAAATTCCTAAGAAAAATCAATAAAGTGTACTATTTGAGAAAAAAATATTTCTTACGTATATAATTACATTACTAAAAATATTATTATGATTTAAAAATATATTTCATTTATCAGATACCTTTATACATTATATTAAAAAAAATTATTTCAATGAATATAAAAAACATAAATTATACGCTATAATGTTAATATTTAGATAATAATAATAATAGTTTATCATGATTCGTAAAAATGAAATGTTGTTTGTATCAAAAGATATAGATGAAATAAAATTTATTAGAAAAAATTTCATAACATTTCACGGTTATATAATTATAGAATGTGTGAATAAAATTGTACATATTAAAAATAATTATGCCCAATAATTTCAATTTTTTCATTATTTAAATAAATAAATTATCTATTTAGGTAATATGTTTTCATAAAACACCATGTTTAATATTTATGATAGTTTAATGTATTATTTATAATTTGGGAATACATATTTTCATTATAAAAAATTAATTCAATTAAATTTCAATTTTCAAATAATATTTTTATATTCATTTGTTAAATTAATAAAAAACAACTTTTCTCCCTACATGATTTTATGATCACTTATTATCAATATTTAGTTGGTTAATTTTTTTAATTATTTAATTTTATATTCCTAATATGTAGTTTATAATTATATATATATATATATTTGTAAAATATTTATTAATTTGTCTAATATATGTGATGAATTCAATTTTTATAGTGATTATATTTTTACAGTTAGAATATATTGTTTTATTTTTATACCATATAAATAATATTTCACCATGAATATATTTCACAAAATAATCACATAATTTTATATAATGATTCAAATTCAAGTAATATATTTTTGGATTTATACCCATCTTAAATTTTAATTCGTTCAGTTTTCATTCGAAATGTTAAATGATTTTTTTACTTCTAATTTTTATAAATTATAATTATTTTATTAAATGAGTTATTATTCATTTATATTATGATATTTTATTATTTAATAGTTCCCATATAAGAACATTCATAAAAAAATTATAAGAGTTATATTTTATTATCTTCTTTAAATAATTTGTCCACTAAAATATCATTATAAATATATGAATTTATTTGGGAAATTTTGATTTATTTTATATCTGGGTTGCTAACATTTCTTTTTCGTACATATGATTTCCCCATGAAACATTAACCTATTAATTGGTATTATTTAAAATATAAGTTATCCTTATGATGAAATATTATCACATGTTGTACTAAATAAGAGAGATAATATTCTAGTTTTAAAGCATCTGAGCTTAGTTCATGTAATATATATTGTGCATACTTCCTCATAATGTAAACATGGAATACATTGTTCAAATGAGGGAGGTTTAATGAAAACATTTGTTGACAATATTTTGTTCCCATATTATTTTGAATCATTAAATTATAGATTCATATATATTATACCCATCCATTTATTCCTAATTATCAGATTGTTTTCTTTAGTGACATTTAATGAAATAACATTTCTTTAACAATAAATACCTTGATTATAATGTCCCATGTATTTATATGATATTTTTTTTAATTACTTGTACTTATGATTAAGTTATTATTATTTTTTTAAAGGGGATTCTTTTTCTGATAGTGTACTTGACAGAAAACAACATGCTTCTCCAAAATCATACATTGCACACAACGTTGAGTTATACAGAAAAATAATTCAATAATATTGTTAATATTTTAAATGGTAGTTAACAACAAGACATTTTATTAGCGATAATGAACATAAATAACTATAATATGATTATACAAGTTTTTTAAATGTTTTTACATTTACCCAATATGTTTTAATGGTATAAAATAAGAATGAATCTAATTTTAATCCTGAAAAACTCTAATATTTTTAAAATTTTGTTTTATCTTGTTTTGATTGTAAACAATTTTTAAATATAGTTTTTTAATTTTTATTTTCAATATTTGAAACAATAAACTTACTGTATAGAATTCTGATATTAAAATTTACAATTCGTAAAAATTTGGTATTCTTCTAATAATGTTCATTCATAATGAATAGTGAAAAATACTACATTTTAATTCAAAACATCCCTTTAATCTATTTTATTTATAGTGATATTATAAACATAATTTATTTTAATGTTTAAGTAGATTATTTTTTTACCATTAAATCCAATTTTTGTCATTGTTTGTAATTAATCTTTTTAATTATACATAAACAAATGTCAATATTTTGATAGTTATTATTTATTAAAAACATGATTTTTTGTTTTGACAATGGGAATTAATTTTGAATTAATTTTTCAAACATCTGTGTTTTAAATTTGTAAAAATAGATTCTATATTTGGAATCATTGGGTTCAAATTGATTTAATTGGTATCTTTTTTTAGACATTATGAAAAATAACAACAGTAAATATTTTATTTTCCATGGTTATAGGGTAAATCTGGTAAATAATGTAAATCAAATAATATTATATTAATATTAAATTATCCTACCACATGTACTAACCCTATTGTATGATACATGTCTGACCATGGTAATACATATGTTGGTTTTGGGACCTCATGGCGCCACTTGTAGATGAAAATGACATATTAAAAAATTAATTTAATGTTAAAGAAAATGTAACATAAACATATGTATTTTAGAAACCAATTCTCATATGGGGTTATATATATTCTCTTTTCAACTATAAATAGTAAATATAATGTTAAAAAGATTTTATACATCATGGTAGTTTATTTATAATATTTAGAAATAATATAAATAAATTTATCTATGACACAATGGTGATGTAGTGATTACCTTATTAATGACAGATTTAAATATATGAGGTTATACATATTTAAATAAATTTATATTGAAACATTTTATGCCAACATGAATATTTGGGATGATTATAAATTATTATATTTTAATTAATTAGGTTTTTATAAATAATAAAATCGTTGTGGATTTTTAAAAAGACATGATATGAATAGTATATAAATTTTCCTAAATGAGTTTTTAAAACAAATACTTTTTATTAAATGATATATTAGTCCTAAAAATATATGATTTAGCCAAATGACATAAATTATTATGAACATGTAATTATTGGACCACTTTTGGTTCTTTTGGAATTTTATAGTATATATATTAACCATATAGTATGAATGTACAAAAAGACCTGGTAAATGATAAATAAATATACAAATAGTTAAATCTAAATGATAAGGTTAAATTTGATACATAAACATGTCTAAAACCCATTTTTGAGAGTATTTAGAAAAAAAATCACTTTATATTCGAATAAAATGATCTTGGTACCATTTTAAAATCCAAATTCAGTTTACAATAAAATAATCTTTCAAGACATTCGTAAAGTGACCCTCCGCAATCTTATAATAGGACACCACCTCAAACACATTACTCAAACCTCTAAAACCCATTGTCTTGTCCAACCTCTTCTATAATAAGATAACATACCTATATTAATCCTATAAGCCTTATTCTTGGTGTAAGGAAATTCAATAAATACCTTTGTCTCAAATCAAAAGAAAATACCCGATTTGAGGTAACATCTTCTCTCATGTTATTTTATTTTATTTTCCTTATCCACTCTCTCTGATATTCTTAATATTTTTTTCATAACAAAACCATTTTCCTCAATATACAAGGTTTTTTATGATATGGATTCAATCTACACTTACACAGACGTCCATCTAATGGATACGAACCTATTGTTTCTATGTACGGTGAACTAATGCCTCATGAAACAATGATTGTTCAAATTTCTCCTACTGCCTCTTATGGAATCCATTTTGTTGGAAATGTAATTATACATGATATATATTATATTTATATTATCTCTATGAGTCTTAAATTCTCTTTTATAACATACCTTTATGCTTTTCATTTTTTATATATATGATAATTTTATTTGTGAATGTGCGGACTACCTTCCCCTCAATGTGATATGAATCGTTCAAGCTTTACAGGGAATGCATAAAGTATGGTATTAATAAAATTATGTAACATATATAACATATATAATATAATGGTGTTATAATATACCAATTTATCATTTAGTTGTCATTAATTTAAATATCAAAATGAAATGAAAGTAGTGTTCATGCGTACGTACAACTTACCTTCTCCACGAATGGTGGATTTAATTTATTTTATCCAATTTCAATTCACTATTATAAATAAATATATACTAGATATATATTATATATATGATACATAAATCATTATGATCATTCTGGAGATAATGGAATTTTGACCACATGGACAATTTGTAATTATAAGAAGTTCATTTCTGATTCAAGTTCCGAACATCGACAAAATGTCTGATATGAACTAAAATAATTAACTAATTATTATAGAAAGGTAATAAGTAATATAATAGGAATAATAAACATTAAAAAATTTCTTAGGAATGTATAAATTGACAAAAGTATATTAATTTTTATGAAAAACGAATATGAGTGACAAGTCAGCTTCGAGGCAAGAGATGTTGTCTCAATCTTATTTCTTTGAGGAATATTTTTATTTATACACAACATACATTTATAGGTTGTGTAAAACCATTTTATTTTTAATTTCATTCAAAGGGAATATTTTTCAACAAATCATTTTACTAAATGAAAAAGGAATTTTTTTAACATATCCAGTGACAGGAACTTCTCTACTATCGTAATATTTATTTGACTTCCTCTATAAGTCTTAATGTTTTTAAAAGGAAAAGAAATACCTTATTCCCATTTTGGATAACTTTTTATTGAAAATGGTTTTTGAAATAGATTGAGTATTTCAATATCTTGAAATAATAACTTTTTGATTGGAAAATGTTAATATTTGCAATATTTTATGTGTTAGGATAATGTAATGGTAAACGGACATTTGACGGGTGGTTACGTTATACACCAAATGATGGGTGGTTTTGTAATAATACAATGATGTGTGGATATGTTATAAAGTCCAATGAATTTGGTATGGAATTCATCCGTATGGATATTACATTTATTTATATGTGTGTAAGTCGACCGTAGGTTATTCAATTTAATTATGTTTATGTCCCATGTTACCTTTATATTCTATAAATAGTTTTATTGAATTAAATGTTATCTGTTGGATAGAGAAGGGGTAAAATGTGAGATTCTATTTAGTGAAGTGTTTTTTCTACTTCTTTAAGGTGAAAAGTATTACATTATAAAAATGTAATCATGGTTTATATGAAATTTTCTAAAAAATAACAGTTTTCCTATTTTATGTATCCCTTACTGATATTTTAATGGTCATCCCATGATTTTAAATTTTTTCATAGGACATAAATATGGATAGGGTCAAGGGTGGGATCAATGAAAATTCATGCTGTAAAAAATATGGGACCATACATGTTTTCTTTTTTTAGAGTTTTTTGTTTTACAAAATAATGGATAGTGAGAAGAAATATCTACTTGTGAAAATGAAGTTGTTATGTATAATTTATGACCTAATTCTATAAATATATAAATCTGAAAATATACTCAATTTGAATTAATAACATAATTCAATATTTTTTAATGTTTAAGGCTAAGGACATTCAGTTGGAATCAGAGTTCAATTTTGATAACTTTAGAGATTAGGGTATTGTAAATACCTATGTGACATAACCATAATAGTTAGAATATTATAAAGAGTCATAGTTATTTTAGATAAATTGAATTATTTTAGGATAAAATTAATAAAGATATATTAGTGTTTACCCTCTTTATAAGATAATATGTGATTCTTTTACAGATATACTCACACTGACCTTTTTGGTTTTAGAAAATAGCTGGACCTAGAAAGAACTGATGTATCAATGGATGTGAAGAAAAATTTTACAGTATGGGAATAAGAAAATGAATGAAATGTGAGATACAATGAGAAAACATATTGTTATTCTCTTCAAACTATCTAGAGTTATTATTGACCACATGAAACATGGTTAGTTTTATAAGGCATCATATATGCAATAAACAAATCCTTTTAGAAGTTCAAGTAATAATTATATAGGTAAGTATATTAAAAATCCGATGTGTCAAGGATGTGGAAAGAAACACGTAGGAAAATTTTTCAAAGGTGTGGGAAGATGATATAGATGTGGTAATAAAGGTTATAAAAAAACTTACTATGGAAAAAGGAATCCTCCAGTTGACTCCTAGAATGGGAAAGAAGTCCTTTCTCAGGAATCTATTTAATGATTTAAATGTGGGGTCCATGGTCATTATACAAATACTTTTCCTACAAATAATGTTATAGAATAGGATCATCAGCACTGTATAAATATATTTTTAGCTATAACTATTTCTATTACAGTTGAGGATGAGGAAATAGACAATGACCAATGAAAGGTGTGGATTATTTCTTAGCTGATGTTTTGACATTATTGAATCCCAGGATATGATTCATTATTTTTTTTGTAGAAAATATGTATTATTGAATAAGTTGGAAAATATTGTTAATAAATCATGATTAATGTTGAATTAGTAATAAGTCTACATATAATGGATTCAAGAGTTATGGTGAACTTTTCGATAATGAAATGATTAAAAGTAATAAATTTCATTTGATGATAAGATTACATTGGAAGGATTTTTATATTATATGTATCCCTGATGTTTGTTATGTGAAAATTTTATTCATGAAAGAATTATATTTTCTTGTGTGCACATAACGGATAACCTTAGGGTTCATATGATCTTTTGTTTTTTAGGTGATAAATGGTTATTTCATTTTGGGATGAAAATTGAATGTTTTTAGATAACCCTTGAGTATAAAATAGGATATGGTTATTTTTGAGGAAATTATAATATTTTTGTGAATGTTATAAGAATGAATTGGTTTTATAAAATGGACAAGTTGTGGGATGGGTGAAAATCTGTCTCATCCGGTGTGGCCATGGGAATCGAACCCATAACCAAAGGGTGACAAGGGCGCATCGCCTACCCCTGGTATATGAGACGTACCTAGTAAGTATGAATTATTATTTTTAGTGAAATGATTTTATTGATCATGATTAAGTGGATTTGGGATATTATATTTTGAAAAATGGATATCCATAGTATAGGAAAATGATTTGGTGATTATGTGATAATGTTTTTTTCGAAGACATTTTCACTTTAGGGAATACTATATGACTAAGGAAAATAGAATACTTTGGAATTTCAATTGAGAAGAAATGGTGTAATTTTAATTTGGAAGAATCTATGTTTTTATTGTGGGAATATATCTATTTGGGATATTTATGGAAATGATTAACCTATCATAGAAAATATGTGATTAGGTTAATTCTTTTTCATTCTAAGACTTTCAGTGTAGCCAATGTTATTTGGAGATAAATGTCAATATTGTTTCGGAAGACTATGATATCAAATACTTCTAAATTTTGGGTTTCAAACTTAGTTTATATTATTTTGAATAATTTTAAGGAAATTGTTTTATTTAATGGTCTTTGTTTAGCTTTGGGTATTGTTTGTTCAATTTTGGAGATTAAGAGTAGTATTTCTTTTTTATAAAATATTATCCTTTTTGGTAAATATTTGATCTTATACTAACCAATTGTTGTTCTGGTAAATGAATAAAGAGAGGAAAAATATATGGTTAACCATTTTTGGATCATGTTTTCTTGAGAAGTTGATTCTAGTTCTTCTGGTGTATCCAAGTTATCTTGAATACTCAATATTTGTAAAAATTATTATATTTTATTATAAAATTATTAAAGGATGAAACTCTACTTGAAAAGAATGTATATTTCCTTATGTTACTAGTAAATATAATAAATTAATTCTCTAAAATTATGAAAGGGAAATTAAATAAATTTATTTTCCATTTAGTTTTCTTACGGGGGAATCATATAATGTTCAACCTATCACAAGTTTGTTGTTTTCTGGTGGTTAACTTTTTCCTGATTTTGTTTTCTATCTATAACCATCAGTACATGATGGTTAGTTCTATATTCCATGTCTATATAATCAAGAAATTCTAGTATGTTTAATCTCATGTGACCTTAATAATTTTCTTTATTTAATTTAAAGTGATAGTTTTATTAACTGTTATTTCCGATCATGGACTTTCAATGAAGTTTTCAAGCCCAATTTTAAAATTTTTAGGACGTAATTTCCAAAAGGGGGAAGAATGTAACGACCCAGGTATTTATAGAATAATATTTTTGGATTTATATTAATACTTATGAATAAGATATTAACTTAAAGTTAAAGGGTATTTTTTTATAGAGTTCTCAAAACACAACAACGAGATTCTCTGAAATCATACATTGCACACAACATTAAGTTATACTGAAATAAGATACAATAATAATATTATTATTTTAATCGTAGTTAACACCGAGAAATTTTATTGTCAGAAACAAAAAAACTAACTAAAAAATGATTACACATGTTTTTAAAATGTTTTTACTTTTTCCTAATATATTTTATAAGCCTAAAATAAGAATTAATCCAATTTTATGCATGAAAAACTCTAATATTTTTCAAAACGTTTCCTTACCGACTTATGATGGAATTTTTTTTTAAATATAGTTTCTTCACTTTTATATGCTTCGTTTGATAAAAAAATAAACTTCTTCTTTATAATCAGGATGTCACAATTTACTTTGGGTTAAATGTTGGAATTTTTCGGATAAAGTTCATTTTTAATGAATAGTGAAAAATACAACATTTTAATTCAAAATTAAGGTGTAATATAATATATCTATATAGTTACATTGTAGTTTTAATTAATTTTAATGTGTAATTAGATTATTTTTTTACTATATAATCCAATTTTTTTGTTGGAAGTAATTTCAGTTTTTAATTAGATATAAACACATTTTAATCATTTGATAGTTATTATTTTTTTAAAACAAGTTTTTTGATTTGACAATGGGAAATGATTTTAAATCAATTTATAAAACTTATTTTTTTTTTGAATTTGGAAAAATGGATTCCATATATCAAATTTGGAGTTCCAAATTGTTTAAATACGTAACTTTTCTTTTTAGACATTCTGAATAGAAACATTAGTAAATATTTTATCTACCATGATTAAAAGGTAAATCTGGTAAATAAGCGTAAAAAAATAATACTAAAATAATATTAAATTATCATAACAAGTGTCTTAACCCTATTGGATGATACATTTCCAGCCATGGGATTCCTTGGTACGATTTTGGGACCCATTGGATCCACATGAATGTGAAAATGACATTTTATAAAAATTAATTTAAAGTTAAGGAAAATGTAACAAAAAAATATATCTTTTTGTAAAACAATTTTTTTTCGGGTTTAAATAAGTTATAATTTAGAATATAAATTTTCATTATAAATCTAAACATATTTCCTACATCATGGTATTTTTTATTAATTTCTTGACATCAAATAAATAAATTTATTTAAGATACAATGGTGATGCATTGATTACCTTTTCAATAAATGATTTAAATAAATGATATTATAAATATTAAAATAAAATTATTTTAAAATTTTTATGCCATCAGAGAAATTTATCGATTATTAAAACTTGTTGTGTTTTAAATAATTATGTTTTTTATAAATAATAATGTTGTTGAGGATTTTTGAAAATCCATCAGATGAATTTTATATAAATTGACATAAATGAGTTTTTAAAAAAACTATTTATTTATTAAATGATAAAATTGTCTTAAAAATATAATATTTTCCCAAGTGACTTATATAAGGTTGAAAATTCAATTAATGCACCATTTTAGGTTCAATTTTAATTTTATAGTAAACATATTAACCATATAGTATGAATATACAAAAAGAGATGGTAATTGTTAAATAAGTTATCCAAGGGTTAACTATAAATGATAATGATATATTTGTGACCTAAACATGTATAAAACCCATTTTTTGAGTTGATATAGAACAATACTATCCTTATATTTGAATAAAAAGAGTTTGGGACCTTTTGAAAATAGAAATTCTGTTTATATCAAAATAATCTTTCAAGACATTACTAATGCACCCCTCCACCCTCTTCTAAATGTTCATCACCTATAACCCATTACTAAAAACCATCAATTCCCTTAGAGCATCCAAAATCTACCTCAAAAGTCTCATAAAATCCCTCTATTCCTCATATAATACTTCCCATAGGTATATGGAAATTCACGAAATCCCTTTAGCTGAAATCAAAAAAATGATACCCAATTTGAGGAAATGTATTCTCTCAAGTTCTTTTATTTTATTTTTTTTGTCCAATCCCTATTCTCTTATTATTATTTTTTTACATTAAAACACTTGTATCCTCAATATAACAGCTTGTTTTTATCATAAGTATTCTAACTACACTTACAAACACCTCTATCTAATGGATACGAATATTCTATTTTTGTGTACAATGAACTACTGCCTCCCGAAATAATGATTGATGAATTATCTCCTACAGCCTCTTATGGTGGAAATTATGATGGAACTATAATTAAATATGATATATATAATATTAATTTTATCTCTATGCTTGTGTAATTATCATTTAAAAAATACCTTTATTCTTTTCATGTTGTATATTTACCATAATTTCATTTGAGGAAGTGCGGACTACCGGCCCCTCAAAGTGATATGAATCTTTTATGCTATACATGAAACGTATAAAATATAGAATTAATGAAATTATGTAACATATAAAATATAATTATTTTAATTTATTTATAATAAATTTTTTTATCATTTATTTTTCATTCCATTAAATATGAAAATGAAATTAAATTAGCGTTCACACGTACCTACGACTTACCCTCTTCATGAACGGTGCATTTCATTTCTTATATCTAAATGCTATGGACTATTATAAATACATATATAATGGATATATATGATATATATCTTATATAAATCAGGAATATATTTATGTAAATAATGTAATTTTAACAACCTGGACAAATTGTAATTATAACAATTTCATTTCCGAATCAGGTTCTGAACATTGAAAAAATGTCTAACATGAACTCAAATAATGAACTAATTTTTGTAGAAAGTTAATAAGTTATATAAAAGTAATAAAAAATTGGAAAAATGTTCTTAAGAGAGTAGAAATTAACTTATTTTTATTATTCAGGAAGAACATAGAATATACGAGACGAGTACGACTCCAGGTAAGGGACATTGTTTCAATCTCCTTTCTTTGAGACATATTTTGTTTTATACACGACTTACATCCAAACAATGTATAAACCCCTTAGACTTTTAATTTCATTCAAATTTAAATATTTTATATGAATATTTTAACTAAATGATAAGGAATTTTGTTAACATATGTGGTCACAATAACCAATATGTATTTGTGATTTTTATTTGGATTCCTCTATAAGACCTAATGTTTCTAAAAGGAAAGGAAATCCTTTATTACTTAATTGGGTGTTTTAGTATTTAAAATGGTTTTTGAAATAGATTGAGTATTTTAACATCTATAAATGTTATCTTGTGATTGAAAAATGTTGATTTTTCAACATTTTATGTTTTATGTTTATGAAATGGTATGTGGAGATTTGACGGGTGGTTACATGAGAAATCAAATCACATGTGGTTCTGTGATAAAATAAGGATGGGTGGTTGCATGATAACCTCCAATTCATTGGGTATATAATTTTTCTGTATTGATATTCCATTTAGTGATATGTGTGGAATTCGACAGTTTTCTTCTTCCAGTTAAGTATTTTTATGTCCCATGTTACCTTTATATGTTATACATTGATTTTATGGGATTTGTGGTAGGCATTTTGTTACAAAAAGTGTAATCAAGGAGCTCATATTTAGTGAAGTGTATTTTCTAATTCGTTAATATGAAAAGTATTAATTTATGATAAAGTATTCATGGTTTATATATTGGTTTAAAAAACTAACAGTTTTCCTTCTTTATGTATCTTTTACTGAGATTTTTATAGTCATCCCATGTTTTGAAATGTTTTTCACATGACATAATGAAGAATATGTTAGAGGATGGGATCATAGAAAATTCATGCTATCTAAAACATGGAACTAGACATGTTTCATTTTTTATGAGTTTCTGTTTTACGAAAAATAGACAGTGAGTAGAAGTGTGTACTTGTAATATTAAATTTGTTAAGAATAAGTTATGACCTAAATATCTAAATATCTATGTCTAAAAATATCTTCAATGTGAATTATTAATTTAATTCAATATTATATAATTTTTAAGGATGGGTCCTTACAATTCCTCATTGAAAACTATAGTATTATTCTATTGTTAATGTAGTATTTAATTTATTTGATGTCAAATGGTTTGTATGTTATATTTCAGAATTTTAGAAATGTTCTTTCCCAATTTATTTGTCAAAATAATATCATAATATATGGTTAATTTTATACAGTCAATCCTATAAAATGTATCAAGGATTTTATTTGAAGGATAAATATGAATGTATTATTTTATCAGTAGATCAAAAAAAAATTATTTTTGTAAAATCGTATTTGGATTCAATCATGTAAGGTCTAAAAATATTTTCCAATGTATGAATACTAATTATATATTGACAAAAAAATTTAGGATGATATAATGTATTATTATATAGTAATCTGTTTAATTGTTATTAATGATTTATCTATAACATTTATGTGAAACATGGATATTTATCAATATAATGTAACGAAGATTTCTATATAACCTCACCAAATCCACTACATATATTATAGAAAGATAATTGTGTGAGATTTAGTATAAAAACTTAATTGAAGTTTCATTACAATATTATCAACTAAAAACCGTACAAAATTACTTCCATTAGACATATTTAGGTAGACTTATGAAGAAATCCCTCACGGTTTCGCCATATATTCATGTGTGTATAAGGAATGATTGAATCATACCATTACAGTTCACATATACTATATGAAATTACTAGAAATCCAATAACCATGATATATACTCTTAAATAACACATTCATGTAATCCATAGTTAATTTATATCAATTATCTCTATATATCTTTGTGTGTATTTTGTAAATAGTTTACAAAGAGTTACTTGTATCATTAAAAAAACTTTTTACACTTAATATAATTATGAGAACCATATTTTTACTTGAAATATTATTATTTATTCATTATCATGGATCAAATCCATAATATTATCAACATTATTTTGTAGCTAAATATAATACATTTAATGCACATTGATCATAATATGAAGATATGGTTGAGAAATGATTTTTTCAATGGATTTAATTAAATCATTACATTATGATTTTTTTGTATATACATTACATTTCCATTAAAATTTAGTCCTTTTAAATATTAATCAGAGATATGTTAGCATTATATATGATATTGTGAGATCCTCAAATAAATTTTTCTTCTAATGGTAGTAATGTATAGAGTAACTATAATCATTTATATAATTCAAGAATACATTTTAGAGTAGGTTATTCTCCTTTTGTATAAATATATACACTTATATAATTTTATTATAATAATTATCACACCAATTATGATATATATAAATAAATAAATTTTTAACACCAATGGTAATACAGTAAACTCAAATTCGTAGAAAAGGTAATTTGTCTAATGAAATATAAAATTTCAAGAATAATTTTCTATCATATTATTATTTATATTGTTAATTAAAATAAAAACAGTCACTAATGTAACAATTTAAAATAGAAATCCTTCTCCACGACAGTATAGTATGACCATAGGTATAACGAATAATTTTTTTCCATTGATGTTTTGATTACATTCTACAATATAGATAAACATTAATCCCTTTGATATTAACATTCTTAACATATTATAAAATCATAATGAATATATCAGAAATCATAAAAAATATCTAATCACACTAATATATGAACAAATATAAATTTTTAATATTTATTTAGGTGATTCATCATTTAACTCAACCTTTAATGGATTTGTTAATATACCCTCAATAATTCTTCCATGATCCCCAAATGAATTTTTTTTCATAAAAAATATATACATGATAATCATTGTTAAAATCTCTTACATTATTATGGTACATATTTTATTCCTAATCTATTCTTCCTATTATTCCTTAATCATTTAATATAAGATAATATCATCAATGAATGCTCAAAAACATTATCAAGGTATTATCCAAAGACTCTATTTTTAAAATCCATTAAAATATCTAGTAAAATTGATGACTAGAAAAATCATAACTTCTAATCTATTTTATCTATAGTATATATATATTATATAAAATGCATTTTCTAGAATATAATTTTCATTTAACTTTAATATATGGTATCTCGATCGAAGACCCACCATTGATAAATACTATGATCCATGTTGTTTATATAAAAATCTATCAATATGAGAATGGTGATAAATTCTAATTTTCATGATTTTAATATGTTTTTTTGAAATGAATATATAGACTCATTGAAAAAGATTTATGCTTAATTAAGAATATTGTTTTACCCTATTTCTATGAACTTGGGAATTGAAAATATTTTCTAAAAATCATTTTCAGTTCATTCACTAGTTCATCTAATTAAATAGAGGAAATTCTATACGGTATATTTGAAATATTACATGAACTATGTATTAGATAAATCAGAAACAAAAAAAATCACTTGAAAATAAATTAAATTATTTTGGGGACCCTATCATTACATTTCCATATAATGCGGATAACATTTTTGTTGTGGTTTTCGCTAACTATTTGTGCCTGATATAACTCATTATTTGTTGTCATGAACCTTATAAATTAATCAACATTCATATATACTTTAACATTTTAAAATAATAACTTGATAAATTGAGATTTGAATTATTAATTACCTATCAATAATATTGATAATTGATTTATATTGGGAGTTTGATTCCATTATAAAACAATCATTGAATTATAAAAAATATATTACTACTATAATTTAAAAATATTATTTTTAAATAAGAATTGGAAACATGTTACATACCAAGGATGAAATAATCATACAAATAGATGTTTTCATTCTGAAAATAATTTTTTTTAATGTTCTGAATCAATATAGTTAGTAAATTTTCAAGATATTTGGAATGTGTAAAACATGAGTAAAAACTGAGCATAATAAGCAATGAATGGAAAACAAGTGTAGTTTTCATCACATAATTTTTATGGTCTATCTTATATGTAGTGATTCTAAATTTTTACCCTTTTATGATAACTTGAGAGGTGAGTGATGTATATTTTACATTGTAACCCCTTTTAGGGTATTTTTATCATAAATCATGAACTCAATGAAATTAAAACATTGAATATATATTGAAAAAATAGGTAATATATTCCTATATTTAATTATTATTTATTTAACTATTCATATCACATTTTTAATATTCTGTTCTACGAATGAATTTTTTATACTGTAAATATTTATCAGTTCACATGTTTTATTTTTTAAAGGGCTACATCCAATATTTTATGGTAGGATAGTGGATGAATCTTCATTCCTATTAGGCAATTTTCAAATAAACATCCTTAAAAGATCCATTTTTCACTAATGAAGTTCATTTTTTTTTAATAAATAATATAAACATCCCATATTTTCCTTACTAAAATAGTAAACAATCTCTTTATAAGAATCAAAGTGACTCTTTAATTGTTAATTTTTGGTCAATCGAAGAAATATTTCTATAGGATAACATGATTTTATATTTTTGTTAAATTATGTAATAATAAGGATATAATTCATATCCCTTGATGTAATCTATGGGGTACCTTATATATTTTCCTTCATTCTATAAATACTAAGGTATTACTTCTCTATATCGATATGTTAGTACATAACAAATATTTTTTAAACAACATTTTCTCAAATGCGACTAATTTTCCGTGTTAAATTTATTTGATTTTCCTAGATTTTTTCAACACAAGTCACCATTAATTCAATTAAAAGTCTATATGAAAAATATGGAAACCCTAATTTTCATGCTCAGAAAATTGACACACATTGAATATTATTTCAAAAATGTTAATCTGACATTCAATAATTTATTGATTTAGGGATGCAATATTGAATGATGTTGATCATTGTGTAAATGACATAACAAGAACCTTATTTCTTATTTGGTGTCTTTTTATTTCATAAAAATTATACATTATTATTCATAGTGATATAAATCATTCCATGAATGTACTTAATGTTTTATATGAAACATTCTATAACATCAGTTTTCCTATTGATATGACCATTATGTTTTCAATTACAATCATTTTTTAATGAGTTCTTACTAGATCTACACTATAGAAAATATGATATGTTTATAAGGAATAAAATAAGATAAAATTAGAATAAAAAATTAAATAAATATGAAAAGGTAATCATAATGGGACCTATCATATATCACTATGGGTTTAAACTTGGATTATTTAAGTATTTCACCTAATTTTTATTATAATATTCTTCAAAAATATCAAAACCCACACTCTGTTATCAACAGGTTAAATCCATATATATCATACAATTATGTATAAATTATATATTTTTTGAAAATAGAACTCATGATTAAAATAAAATTGAAATACATAGATTTTCTATTCAATTGATTTTTATTAATATATTAATCTTATTCAACAACATTATAAATTCATGATTTTTAGTAATTCTCCTGAAAGGATTTTCTTTATGACATGTCCCTAAATAATAAATCTTTTGGAAATAGTTAATTATAAACAAAAGGTGATATTATATGGTCATTAAGAAGAAAACATAATTTTTTACAATTAGAAAAACATAGGTTATCAAAATAATGATATTAAATATGTGAGAGTATTTTGAATATATAAATTTGAAAAAATAACTGTGATATATTAAAAATATATCATGAGATAATATACAGATAATTATGGACCATGGAAATCGAACATCAAGCATTAAATACACATGTATTATGTCAATTAAATGTGGAAAATTGATAATCATAGTATATTTGAAAATATTAAGTCTATCAGTAGGACTGTAATGGCGTAGTGCATAGGGTTAATATATATCAACCCCAAATGCTACACCCAAATATAATAAAATGTGTTTATTTTTAATTTTCACATAAATTAACAAATGGATATAACATTTTCACTCTAATACTATCAAAATTGATTTTATTAAAATGCATTAAGTTTTATTTTATTATTCAGTTACATTCCCAGCATTAGTTATAATAAGTGTAATATAATGTTTCATCAAACAGTGTCAATAAACACATCTTCCCTAATAGAGAACTCACCATCTAAATTTTAGTTATATTATTAATCATAAATTATAATATAAACTACTTAATAACTATAAATATATAAGTATTTATCATTAATCTAACATAAAAATATCATGATAATAATTGATGTGTTATAAGATACAATTTTCTTTCAAAATACATGAATAATCTAGAATTATTTACATTTTATAAAAAATATTACAAAAATTAAAATTTCTGGCAATAATTCTACTATAAAACATATATAATAAGATGGGAGAAATCCCCCCATGATGATGTAATTGAGATTTTGGGTTTTGATACATGAAAAATAATTATTCTATTTATCTAGATTATAGAATATAATGGTTTATTGATTAATGAATGTCACTAAAGGAGTTATTAGTTTGTTTAGATAATTATACATATAGTTTTCAAGTAAATAGGTGATTAGGGATAAATTAAATAGAAAGACTCACATAATATAGAAATAATTATGGAAGAATTCAATGTGAAGATGATGGAATTAATGAATTGAGTATATTAATATTTTAAGTGTTCAATTAGATATGATATATATTTCTTCACTCTAACATATATTCCACTAATCCATTCATCCATAAAAGATAAGAGAGAGTTTTTTCATTGTGTGCTTCTACTTGGCTGAGGGCTCTTCTCGTGAGCTCTTGGTCGGGATTCGTTGTCTTTCATTTTTGTTATTTCTCCTCTTCTTGAGACTTATGAGTTTCATGGCTCGAATTATTATCTGGACAATGTGATGTTATGTTTCTATGGAGGGAGGGGACCTCGGGTAGTAGTTAGGCTTCCACGAGATGAAAACTATTTTCAATGTCGATTTCCATCCTTGATGATACTTCATTTATTATTGGAATAATGAGGAACATGTTTGTTATTTAGATCTAAAGATTCGAAGGAACTGATGGATTCTATAGGGTGGTTTCTCATCGTTTAACAAGTGTTTAAGTGGAGGACTCTCGCTGACGTTTCATGTGACAATTAACATGTTGGAGGTTTTAGTTTCTTGTTCTATGATGGATCTAAAAGATAAAGGCATAACGTTAGGATTCATTCTATTATATTATTTATAGATGGCTATAGAGGTGAAGCTGAGAATCAATAGTATGGTGTCTATATAGATTCATCCATGATTTATATTTTTAGATGGATTTGGTATTTTTGGACGTGTTTTTTCTAGTGTTTTGAGAGTTTCATCTCACAGTGTAAGTGGGATTCGGTGAATTACTTTTAGATTTTTCTGGTGTTTCTTTGGACTGGGGATGGTGAAGATGGTCACATTAGTGTGGCTACTCCGGGAGGTCGATTTCAATGTTTTATTTTTTTCATGTCTTTATTCTTGTTATTGTGTTCCCTGGTTCATGGTCTTATAGTTAGAGATGTTCTTACCACTGTTTCATCCTAAAAAGCCTATTTTTTCTCAACTCTGGATCCAGGATTGCACTATTCTCTCCATGTTGGTGCTTCATGGTGGTTATCAAGGATATTTTGGAAGTAATTTTGAGTGTTAGTCTTCAGGAGGTGGATGGTGACATCGATCTATCGACAACGATGAGTTATTGTACGACTCTACTGATGATGTCCATGGTTGTTGGTTGAGATACGGCTAACAGTGTATGCATGATGTGGGATTGTTCGTAGTCAGAGATATCATTTTAATTTTTATATATTTATATGTAATACCATTATATGTCATTAGAGTTTTTTATTTTTTAGCGGGCAGGACCCTTGCATTTGGTGGGTTATGGGGTTTACTTGGTTGGAATTGTAACTGGTTGAATGTGTCTTTGGTTCATACTTACAATTATAAATTTTCATTAGAAAATAAAAAAATATGGATTGGTGGTATCATTGATATGAACTATTAAAATTATTGGTTCTATAATTTTATGTAATACATTTGCAATTTTATTTCTCATGTGAAGTCATATTACATGACCAATAGTTGAAAAATGATAAGAAGTTATGATTCATGAACTCATGATGGGTGATAATTATTTATGAAAATATCATTTCTAAAATAGGATAACTAAGAAAACCTATATAGCATGGTTGATAATTTCAAGTGTAATGTAGCGCTAATCATTTAGATGAAATAATTGAAATAGGACACACTAGTTTTGGTGTAACAAAAATTAATTGATCACATTAATAGAATATTTAGACTGAACATTGAGTATAAAATATGTGATATAGTAGTGAGGAATCAAATTAGAACAGTGTATTTAGTTCCAGATGTGATAATTAGATTACCATTATTGATAGATATTCAACTCAAATCAATTTAAACAAGAATTTTGGTTATTGATTCTAGTACCTTAAATTTTTTTCATTGTATACCCCTTGGAATATCCTAGTGTGGGAGAATCATGTCAAAATTTCATACAGTTATACTTTACATGATATATCAATTTATATAAGTTTTGAGGAAGAGTGGTGTTCCAACTAATTGGTTTATAATATCATTGGAATGAATTTCATTTTGAATTTTATATACCAAGATTCACCCACCACTTCAGTTATTTAAAATTAATAGGTCTAATAAGTGGTATGATAGATAAAAATTTATTTAACAACACAAACCCTAGTAAACCAGAGTTGATTTATATTTTAAAATAATTGTATATAATACATAGGTAATAATATATAATATCTAAGAGTCCAATACTCTATCGAATATAGTCACATAAATTGATATTAGATTCTATTGACATATAATGATCCATAAACTAACAAAATAAAAATTTATTATTTTACCTTCCAAATCCCTAAGTAATACGTAATAAAATTTTGGGTATGTCGAGGATATGAGAAAATATATAAAATAGTTAAGCTCAGATTCTTTATAAGGGGTCACATACAAGAGAAACTGTTACACATGATCATGTTATAAGTAATAAGATAGTAATAAATAAATTCTATAAGTATTGGATATATAATATTAATATATCAATTATAGAAACCAAATCCTTTTACACATATTATTACATGTTTTTAAAAACATAACAATATTTTCATTATGATGAAAAGATCACGAGTCCTGGTTTCTTTGAAATACTATCTTTATAATTCAACAAATTTGTAATAAAAATATTTATTTTATTATCCATAAGATTATATTAATATTATTGAGATCCAATTCAATATGGTATAAAATTTTGAATACATAAACAATGTGGGGAGCTTGAAATCCCAATAAGGGAATAAGAATGATAAGGAATCAGAACATATGAGTCATTGATGTGACATGATATCATAAAATATAAGCCTCAAGAGTAATCAAATTTGAGATTAACACAAAGAACATAGTATCATAAGATCATGGACATATATAATATGTTCCAAAAACATATAACAGTACATTCTCATGAGTCAATACAAATTCCAATTGTTGTAAAGGTTGGTTTATAAGAACCATCTTTAATAGTAGTTGTCGATTACCATATCATATATATAGTGAGATGTGCATGATGTACACTAACCATTATATTATTTATTTCTCAATGTTTACAATTTAATTAATTATTTACATGGATTAATGTCTTTTTCAAATGTCACAGTAGATCCAATGAAATAATTAGAGCCCTCAGATTCAATGACATTAATCTTAAACATATGTAATATTCTTTTGATACATCATACTGACTGGACATAATTAATGTACGAATATGAGGTAATGGGGGATCATAATAATTGGAAATAAATGATGTATTCTTAATTGGTTCTATGGGATCATAATCTTTGAGGTGTATTCTCATGATGTTCTTACATGGTGATCTCTAGTAGGTGACAACATGAGTAGATACCCATGAATGTGAACACCAAATGTCTCAAGAGTCCTTGGTAGTTCATATCAGTAGACTTTTGTATCGCTCCCCGGTATAGATATTGTTATCAATATCTGTCATTTTATTGTTTATCTGGATGAAATGGAATATCAATGATAATTAAATCTTGTAGAGATAGCTATCATATGGTGTAACAATTGCAGTATGCCATTGGTTGAATGGTCTACATATAATTTGTATATTCAGAGTTCAAGAAGTGATATCTCTAGATAGGTTGATTAGGATGGTAATACCATAATAAATACATTTTTATGTTAGTGGAGGGTAAATATATCATGTTATATCAAAAAATAATTAAGAAATATTTTACAATGAAACAAGTGTGCGTCTAATTCTATGAGAAATACTATGGAAAACATATTATATTACACTATGCATGTTCGTAGGTTTGTTTTCATTATTATGACTACTACTTATAATATTAGTTCCCTTGATGGATTTCTATAATCCTATATTGGTTTATGAATACTACCCACTACTATCAAGATAAATACCAACAGGGCAACAAACAATAGTATATTCAATAATGCTTCCTATTCTGGTGAACATGTATATAGGACATGGTGGACCCTTCCATGGGGTCCGAGAGTTTTTCAAGACTTATTGATTAGTGGTAAATAAATGTGTTCATTATTATTCAAGAATAGACGAATTGGGTTGGATTTAATTATTAAATTTATTTATATGTGTTTGTTTCAATACCATGTATAAAATTAAAGTAATGAATTTTATTTTATTATTCTAGTTTTTTTAATATTAATGTAAATTATGAGTCAATATAATTAATCAGGTATATGATGTAATTTATTTTTTATATTATAAGAACGAGAAAAAAATATAAATGATATTTATGACTTAGTACAATATTATAATATGTCTTTTTGGTTTATTTAGTAGGAAAAATTATTCTGGGGGCTAGAAAACCACATCCAAGAAATTTCAAAACTAACAAAATATAGAAATAGGGTGGATATCACATTATTCCTATTCACTATTACCCCTTAAGAGATTCACTCCCATTATCAACATTCTAGATAGAGAAGATCTAGATCTATGTGTTCTGATCAAGATATCACTTTCACATTAAAAGATCATTGATGTGGTGATCATTGGGACATTGATGTTGTCATGGGATATTCGATCCAGCAAATGGAATTTGACTATTGATGATTCCATATATATTTGAAGCATGAGAGGATGATCTATTGGAATTCATCATTGGATTCTTTGAGCAGTGATCATTGGTGATGAAATGATGATAAACACACAACTTAAGATCCAAACATGTATTTTTGGATTATTTTTATGAATAATCATATTCGTAGGTGACCCTTAAACATGAACTGTGGTTGTACTTGACCTGTGATTTTGTAGTTACATCGATCACTTGGGAAGAATTTTAAATCATCGGCCCAATAGTTTCCCATGCACATAATGATACATTCAATTCATATCAGTGGTATTTATAAAAAATTTAGTCTACAAAAAAATG
The DNA here is from genome assembly GCA_963277665.1 of Viscum album. Classification (NCBI taxonomy): domain Eukaryota; kingdom Viridiplantae; phylum Streptophyta; class Magnoliopsida; order Santalales; family Viscaceae; genus Viscum; species Viscum album. The sequence continues at coordinate 943,305,620 of OY728121.1, read as the reverse complement.
AAATTTTATTTAAATTTTGAAGGGGGTGACATTTTGATCACAACACCGTAGATGATGTCTCATTACAAACCCAAATGAATAGTTTGAAACCATCTGCTGTTTTACAAAAATATTGAATCATTTTTCAGTTTGTTATTTTTGAAGAATGTTTATATTTATAAATTTAAATAATTAAAGGCCATCAGTGATTTACAATGAAAATGAACACCAGACAGATTGTTTTCGGTCAAAATAATAAAATACAATCAATGAGTGTTATTCCAAAAATTTTAGATTTTTATTAATAATTTTATGCATCCTATATAATAGTATTTTTTATATTTTATGTAAATAAATTAAATAATAATAAAAACAATTATTATGAGAGGTTTGTCAACTGGAAGGAAAAAAATGAGAACTAAACAAATATATGGGAAGATGGATTTTGTATAATATAGAAGAAAAAATAGATGGAAAATTGATTCTTCTTTGTAGGAGGGTAAAACCTATCAAGTATCAACATCCAACTATAGGGTGCATTGTTAGCTACTCCTTCTTTTAGAGAAACAGAAACCATCCTTCACATCTCAAAACCCCACCCCTCCCTTTCCCCACATGTTACCAACTCATCCAACGACCATTATCCTCCGCAGAGGGATTCTAATAACAACCTCCCCTTGATGGATAGTACAGTGCTAACCACACTTCTCCATAGATGATGTCCTGGTACAACTTATTTATTTCTTCATGTGAGCCAGAGATTCTAGATCCCATGGAATAGCATCCCTCTTGCTGCAACTATTTGACATTCAAGATTGGATACCGCCAGGACCAAATCATGAACATTATCCATTCGTGGAGCTAGACACCGCCTTCACCTCCCACTGCTCCCTCCTTTTTTCATGGCCACAACTCTTATGGAATGTATCTTCCATCAGGGTAACATTTACCTACCAATATACCCTCATCATGTGAGCACCATATCACCTACCCATCATCTATGAATCATGGTCACGACCACAATTTCGCGATTTGCCTTTCCATAGATGAGAAAACCCTCATCAGTGACCCCATGGATGATCTTCTTCCCTTACCACATAGATCCACCACCTGAATGTTAACATGACCTAGATCTAGGATGACCAAGGGCCACTGATCAACACGTATAGTGTACCAGGCATGAGGTCTCCCTAGTACCACTGTGCACACACCTAATCCCCTTAACCCAAAACATGAATGGATTGACCCATCTTGACCAGAATTATCATGCACAATGTTAGCTCGGCCGGAAACGAGTCCCGAGTGGTTATTTCATAGCTCCAATATTTAATAAAATAAAAAAATAAATAAATAAATTACTTTATATTAAATATTAAATTAAATTAATAAAAAAGTAATTTTCGGTCTCAAAAATATAATATTTTCATACTCCATGTTTATTAATTTAATTTATCTATAAAATTAAATTAAATAAATAATTTAACTATTGAAATTAAATTTTATTTAGCATTAGTCCTGAATGGCCTAAATTTTTGAATTAAAATAAAATTTATTTCTTAATTAATTAAATTCTCCCTCAGAAAAATTAATGCATGTAAAAATTATATACTACATTAAATTTATATAAGAATGATTAATTCTTATTGAAAAGACATGAGCCATAGACCAACCTATTTAGGTCTGGTGTTTTTTTAATTAATTAAACTAAATCTTATAATAATTATTTTATTAAATGATGATATGTGTGTCTTCATTGTGTCATTATATATATAAAGGCTTGTGCATCTAGATAAAAAGTTTAATCTCTATAGAAAATTTTCATGTAGCCCCCCCATATATGAAATTATTTTTCAATTAGAACAAGGATTAGAAGTGATGTACTTCCTATTAGGATTTATTGATGCACCATACATGTGTTTTATCCATTGGATAGGTGGGTGATGAAACTCAAGTCGTAAGTGACACGTCTCAGGGAGATACCCCTATGTTTTAGGCTGATCAATTATTCACTCAATGGATCAACCATTAGTATTATTTCATGATAACATCATATTATTCTATTGTTTCATGCTTTATTATTTTATGAATTTGTTTTTTTACATGTGATCAGAAAAATATTAATAAATAATGCTCATATAAAATGATCATGTGACACGATGAATATTTCTTGTTGATTTCATGATCAGTTTTTCATGTGATCACATATTATGTTCTTAAGAGATAGAATAAAATTTCATTCATCATTTCATAATATAACCATAAATGAAATATTAGATGTCAAATGGATTCAATCATTTGAATTTGAGCACAATAGGGTGTTTGAGGTTCTCAATCATCCAATGTGAAGGATTCCATCTACTACTGTGGAGTTCTTAAATGAACGATGGGTTTAATTAAATGAAGTTATATTCTATTGATTACCCACAACTATATTATTTCATCTTTAGTATAAAACATTGAGTAAATCATGTTTTTGACATTAGAATCTATCATTTCACTCAATTGATCAATTATCTGCATGTTAATGCAGTTTTCCAGCCATGTACCTACCATGAACTCTTCGAGTTATGGAATAAAAATATATATTTAACTATAAGGGGATGTTAATGGATAATTTCAACTAGAATTCATAAATAATATATTATTATTATTCTAGTATAACGTTTTGATAGTGTTTGATAAAATAGAGAGAAGAATTTAAAGATATAAATAATTGGTAAATTATTATCAGAAAACAAGATAACAATACAAAATTATTATATTTTATTTTTGATGAAAATGGAATAAAATATATAGGAAGATATACTAAAATATTTATTGGAGAAATGATAATTTCCTCTCTATAACTTGATTACAAATAGTAATAAATTTACTTTTTCATAGTAAAATGATATCATATATTCGAGGTGCTTCTGTTTCCATTACTTGGTAAAAATCCTCAAGAATTGGGGGTATTGAAAATTATTATAACAAACTCTTTTGTTATTCATTGGATGGTTTTTTCATAATTCTTTCATTATATTTCAATGTGAGGTATGGATAATAAATTAGGATATGGATGATAAAACATGCATCCCCAACTCTAAAAATCATGTGATGAGGTAGTGAAGCATATATATTAATAGGTTATGATTACACCAGATATGTGTAAATTGAATGATGGATCATGATATTTTAGTATATCATATTATTTTATTATTTTCACCAATTTATTCTAGTTTTATTTTAAATTATTGAATTAATGGTATGTATAAAATTCATTTTTACATTATAGGAAATTTTCCCCATGAAAGAAGAACATTAATGAATGTTTAATATTTAGTTGTTATGAAAAAATATGAAAAATAAGGAGAAAATCACAATAACATTCATGATGTAAAAGGTGAATTATCAATGTAATTAAAATAAATATGTCTCAAATAGAAGTTTATTCACTTCAGTTTCTAGGAAATATATCAATGTATTTTTAAATTTAATTAACTAAATCAATGAAGAAAGTAGATTCATATTCTTCAGTTATATTCATTAATTATAAGTAATGTTTCTGTAATACATCATGGGTATTAAATAAAATATTATTGTCATATATCTATATCAAAATACAATAACAATGTAAGTATAGAACATTACTTGATGTATGGTCTGTTCTTCAAGTAGTTGAGAATGGGTGGTTTCTATGTTAGTAGTGAGAAACTCATAACTTCTTATAAGCATGTAAGTGGTTCTAAATAATCTTTTTTTATATATTACCAAAATATTTATCTAACATTTCCTTTGGAAAGAAGGGAACATTTTCTAAGTTCAGGATTGAATTTTGTTTTTGTTTTTATTACAAAACCAATAGTGAAGATTATCCTTGAATCATTGGAAATACCTAATGAATATAATATGTAAAACATATATACCCAGTTAGGGAAAGACAACATTTTTTCTAAAAAAACTGTTTTCAATCAAATAAAGATTATGATTTTACAATCATCTAATTTAAATAGCTTAGTTATTATCGACGCCATTAGGTACATAATTATGGACAAAAAAACTATTCAAAATAATAGATATCCACAAATCATTTTGAACTAATTCATCATGAGAGAAAACAAATATTCCATGATTAATATAGTTGTAAAAATAATTAATTATATTCCTTTAAGTGTTTATTATGTAATGTGAATGTGATGTATAGTATATTAATATTTATAATTTATGGTATCCCATAGGATGGTGTTAAAATAATCTATTGACAAAGCATCCATCGATCAAATATTATAGCATGGAGTAAATTCCTAAACACACATTACCATACCCATATTAGGGTGGTTATGATAATAATTAAGATCAATGATGGGTCATACATGTATAAATTGATAAAAAAATACAGCATGTAGAAATTTGTAAATGCACATTTCATAATATACATCAACAAAAAAATATATAAAAAGGGAGAATCATTGTTAAAACACTTAAATTGTAGAGAATTTAATTTTTTGACACATGCTTCAAAAATGATGACAAAATCCCATCTCAATATTCCATCTTTAAGGAAAAATGGATATCATAAGAATTTTAATATCATATAAATCTATTTTAATAAGAACAAGTGTGCCGATGAAAAAATAGTTTTGATGTTATAACCAAAATTTTCACACCCAAACCTAAGGGATAATTTAATTTTATTATTTCCATAGACTTAAATAAATTTTTTCTGGTTCAGGTTTAGTCCTGAATGGACGTTTTGGTCTTATGTTAAAAAGTGTGTGTTTCGGTTCGATGTCGTTGGGCACACGGGTGGAGTATGATGCCACGTGGTTTTTCCAAGGAAATTGTGTGAAATATCCATCTTCAAAATATTAAATGGAATAATTAAATTAATATATTTAATAATAATTACATCCTTAAAATTATTATTATTATGTTTATTTATTAGTATAATTATTTTATGTAAATTTGGTAATTAAGGGGAATAATAATTATTATGTCTTTTAGAAATTTTATTGTTATTAATAAATCTATTATGTTTATTTAGACTCATATTATTGTCATTATAAATGATTTATCTATTATTAATATTAAATATCATTATTGTTAAGAATTTAAATATATTTATTTTTGGTGAAAACTAAATTTTCTAATTTTATTGATATGCATTTTTGTTATTACAATTAATATTTATTATGTTTTGTTATTAATCTTTTTCTCTATTGTTAAAAGTGGTTACTAAAATTATTACTATTTAAAATGTTATTTATGTTAATATTATCAAAAATGAAAGAACCATTATAAATAATTTTTTTTTTAATATTATTACAATTATAAGTGTTATTATTGTATATTTTTAATATTGTTGTTATAAATATTATAGTTGAATTTAATTTTAAATAAAACTGTAATTAAGAATTATTTTATTGTTATATTATTAAATTTATGATTAGTATTATAATTATTATTATTATTTTTTACATTTAATATGTTTTTGGAATATTTTTAAAATAATAAAAGGAAAAATTACCTAGTTTCTACCGCCCCTCTCTACGCACATAGTGGACTACATTGAACCCTCTGGTGCACCCTACTCACCGCCACCAGCTCCCTCCCATGCAGCAGCCCTGACACTGCCTCGAGTACCATCTGCTCCCGGTAGCAAAACCCCCTCCCACCTCCTTCTCCCTACTCCGCAGCCACCTCAGACCTCCTTATCCTAGCGGTGAACCCCCTCGGCCCTCTTTCTCCCCAGTAGTGCATCACCCCTCAGCTGGACCACCTCTATCCACATGGTCCTCCTCTGTCCAGCACCTCTTCCGGATAGTTTCCATCCACAGACCGCCTTCGAAAACCCTCTTCTGGGGTGTTCCCCCTTCCACCAACTGTTTTGGAGTTTTCCCATGATGAGATTTTTCTTTGAACAAACCCCAAGAATGGGTTAATATGATTTTGGTGTTTCTTCATTATAGGGGGTGTGAAATATGCCTCTTTAGACCCATTGATGGGATTTTTAGTGTTCTCCAGTGAAGGCGAGGTGTTTCAAATCATTATGGTCTACTTCCACCATTTGAGGTGAGGTTTTTCTCCCCATCGATTGGTTTCGAATACTCTAATTACGTATCAATGTGTTTTTTGAGTCATTGTTATTTTTTTTGGGTGTTGGACCTTACCGTGTGGTTTCTGACATGTGTCTTTCTATTACATTTTGGTCTCGAGGTAGGATTCCCATGCACATGTCCTTTATAATTTAAGAAATGTTGATTTTCTATTTTTCACTCCACCTATGATTAATATGTGATTATGCTCAAACCTTGGATTAGTCATTTGGTGTGAAAATGATCCTAAAAGCCATTAAATATGTTAATAACCCTTGTTTTGTTAAATAACGGATACCCAATGGGTGTTTATAATGCACAATTGGACTTAATGATTCTTTATAGTTTTTTAATGATTTGTTTGGCTTTGGTAATAAATATGTTTCTGGTGAAATAATGAATTTTGGGGGTTTTTCAAAAGTTTTCAAATGTTTTATGCTGTGTTAATTTTGATGTTATATTTTTTAAATTGGTTGGTTTTGTGATAAGGAATTTTAGCCTAGTTGGAATTTTAAAAAATACTGGTTTTGTTTATAATCTTGTCAAAAATGTTTTGAAGGGGTTTTTACAAATGATTATGTATTTAAAACATCATTTCTTGCACCTCTTTGGAATTTTGTTTTCATTTTTGGTAAAGAATGATTTTACAGAATGTTAATGGGATTATTTTTAAGCTATGTGAAAATATGGGAATGTTATTTTTATGAAAAACTTTTTTGGTTACTCCTCATGGCTTATTAATTTGGAATGGTTTGGATGTCCCTAGTGTGGAATCCCTAGGTTCCATTATGTGGGGTCCTAGTTTGGGAATCCTTTTTAATCTATTTATTCCAAGGCATAATAGTAGACCTTGGGGAGACTCTAGGTGGTTCCTGTTGAGATCAATATTGTATATATTGTGATTTGATGCTCAGTTGGCATCTATTGTCTCACCCCCTTTAATACTTGTGACATAGGAACCTGATATATTTACGGAATTTTATAAGATGAGTACTAAGCTTGTAGGTTATAATAGTGACAGTGGACCATTGTAGGCAGTTATACAGGTTCTTTTCTATGGTATTTTTCCTCACCCTATTCTGAGAAAGGGTGTAAGAGCGTACAGAGAATAATATTTCATGATATGTGGAACGCTACTACAGATATGGTCGCTTGTATTATTGTCATTCAGATTATTCCTGATCTACCTGGTTTTCCTATGTCTAGTGGCTATTTTATTTTTCAACTATTGTTTTGATACTTTCATGACTATTTACATTTCCCTTTCTATATTACTTCCTTGGTACTCTTGAGTGGAGTTTTTAAGGAAATTTATGTTTTTGTTTTTTAATTCCTATGAAAATGTTTTCTCTTCAAAATAAGATGTATTTTAAACTCTATAGAGAGGGTTATAAATGAAATCATAATTTTCCCATTGTTATATCACGGTAACACTTAATGTTAGAATCTGGTGTTTAAAATAATTGTGGTAAATGTTTTGTACTTTGTTTTTATGTAATAAAAAATGTAAAAATGTATACTTTAATATATTCCTGTTCAAACATAGAATTTATGTTACTTAATTTTAAATGTAGTGAATCGAGAAATAGGATACTCGGATAGCCTAGTGAATTTTAATACTCACTCATATAGTTCATTGTTTTTAGTCCATGGGCATGTTCCAACATATCTATGTTCTCCTTGAGCTATGTTTGATCGTTGAGTTGGAGAGTGACATGTGGGTTCACATGGAGATAGTGGTTGTCCTATTCAGTTAGTTTTATTTTATTCACTTCTTATTTAGTAGTTTTTTAGTTTATTTATTTTTATATTATTTTTATTATATCCACTACTTTTATTTATTTATATTGGGTGAAATCATGCATGTCGTCACTATGTTGATGCCCTACCGCTTGTCACTAGTCTAGGAGGATCGTGAATGCCTTTAGGGACGTGCCTCAAATCGGCTTGGGTGACCGGTTTGGGGTTGACATGGGTTGGTTCTTGAATAAATGGTATCATAGCTGGTCTTATCTTAGCAGACCTCGTTTTTCTTAGCGCCCTTTGTTATTTGGGTTGTTAAAGTTGATGGTGTTGGATTTCCGGGACTAAAGGGGTAGTTTAAGGAAGAGTGGTGCGAGCTACTGCAAGTTCTAATCCTCTGTTTCCCCTAGGGAAGTCTTATTTGGTTATGTTTTATGGTTCATTAAGGATTTTTTTTAATTTGGATACATCACGAGGAGTTGGAATAATCGTCCAAATGAGCCCGCACGTCCAAGCAAGCCATGTGGAGCTTAGGGCATGGTCCTAAAAGGCTCTCTATGTCGGTGGCGTTTTTGGGATATGGCCTCCAACCATATGTGCATACCAACAACTGATACTAATTACCTGTTTGAGTTATTTTTCATCTCCTATGACTTCATCAATGTGTTGGAATCCGAAAAATTGTTTTTGAAAAAATTGTTGTTTGAAGTGTCGTGTTTAATTTCTGGATTGTTTTTAATGAAATGAGATTACTGTTTTTATTTAATATAAAGCTGATTTTGCTTTTCCTTGGTGTTCCTATGGGTGGTAACATGCATTGTGGTATGTGGGAATACGATCAGTTGTCTGGTATAGTGTATGAATTCCCGGGGTGGAACAGAAACAAGCATGTGAGTGAGACTCTAAAGAATACAAATAACGAGGGTTTAACCAATCGATATTGTTTTAAATTAAATATGTTTTCAATAAGGGATGTTTTTATATTAGGAAAACTTTTTTGTGATTAGTGATTTTCACCTATGTGGTTCTTGATCTATAAGATTCTATTTACCGAGTTGTTCTTGATTTAATTCTTGAATTTTCTTGCCTAGTGGTTATCTCCTTGAAGAAACATTGGGATATATTAGTATAGTTGATCAAACAAATGATTTTATGATTGATTTTTTGAAGCAAGATGCACCTCTATTTTATGGTCAAGCAGACCCTTCCACAGCGGAGGAGTGGATGCGAATGATCAAAATGGAATTTATCCTCATTAAGTCTCCTAGGTCGTTGAAGGTCAATTTTTAAACCATCTTTCTCGACGGTTCACTATGGATGTTTTGTAAGTCATTTTCTCAGAACAAGCCCCATCATGAGATTACATGAGAGGTTTTCATGGCATTGTTCATAGTCAATATTTCTCTAAGAAAGAATGGGTGAGAATGTGGATGAAGATTTTTTGCCTGGAGCAGGGTGATAGGTCTGTGTTGGAGTATTTTTATTAATTTTTGGTCCTAGTCCCTTATGATTCAGGGTATGCCGCAGATGACTCCCTGATGGGTCACAGTTTGAAGACGACTCTCCATCCCGATCTGTAGTCAAAGTTATCAGTGTCCAACCTATCCTCGTTTGTTGTTGTGGTGGGACAATCTTTTTATGTCAAATCTCTTATGGTTATAGTGCTCAAATTAGTCCTCCCTCTATCAATTACAATGAGTAGTGGTCAAGATTCTACAATGTAGATGGGGAAGTGATCGAAAGTTGATAGAGCAATTCATTAAATCAAAAGGCCTCGAGATCATTCATCAACCACTTCAGAGTGAGAGATCCTTGTGTGTTTTCAATGTGGCATGTCAGGTCATAAATAGCAATTGTGTACACATGTTCTCTATCCCTACTAGGTTTGTGGATTACTGGATCACTGGTAGCGATTCTGTCAGGGCATTTCTAGAAAGCATCGTAGAGGAAGTTCTCAGAAGTGATTTTCTATACGGTTTTTTAAAGTTTATTTTGATGGTTTCCTTCCAATGTAAGGGATCTATTATTGTAGCAGTTGTACTGATGATATTTTGGGCCTTAAAATCTAAGGGAATGGTGTGGGTAATTTTTTTTTAACACCCCATGCTTTCATGGAACGCTTCTATTTGAATAATACAATATTGTGTGTTGTACGCAACTTCGAGTTCTAACACACCACAACCAATAAAACTAGTAGTTATGAGTAGTAATAGCCACTTTTTGATAATTTATAAATTTTATTTTTCAAAATGGACTTCCTTTTTGGATTCAGAATATATAAATTAGACTAGGGGTAATGTTTGGTATTTTTCTGAAAACTTTCAAATTTTGAGGAATAGTGAAAAACAATGAGTTATTGGTCAAAACCAAATTTTTATTTAAATAGTTATTTATTTTATTTTATTTTATTTTAGGTCAAAATAGATACATAATACCTATATATGTTCAATTCAATTCATTGGAGTCAATTTATATTAATTTTACATATATAAATATTTTATTGAACATTTACCGTCTTTTACCCACCTCCTAGGAGATTTTGTGAATTTGAATAAAACATAATTTTACCTCTTATGTGAGTTTAATTTCAAAAACCTGAGAGACATGGTTCATATAATTAAGTAAAATGTTGCTGAATGAGATGAAAATAATTTTTGATCAATAGTAACTTCTTAATATTATTTACCACGGTTAAAAGTAAATAGGTAAATTAATGGTAAAAATGATAATATTTTTACACTAACACATGTCCTAATTCTATTGGATACATTTTATTCGACAAAAAACAACCTTAGGAATAAAATATTATCATTTAGGTACACTTATATTAGAATAAGACATTTATTATTATTTTATTTAAAGATGAGTCAAAAGAGTTTAAATCAATGTCAAATAAATAAACAACATTTAATATAGGGTTACACAAAAGATAAATTTAACCATAAATATTCATTAGAAATATAAAAATAGTTCCAAGATATTTGTTTTTTATTTATAATTTTTAGAAAATATATAATTTAATTTATTTATGACACATTGATGATGCAGTAATTGCCTTATTAATGAGATATTAAAATAATTGATATTATAAATACCCAAATAAATGTAAATTAAGACAGTTGATGAATTCCACCAATTTTATAGGTTAATATGACATTTTATGATTGGTTCAATTAACTTTTTTCTAAGTAATCACGTAGTTATGATTTTCACAAAAATCAATTACCAAATATCGTCAAAATTGACATAAAATAGTTTTTAAAACAAATATTATTTTATTAATTGATATTCTATTTCTAAAAAACTTATATTTTTCAAAATGGATTATAAAAGGTTATATATATTAATAATGAACCACTTTGGGATATCCTGGCTTTTTATAGTATGTTTATTAACCATATAATATAAAAATATAAAGAGACATGGTAAATGTCAAACTAATTAACTAAGAGTTAAATATAAACGATAAGGTTAATATGGTGACCCAAACCTGTCTAAAACCTATTGGTGGAGTGTATGTAGACCCATCCCCAACTTATCTTTAATATAAGTCACTTTGGAGCCATTATTATCCGACTATATATTTATTGTAAAATAATATTTCACTATTTTCCTATGGTGCCCCCCACCTCTCTTATAAAATGGCACTCTCGCTTCTCTCAAATTCACACCTTCAAAGCCTTTTGGCTCGGCCAAACCCTGACCAAATACCCTATCAACTTCCCTAAATTCATCTTAGAGGCCTTCCTTTAGTCAAAAATCCATCCTAAGGATCCCTTTTGATCAAATCAAAAGGAAGAACCCAAAGAAGAGGTTAATATTTCATCACCTTTTTCAAGTTACTTTCTTCTTCCACTTACTCTTTCTTTGTTGTTTACATTCTAAAATAATAACTCCCATTATTTATTATATAATGTGATTCTATTATAAACATGGTACAAAAATATTCAGTATATTATCCATCCTTTGAATGACTTGTCACCATACATGCGTACGTACGACTTACCATCTCCACGTCGTGGTGTTATTTTTATTCAATAAATTATTATTTGGATGGGTATGATAACGATGTGTAATGGATGTAAATAATAAATATAACATGATAATGATTCTGTATATATGATATACCATCCAATTACATATTATTTTAATATGAAAAATTATATTGTCGCTTGTGCATACGTATGGATTACCGTATCCCCGAACGTGATGAGATTAATTCTCCATCATATCTATTCAAGACTAATTTTCATTAGATGATAAAAAATAATTTCTAAAGACATAATATAATTCTTAATATGAATAATATACATAATTTCCATAACAAAAACTACTTATGTAACAAATCATATAAATGAAAACACATCAGTTAACACCCCAAAGGACGGTAATACTAAGATATTATTAACAAAAGAAATATTAAAAGATCATATATGATGTCATATTAATGTATATGATTCTTTTATAATTTAATAACAATTATTTTACCATTATACATGAGTTTAAACTACTCTCGACCATGTAAAATTCCAAGGTAAAGGTTTATTTTACAATCTCTCTATTATCTGAGGTTGTTTATAAGTAATTATCTATTGGGAACTCTATATCATCCACATCCATGTTTCTAAAATTGTATTTGAAAACATTTTTACTATTTACTAAACAATGGGTTAAAGTCATTTAAGCTCTTATTTTACTTTTTATAAGATGTTTATAAAGGCATCTTTCCGTCGTTTTCCAAACAAGGTACTTTTGACCTTTTCAATAAATTTAAGGTAAGAATGATATTTTAACTTATACGGAAGGTGCGGCTAGTTTTTGCTGTTATAACATCATCGAATCTTCCCTTACAAGATTATACATATATTTTCAAAATAAATGTTTTCATTATAATTATGTGACTCTTAAATGATTTCAAAATAGAAAGAGATATTTATCTAAAAAGGTTTTGATTTTATCTATGTCAACATCCTTTGATGGATTTTAAGTTTGTTTGATGTTGATTTAATATGATACAAAACTTCCATATTGTACTGGTGGTTTTGTGATACATTTTACTGTGGAAGTGTTATTTCATACAATTCATGGTTTATGGATAATTTATTGATATCTCATATTCTAGTTTTAATACGAATGTTTATTGTATGTTTAAAACTTTTAATATGAGGAATCAATTGGACTTAGTGAGTGACAGGTGAAGCCCGCTATAGTTCCTTGATGCATCGGTAGGTCTCATGAGACAAACTAGTTTCTTGGCCCAAGGCCTTGAAATTTTTTTTGTAGTCTTGGTACAAGGCCATCACTATGTCGTTATGAAAGTCTGGCATTATGCATTCCATCATTATGAAAGTGGTTATTGATATTGCATGTGATTATTCGACTAGTTGAATATCCATGTGAATAAGTAAATGGAATTATTTCATTTTTTTCCATATTATGATGAAGTTCATGTTTAAAAGGCTTTTGTTTTATTTATACAATCCCTTAAATTTTTATGCTTATTTATGAAAGTTTCGGCTATATTGTTATCCTTACTGAGCATATGAGATCACCCCATTCTAGTTTTATTTTCCTAGGATGTGAAGAAGTATATTATTACTGACCTGTAGGGATAGTCTATGGGATCTCATTGTTTTCAATTGAAACAATGTTGTTTTAGTTTTCCATTTTATGAGGTAATGTAAACCTTATGAATTTATCTTGTACATATAAGGATACTAAACAAATCAGTCATTCGAGACTTTAATTTTTTTGTTCATGGAAATGTTATGTAATAATGCACAGACACTGGGTAACTAGGGTCAGGGCATTACAGTTGGTATCAGATGAAGTTTAATACAAACCTTGTAATCTAAATTTAGATAATATCTAATTAAATTACATTACCCTAAGATAGACTTTGAGGATTAGTATATAAGAACCTCCTCGAATTATGATGTTGTAGAGATTTTTTGAGTTTTCCAAGAAATACATCATTGTATGGATAAGAGCAAGTAGAGGTGGATCTGGAACAGATGTACCTAGGGGAAAACCCCAAAAACACCGCTTTGAGCTAGACTCGAACGGGAACTGGTGCACGACAATGGGTGTTGCTTGACTCTTGGTTATGACACTCCCAGGGGATAAGCTTATGATAATTCTCATTTTCATTACAAACCATTATAAAGGTTTTATGAGTATATACTTCCTCAAAGAAATTATTTTATGATTATAAATTTTATCCCGAAACTATTCAATTTATGTTAAGTGTTTAAAAGTATGGAATTATTTATTTCGATTCATAAATTTATCTAGTGTACGACATTGTTTAGAAATGGTGCCTACTGGAAGAAATGTAAACCGTATCAATTCAGAAACTCCATGTAGGGAATTACCACTTGATCAATATAATTATAGGGGAGTTGGTGATACAACTAGTGCTGATCAGCTTATCACTATATTGGGAAAACTCACTCAGGTTATAAATAATAACATTACCCATATGGAGCACCGTGGTCCGTAGTGTTGAGGATAAATGTTAGTTATCTTTATGAGTCAAAAACCACCAACATTCAATGGGGGTACAAATCCACTAGTAGCTGAGCAAAAGATAAGTTTATTAGAGAAAATATTTCATGCCTTGGGGAGTAGCGAGAGGGGAAAAGTTATCATGGCAGTTTTCTACCTCACTGGAGATGCTGATCAATGGTGGGATTTCATTAAAAACAAAAAGGAAGATGATGAATTATCATATATGGAATGGAGGGACTTTAATGATTTTTTTTAGAAAAATACATCCCTCATGACCATCGAGCATATATTTAAAGATAATTTCTTAGTCTAAGGAAAAAGGAGGATGAGATTGTCACAAAGTATGAAGCTAACTTTACAAGGTTAGAGAGGAATGCTAAAGATTATATATGTAACCCAAGAAGTAAGATTGATCACTTCTTTTATGGGCTAAAACCATTTATCCATTGAGCATTAGTCTCACAATCCTTCTCGTTATACGATGATATTGCATTATGTTATATCAAGATAGAAAAAATAATTCTCTAAGTCTTATGAATTTAATGAAAAGAAAGAGAAGAAGTGACCTGTTGATCACTCTAAAAATGGAAATAAAGGGAAGAAGAGAAAAGTGGAATATCCATCCTGCAGTAAATTTGGGAAGAAAAACCCTGGTACTTGCTTAAAGGGAATGGGAGTCTGTGAAAAGTGTGGTGAAAATTGGCACCAAGCTCGTGATTGCAAGGGGAACAAAGATAATACTGATGTTTAGTGCTACAAATGCAGGGTGATGGGACATTATGAAAATGAATGCCCAAAGTCCCAAGGAAACATACCTCAAAAGGCCAAGGTATCATGGCGAAGCTTATGCAATCACTACTACTGAGGTTGAATCTCTGAAATAAATAATGGTAGGTAATTTAATTATTTCCTCATGTTTAGCCAAATATTTATTTGATTCTGGATCATCGCATTTTTTCATATCATTCTAGTTTTCTAAGAAAATTAAATATTTCCAATTTTATTTAACAAGGGACTTGTTGGTCAAAACACCTGTGGGAAGTATCATTGTAATAATGTTTTGTGAATCAGTCCCCATTAGGGCATATAAATGTTATTTATCTGCTGATATCATCATTATACCCATTATTTAATTTGATACAATCCTCGGTATGTGTTGGCTTTCAGACCATGATTCAAAAAATTATTGTAAGAAGAAGAAGGTTACTATTTTTGATGGCGATGATAAAGAACACCTTATCTTTAGAGTATAAACATAACAATCTGATTCTTATCTAGATCCACCCCTAGTAGCTCAACTAAATTCAATTATTGGGGAGGAAGAATATGAAATAATTGTGGGTGAGGAAACGAATGTTCCAATAGATGATGTACCTATTATGAAAGAATATTTTGATGTGTTTTCAGATGATTTACCTAGGCATCCTCTAGAAGGAGAAATTGAGTATTCCATTGACTTAATTACTAGATCAAGGACCATATCAAAAACCCCTTATAGAATGGCCGCTGAGGAATTAGTGGAACTAAAGAAACAACTAGAGGAATTGTGTAATAAGGGATTTATTCGCCCTATTGTTTCTCCATGGGGAACCTCTATTGTTTTTGTTAAGAAGAATGATGGATCTAATGAATAGAGTTTCTAAGGAATATCATGATGAATTTGTAGTGGTATTTATTGATGATATCTTGGTATACTCCAAAAGCTACGAATATCATAAAAATCACTTGCGCATTATTGTAAAGACTCTTAGAAGACATGAATTATATGGGATGTTTAGAAATTGTGAATTTTGGATTCAGGAGATTTCATTTCATGGAAATATTTTCTATAAGGATGCAATATCTGTTGATCATTCTATGACAAGAGAAATCCATGAAGGGCCAGCACTAACAAGTATAACCGAGGTACACAGTTTTATTGGTTTAGCAGGTTATTATCGGCGTTTTGTCTAGAATTTTGCCTAACTGGCTAACCCATTAACCAAGCTCACACTTAAAGGGGTTAAATATGACTAGATAAAAGAGTATGAATAATGTCTTGAAGAAATAAAGAAAATATTATTCAAATCTACAATATTGAATCTACCATCAGAGAATGATAGGTTTGTTATTTATAGTGATGCATCAAAGAAAGTACTTGGTTGTGTCCATATACTAAATGATAGTGCTATTGCCTATGCATCACGATGGATAAAAATTAATGATCAATCTATCCTACTCATGATCTTGAGTTAGTTGATGTAATAATTTCTTTGAAGATATGTAGACATTATCTATGTGGTGAAAAATGTGAGAAATATACCGATCAAAAGAGTTTGAAGTATATTTTCTCACAGAAATAACACAACATGAGGAAAATAAGATGGCTTGAACTAATCAAGGATTATGATTGTACGATACACTAACACCTGTGAAACGCAAATAAGGTGACATATTCTTTGAGCAGAAAGGATCATGGAGTTTTGGACATGATGAGAGTTGAAAAGGATTTTATTTTCATGGATCTAGTAAAAATGGACATGAGGATTACCATGGAATGTTAAAAATCAATAATTTTTCAAGTGGTTTCCAAACCATCTTTTCTAGAAATGATAAAGTGTTCCTAGACCGATGGTGAAGAGATTCAAAAGAATATAATTTCTTTAAATGATGCTAGACTGAGTGACTTCGTGTATGAAGATTGAATTTTGAAATTTGGGAAGAGAGTTTGCGTTCCCGATATACCTGATCTAACAAGGGAATTATTGTATGATACCCATAGCTCTGATTTATCTATACACACTGGTATAACTAAGATGTATAGATATTTGAAGGACCATTTTTTCTGGGACAACATGAAGATGGAGATTACTGATTTTGTGTCATGGTGTATGGTTTTTCAACAAGTGAAAGATGAAAGGAAACAACCTAGAGGAGTTATGAAACCACATTCCATACCTGATTGGAAGTGGGATAATATTACAATGGACTTTTTCATGGGACTACCAAAGAATCCTCGAAGGAACGATAAAATATGGGTACTTGTTAATTTCCTTACCAAGTCATAACATTATCTTGCTATAATAGAAGATCTACCACTTGAACATTTGGCAATACTGTGTATTAAATAAGTTTTAATTCTTCATGGAGTACCCCTATCAATTGTTTCTGATCGTGATCCATCTTTTACATCAGGATTCTAAAAAATTCTTCAGAAAGACCTAGATACCAAACATGGTTTGAGCACTGCCTACCACCCTCAAATAGATGGAAAATTATAACGGACTATTCAAACCTTAGAAGACATGTTGAGATCATGCTCACTTGATTTTCAAGGTATGTGGGATTAAGATTTACCTTTGGTAGAATTTTACTAAAACAATAGCTTCCATTCAAGTATTTAGATGGCACCATATGAAGAATTATATAGAAAGAGATGTCTTACACTAACCTATTGGGATGTTTTTGGTGAAAGAAAACTCATAGGTCCAGAACTTGTGGAGGAAATTATGGAAAAGATGATGTTAATCCAAACCCACATCAAAGATGCACAAATTTTGTAGAAGATCTATGCCGATAATCGAAGGAAGGATTTGGAGTTTCAAGTCAGTGATCATGTTTTCTCAAAGGTATCTCCATGGAAGGGAGTTATACATTTCGGTAAGAGAGGTAAATTGAGTCCCAGGTACATCGGACCTTTCAAAATTTTAGAACGAATTAGGGTTTACCTTTCTGTTTGGAAATGCCGCCAAGTCTCATGAAAGTTCATGATGTGTTTCATGTATCACTGTTGAGATAATACATGCCTGACCCAACACAAGTACTCACATATGAATAATTTGAACTAGAACCTAATCCATATTATTGGGAAGAGCCTGTCAAGATTCTTGATACAATAGAACAAAGGATGAGAAACCGGACGATTCTTCTGGTAAATGTTCTATGGAGAAACCATAAGATGGAAGAGGCATCATGGGATCCTGATGAACTTATGATTAAGAACCACCCTCGTCTTTTTATGCAGTAATATTCTAGAAATTTTGAGGACGAAATTATTTAATGGATGGGAGAATGTAACACACCATGCTTCGATGGTACGCTTCTCTTTGAAGAATACAATAGAGTGTGTTGTACGCAACTTCGAGTTCTAACACACCACAAAAAATCAACCTAGCCATTAAGAAATGTAATACCCACTTTTTAAAATTGTATAAATTTTATTTTTCAAAATGGACATCATTTTTGGATTTGAATTATCAAATTAATCCTAGGGTGATTTGTTGGTATTTTTCTAAAAACATTAAATTTTTGATGAATAGTGAAAAACACTGAGTTATTGGTTAAAACCGACTATTTATTTAAATAATTACTTATTTTTGGTCAAAATAGATACATAATACCTATATAAGTACAATTTAATTCATTGGAGTCAATTTATATTAATTTTAGACATATGAAAATTTTATTGAAATTTTACCGTGTTTTACCCACCTCCTCGGAGATTTTTCAAATTTGGGTAAAACTTAATTTTATCGCTTATTTGAGATGAATTTCAATAATCCTAGAGACACCAATGATATCAGTAAGTAAAATGAGGTTCAATGAGATGAAAATAATTTTTTGTGAATAGTAACTTTTTACTTTTATTTTCCACGGTCAAAAGTAAATAGGGTAATTAAAGGTAAAAATGAAATTATTTTTACCCTACCACATGTCCAAATTCTATTGGGTAAGTTTTATTTGACCAAAATGAAACATAAGAAGCAAATATTATCATTTAGGTCCACTAGGATTAGAATAGGAAATTTATTATTATTTTATTTAAAGAAGAGTAAAAAGAGTTAAAATAAATGTTTAATAACAAAAAAATTTTTATTATAGGGTCACACATAAGATAAATTCGAATACCGATATTCATTAGAAATAAAAAAATATTTCCTACATAATGATATTTTATTTATAATTTTTAGACATTAGATAAATTAAATTATTTATGAAACAATGAAGATGCATTAATTACCTTATTAATGAATTATTAAACTAATTGACATTATAAATACCAAAATAAATGTAAATTAAGACTTTTGATGAATTAAAATAAAATTATAGGTCAAGATGACATGTTAGGATTGATTTAATTAACTTATTTTGAAATAATAATGTTTTTATGATTTTCACAAAATTCAATTACCAAATAGTGTCGAGATTGGCATAAAATAGTTTTTAAATCAAATATTATATTATTAATTGATATTCTATTCCAAAAAATCTAAGGTTTGGCCACATGACTTAGATAAGGTTATATAGATTAATTATTATCCACTTGGGATTCTTTTGGCATGTTATAGTAAGTTTATTGACCATATAATATAAAAAAAACAATGAGACATGGTAAATGTCAAACTAATTAACTAAGAGTTAAATATAAATGATAAGGTTAATATGGTGACAGAAACCTATCTAAAAACTATTTATTGATGAGATTTCGAACAATACCAACATTATAATTTAAATAAGTCCCTTTGGATCCATTTTAAACCGAATAGTAATTATTATAAAATAATATTTCACTCTTTTCCTAAGGTACACCTCACCCCTCATATAAAAGTGAACTTCATGTTCTCTCAAATTCACATCTTCAAAGCCTTTTGGCTCGGCCAAACCCTACCCAAATACCCTCTAAACGTCCCTAATATCATAATAGAGGCATTATTTTTGTTATAAATCCAACCTAATGATCCATTTTGATCAAATCAAAAGTAAGAACCCGAAAAGAGGTAAACATTTAATCACATCATTCAAGTTCCTTTCTTCTTCCACGTCCTCTTTCTTTGTTGTTTCCATTCAAAAATAATAACTCTAGTATATTCTATATAATGTTATGTTATTATCAATATTTTAAAACCATATTCAGTGTTTTATCCATCCTTTGAATGACATGTCACCATATGTGTGTACGTATGGCTTACCATCTCCACGTCGTGGTGTAATTGTTATTAAATACATTATTATTTGGATAGTGTGATAATGATGTGTAATTAATGTAAATAATAAATATTACATTATAATTATTCTATATATATGATATACCATCCAATTATATATTATTTTAATATCAAAAATGATATTGTCGCTCATGCATACGTACGGATTACAGTCTCCACAAACACGATGAGATTCATTCTCAATTGTATCCATTCAAGACTAATTTTCAGTAGATGATTAAAAATAATGTTTAAAGGCATAGTATAATTCTGAATATGAAGAAGATACATCATATCCATTAAAAATATTACTTACGTAAGAAATCGTATAAAGTAAAACACATCAGTCAACACCCGAAACAACGATAATACTAAGATATTATTTACAAATCCATATTAAAAGATCATATATGATATCATATTAATTTATATGATTCTTATATAATTTAATAACAATTATTTCACCATTATACTGGAGGTTAACATACCTTCGACCAAGGAATAGTAGATGGTAAGGGTTTATTTCACAATCTTTTCATTATCCGATGTTGTTTATACTTAATTATCTATTGGGACCTCTTTATCACCCACATCCAAGTTTCTAAAAAGGAATTACAAAAAAAAATACTATTTAATATACAATTGTTTAAAGTCATTTATACCCTTATTTTAATTTTTCATAATATTTTTATAATGGAATGTTTTTTGTCATTTTCCAAACAAGGTACATTTGACCTTTTCGACAAATTTAGGGTAAGAATGTTTTTTTAACTTATACAACGTGTGCTGCTATTTTTTGTCGTTATAACATCGTCTATGATTCCCTTAAAATATTATATGAATATTTTTAAAATAAATGACTTCTTTATAATTATGTGACTCTTAAATTATTTCAAAATAGAAATTTATATTTCTCTAAAAAGGTTTTGATTTCATCTATGTCAACATCCGTTGAAAGATTATAAGTTTGTTTGATGTTGATTTATTTTGATACAAAACTTCCATATGGTATTGAAGGTTTTGTTATATGATTGACTGTGGATGTGTTATTTCTTACTATTCGTGGTTTATAGATAAAGTATTGACATTTCATATTCTAGGTTTAATAAGAATGATTATGTAATGTTTAAACCTTTTCATATGAGGAAAGCATTGGACTTAGTATGTGATGGGTGGAGCTCGCTATAGCTCCTTGATGCATCTGTAGGTCTCATGAGACAAAATAGTGACTTGGCTCAAGGCTTTGAAAAAATATTATTTGTAGTCATGGAATAAGGCCTTGACTATGAGGTTATGAATGTATGGCATTATGCATTCAATATTTGTGAAGTTTTTATTGATATTGTATGTGATTATTTGACTAGTAGAATATCCATGTGAATAGGTAAGTTTAATTATTTCATTTTCTTATTTCCATATTATTCTGAATTTCATGTTTAAAAGGATTTTGTTTTAGTTATAAATTTCCTTAAATACTTATGCTTATTTATGAAACTTTCCACTATATTGTTATCCTTACATAGCATCTGAGCTCACCCCTTTCTATGTTTTTTTACTAGGATAAGAAAAAGTATATTATGACTGACCTTTATGGATAGTCTATGGGATCATAGGGTTGTCTATGGAAACATTTTTTTTGTATTTTTCCATTTTATGATATAATGTAAACCTTATGAATGTATCTAGTACATCCAAGGCTACTATACTAATAGGCCTTTCGAGACATGATCTTTTGTGATCATGCCAATGTTATGTAATAATGCACCGACTCTGGATATCTTGGGTCGGGGTATTACATTATGACCTCTGATTTTAAATGCCACCATGGTTTTTATTTAAAAACTCTATCCTTTCATTTATAAAATAAAAATATATATGTTTCTGTTTAAGATTATCTGAACCTAACTACGAGGTAGGAGTTGCTTCATCCATCAGATCTCTAGCCAAAATTCCAGGGAGTTAAGTTGGTGCATATTCCAATAACCTGGGGGAATATAGGGATCTTGGATATGGTTGCGCCTCTATTGTGTGGTGAGACAGTTTTAGCATTTCTCTTGTTTTTTCTCTGTTGTTGTAAATTTCCTCTTGTCCCAAAGAGTTTGATGGAATTTCCCCTCAAACAATGTCAGTATTTGTGCCTTTATAGATGTGGGTTTCTGATTAGTGGCCTTGTTTGGACCATTAATTTAAATTGGTTACAGATTTGGACTGTGTCCATTTGTAAGTGATAAGTCAACTGTACTCATCTGTCATAGTTTCATTGATCAAATCCTTGTTCCCCCCTCTCCCTGCCCATGGGGCGAGGAAAGCTAGTTCGTGCAGAGTTTTCGGTTCAACTCTTATCCCTTACGGACAGAAGTGAGTGGTTTTAATGTTCTTTTAGTGTTTTCATTCTAGATTTATTAAGGCCTATTTCAGTTCTATGTTGTATTTAATTATTTCTATGTAAAGGTTGGTTATTAATGGTGGGGAGACCCACCAATGGTCTCTATGAGTATTATCTTAAGATTTTATCAGATGCTAATTAAATTCTTATGGTGGGGAGTCTATTCTGGCCTCCACTCTACTGGTGATTTATTTATGGAAATGAGGTTGACTCCCATTGGTGGTCGATGGAAGGCCCTTGGGTTAAGAGGTTTCATCGTTTGTATGTTGAATCATTAGGTGTTGATCGATCGGCTGGATTGTGTTGTGGATTTTAGGTGGCGGGAAGCATTATTGTGGGGACATTTTTCACCCCTGACCTATGGGATTATTTTATTTTATTATTTCATTAGCCTTAAATAAATTTTGATGGTGTTTGGGTTGAGTAAATGACTACATTTTTGGGATTAGTTTAAATAGTTCATGTTTGGGTTTGGCGTCATTGGGCACATGGGTGGAGTACGATGCCACACTGCATCATACATGAAACTATGCGACTGTTCTTCCTTCAAGATAATAAAATGTGTAATAAAATTAGAACAATAAATAAGAATTAAAATATTCACATTATTATTATTATTGGTATTTATTAATATAATAATTATTATTAAATTTGGTAATTAAAGAGAATGTTAATTATTGTGTCTTTTATAATTTTTATTGTTATTATTAATTTTATTATGTTTATTTAGATTCTTATTATTTTTCTGATAAGTGATATATCTATTATGAATATTAACTATCAATTTCATTAAGAACATTAATATTTTTTTAGGATTAAACTGAAATTTCAATTTTTTATGCATTTATGTTATTAATATTATTATTAAAACTCTTTTTAAATTATACTTTACCGTTATTAATCAATGTGGTTATTAAAATTTTTACGATTAGAAATGTTATTATTGTTAATATTCTGAAAAATGAAACATGTTTTATAAATAATTTTATTTTTATGTTATAATTATTATTATTACAATTATTAGTCTTGTTATTAGAGAATATTATTATTTTTGTTATAAATATTACAATTAAAAAAAAATTAATTTTTAAATATGATTAGGAATTATTTTATTTTTCTATTATTAAAAGTATGATTTGTAGTTGTATCATTAATTTTATTTTCATTTTAATTTGTTTTTTAGGTTGTTTTTTAAAGAAAAAAATAACATAGTTGCTACCCCCCACATCTACACACAGTGCAGAAAAACCCCACCCCTCTTGTATTCCCTACTCACCGCGACCATCTCCCACCCTTACAGTAGCACTGGAACCGCCTCCAGCACCTCCTACTACCAGTAGAACAACCCCCTCACTCCTCCTGCTCCTAGCGGTGTACCCCCATCAGTCCTCCAACTCCCACCAGCATATCCACTCAGTCAACCTGCTCACCAGTAGATCATCCCCCATCAGCCGACCCACATATGGAAAAATGTTCCTCCTCTTTCCAGCACCCCTTTCAGTGGGTTTTTGTCCACATACCACCTCATACAACCCTCTTCTGGTGTGTCCCCCCTTCTTCCTCTTGTTATGGAGTTTCCCTTGGTGAGGTTTTGGTTTGACCAAGACTTAGGCATGGATTAATATTATTTTGACATTTCAACTTCACAGGGGGTGTGCGACTTGTATCTTCGGAACCCTTGAGGTGAGTTTCATTGTTCGCCGTTGAAGACAAGGTGTTTAGAGTCATTTCGGGTTGATTCTGCCATTTTAGTTGAAGGTTTTCTCCTTGCCACTTGGTTCCGAAAACTCTAATTGGGGATATTGGTGTGTTTTTAGCACTTTATATTTATTTTTTAGGGCTTTGGAACTTTCTGTGTGGTTGTAGACATGCATCTTTCTATTTCATCTTGGTCTCGTGGTAGGATTCCCATGGTCATGTCCTTTATAATTTATGAAACATTGATTTTATGTTTTTTGTGCCTCCTGTAATTAATATTTTATTATGCTAAAACCTCAGTTTATTAATTTGGTTTGAAAATGTTACTCAAATCCTATCTTTTTTTTATAAAAATTGTTTTGTTAAATATATAATTCCCACTGGATTTTTATAATCCCCATTTGGCCTTCATGATTCTTTTATAGTGTTTTAGATATCGGTTTTTCTTTGATAATACATATGTTGCTTGTGAAATAATGGATTTTTGGGGTTCTTGAAAATGATGAAAATGTTTTAAGTAAAGTGAAGTGTGATATTAGATTTTTAAAATAGGTTTGTCTTGTGACAAGAAGTTGTTTCCCGATTATCACCATCATAAAGGATGGTCTTGTTTAAAAGTGCATCAGAAATGTTTTAAAGGGGTTTTTACAAATTATTTTATTTTTTAAATGTAGTGTAATTCCCTTGCATCTATGTTAGTGTTTATTTTTGGTATTGAGTGATTTTATGGAATGTTTATGTTCCCATTTGGAATCTTTTTGAATATAAGTGGAAGTGCATATTATGAAAACCTATGTTGGTTTCTCTTCATACCATGTTATCATGGAATGGTTGGGATGTCCCTAGTTTGAAATCCCTGGGTTCCATTTTGTGGGTTCCTCAATTGGTAATCCTTTGTAATCTATTTATTAAATGGAATAATAATATACCCCGAGGAGACTCGGGGTGAGGCCTACTATTATCAATATTATATATGTGGTGATTTGATGTTCAAATGACATCTATTGTCTCACACACTTTAATACTTTACACATTTGAACTTGACATGTTGAGAACCATTTTTGATACAATTAATTCACTGGTAGTTTATGGTACTGTCTATTGGCCCAAATTAGGCAGATATAATGTGTTCATTGCAATGGGATTTTCCCTCATCATGTCCTGAGAATGGGTTCCTATGTGTAAAGAGCGTTATATTTCATGAATTGTGGATGATATTGTCGATGGGGTCGTGGTTATTAGTGTCATATGTATTATTCTCGATCTATCAGGTTCTCCTATGTCTAGTGGATTTTAGCTATTTTAATGGTTATTTGGATACTTGAATACCTATTTTAATTTCCCTTGTTATATGACTGCCTTGGTACTCTTGAGTGGTGTTTTTCATGGTTAGTGATGTATTGTCTTTAGATAAAATATGAAAATGGTCTTTTTAAAAAGGAATATGTGTTTTAAACTCATTAGTGTAGGTTTTAAATGAAATCATCACTTTACCCTTGAAATAGCATTGTATCACAAATGGTTATAATCTCAGTTTTCAAATGAATAAGGAAAATGGTTTGTACGTTGTTTTTATGTAATTTTTTTTTGAAATTCATACAATAATATATTGTAGTAAAAACATAGAATACATGTTTCATAATTTTAAAAATTGTGCATTGGTAAATAGAATATTGGGAAATCCTATTGGGTTTTAATACTCGCGCCTATAGTTCTTTTCTATTTTTAGTTCTTATGCATGTTCTATCTTGGGTGCATTCACTTTGGCGATTGACAGCGAAAATTTACGTCCATATTTTTAATCAAATAATGCTTATTTTTTAATGTTTTTAAATGATAAGACACTTTTATTTCATTGTTGTATTAAAATATTGGGCAATTTTTATTATAGAATGGAAATGAGTAGAATTATGAAAACTGCATAATTCTAGATTTTTTGACAGATTTTTACCACAAGCGTATTTTGGCCAGTAATGTTAAAATATATTTCCATATTTAGTGAATGCAATTTTTTAGAATTATGATTTTATTTCCTACATCAGTTTCTTCTTTAGGAGGAGATGATTTTTCCATCTAGTGGCTTAAAAAGTCATTGAATTTGGAAACTTGTCCAGGTGGACAACATGGACCCCACCAACGTAACGGAACCAAAACACGGCCTTGACAGATCCAATTGAAGTGATTCTACCTGGGATAGAACTGGGACAGATAGGGACGGCTCTAATACAAATTTGGGTGAGTGTTGAAGTCATTAATTCTGCTGTTTAATGTTATAATTTTGGAGGTACCTTCCTGGATGCTTCATCTAGAAAAAAACCACCAATGAAAAATTCATAAGTCCTTCATTTGGTGTTCAAATGATTGAAAAATTATAGTTTCAACCAACAAAACATTTATGAACATCTTTTAAGAAAGGGTTCATGTGTTAATGGACCATTTATTGGGTCAACAACGTGAAATATTTCGGAGAACAGAATGATCCCTATAAAAGGAGGCCCTCCCCTACATTCAAAACGATCAGCTTGGCACACACAACCAAGGAGGGATCCCACAGGGGCACGGGGCACTGCTGATCCTCTATTCCCCCATCATTTATTTTTTTTATTTTATTTTAATTTTAGTTTTATTTTAGTTTTATTTTCAATTTTAATTTTAATTTTAGTTTTATATATCCATTCATTTTTGTCTCTCCACACAATTTTCTTCAATTATTTATCTCTCTATTTCTCTCTATCACTTCCTTTACCCACTCCACCTTGTAATCTTATACTCTCAGAAATTTTAGGATAATCAATAGACTTTTATCGAGGTGAGTTCAAGGTTTTAAGAAATTTTATTTTACGTTTATTTAAGTTTGTGGTAGAATTGAGTAGCATGCTTGGGCGAGGCGAATGTGCCCGATTGGGTGATGATCCCAAATGACATGCGACTCAAAATACTTCTATTATGGAAAATAATAGTTATTCAAATATGATATTTCATGTTTGAATTATCAAGATAAATCAATCACATGTAAGAATATAATGATTTAATCCAAGACTGAACCCCAAAACCTTGTTCTTAAGTATTAACTCATTCTGTTTAGATTTTCATGATAGTTTAAATTATCATTTTACATGTTATTGTAATTAATTATCAAAAACCAAAAAGATTGTGATTTCATTCATTAAATAATATAATATCAAAAGGAGATATATTTTATGAATTAGAAAAATTATTTGAACTAAATTGAGAAGGCTCCTGAAGAGATATGAACATGTTTATCCACTGTGCTGCACTAGAAAAAATATAATTGTTTTTGTCCACAGCCTACGATAGGCATGCGTCTAACCTGGCACCATTTCTAGAGATCCAATCATTAGTTCATTTATTGTTTCTATTTTCATATCTTAGGTTGATTTCAATTTTTTTTAAAAATAAATAAACATTAATAACGGATTGAAATTCAGATTATTATGCATGGAAAAATTACTCACAGGTGCATCAACCACAACAACAACAAGAAGAATATTTTAGTAGGACTCAACTCTAATAACTTATTGAAATAATTGAACAACTAAAGAGAAAATCTGAAAGATTATTTGACAATGTTCGTGCATTAATAGAGAAACCAAACCCTGAGAAGGATCAAGAACCTGAGATGTCAAAGGAAGAATACATGCCTACTAAGATACATGTGGAAGATCAACAATGATTGGATGAATTCATGATCAAATTCGAGGAACTTCCTGATCTCCCCTTACAATTCAAATATGAAGGTCCAGCACTACTAAAGGAAGAAACCACCCAAGTGGTGGAATTAGATGTTAAGATGGAAGAGCCCGACTACCTGCCTCCTTCCACAGAGAGTCTACTCCAATAGGGACTTACCACAGAGGTGAAGATTGAGGCTGAACCAACTCAGGGAGTTGAACAATTTTTTTAGTATATATCTTATAGTATTATTGAATCTAAATTCTTTATAACTCCTTCTGATTTTGATTATACATAATCATACAATCTATGCTAAGCCTTGGAAGAAGAAGATGATGCTATATGTAACACCCCAGGTAAATAATGAATATGAAATTTTCATATTTATCCATATTTTTGAATAAAATATTAATATTACTTTAAAGGGGACGCTATGCACAATGGCGTACCCAACACGAAACAATGAGTTTCTTGGGAATCATGCATTGCACTCTAATAATAAAATAATATTATTTTAAATGGTAGGTAACGCCTAACTGTTGTAATGGCGGGAATGAACAGAACTAACTAAAAAATGATAATATATGTTTTTCAAATATTTTTACTCTTTACAATAAATGTTAGAGGATTAAAAATGCGAATGAATCCAATTTTAAGCGTAAACATTCTAATATTCATTAAAAGGTCGATTAACCGCCTTTTGATGGAGAACCTCTTTTAAATCCACTTTTTGAAAATTTTATGTGTTATATTTGACAAAATAAAATTCTTCTTTAGAATCGGGACATCAAAATTAACTTTGTGTAAATTTTTGGTATTTTTCCGAAAAAGATCAATTTTTAATGAATAGTGAAAAATGTTATATTTTAATTCAAACCCAATTTTTAATATAATTTATTTATATGATTATATTATCTTTTGAATTGGTTTTATTGTGAAATTATAATATACTTATTCCATTTAATCCAATAGTGGTCATTGGAATTAATTTCATCTTGAAATTGGACTTAAACTAGAGTCAATCTTTTGATACTTATTGTTTCCTAAAAACACGCTATTTCTTTTGACAGCGGGAATTAATTATTAAATTAATTAATTCAACTTAAATGTTTTGAATTTTGTAAAATAGACTTCATTTTTGAGTTCGAAATATCAAAAATAGCTTAGGGTGAATTTTTGGTAATTTTCTGAAAAACTTCAATTTTTTTTGAATAGTGAAACCACTAAGTGGTACTTATAAAAACAGATTTTCCATCTAAATGAATTTTTTCCATATTTGTGTTTTGAATTTAAAAAATCCAACATACATGGTTGTCATTAAGATGTAAAATAAGGTTCAATGGGATTAGAATAATTTTTTTGGTGAATAGTAACTTATTAAGTTTTTAATCACGATTAGAGGTAATTAGTGTAGTTGAAGGTAAGAATAATGTTTTAATAAAATTAAATGACCTAGAAATATGTCCTACCATCATAGTATGTGTCATGGCCGACCAATAAAATCCATGGGTCAACTTGGGGACCCCATGGAGCCACTTTGGTTCGAAAATGACATAAATACCTTTTTATTTAATGTTAAAGTAAAAATGGCACAAACATGAGAAGTTTTAATAAAACAATTTTTACATGGGGTTATACAAGTCATATTTTTGACAATAAATATCCCTTGGAAATCTAAAAATATTTCCTACATCATTTTTGTTTTTTTATAATTTTTAGATATTAAATAAATTAAATTATTTATGACATAATGATGATGCAACGATGACCTCATTATTTAACAATTTAAATAAAATGGAAAGATAATGTAATATCTAAGAACTAGACATGTCCAAAACCTATTGGATGAGTGTAGTTAGAACCCTTACCACCTTATCCTCGAAACACATCAATGTGGGACCATTAAAATCCGAAACTCATTCTAAAATAAAGTAACATTTCTTTACTTTCCAAAACTGCCTCTCCTCTCCTCTTATAAAAGGCCCCCACCTCTACCTCCTTACCCACACTTAAAAAGCCTTTGGCTTGGCCAAACCCTACCCAGTTTGTCTCTCCACATCCCTCTCTAACTCCTTGAATCCTCACTTTGGGCAGAATTCTTCCCAAGGAAGCCTTTGAGCTCAAACCAAATGGAGTTACCTGATTTTAAGGTAATGTCTTCACTTGTGTCCTTTTGTTTTATTTTTCTTCTCCAACCCCCTAAAATCTTTTTAATTATTTATTTTTTAACAAATAATGTATCTTCAATATACTAGGATGTTTTTATATGAATAATTCTAGCTACACGTACACACAATTACATCTAATGATTAAAGAACATATTGTTTCTTATGGATAGAGAATTTCTGCCTCACGAAACGATGATTGTTCTACATTATTCTAACACCTTCAAAGGTGGCCATTAAGATGACACTATATTTATATATGATATATAATATGTTTATGTTTTACTTAAGCTTCTGTATTTTTCATTTATGGCATACCTTTATGGTTTCCATTATGGGTAAACGTGATATTTTCATTTAAGGATGTGCGGACTACTGCCCCCTCAAAGTGATCTGATTCTTTAATACCATATGTGGTACGTATAAAGGATATATATTTAATGATATTATATATGATACCATACTGGAATTAAAATACTATTATGTATCACTATGTTTTAATTCCATTAAATATGAAATAGAAATGGAAGTAGCGTTCATGTGTATATACGGCTTACCGTCTCCATGAACGGTACATTTCATTTCTTATCTCAAAATGGTATGTACTTTTATAAGTACATATATATAATGGACATGTATGTAATATATTACATATAAATTATGGATATCATTCTGTAATTATAACATATATATATATATATATCTCATTTTGTTTTAATTCCATTAATATCACAAAAAATGAAAGTAGCGTTCATGCGTACGTACGACCTACCATCTCAATGAACGATGCTTTTAATTTTTCATCTACAAATGCTATGGAATAGAATAAAATTAATATAAACTGGATATATATGATATTTAAAACATAAATTCTATTCTGGATATGATGTACCTTTAACTACATTGGATATTATTTTCCAACAAGTTCAATTTTTGACTCATGTACCAAACATCGACACAAACGTCTGATATGAACTCATATTATTAATCAGTTATTATATAATTAAAATATGTGATATGAACTAAATAATAATATTTATAGGTTGTACTTAAGTAATTATAAATTGACCAATGTTTATTATTCAGGAATATAATGAAATGAACAAGACAAGTTGGACTTGAGGTAAGTGATCAAACTCCTCTCTTTCTTTTTAAGTACACTCTTTTATGTCATTCCTTTTCAGATCATCTTTCTTATGATGGGGGATGTTATTTTATATTCCTATTTCTGTACATATTATTTTAATATGGTGAGAGACCCTATTTGATATCATCAATCCATTTTTGGATGTTTTGAGTGGTGCCGTTAGGCTGCCGAATTTTCGTAAGAGATATAACCTCTCTCTTTCTTTTTAAGTACTCTCTTTTATGACACATCTTTTATGTTCCTATTTGTTATGATGGGGGATGTTATTTTATATTCCTCTTTCTTTACATATTATTTTAATATAAAGAGAGACCCTATTTGATCTCATCAATCCATTTTTGGAAGTTTTAAGTGGCACCGTTAGGCTGCCGAGTTTTCGTAAGGGGTTTTTCATCTCACTTTTATTCCCGTGAGATCTATGCTACATTTTCCACTATTTCCGTTGAGTGTTATATTTACTGACCATGATTGTACTCTTTGTGTAATATTATTTCATTTATGAGTATTTACATCAATGATGTATTGTCCTTCATTCATGGGGTGTATGTTTTGAAAGATACCCAAGTCGGTAAGGGAACCTTTTACCCTCCTCTTTTTAAAAGACTTCTTTTGTTGGGTCTTTTAATTTACATATTGATATGTTGGGATATGTTCTTCTATATCCTTTTTGATGTAAATTTAATTTCCATGTGATGAGATACCATTTTTATCTCTCATCAACTCATTTTGAAGTGACGCCATTAGGGTGTCAAGGGAACGTCTTAACCCAATTTCGATTTATTTGGGTTCAACATGTAGTTATTGAATATGTCATCCTTGGAATATGTGTGAATGACCTTTGATTATTTTAAACTTCATATCCACTTATATTGGGTGTATTTATATTTGTCACACATAATTATGAGATCGATTTATCCATAATTTAAGGATAGCATCTTTATAGTGGATTTTATCTCAATTTACATTTCCATTGATACTTCATTGTTGTTATGAACCAATTCACTCTTATATGGTGTATATACTGTCTTTTGGAATTTTATATCATGCATTACTTTATTCTAATGATATTATAAAGTTGTGATTAAATGTTATTCCTCAATTATTGTATTCAAGTGTCTCTCTTTTTGTTAAAACACTTTAAATAAAATATCATTTTAAATGTTTTAATGATTTATTCGTATAAATGGTTCCCATTAATATCAATGTTTTCAAAATGGTTTTAAGGATTTATTTATATGGATATTAATGGTTTAAATGTTAAAGGCTTCAAAGTGGTATGTGACACTTTGATTCTAAAAATCTCTTTATTAAATGTTTTAAATGGTTTTGAAAATGGTTTTCAGAATGGATTCATTATTTCAATATCTTAAAATGTTATATTGTTATTACAATGTGGGAATGTTATGTTTATTTTGTTCTTAAGTTATGTTCTATGATTATGTTATGTTTATTGGGAATTGTTTATGAATAAGGGTGGTTTCGTGATAAACTAAGGGTGGGTGAGCCCAATATATCTCTCCAATGCATTGGGTAACGCGAAGGAGTGAACGTTAAGGTTTCTCCGAAGAGATTTAGGGAATATACTGTGGAGGGTATTCCAAACGTAACCAAGAGGGTTACTACCTATGTAAGAATTTTATGAATGCCTCAAGTTACCTTTATGTATTATGATTTCTATGATTTATTCAAGATTTTGTGAGGTATGTTAAAGTGCTTATGTTTTATGGGTAAAGTGTGATTTCAATCTTATGTATACATGTACTCATGTTTCCTTTCCATATTATTATATCCTTTATTGTGCTTTTTATGCTCATCCCAAGTTTTTGAAATGTTTTTCACAGGTCAAGGGAAGGATACATGATTTGATGATAGAGTCAATGAAGTGTCAAGAAAGAATCCATGCTTTATTTTAAATATGTTTCCGTTGATGGGAAAAAAATGAATACTATCTTTTATGTAACCACATTGTTTAAATGTGGAATGTAATGCAAGTTTTATGATCTAATTCTGTAGAAATATAAACCTTAAAATATCCTCAATGTGTAATCTTGTAATAACTCAAGATTGAGTATGGTTTAAGGCTGGGGCCTTATAGTTGGTATCAAAGGTCGGTTTAGATAACATTAGAGGTTAGAGTATTCTATAGGCATAAGATACATTACCATAATGGCTAGGATTTCAGAATGAGTCCTAGTTTTAGATAAAGTGAATGAGTAAGTATATATTAGTGTTTACCTTCCTCATTATTACATGATAGTTTTGTTGATATACTCACACTGACAATTCTATTTTTATTGAATGGATGGATCTAGCAGGAACCAAAGAGACAACAGGTTTGAAGGAAACAGTGGTGGTTCTCTGATTAAGATACTAGATAAAATGGGGGATTGAATGAGGAAACTCATGGTTGTTCTAAACCAACTATCAAAGAGTCACGATCAACCACTTGAACCTTGGTATGATCTGTAATGCATCTTGTACAAGATGACCAATCGATGTGGAAGTTCAGGTAATAATTATAAAGGTAACTATTAGAGTTTATATGATCCTTACTTTTGAGGTAATTATGGGTTATTATATGTTATGATGGAAAATGAAAGGCATGAGATAAACTTGAGGTTAAAATATGTTATGATCATTTTTGATGATTTTATCTCATTTTGGGGAATGTTTTAAGAAATATACAGTTTTGGAAAAAGGACAACACGCAGACCGTGTGACAACCCGTCGCGCCAGACAAAGCTACGGGAATCGATCCCACAACCAAAGTGTGACTGGTATTTAACACCTACCACTGGACTACGTGAAGTCCCTGGTTAGTTTGACTAATTATTTTTAGTTAGATGATTTTATGAATTAAGAGTAAGCTGATTTTGGGTTATCTATGGAAATTTATTAACCTATCATGGAGGATATGTGATTAGGTTAATTACTTTTCAATACGAGACATTAGGAGCAACTGATGTTGTTTGGAGATAAATGTTACGATTTAACATTGAAGACTATGTGACTAAATCCTTCAAATTTTTGGGTTTCATTCTTAGTTTGGTTTACATTGAAGAATTTTATGGACAAATTGTTTACCAAATGGTCCTCATTGAACTTTGGGTTTTGGTGGACAAATTTTTGAGATTAAGAATAGATTTGTTTTAAAAAAAAAAGATTATCCTTTTTGTGTATTATCTAATCATGTAATAACATTTTTGGTTTTGGTTTTGGTTAAGGTATAAAGATATGGGAAGTATATAGTTCTCATTGGTGGATTAGGTGATCCTCTAGAAGATGATTATAGTACTCTTAATGTGAACACGTCTTCCTAAATACTCGTTTTTGGGGAAAGTATGAGTTTGTGTAAGAAATATAGTAAAAGTTGAAAGTCAACATGACAAGTAAGTATGTTTCCTTAAGATAAAAAATAAATTCTTCAATGAATTGTAACTTAAAAAAAATGTTGTCTGTTAACTTTTCCTACTGGGGAATCAAATACCGTTTAACCCATTACAAGTTTGTGATTTTCTTATGGTTAACTTTCTTCTAGACATGTTTACTATCACTCTCCATCATAAAATGACCCTTTGTTTTTTCTTCCATGTCGATGTTTTCATACTTGGAATCCTAGTATGAGTTAACTCGGGTGACCTTTGTACTTATATTTCTTTATTTTAAAGTGATTGTTTTACTGAGTCTTGTTCCGATTTGGAAATTTCAATGAAGTTTCGAAGCCCAATTTTAAAAAATTGTGAGGACGCAATTCCCAAATGGGGGGAAGGATGTAACACCCCAGGTAAATAAAGAATATGACATTTTCATATTTATCCATATTGGTGAATAAAATATTAATATTACTTTAAATGGGATGCTATGCATGATGGCGTACCCAATACGCAACAATGAGTTTCTTGGGAATCTTATGTTGCACTCTAATAATAAAATAATATTATTTTAAATGGTAGTTAACAACTAACTGTTGTAATGGCGGGAATGAACAGAACTAACTAAAAAATGATTATATAAGTTTGTAAAATATTTTTACTCTTTACAATAAATGTTAGAGGATTAAAAATTCGAATGAATCCAATTTTAAGCATAAACATTCTAATATTCATTAAAAGGTCGATTATGCCTTCTGATGGTGAACCTCTTTTAAATCCACTTTTTGACAATTTTATGTGTTATATTTGACAAAATAAAATTCTTCTTTAGAATCGAGACATCAAAATTTACTTTGTGTAAATTTTTGGTATTTTTCTGAAAATGTTCAATTTTTAATGAATAATGAAAAATGTTGTATTTTAATTCAAAACTTATTTTTAATCTAATTTACTTATATGATTAGATTATCTTTTGAATTGGTTTTAAGTTTAAATTAGAATATATTTTTACCATTTAATCCAATAGTGGTCGTTGGAATTAATTTCATCTTGAAATTGGACTTAAACTAGAGTCAATCTTTTGATACTTATTGTTTCCTAAAAACACGCTATTTGTTTTTACAGTGGGAATTAATTATTAAATTAATTAATGAAACTTATATGTTTTGAATTTTGTAAAATAGACTTCATTTTTGAGTTCGGAATATCAAATATATCTTATGGTGAATTTTGGTATTTTTCTGAAAAACATCAATTTTTGATTAATAGTGAAACCACTAAGTGGTACTTATAAAAACTGATTTTCCGTTTAAATGAAATTTTTCCATATTTGTGTTTTTAATTCCAAAACTATGACATACATGGTTGTCATTAAGAAGTAAAATATTGTTTAATGGGATTAGAATAATTTTTTTTGTGAATAGTAACTTATTATGTTTTTAATCGCGATTAGAGGCAATTAGTGTAGTTTAAGGTAATAATAATGTTTTAATAAACTAAAATGACCTAGACACATGTCCTAACTTAATTGGATGTGTCATGGCCGACCAAGAAAATCCATGTGTCAACTTGGGGACCCCATGGAGCCACTTTGGTTGAAAAATTACATAAATACATTTTTATTTAATGTTAAAGTAAAAATGACACAAACAGAAGATGTTTTACTAAATCAATTTTTACATGGGGTTATAGAAGTCATATTTTTGACTATAAATAGTAATTGGAAATATAAAAATATTTCCTACATCATTCAAATTTTTTATAATTTTTAGACATTATATAAATTAAATTATTTATGACATAATGATGATCCAGCGATGACCTCATTATTTATCAATTTAAATAAAATGGAATGATAATGTAATATCTAAGGCCTACACATTTCCAAAACCAATTTTATGAGTGGATTTAGAACCCTTATCACCTTATCCTCGAAAAAAATTAATGTGGGACCATTAAAATCCGAAACTCATTCTAAAATAATGTAACATTTCTTTACTTTCCAAAAGTGCCCCTCCTCTCCTCTTATAAAAGGCCTCCACCTCTACCTCCTTACCCACACTTAAAAAGCCTTTGGCTAGGCCAAAACCTACCCATTTTGTCTCTCCACATCCATCTATAACTCCTTGAAGCCTCACTATGGGTATAAGTCTTCCCAAGGAAGCGTTTGAGCTCAAACCAAAGGAAGTTACCCGATTTTAAGGTAATGTCTTCACTTATGTCCTTTTGTTTTATTTTTCTTCTCCAACCCCCTAAACTCTTTTTATTCTTTTATTTTGTAAAAAATACAGTATCTTCAATATACTAGGAGGTTGTTATAAGATATATTCTAGCTACAATTACACACACATACATCTAATGTTTAAAAAACATATTGTTTCTGTGGATGGCGAATTTCTGCCTCACGAAACGATGATTGTTCAACATTATTCTAACACCATCAAAGGTGGACATTAAGATGACACTATATTTATATATGATATATAATATGTTTATGTTTTACTTAAGCTTATGTATTATTCATTTATGGCATACCTTTATGGTTTCCATTATGGGTAAACGCGATATCTTCATTTAAGGAAGTGCGGACTACCGCCCCCTCAAAGTGATTTGATTCGTTAATACCATATGTGGTACATATAAAGGATATATATTTAATTATATTATATGTGATACCATACTGGAATTAAAATAATATTATGTATCATTATGTTTTAATTCCATTAAATATGAAATAGAAATGGAAGTAGTGTTCATGCGTACGTACGGCTTACCGTCTCCATGAACGGTACATTTCATTTCTTATCTCAAAATGTTATGTAATTTTATAAGTACATATATATAATGGATATTTATGTAATATATTACATATAAATTGTGGATATCATTCTGGAATTATAACATATATATATATATCTCATTTTTTTAATTCCATTAATATGACAAAAAATGAAAGTAGCGTTCATGCGTACGTACGGCATACCGTCTCCATGAACGATGCTTTTTATTTTTCATCTCCAAATGATATGGAATAGTATAAAATGAATATATACTGGATATATATGATATTTAAAACATAAATTATATTCTGGATATGATGTACTTATAACTACATTGGAAATTATTTTCCAACAAATTCAAATTTTGACTCATGTACCAAACATCGACAAAAACGTCTGATATGAACTCATATTATTAACCAATTATTATATAATTAAAATATGTGATACGAACTGAATAATAATCTTTATAGGTGGTACATAAGAAATTATAAATTGACCAAAGTTTATTATTTAGGAATATAAAGAAATGAACAAGACAAGTTGGACTTGAGGAAGGGGATCCCACTCCTCTCTTTCTTTTTAAGTACACTCTTTTATGTCATTCCGTTTAAGCTCATCATTCTTGTGATGTAGGTTGTTATTTTATATTATTCATGCTGTAAATTTTATTTTAATATGGTGATATACCCTATTTTATTTCATCAATCCATTTTTTGATGTTTTTAGTGGTGCCGTTAGCCTGTCGAATTTTCGTAAGAGATCTAACCTCTCTCTTTCTTTTTAAGTACTATCCTTTATGTAACTTATTTTATGCTCCTATTTGTTATGATGGGGGATGTTATTTTATATTTATCTTTCTGTAAATTTTATTTTAATATTATGAGAGACCCTATTTGATCTCATCAATCCATTTTTGGATGTTTTAAGTGGCGCCGTTAGGCTGCCGAGTTTTCGTAAGGGATTTTTCATCTCACTTTTATTCCCGTGAGATTTATGCTACATTTTCCACAATTTCCTTTGAGTGGTATATGTACTGAACATTATTCTACTCTTTGTGTAATATAATTTCGTTTATGAGTATTTACATCAATGATGTATTCACCTTCTTTCATGGGGTGTATGTTTTGAAAGATACCCAAGTCGGTAAGGGAACCTTTTACCCTCCTCTTTTTAAAAGACTTCTTTTGTTGGTTCTTTTAATTTACATATTGTTATGTTGGGATATGTTATTATATATCCTTATTGATGTAAATTTAATTTCCAAGTGATGAGATACCCTTTTTATCTCTCATCAAACTCATTTTGATGTGACGCCATTAGGCTGTCAATGGAACTTCTTAACCCAATTTCGATTTCTTTGGGTTCAACATGTAGTTTTTGAATATGTCGTCCTTGGAATATGTGTGAATGACCTTTGATTATTTTACAGTTAATATCCACTTATATTGGGTGTATTTATATTTGTCACACATAATTATGAGATTGATTTATCTTTAATTTAAGGATACCATCTTTATAATGGATTTTATCTCAATTTACATTTCCATTGAGACTTCATTGTTGTTGTGCACCAATTCACTCTTATATGGTGTATATACTGTCCATTGGAATATTATATCATGAATTCCTTTATTCTAATGATATTATAAAGTTTTGATTAAATGTTATTCCTCAATTATTGTATTCAAGTGTCTCTATTTTTGTTAAAAACACTTTAAATAAAATATTGTTTTAAATGTTTTAATGATTTATTCTTATAAATGGTTCCCATTAATATCCATGTTTTAAAAATTGTTTTAAGGATTTATTTATATGGATATTAATGGTTTGAAATGTTAAATTATTCAAATTGGTATGGGACACTTTGATTCTCAATATCTCTTTATTAAATGTTTTAAATGGGTTTGATAATGGTTTTCAGAATGGATTCATTATTTCAATATCTTAAATTGTTATATTGTTATTACAATGTGGGAATGTTATTTTTCTTTTGTGATTAAGTTATGTTCTATGATTATGTTATGGTTATTGGGCATTTTTTATGAATACGGGTGGTTCCGTGATAAACTAAGGGCGGGTGAGCCCGGTATAGCTCTCCAATGCATTGGGTAACGCGAAGGAGTGAAACGTTAAGGTTTCTCCGAAGAGATTTTGGGAATATACTATGGTGGGTATTCCAAACATAACCGAGAGGGTTACTCCCTACGTAAGAATGTTATGAATGCCTCAAGTTACATTTATGTCTTATGATTTCAATGATTTAGTCATGATTTTGTGAGGTATGTTAAAGTGCTCATGTTTTATGGGTAAGGTATGATTTCATTCTTATGTATACATGTACTTATGTTTCCTTTCCATATTTTTATATCCTTTACTGATCTTTTTATGCTCATCCCAAGTTTTTGAAATGGTTTTCAAAGGTCAAGGGATGGGTACATGATATGATGATAGTGTCAATGAAGTGTCATGAAAGAATCCATGCTTTATTTTAAATATGTTTCCGTTGATGGGAAAAAATGAATACTATCTTTTATGTAACCACTTTGTTTAAATGTGGAATGTAATGAAAGTTTTATGATCTAATTTTCTAAAACTCTAAACCTGAAAAGATCCTCAATGTGTAATATTGTAATAAATCAATATTAAGTATGGTTTAATGCTGGGGCCTTATAGTTGGTATCAAAGGTCGGTTTAGATAACTTTAGAGTTTAGGGTATTCTATAGGCATAAGTGACATTACCATAATGGTTAGTATTTAAGAAAGATTCCTAGTTTTAGATAAAGTGAATGAGTAATTATATCTTAGTGTTTACCTTCCTCATTAGTACATCATGGTTTTTTTGATATACTCACACTGAAATTTATGTTTTTAGTAAATGGATGGATCTAGTAGGCACCAAGGAGACAACAGGTTTGAAAGAAACTATGGTGGTTCTCTGATTAAGATACTAGATAAAATGGGGGATTCAATGAGGAAACTCATGGTTGTTCTAAACCAACTATCAAAGAGTCAGGATCAACCACTTGAACCTTTGTATGATCTGTAATGCATCATCTACGAGATGACCAATCGATGTGGATGTTCAGGTAATAATTATAGAGGTATCTATTAGTGTTTATTTGATCCTTACTTTTGAGGTAATTATGGGTAATTATATGTTATGATGGAAAATGAAAGGCATGAGATAAACTTGAGGTTAAAATATGTTGTGATCATTTTTGAAGATTTTATCTCGTATTGGGGAATGTTTTAAGAATTATATAGTTTTGGAAAAAGGACAACACCCAGACCGTGTGACAACCCGTCGCGCCAGACAAAGCTGCAGGAATCGATCCCACAACCAAAGTGCGACTGGTATTTATCGCCTACCACTGGACTACGTGAAGTCCCTGGTTATTTTGACAAATTAATTTTAGTTAGATGATTTTATGAATTAAGAGTAAGCTGATTTTGGGTTATCTATGGAAATTTATTAACCTATCATGGAGGATATGTGATTAGGTTAATTACTTTTCAATATGAGACTTTAGGAGTAACTGATGTTGTTTGGAGATAAATGTTACGATTTAACTTGGAAGACTATGTGACTAAATCCTTCAAATGATTGGGTTTCAATCTTATTTTGTTTTACTTTGAAGAATTTTATGGACAAATTGTTTATCAAATGGTCCTCATTGAACTTTGGGTTTTGTTGGAGAAATTTTGGAGATTATGAATAGATTTGTTTTTTTAAAAAATATTACCTTTTTTGGGTATTATCTGATCTTGTACTAACCTTTTTGGTTTTGGTTTTGGTTAAGGTCTAAAGATATGGGAAGTATATAGTTATCTTTGGTGGATTAGGTGATCCTCTAGAAGTTGATTGTAGTACTCTTAATGTGAACATGTCCTCCCAAATACTCGTCTTTCGGGGAAAGTATGAGTTTGTGTAAGAAATCTAGTAAAAGTTGAAAGTCAACATGACAAGTAAGTATGTTTCCTTAAGATCAAAAATAAATTCCTCAATTAATAGTAACGTAAAACAAAAATGTTGTCTGTTAACTTTTCCTACTGGGGAATCAAATACCGTTTAACCCATCACAAGTTTGTGATTTTCTTATGGTTAACTATCTTCTATACATTTTTACTATCACTCTCCCTCAGAACATGACCCTTTGATTTTTCTTCCATGTTCATGGTTTCATACTTGGAATCCTAGTATAGGTTAACTCGGGTGACCTTTGTACTTATCTTTCTTTATTTTAAAGTGATTTTTTTACTGACTCTTGTTCCGATGTGGGAATTTCAATGAAGTTTCCATGCCCAATTTTAAAAAATTGCGAAGACGCAATTCCCAAAAGGGGGGAAGGATGTAACACCCTAGGTAAATAAAGAATATGACATTTTTATATTTATCCATATTTGTGAAAAAATATTAATATTACTTTAAAGGGGATGCTATGCACGATGGCATACCCAATATGCAACAATGAGTTTCTTGGGAATCTTGTGTTGCACTCTAATAATAAAAAAAATATTAATTTAAATGGTAGTTAACGCCTAACTATTGTAATGGTGGGAATGAACATAACTAACTAAAAAATGATTATATATGTTTGTAAAATATTTTTACTCTTCACAATAAATGTTAGAGGATTAAAAATGCGAATGAATCCAATTTTAATCGTAAACATTCAAATATTAATTAAAAGGTTGATTAACCACCTTTTGATGGCGAACATATTTTAAATCCACTTTTTGACAATTTTATGTGTTATATTTTACAAAATAAAATTCTTTTTTAAAATCGTGACATCAAAATTTACTTTGTGTAAATTGTTTCTATTTTTCCGAAGAAGTTCAATTTTTTAATGAATAGTGAAAAATGTTGTATTTTAATTCAAACCCTCTTTTTAATCTAATTTATTTATATGATTAGATTATCTTTTGAATTGGTTTTAAATTGAAATTAGAATATATATTTTTACCATTTAATCCAATAGTGGTCGTTGGAATTAATTTCATCTTGAAATTGGACTTAAACTAGAGTCAATCTTTTGATACTTATTGTTTCCTAAAAACACGCTATTTGTTTTGACAGTGGGAATTAATTTTTAAATTAATTAATGAATCTAATATGTTTTGAATTTTTTAAAATAGACTTCCTTTTTGAGTTCGGAATATCAAATATATCTTAGGGTGAATTTTTGGTAATTTTTTGAATAACTTCAATTTTTGATGAATAGTGAAACCACTAATTGGTACTTATAAAAACTGATTTTCCGTTTAAATGAAAATTTTCCATCTTTGTGTTTTGAATTTCAAAAATCTGACATACATGGTTGTCATTAATAAGTAAAATATGGTTCAATGTGATTAGAACAATTTTTTTGGTGAATAGTAACTTATTATGTTTTTAATCGCGATTAGAGGTAATTAGTGTAGTTTAAGGTAAGAATATTGTTTTAATAAAATGAAATGACCTAGACACATGTCCAAACCTCATTGTATGTGTCATGGCCGACCAATAAAATCCATGGGTAAACTTGGGGACCCCATGGAGCCACTTTGGTTGGAATATGACATAAATACCTTTTTATTTAATGTTAAAGTAAAAATGGCACAAACATGAGATGTTTTACTAAAACAATTTTTACATGGGTTTATACAAGTCATATGTTTGACTATAAATATTCATTGGAAAGATAAAAGGATTTCCTACATCATTGAATTTTTTTTATAATTTTTAGACATTAAATAAATTAAATTATGTATGACATAATGATGATGCAGCGTTGACCTCATTATTTAACAATTTAAATAAAATGTAAAGATAATGTAATATCTAAGACCTACACATGTCCAAAACTTATTGG
This sequence comes from Viscum album, assembly GCA_963277665.1. Taxonomy (NCBI): domain Eukaryota; kingdom Viridiplantae; phylum Streptophyta; class Magnoliopsida; order Santalales; family Viscaceae; genus Viscum; species Viscum album. Next base: position 943,262,252 of record OY728121.1, on the reverse strand, counting down.
ATGAGTTTATTTCAAACCCTTATCACCTTATCCTAGAAACACATCAATGTGGGACCATTAAATCCGAAACGCATTCTAAAATAAAGTAACATTTCTTTACTTTCCAAAAGTGCCCCTCCTCTCCTCTTATAAAAGGCCCCCACCTCTACCTCCTTACCCACACTTCAAAAGACTTTGGATCGGCCAAAACCTGCCCATTATGTCTCTCCACATCCCTCTATAACTACTTGAAGCCTCAATTTTGGAATATGTCTTCCCAAGGAAGCCTTTGAGCTCACACAAAAGGGAGTTCCCCGATTTTAAAGTAATGTTTTCACTTGTGTCCTTTTGTTTTATTTTTCTTCTCCAACCCCCTAAACTCTTTTTATTCATTTATTTTGTAACAAATACAGTATATTCAATATACTAGTATATGTTATAAGATGTATTCGAGCTACACTTAAACACACTTACATCTAATGGTTAAAGAACCTATTTTTTCTGTGGATGGCGAATTTCTGCCTCACGAAACGATGACTGTTCAACATTATTATGACACCTTAAAAGGTGGCCATTAAGATGACACTATATTTATATATGATATATAATTTGTTTATGTTTTACTTAAGCTTATGTATTTTTCATTTATGTCATACCTTTATGGTTTCCATTATGGGTATACGCGATATCCTCATTTAAGGAAGTGCGGACTACCACCCCTTCAAAGTGATTTGATTCGTTAATACCATATGTGGTACATATAAAGGATATATATTTAATTATATTATATATGATACCATACTGGAATTAAAATACTATTATGTATCATTATGTTTTAATTCCATTAAATATGAAATAGAAATGGAAGTAGCGTTCATGCGTACGTACGGCTTACCGTCTCTATAAACGATACATTTCATTTCGTATCTCAAAATGTTATGTACTTTTATAAGTACATATATATAATGTATATGTATGTAATATATTACATCTAAATTATTGATATTATTCTGGAATTATAACATATATATATATCTCTCATTTTGTTTTAATTCCATTATTATGACAAAAAATGAAAGTTGTGTTCATGCGTACGTACGGCCTACCGTCTCCATGAACGATGCTTTTAATTTTTAATCTCCAAATGCTATGTAATAGTATAAAATGAATATATAATGGATATATATGATATTTAAAACATAAATTCTATTCTTGATATGATGTACCTATAACTACATTGGAAATTATTTTCCAACAAGTTCAATTTTTGACTCATGTACCAAACATCAACAAAAACGTCTGATATGAACTCATATTATTAACCAATTATTATATAATTAAAATATGTGATATGAACTGAATAATAATCTTTATAGGTGGAACATAAAAAATTATAAATTGACCAAAGATTATTATTCAGGAATATAAATAAATGAACAAGACAAGTTGGACTTGAGGAAAGGGATCCCACTCCTCTCTTTCTTTTTAAGTACACTGTTATATTTCATTCCTTTTAAGCTCATATTTCTTGTGATGGGGGATGTTATTTTATATTCCACAAGATGTAAATTTTATTTTAATATGATGGGAGACCCTATTTAATCTCATCAATCAATTTTTGGATGTTTTGAGTGGTACTGTTCGGCTGCCGAATTTTCGTAAGAGATCTAACCTCTCTCTTTCTTTTTATGTACTCTCATTTATGTCACTTCTTTTAAGATCCTATTTGTTATGATGGGGGATGTTATTTTATATTCATCTTTCTCTAAATTTTATTTTAATATTATGAGAGACCCTATTTGATCTCATCAATCCATTTTTGGATGTTTTAAGTGGCGTCGTTAGGCTGCGGAGTTTTCATAAGGGATTTTTCATCTCACTTTTATTCCAGTGAGATTTATGCTACATTTTCCACAATTTCCTTTGAGTGGTGTATGTACTGACCATTATTATAATATTTGTGTAATATAATTTTGTTTATGAGTATTTACATCATTGATGTATTGTTCTTCTTTAATGGGGTGTATGTTTTCAAAGATACCCAAGTCGGTAAGGAAACCTTTTACCCTCCTCTTTTTAAAAGAATTCTTTTGTTGGGTCTTTTAATTTACATATTGTTATGTTGGGATATGTTCTTATATATCCTTATTGATTTAAATTTAATTTCCAACTGATTAGATACCCTTTTTAACTCTCATCAACTCATTTTGATGTGACACCATTAGGCTGTAAAGGGAACTTCTTAACCCAATTTCGATTTCTTTGGGTTCAACATATAGTTATTGAATATGTCATCCATGGAATATGTGTGAATGAACTTTGATTATTTTACAGTTAATATCCACTTATATTGGGTGTATTTATATTTTTCACACATAATTATAAGATTGATTTATCCTTAATTTAAGGATACCATCTTTATAATGGATTTTATCTCAATTTACATTTCCATTGGGAATTCATTGTTGTTATCCACCAATTCACTCTTATATGGTTTATATGATGTCCTTTGGAATATTATATCATGAATTCCTTTATTATAATGATATTATAAAGTTCTGATTAAATTTTATTCCTCAATTATTGTATTCAAGTGTCTCTCTTTTTGTTAAAAACACTTTAAATAAAATATCATTTTATATGTTTTAATGATTTATTCTTATAAATGGTTCCCATTAATATCAATGTTTTCAAAATGGTTTTATGTGTTTATTTATATGGATATTGATGGTTTAAAATGTTAAAAGCTTCAAAGTCGTATGGGACACTTTGATTCTAAAAATCTCTTTATTAAATGTTTTAAATGGTTTTGAATATGGTTTTCAGAATGGATTCATTATTTCAATATCATAAAATGTTATATTGTTATTACAATGTGGGAATGTTATGTTTCTTTTGTTCTTAAGTTATGTTCTATGATTATGTTATGGTTAATGGGAATTGTTTATGAATACGGGTGGTTCCATGATAAAATATGGGTGGGTGAGCCCGATATAGCTCTCCAATGCATTGGGTAACACGAAGGAGTGAAACGTTAAGGTTTCTCCGAAAATATTTAGGGAATATATAGTGGTGGGTATTCCAAACGTAACCAAGAGGGTTACTCCCTACGTAAGAATGTTACGAATGCCTCAAGTTACCTTTATGTCTTATTATTTCTATGATTTATTTATGATTTTGTGAGGTATGTTAAAATGCTTATGTTTTATGGGTAAAGTATGATTTCATTCTTATGTATACATGTACTCATGTCTCCTTTCCATATTTTTATATCCTTTACTGAGCTCTTTATGCTCATCCCAAGTTTTGGAAATGTTTTTTACAGGTCAAGGGAAGGGTACCTGATTTGATGATAGTGTCAAGGAAGTGTCGAGAAAGAATCCATGCTTTATTTTAAATATGTTTCTGTTGATGGTAAAAAATGAATAATATCTTTTAGGTAACCACTTTGTTTAAATGTGGAATGTAATGCATGTTTTATGATCTAATTCTCTAAATCTCTAAACCTGAAAAGATCCTCAATGTGTAATCATTTAATAACTCAAGATTAAGTATGGTTTAAGGCTAGGGCCTTATACTATATGTGCACCTGCTGAGGAACATATAGAGCTCCATGTACGAGTTGAATATTTTTTGAAGGAATCGCATGAAGATATTATAGTGGATTTACCTAAAGAGCTTATGAAAAAATCTTCATACTTTGATAGGGAATAATTTGATCTTAATACTTCATGTTTTAATTTTATTCAAATAAATTTACACTTTGACATTCCCATTGGATATTCCTTTGATTAAGCATTCCTCGAGAAACCACTGGATAAGGAAGAAGAGGTTGCACAAGTATAAACCAAGATAGAGGATGATTCATACATCATCCTACCCCCACCGTTCATGATATACCTCATTGTGAAGGGGGAGGATATGGTGTACTCTATCCGTGGATCATTACTCACCCATAAGGACGAATAACAAGCTGAGAGAAGCCACATTGTTTAGTTCAAATCAAAGAATCTTCATCCTCCATTAGATTTTGGATAATAGCTGGTACTTCCCTCTATAGGCAGTAAAAATTAAGGGCCCATTTGAGGGACTGTGCCATGATTTATCTTTACATGCTTTCTAGGAATTTATATTTCAATTTCTTTTCATAAAAAGTAGTCTAGCATGCAGCCACCTCCCTCATATCTTTTTTGAGCGTTAATATCATGATCCTTGAGCTTTAATGTGTTGTTTTATTTTATAGGTTCATAATAGAAACCCCCATACAGTGAAGGAGACAGACTAATTTTCATGGAAAGAGGGAGTTCAATTTTAGTGTTTTATCTTTTAAACTCTCCATGTTTTAGTCCACAACATTTTTCAGCTTTAATGATAAAACTACATGCCCACACTTGAAATCATGTTTTACTCGACTTATCTAGGAGACATGAGTTTTTTAGGAATCCCATGATTCCATGTTTTAGATTTCAATGTTCATATTATTAAATGAATGAAATGAATAATTTAATTTTTAAAATGAATCATGGATATTGAAATAATGACTCATGATTTGAATAAATTAATTGATTCATGTAGATAAATATTCCCTAATATCTTTCATGCTTTGAATTTATGAAATTAATGTGAATTGATTTTTCATTATTATTCATCCCATGAGTGGTCGTCCAAATTCAAATTTCTAATTCCCAAGAAGATTTATTGGCCAAGTACTTCCTATTTATTTTGAGCATATTTCTTGAGTGATCTTTGGACATGTAACTAACCATAACATGTATTATAACTTGTCAATTCTATGACTGTGAAAAAACACATTTAAAATGATTGAGTCATCCTTTGAAAATATACTTTTCCCTAAAATACCACATTTTCATCAATTTTTCTTTTAGCCCATAGAGACCATGAATGAAATCTGTAGGGATGAGCGAGGTTTTAATTCATTTTTATCCATTCCTACCATACACTTTGTATTTGAATGATATTTTTACGTTGAAGTGCGGGTAAAGATAATCTTGGTGTACGAGATGATACACATTTCAACGAATAATTGGGGGGGTGTTATTGTGGGAATTGTAAAAGGTTGTGGAATCATTCATTACACTCTATTGTTTGACGCTCTGGAATAAAAAATTAAAATAAATGACAAAAATATATATAAAAAAGAAAATGGGATGATATTTGGGAGAACAAAAAATCACAATTTTCCAAACAGACAATCTTATGATTGTATGTGATTAGGTGATGGATGTGTGGTTTGATCCAATCATAACATTTGAAAATAAAAATAAATACAAAAGTAAAAAAAATATTCCAAAGGGTGCAGAGGTCTTTAATTATGCATAATTTGATCATTACCTTTACTTTGAGTTTTGGGAAGTGGGTGTTGCCACATTGAAGTGGATAATTTCATTCCACTTTTACTTTTTATATCATGCATTGTACTTCAGATATTAGCCTCCTCTTTGAGCCTTAATTTTAATGTAGAAAATCCTACCAACCTTATGCCTTAGAGTCATTTGAACCTTTATTAAAATTCCTCATGATTTTATGTTTCTTTTGTCTTTTCAATGTGGAGAATGTTGTTGATTTACAAGGCTATAGATAAGAATCATGTTCTCATGATATGAGAATAACTCTAATTGAATTGTATCATGAGTGATGAGAGAGAAAAAAGTCAAAAGTGAGGTAAATCATGACATGTCATGATTATTAATAATGATTCATTAATCTTGATTGAATGAAATGAGATGTTCCATCATTTTTCAAAGGGTAATTGTAAATATGTGAATGATTTATTTCATTGAAAAATGGGAAATTAAATTGTTATTTTATGCAGAATTTTGAAAGTTTGTTTTCACATTGAAAATTGTTTTATTTTATTGCATTGAAATTTGAATATCGGTAATATTGGTGTCTTCTAATTTCCATGTTGAGATTTTAGGATTGATGACAAACATGGTTTATGTGTGGGAGTTTTTGATAGAGCAAATTTACGTGCATATTTTTAATCAAATAATGATGATTTTTTAATGTTTTTAAAATATAACCCCCATGTATTTCATTGTGTTATAAAAATATTGGGCAATTTGGATTATAGAATGAAAATGAGAAAAATTGTGAAAAGTGCTCAATTCTGGAATTTTTGATAGATTTTTACCACAAGGGTATTTTGGCCATATATTTTAAAATATAATTCCAAATTTAGGGAATATTAAATTTTTAGAATTATGATTTTATTTCCATCATCTTTGTCTTCTAGACCAGAAGCTGATTCGGTAAACTATTGGCTCGAAAAATTCATTGAATTTGGAAACGTTTTCGGGCGGACAACGAGGACCCCACCACCGTAACGGAACCAAAACACGGCCTTCAAACATCCAATTTAGGTGTGTCCACCTTTGATAGAACTAGGACATATAGGTCTGGATCTAAAAAAATTTGGGGGAGTTGTGGAGTCATTAAGGCTGTCGTTGAATGTTATACATTTGGAGGAACCTTCTTGGAAGCTTCGTCCAGAAAAAACCACTAATATCAAATTCATAACACTTTTTTCTGGTGTCAAAATGAGTTAAAATATGGAGGGTGAACCTCCAATGCATTTATTAACATATTTTAAGAAGGGTTCCATTTGTGAATCATCCATTTAAATGGTCACCAACGCAAAATCTTGCGAAGGACAGAATAATGCCTATAAAAGTATGCCCTCCCTTCTTTCCAAAATGATTAGCTTGACACTCACAGCCAAGGAGGTATCCCACCAGGGCACGGTCCAATGATGATCTTCCCTTCCCCCCTCATTTCATCCTTTTTATTTTATTATCATTTTAATTTTAATTTTATTTTATTTTCAAATGTAATTTAAATTTTTGTTTTATTAATCCATGAATTTGTGTTTCTCCACCCACTTTTATTCATTCCATTCTCCCCCTCTCTCATTCTCTCTCTTCCTCCACCCACTCCACCACGTAATATTATACTCATGGAAATCAGAGGCTAATAACAAGACTTGGCTCAGGGTGAAGTCAATGTTTTCAGGAATTTTCTTTAATGATTAATTGTGTTTGTGGTAGAATTGAGTATCATGCTTGAGCGAGGAAAATGACCCTGATTGGGTGATAGTCCACAATGATATGTGACTCAAACTGCTTCTGTTATAGAAAACAATTGTGATTCAAATATGAGATTTTATGTTTGAATTATCAAACTAAATCAAACACATGTAGGATATAATGATTGAATCCAATACTGAACCCCAAAACCATGTTCTTTCTTATTAAATTATTCTATTTAGATTTTTAGGACTGTTTGAATTGTCATTTTACATTTTATTGTAATTAATTATAAAAGAACAAAAAATATTGTAATTTATTTCATTAAATAATAAAATATCAAAAAGAGATAGATTAGTTCAATTAGATAAATTAAGTGAACTAAATTGTGAAGGCTCCTCAAGAGAGATGGCCCTAGTCAGCCACTGTGATGCAGTAGGAAAAATATAGTTGTTTTTGTCCAGGCCCCCAGAGAGGCATGTGTCAAAACTGGCACTATTTCCAGGGATCCATTCATTAGGTTATTTATTTTTTCTATTTTAATATCTTAGGTAGATTCCATTTTAAAAAATTATAAAAACATTCATGACAGATTCAAATTTAGATTATTATACATGGATAAATTACTCACAGGTGCATCAACAACAACTACAACAAGAAGATGATTTTAGATGGACTCAGGTGCAAGAACATAGAAAAATAATTTAACAACTGACGAGAAATGTTGAAAGAGAATTTGACTATGTTCGTGCAATAATGGATCAACCAAACCTTGAGCCGGATCAAGAACCTGTGATGGAAAAGGAGGAAGACATGCCTACTGATCTACAATTTGGAGATCAAAAATGATTGGATGAATTCTTGATAAAATGTGAGGAACTCCTTCATATCCCCTTACAATTTAAAGAAGAGCTAGCAACACTGATGGAAGAAACCACCCAAGTGGGGGAATTTGAAGTTATGATGGTAGAGCCCGACTAACTGCCTCCTTCCTCAGAGAGTCTACTCCAAGAGGAACTTACCACTGAGGTAGAGATTGAGGTTGAACTGAATCAGGGAGTTGAACCATTCTCTGACTGTATCTCTTCAAATTTTATTGAATCTGAATTCTACAACACTCCTTGTGATTTTGATTTTACAGATTCAGACTATCTCTACTAAGCCTTGTTGGAAGAAGATGAAGCTATATGTTCTCCTGCTAATGAACATATGTAGCTCCCTGGATGAGATGAATATTTATTGAAGGAACCTAATAAAGAGATGCTAGTGGATTTCTTGAAGGATACCATGAAAACAAATTCTAACTTTGATGGGGAATAATTTTATCTTAATACTTCATGTTTTAATTTTATTGAAATAAAAATACACTCTAACTTTCCCATTGACAACACTTTTGATGCAGCATACCATGAGAAACCACTGGATAAGGAAGAATAGGTTGCAAAAGTAGAAACCAAGTTGAAGGATGATTCATAATTCATCGTACCCCCGCCATTCAAGATATTCATCATCATGAAGGGGGGATATGGTGTAATCTATCTATGGATCATTACTCAACCATTAGTATGAAGCACAAGCTAGTAAAATCAACATTTGGTGGTTCAAATCAAAGAAGCTTCATCCTCCATTAGATTTGGGATAACAGCTAGTACAACCCTCTGGAGGCAGAAATAATTCGGGGCCCACTTGGGGGATTGTACCAAGATTTATCATTAAATTCGTTCTAGGAGTTTAGATTTCAATTTCCTTTCATAGGAAGTAATCTAGCATGCATCCCCATCGCTCCTATATTTTTTTTATTAATTTCATGATCCTTGAGCTTAATTGAGTTGTTTTCTTTTATAGCTTCATAATAGGCAGCCCAATATAGTGAAGGGGAATGACTAATCTTCATGGGAAAAAGGGAGTTTAATTTTAGTGTTTTATCTTTTAAACTCTCAAAATTTTATTCCACAACATGTTTTTAGCTTTAAATGTAAAACTGCATCCCCGAAATTGAATTCATGTTTTACTCGACTTATCTTGGAGAAATGAGTTTCTTAGGAATCCTGTGCTTCCATGTTTTAGATTTCAATGTTGATATGATTAAATTATTGAAATTAATAATTTAATTTTTAAAATGAAGCCAGGATATTGAAATAATTACTCATTATTTGAAGGAATTAAATGATTCATGTAAATGAAAATTCTCTACCATTATTCATAATTTTAATTTATTAAAATTATGTGAATTGATTTGTTATTATTAGTCATTCCATTAGTGGTTTTTCAAAATCATATGTCTCATTATAGGGAGGATTTCTAGACCAAGTACTTTCTATTTATCTTGATCATTTTTATTGAGTGATCTTGGGACATGTAACTGACCAGAACTTTTATTATAACTTGTCGAAGACATTACTCTGAAAAAACACATTTAAAATTATGGAGAAATCCTTTGAAAAGGTAAATTTCCTTAAAATACCTCCTTTTCATCAATACTTCTTTTAACCCATAGAGACCATGAATGACCTTTATAGGGATGATCCAGGTTTTAAGCCATTTTTATCCATTCCTACACCACTCTTGGTATTTGAATGATATTTTGTAGTTGAAGTGTGGGTAATGGGAATCATGGTAGATGGGATAAAACACATTGCATGGAATAAGCGTGAGGGGTTTTATTAAGGGAAATTATAAAAGGTTGTGGAGTCTTTAATTATACTCTATTTTTTTCCCATCATGAATAAAAAAATTAAAATAAATGACCAAAATATCCAAAAAGAAAAAGAAAATCGGTTGCGATTTGGGAGAACCAAAAGCCACCATTTTCCAGACCGATGAAATTAGGATCATATTTGATTATGTGATGGATGTGAGTTTTGATCTAATCATAACATTAGAAAAAATAAAAAAGTACAAAAGAAAAGATAATATTCAAGAGGGTGAACAAGTCTTTCATTATGAATAATTTGATCATAACCTTTACTTTGTGTTTTGGGAAGTGGGTATTTATTCTTTAAAGGGGAGAATTTCATTCCACTTTTTATTTTTATATCATGAATTTTACTTCAGATATTAGCCTCCTCCACGAGACTTACTTTTTATTGTATCAAATCCTACCAACCATAAGAATCATAGTCATTTGAACCATTATTACAAGTCATCATGATTTTATGTGTCTTTTTTCTTTAAAAAGTCGAGAAAGTAGTTCATTTACATGAATATGGGTAAGAAGCATGTTCTAATTGTATTGTCATACATATACTTGAATTTTATCATTAGTGATGAGAGAAAAAAATCAAAAGTGAGGTAAATCATGAAATGTCATGCTTAATAATAATGATTCAAGGATCTTGAATGAATGAAAGGAGAAGTTCCATCATTTTTTACTAAGGAAAAGTAAAATATGTGAATTATTAATATCTTTGAAAGATGGGAAATTAAATTGATATTTTATGAATATTTTTGAATGTTTTATTTCAAATTGAAAATTGTTTGATTTTATTGCTTTTAAATTTGAATATTGGTAACATTGTTGTTCTATGATTTCCATGTTGAGATTGTATGCCTGAGGATAATCATGGTTTAAGTGTGGGTGTATTTGAAAAAGTAAATTTTCGTGCATATTTTTAATCAAATAATGATGATTTTTTATTGTTTCTAAATGATAAAACCCATGTATTTCATTGTTTTATTAAAATACTAGGCTATTTGGATTATAGAATGAAAATGAGAAAAATTGGGAAAAGTTCTTAATTCTGGATTTTTGAAAGATTTTTACCACAGGGTTATTTTTTCCATTAATATTCAAATATGATTCCAAATTTAGGGAATCTAATTTTTTTAGAATACTGATTTTATTTCTTTCATCTTTTCCTTCTGGACTAGACACTGATTTGGCCATCTAGTGGCTCTAAAAATTCATTGAATTTGGAAATGTTTCTGGGCAGTCATCGTGGACCCTACCACAGGAACGGAACCAAAAAATGGACTGCACACATCCAATTGAGATGATTCCACCTGTGATAGAACTAGGACAGATAGTTTCGGCTATAAAAAAATTTGGGGGGGGGGGGGGTTTGAAGTCATTAAGGCAGTCGTTGAATGTTATTCTTTTGGAGGAACCTTTCTGGATGCTTCGTTCAAAAAATGAAAACGCTAATGAAGAATTCATAACTCTTTCCTCAGTTGTCCAGATGAGTTGAAATATGGATGGTGAACCTCCAACACATTTATAAACATCTTTTAAGAAGGGTTATATGTGTGAATCATCCATTTAATGGGTCACCAACGTGAAATCTTACGGAGCACCAAAAGCTTCCTATAAAAGAAGGTCCTCTCCTCCTTCCAAAATGATCAACTCGACACCCATAGCCAAAGAGGGTTCCCAATATGGAACGAACCTCCTCTCCTCCTCTCTTACCCCCTCATTTCTCCTTTTTATTTTATTATCATTTCATTTTTATTTTAGTTTTATTTTCAATTGTAATTTTAATTTTAGTTTTTCAAATCCGCGTATTTGTGTTTCTCCACACACTTTTAATCATTTATTTATCTATATCTCTCTATCACTCTCTCTCTTTCTCCATCGACTCCACCAAGTGATATCATACACTCAGAAATGATAGGCTAGTCACAAGTCTTGGCTTGGGGTGAGGTCACCGTTTTTAGGAATTTTCTTTAATGTTTAATTACGTTTGTGGTAGAATTGAGTAGCATGATTGGGTGAGGTGAATGTCCCCAATTGGTTGACGATCGACAATGACATGCGACACAAAATACTTATATTCTGAAAAATAACACTGATTCAAATATTATATTTCAAGTTTGAATTATCAAAATAAATCAAACAAATATAGGAAAATAATGATTGAATCGAAGACTGCATCCCAAAGCGAAGTTCATTCTTATTAACTCATTCTGTTAATATTTTCATGATAGTTTAAACTATAATTTTACAAGTGATTTTAATTAATTACCAAAATCCCAAAAGTATTGTAATTTATTCCATTAAATAATACAATATCAAAAAGAGATTGATTTGGTGAATTAGATAAATTAGGTGAAATAAATTGGGAAGGCTCTTGAAGAGAGATGGCCCTGGTCAGCCACTATGCTACACTAGGAAAAATATAGTTGTTTTTGTCCAAGTCCTGTGATAGGCGTGCGTCAAAACTGGAGCCGTTGACGGGGATCCAAGAAATAGTTCATTTAATTTTTCTATTTTCACATCTTAGGTAGATTTAATTTTTAAAAAAAAAAATAAAAATACATTCATGATGGATTCAAATTCAAATTATTATGCATAGATAAATTACTCATAGGTGCATCAACAAAAAAATGAAGAAGAAGATATTAGAAGGACTTAGGTGAATTAACTTAGATAAAGCATTGCACAACTGACGAGAAAACCTAAAAGAGAATTTGACTATGTTTGTTCATTAATGGAGCAACCAAACCCTGAGCAGGATCTAGAACCTGAGATGAAAATGGAGGAAGACTTTCTTGGTGAGCTAAAAGTGGGAGATCAACAAAGAGTGGATGAATTATTGTTTAAATGTGACGAAATACTTGATCTCCCCATTAAAATACAAAGAAGAAGAGCCAGTAGCATTGAATGAAGAAACCACCCAAGTGGTGGAATTTGATGTTAAGATGGAGGAGAGCCCAACTACTTGCCTCATTCCTAAGAGATTCTACTCCAAGAGGCACTTACAACTGAGGAAGATATTGAGGTTGAACCGACTCAGGGAGTTGAACTATTATTTGACACTATCTCTTCTAATTTTATTGAATCTGAATTCTACATCACTACTTGTGATTTTGATTATACAGAATCAGACAATCTCTACTATGCCTTATAAGAAGAAGATCAAGCTATATGTTCACCTGCTAAGGAACATATAGAGATCCCTGGACATGTTGAATATTTATTGAAGGAAGCTCATGATGAGATGCTAGTGGATTTCCCTAAGGAGACAATAAAAAATTTTCATACTTTGATGGCGAAGAATTTGATCTTAATACTTCATCTTTTATTTTTATTCAAATAAATATTACACTCTAACTTTCGCATTGACTATTATTTTGATGCAGCATACCTTGAGAAACAACTTGATAAGGAAGAATAGGTTGCACAAGTAGCAAACAAGAAGGACGATGATTCATAAATCATCCTACCTTATCATTCTAGCTATACCTTATTGTGAAGGGGGAGAATATGGTGTAATCTATCCATGTATCATTACTCCCACATATGGATGAAGAACATTCTGGGAAAAGCAACATGTGGTGTTTCAAATCAAAGAAGCATCATCCTCCTTTAGATTTTTGATAATAGCTGTTACTGACCTCTAGAGGCTGGAAATATTCAGGGCCCACTTGGGGGATTGTACCAAGATTTATCTTTACATGCTTTCTAAGAATTTTGATTTAAATTTCTTTTCATAGGAAGTAGTCTAGCATGAAACCCCACCCTCATATATTTTTTTAACATTAATGACATGATCCATTATTTTAATTGAGTTGTTTTATTATACAGGTTCAAAATAGGCAACCCCTTATAGTGAAGGAGAAGGACTAATTTTCATGGAGAAACGAAGTTCAATTTTAGTTTTTATATTTTAAACTCTCCTCATTTTAGTCCACAAAATTTTTTGAGATTTAAAGATAAAACTACATGCCCAACATTGAATTCGGGTTTTACTCAACATATCTTGGAGAAATGAGTTTCTTAAGAATCATATGATTCAATGTTTTAGATGACAATTTTAATATGATTAAATGATTGAAATTAAAAATATAATTTTTAAAAGGAAGCATGGATATTGAAAATTGACACATGATTTGAAGCAATTAATTGATTCACGTAAATGAAAATTATGTAACATCATTCATGCTTTGAATTTAGGAAATTTATGTGAATTTCTTTGTTATTATTAGTAATTCCATTAGTGGTTGTCCAAAATCATATTTCACATTCTCGGGAGGATTTCTAGTCCAAGTACTTCCTATTTATCTTGAGCATATTTCATGAGTGATCTTGGTACATGTAACCGACCAGAACATGTATTATAACTTGTCAAAGCTTGGACTGTGCAAAAACACATTTAATATTATTGAGGCATCCTTTTAAAAGACAATTTTTTTTAAAATAACACCTTTTCATCAATCCTTATTTTGGCACTTATAGACCATTATTGAACTTTATATGGATAACCCGGGTTTTAAGCCATTTTTATTCATTCCATCACTACTCTTGGTATTTTCATGATATTTTAATATTGATGTGTGGGTAAAGGGAATCATAGTGGACGGGATGATACACATTTCAAGGAAGAAGTGTTGGGGTGTTATTTTGGAAATTGTAAAAGGCTTTGAAATCATTCATCATAATCTATTATTTTCACCTCATGAAAAAAATATTAAAAAAAATGATGAAAATATCCCAAAAGAAAAATTAATTGGGTTGCGATTTAGGAGAAAAAAATAACCATTTTTTAAACTGATGATCATATGATCGTATGTGGTTAGGGGATGGATATGGGATTTGATCTAATCAAAACATTAAAAAATGCTTAAAAAGTACAAAAGTAAAAAAATTATTCAAGAGTACGCATGAGTCTTTCATTATGCATAATTTGATCATAACCTTTACTTTGAGTTTTGGGAAGTGGGTGTTGCTACATTGAAGGGTTGAATTTCATTCCACTTTTACTTTTTGTATCATACCTTATACTTCAGAGATTAGCCTCCTCCTTGAGCCTTTATTTTTAAAGTATCAAATCCAATCAGCATTAATCCTGAGATTCATTTCACCCTTTATTACATGTCCTCATTATTTTGTGTGTCTTTTTTCGATACTATGTGGAGAAAGTAGTTCATTTACAAGCCTATGGATAAGATGAATGTTCTCATGATATGAGAAAAACTCTACTTGAATTGTATCATGAGTGATGATAAAAAAATAGCAAGTTAGGTAAATCATGACAAGGCATGCAAAAAAATAATAATTGAAGGATCATGAATGAATAAAAGGAGATGTTCCATAATTTTTCAAATGGGAAAAGTCAAATTTGTGTATTATTTATTTCTTTGAAAAATGGAAAATTAAAATGATATTTTATAAAGATTTTTTAAATTTTTATTTCACATTGAAAATTGTTTGATTTTATTGCATTGAAATTTGAATATTGGAAACATTGGTGTCCATTGATTTCCATGTTGATATTTTATTCATGAGGAAAAGCATGGTTTAAGTGTGGGGGTATTTGACAGAGAAAATTTACGTGCATATTTTTAATAAAATAATGATTATTTTTTATTGTTTTTAAATTATAAATCCCCTATATTTCATTGCTTTATTAAAATATTGCACAATTTCGATTATAGAATGAAAATGAGAAATATTTTGAAAAGTGCATAATTCTGCATTTTTTGGCAGATTTTTACCACAAGGGTATTTTTGGCATTAATTTTAAAATATAATTCCAAATTTAGGGAATCATATTTTGTTATAACCCTAATTTTATTTCATTCATCTTTGTCTTCTGGACCAGGAGCTGATTCGGCCTTCTTGTGACTCTAAAAATTCATTGAATTTGGACAAGTTTCCAGGCAGATAGTGTGGACCCCACCACTATAACAGAACCAAAACACGTCCTTCACACATCCAATTGATGTTCTTCCACCAATTATAGCACTATGACATATAGGGATGGCTCTAAAACATATTTGGGGGAGATTTGATGTAAGGACCCGACCCCAATTGTCCGGAGTCGGTGCCTTATTTGTTTACATTGGCATAAGAACAAGGAATAAGCAACCCAAAGGAACGAGTAGTTTAGAATTATTAGAATCCAGATACATAAATAAGTTTAACATTACAACATGATGGAAAATATAACACTAATTTATTCCAATAGAAACATCATGTCTCCTAGATTATGCTTGCATGTCACTCATAAATTACTTCTTCATGTCCTGAGAAAATGAATCATAAGAAAGAGGTGAGATCAAATGCTCAGTAAGAGTAAGAAATATAGAGAAATATAATATAAAAATTAGACATGTTGAATAATTGAACAGACATGCCTATAATACTAAACTTGAACACATTATGGCAGGAAAATGAGCTGAGTAAATAATCCCACAATAAAACATAATCATGGTTATTCTACTAGTCGAATTACCACATGAAATACCAACAACTAATCTCATAATGATGGAATTCATAATTCTGGACATTCTGAAACATTTTTAAAGGCCTCAGCCAAGACTTCTAATTATTAAGGCCTCATCAAAAATCCATATATCACATTGGGAATGGCCTCAGCCAATTCCACATCAATTTGTCTCATGAGACCTACCGATGTATCGAGGGGATATAGCGGGCCCCACCCGTAATATAATAAGTCCAATTCATTTCTCATATGATAGGGGATAAACATAAACAAAATTTACATTCATACTGAAACTATCATAAGAAATTTAACTATCTTTCCCCAATCATTAAACATAAAACAGTAACCATTCTGAGTAATAGGGTTAATGGTTTTAGGATAGATAATCCATAATAGAGTTAGTCATAAAACATTAAATAAATATGGTAGATGAATTCATAAATTATTAAACCCAATAAAACTATGTAATCAACAAGAATGTTGAATTAGAAGAAAACACTCTTATAAAATCATTAAGCCATTCTTGAGATAAATACTCTTTTATTTTGAAAAGAAGAGTTCTTTTGGAAAAATATTTTTTATAACACCATATGTTACGTAAGATAGTATTTTCAAAATAAAATGGGTGATTTTATAAAGATAATGGTTTCCAAAAACATATTATTCAATTCCCTTGAAAATAGATATGAATTGGAGAAATTCCCTTGCTTCAGGCTTGTATTTTGGAAACAATTTTGAATGTATATTTTTAAAACGTGTAACTACCCATAAAATAAGGAAGGGTTATGGTTTTTAAACATATATATAATAATAACACAGAATATATGAGGATTACATAACAATACATAATAATTTAATTAAGTTAATTAGGTAATGAACGTATCCCGAATGAAAATGGATATCCGGTTGGAAAAACCCTTACCTTAACTCCAAAAATGTTCCACTCTTGAACTTGAGCTCCTATAATATGAAATTATAATTATTTATAACTTATTTAAGAACTTATTATACATCTATTTATTTTATCATAATTCTATTTACTTCATTTAAATCCTTATTTCTACGTTATTATATTGAATTTTGTTGTTCTAGGGTGTTTGTTTTCTTTATTTTCATAACCAGTTCACTTGTTTTTAAGTAATGGAGTTCATGTGGAATGGTTTTAATTATACATAATTGATATTAAATATTATTTATGAACATACAGAATTTATAATGGTCCTTTTTAGCATTTTTTACATGGAATGAGGATGAATCATTAGATGACAACCACTTCGATTTTTTGGTGGTATTTGGATTATTTTGAAATAGTTTTGTCATATAACATAATTATTTGTACATTTTATGGTTCTTGAATATTAATTGGGTTGTAATACATATATTATATTCTGGTTCAACCATTAATATGGTTTCATTACGAGTAATGAAGAAGAAATTGAAGAATTAAACTTCGTCGTCCATGAAGGCTATAAATTGGAACCTTATGGACGTTGATTTCATTTATAAAAATAAAAGGGAGGAAGTAAGAATATTTTGATGGTTTGTATATTCACAAGATATAAATCCAGTATATAGATGATACCGGAGTTATAATGATAATTTTTACAGAGGAGGTGAGGAGAGAATAACCAAAAAAGATAAATTGAAATGAATCTAAAATAAAAAGAAAGTTGTTTTACCTCTTGAAATAACTTCCTCGAGAACCTCCTTAAAACAAAGGGGTTTTTGCCTTTTGTAAATACTAAGGCATTCTTGGTCGTGGGGAGTTACTAGGAAAGGGTATTTGGTCATAACGTTTAGGTGTTTCAAGGATTACAAGAGTGAAGAGAAGAGGGAGTGGTGATGGGTTTTTATATTGGAGGAGAGGGGTAAATTTTTAATATTTAATTTCTTTATATTATTATTTCGATCAAGAAAACCAATATTATTGTTTCATGTGACCCATAGTAGAAATATGATCATTTATTTCGAATCAAGTGTCCTTACATCACTTATGATGTCATAAATAGTGCATTTAACTAATGAAATGAATATATTGTATTTTACAGTATTTCACTATTCATAAAAAATCATGAATTTCAGAAAAATACAATAAATTCACCCCTACCATTTTTCAAAGTTTAGAATTAAAAAGTGAACTCCATTTTTTAAAAATAATTTTCTAAATATTATAAATTTAATTTTTAAATAAAGTCATAGTAAATTTGAAAAATAAAAATCTTAACGGTATAATTAGTTTTAGGTGACACTGAAAAATTAATTAAGATCCAATTATCTGATTACCTTAAGAAAATAAAATAATATCATTTATTTGATATTCATAAGGGTCATATTCCTATTTATATTACTATTCATAAGGGTATGTTACTATTCAACAAAAATCAGGTTTGTTCTATCAGACTCCAAATGACATACTGATCAGAACTCAAGATTGCCATTTTTCAATATTCAAAACATAGAAGAGGAAAAGTTGTGTCTAATGTATGGTTTATAAAGTTTCATTCTATATTTATTTTCAAACCCATGGGGTGTTACATTTGATGTCATTAAGGAAACCATTGAATGTTATTCTTTTGGAGGAACATTCCGGGAAGCTTCATCCGGAAAAAGAAACCGCCAATGAAAAATTCATAACTCCTTCAACTGATGTCCGAATGATTTGTAATTTGGAGGGTGAATCTACAACACAATTTTGAACATCTCTAAAGTAGGGTTCGATCAGTGAATCTACCATTTAATGGGTCCCCAACGTGCAATCTTATGGAGGACAGAATGATTCCTATAATAGGAGACCCTCCCCACCTTCCAAAATGATCAGCTCGACATCCATAGCAATGGAACGATCCCCCCATAACACGGGACGATGTTTCTCCACTCTTACCCACTCATTTCTTATTTTTATTTTAATTTCATTTTAGTTTTATTTTAAATTGTAATTTAAATTTTAGATTTATTATCCATGCATTTGTGTTTCTCCACCCACTTTTCTTCATTTCATTATCTCTCTTTCACACACACACACACACACTCTCATCCTCCTCCCACTCCACCATCTAATATCATAGTCTCAAAAATTATAGGCTAATCACGAGTCTTGTATTAGGGTGATTTCAAGGTTGTTAGGAAATTTCTTTAACGTTTAATTAAGTTTGTGGTAGAATTGAGTTTAATGCTTGGGTGAGGTGAATGTCCTTGATTGGGTGACAGTCCCAAATGACATGCGACTCAAAATACTTCTATTATAGAAAATAATAGTGATTACAATATGAGATCTCATGTTTTAATTATCAAACTAAATCAAAAACATGTAGGAAAATAATGATTGAATCCATGACTGATCCCCAAAACCATGTTCATTCTTATTAACTCATTCTGTTTAGATTTTCATGATAGTTTAAATTATCATTTTACATGTGATTGTAATTAATTAAGAAAAAACCAAAAAAATTGTAATTTATTTCATTAAATAATAAAATATCAAAAATATATATATCAGGTGAATTACATAAATTATCTGAAAACAATTGAGAATGCTTCTCAAGAGAGATGACCTGGGATAGCTAGTGTATTGCACTAGGAAAAATATAATTGTTTTTGTCCATGCCCCGCGAAAGGTGAGCGTCAGCGATGTTTGATCCCTGAGTTGGAGTGTGACCCATGGGGTTAGACAGATATAGTGGTTTTCATGTTCGGTTTATTTTATTTTATTTTTTTACTCGTGTAGTATTTTGGTTTGGTTTATTTATTTTGAGCTTCTCTTTATTATTTCTACTTCTTTCAATTATTTATATTGGTAGAAATCATTCCTGTCGTCACTCTGTCAATGTCCTTCAATTTTTTTCTACCCTGAGAGGATCTAAAAAGCCTCTCTGTACTTATCTCGATTCAGCTCGATTGACCTATTTGGGGTTGACCTGATTTGGTTTGTGAAATTTTTTTATCAACACGAAACAAAATGTGCATCTAATGTATGTGAACTAAAAAAATTTCATAGCATATTAAATAAATCCCTATGATTAAAATATATAGTAAATTTATAGAATATATTTATATAGAAGGGATAATATCTATATTTGAGATAGTGGGAGGTAGATTGAGTTTGTTTTAGTTAACGAAAAAAATTCACAAGATGTTGGCATAAGAAATACTTCCTCAAGACTTACCAAACACGAATGTTCAAGAGGCACATATTGCATATGAAGGATATTCAACATCTCCATTGATAGATTATTCATTAAGAAGAATATATCCAACATGTATGTTGTATATGAAAATCAGTGAAGATTTTAATGATAAATTCAAATTCAATAATGGATTTCATGTATCAAAGTTCATGGGGATTGTTATTTTTAATAATATGGTTGGTAATAATGTGATACTCTAACTAGATTATAGAATTTTGGTACCAATAATAATGGAATGGTAATCCCAATTCATTATTCCAAAATCCAAAAGAATTTAAATTTTAATATTTTCTTTATATGATCATTTTATTATGACATGTATGTAAAAACCACCAATATCTGATGTTTTTTATATGATGCTGCAAGAAATTGATGCTGAATTCATAGAGTAATAGTAAGGGAGTAAGTTAATGAAATATGATTTAGGATTAAAAGTAAGAAATAAAATCTTATAGTATTCATTTGGAATGAATCATTAACAATGTTATACTAGATGTTAGTGGGAGCATAATTATTTTCCATGTTTATTTATTTAGTAATTTTTGTAAAAATAGGTATTGTTCCCAAGGTTAGCTACATTTAGAATAAAAGAAATACTGAAACTATTGAATTAAATTAGTATGATTTGATTAAGGTAACATAATATAATTTAGTAGATATAATGGTTTCTTAGACGGATTTAATATTACATATACTGACATGGTATTGAAAAATACAATTTGGAAATATTAATGGAAGAATTTTTGAAAGAGTCACATATAATAAGTCTCTCAAAGAATATAATAATATTAATATAAGGATATTAATGTGGTGAGTTGATTTACATATTATTTTTCATGGTATCAAACATTTATGCAATGATATGTATATGATTATGTATTTCCAACATATATAATTTAGTAGGAAGATATTAATTGTATCTAAGAGAATTATAAGTTAAGATGTTGGATCTATCTGATAGTACATGACCTAGTACAATATATATGTACATTATTGGTGGTGAATAAACTATAATATATTTTAGGGGACAAAAATTAGTCTTACTTTAGGATAATATGATAAAATATCAAACTTATTATAAGAATATTAGTGAGATAAAGTCAAAAAATCATATAGTAACCATACTAACAAATACTGAGTACAATGAAGATTTTTATTGAGATAAGATGAAGTTTCAAATACGCAATGACTTGTTATAGTTACTAGAAGCTCTGATAGTTGGTAGAGAAATATCATAATGAAAATTACAATACCCTTATGAGCCATGATGTCATCTTATGATCATTTATGAAAGTAAGTAACATAGGGATGTCATCTATTGAGAAGAGTTACACCAAGAGATAAGGCCAGATATAGATGAATCCCCATTGAAGAGATGTGGAAGATCTATTAGTTAATGATTTTACATAGTAGAAACATGATATTGATCATTGAGAGATAGTAGTGATGGTTAGGATGTTGGATCTATTGAAAGTGTGAGTCATGTCATAGTCAGTTCCCAAGACCCAACATGTGATGACTTGGACCCCCCTTGGTCCCTTCCTTTGCCAAAATCCGGATGCTTAAGGGGTGTCGATCGGTGAGACCGATCGGTGGGACCGATCGGTGGGACCGATCGGTGCGACCGATCGGCGGAACCGGCCGACGTAAGCCGGCCTTGCCAGGTTGTTCCAGTAACGCTATTTTTTCGCAAATAGGGTTTTAAACCCTATTCTGCCTCATTTAAAAAAAAAAGAAAATGTCTTAAAGACCCGAAACACGCATAAAAGTTTTAATTAGATACTGAATCGACTCATGAGTCGGTTTAAACCACCCAACACCTTTAATGATGAGTCAAGCCGCGTGGTCAACCCACGACTTCCACGTCTTACGCGGTTTCACGTTTTCACCTCAACCGTCCCCAGCTCTTATAAACTAAGGGTTATTCGTGGGTTCTCCTTTCATCCATCGTGACTTTTCACACAGCTTCTGGTGCAACGGGCCCGCCGCATCGTTATCTGTAAGGTTCCGCGCCCCCGGCCTAAACATCGATCATCTATCAACAAGTAGGGAATTTCTCCTTCGTCTCTCTCTTTTGTGTATCATGCAGGGTGGGCGTGCTTTTGATCCTGTAGAATTGGGTAAACCAGACCTAACTAAAGATAAAGAACGAATTCTATAAAGAAAGAGAGGGGGGGCTGTGATCATTGATGGTGTTTTATATTTTGATTTTGTTTCTTCTATGACCATCTTGTAGAGTTGTGCTGGCTTGCCCCTCCTGAAAATCAAGGCCGTTGGTGGTCGTTGTTTGTGCACTAATAAACCCTGTTGATGTTTTAAATGGCTTGTTTATGGTTGTAAACTCCTGCTGTGAAAAGTGAATCGGTTAATCACTTATATTCGGATGAATAATTTAAAGCACCAGGATAAACCCTTCTGTGATAAATCCCTGTTAGAACACACGGAATTTGAAATCATGGAGTTTGTTAAGTCGTTTAAATCTGAAAATCCCTGACTTGTGTTGGTAGTGGTAGTTGGTTGTTTTCCTTTCGGGCCGATTGCTGGAAATGTGGGAGGGGATGGGATCCCCTGTTCTTTTATACTCTTGGTGGTTGTGTGAATTTGGGGGATGGGATCTCATGTTGGTATGGATTCGGTGGTTGTGAGTTTTAAATCCAAGTGGTTACTCATTCATATCACAAATTGGGGAGAGATCCTCTGTTGACAGAACCGGGTGTGAGTGTTTTGGTTGATCCATGCTTTTGACGCTTTCCTTGGTTATGCTTATGGTAGTTGCCCAGTAGTGCTTAAAATTAATTGAACATTTCAACTGAACGTGAAACAAGAATGGGACAAATGGTTTTTGTGGGCAAGGGTCGTGAACTGTGACTCGGACGCAGTGGTGTTGTGTTCTGTAGGTTGGATGGGAAAACCTAAGCTTTGGGTGAGTGTTTCTTACCTATATCTATACTTCTAGATTTTTGTTTCTTATTCGTGCCCCACCCAAGTTGAGCACTCAGTGCCGAACACCCCCATTTATGGGGGAAGGTCGTTTTTCCCAACACTATCCTTAGTGGCTGGTTATTAGCTCCTTTTCTGCTCCCTTTCCCGGATAGCCCAAGTACCTTCGGGCAGGCTCTGATGGCCTGAAGTCCATTAATAGCCCAAGAACCATCGGGCGGGGTGTTGTGGTGGTTGGCCAGGTGTGTGCGGCAGGTGGTTTCCCAAGTGTCTTCGGGATGAGGCCCAGGTGTCTTCGGGCATGGCAGTGGATCCTTTAGCCTAGGTGTCTTAGGGCATGGCGGTGGTTGTTCTGGCCTAGGTGTTTGCAGGCATGGTTACATGTGACAGTTGTGGCCCAGGTGTGTGCGGGCGGGATTCAGCAGTGGGACTGCATGCGGTTGAGGCCCAGGTGTGTGCGGGCGGGATTTCGGCAGTGGGACTGCGTGTGGTTGTGGCCCAGGTGTGTGCGGGCGGGTGTGGCAGTGGGACTGCAGTGAGAATGGCGGGATTGGTCCGATGCGTAGGATGTCTCAATAATCAGTGGGAAAGTGGCACGGGGTACCCAAACATCGATGTGCTCTTATTATATATATTACTTGACTTTCGTTATTTGGGGAGTGAGCCTTGGTGAGTCCTGGGATGGATAGTTTTCCTTGTTAGGTGTTTGGTTTACTCTTTTTCTCACGGGACTTTAGTACGTTCCCCCAATTGTGCACGAGAGTCTTGGTTTTCCCTACTGAGTGTATTTGTATACTCACCCTACGTATATAAAACTACTTTCAGGTTTCCAGGAGGACTTTGGGGATCACGCAGGACCTTACTAGCTGGGACTTTTGGAGCAGTTGCAGTTGTTTTCTTTTTTTTCCTTTTTGGTACTTACCTTGTAGTCACCTTTTTTCACTTTGTGGCTTTCACTTTTGAAACATGCATGCTGGAATGGTTTACTTTTGGCTTTACTTTTCTTTCTACCTTAGTGTTGTTGGGTTTTCTTCTCCTTATCTTTCGATCCTATAAAATAAAAAGGGTAATGCCTTCCATTTGCGAGAATTTTCAATACCCTTGGTGCTAGTCGCCACTCCGGGACCTATTGAAGGCGGGTTTCGGGGGTCATTATCTCTCCTTCAACTTAAAGAAGGAAGGGCCTGGAAATCTTCTGACCCTTCCCTCCTTTTGGTGAAGGCGGGTCGTGACACAACATTTACAATACTTTTTTTTATTTCATGTATATAGTGAAATATGGATGATTTATTATAAACATCATATTGTATATATATAATTTTCAACTATTTAACTGTTAATTTGAAATTATTATTTTTGTATCAAATGGTTACAGAAAATCCTACGCTATAATGTGAAACCAGAGAAACTTTTACTATAGTATTAAAAATATTTTTTATAGTCTAGATACATCATACCTTTTTCACACAGTTGAAGCCTGACTATCAGGTGAGAGGGGATAATAATCATTGAGGGTTATTCCCATGATGTTTTCTATTGGTGATCTCTGGAAGGTGGGATCTTAAAGAACATCACACCAATAAAAACACCACATGTATATGGTTTCATTAATAATCCACACCTATAGACATCTATTTTCGTCTCCTGACTTGAGGTCACTATCAATTTATAACATTTTATTGTATACTTTGATGCATGATAAAAATCATGATAATGATATCATGATGAGGCAGCTTGTTTTCGGTGTGTCACTAGTGGTATGGAACTGGTTGAATGGGGAAGTAATTATTTTTTTCTTCCGAGATTAAGATGTTATATCTCTTGTTAGGTTGATCAGGATGGTAGTACCCTAAGAAATCCATGTCCATGTTAGTCAATGTTAAATCCATCCATTTAGCCCAAAAATAAGTATATCATGAACGTATGTTGACACAAGTGTGTTTCCTACATTATGAGATATTTAATGACGAAAAGATTATATTACATAGTGTGTGTTCATAGGTTGGTTATCCTTGATATTACAAATACTTATCTCATTAAGGGCCTTGAATTATTTCTAGTCTATACTTTTGGTAGCTTAAATGCATTAAATTCTATCATGGTAAGGATAGACAGGGTCACACAAAATAATGAATTCAAGAATCTAATATATTTTGGGGAATTTAGAATATTAAAAATTGTGGTCCCCACCATGTGGTCTTAGAGTTGTTCAAACATTATAAATTATTGATAAATAATTAAAGTCAATTTATTTATTTATATAACAACTGGGTAAAAAATATTTATTACAAGTACTTATATGTTTTTATGTATATATGAGGGAAAATATTATACAAACTAATATTATTTTAATATTATATTTTCCGTTAGTATTAGAAGGAATTATGAGTTGAGTTAATGAATCTGGTTTATCATGTAATATATTTAATTTATTATAATAATGTATTCAAAATATAAATGTTATTTATGACTTGGTACAGTAGTCATAATATGACGTTTATGGTTTATTTAGTGGGTAATATATATTCTTGGGGTTAGGGAGACTCTTTCAGGTAAATCAGTAACTCACTACATATAGGAGGGGAGAGGCTATCACACAATTATTAATCATTATGAGCTCATGAGAGAATATCTTTAATCTAATTACTTCTATAGAGATATGCACTCTATCCAAGTTATCAGAACCAGATCTCTATCACACATCGCAAGATCATTGATTCAGTTTTTTCCAGGACATTGAAGTCGTCATCATATCTCCATGAACGAATTTTGATTTTGATGATAAATTCTCCAAATAATTGATGGAATTCATATGGATGATCTAGTGGAATTCAAATTCAGATTAATCAAGAAGATATCGCCAGTGAAAAATGGATGAAAAACATGTGACATCAAATGAAATCATGTATTTCTTGTTTCTTGTGTATATTATCTTCTTCACACATGATCCTAAGGATTACCCCAGGGAACATCTTTATCAACTATGACATAGTGAAATAAATATATAGTGAATTTTTTTATCACCAAAAAACCAGCATCGGCTACGTTCCCCAATACCATCACCTATACAGTATCTTCTGTGGGAAAATTACCATAATGGAGTAAGTTTACTCACTAATCCCATATATATTGTCTCATGAGAATAAATATTTACCCAATTCATGAGAGTGGTATCTGAGATCATACATAATGACATGTTCATTATTTATTTCCCTCACATAATTGAAATTAGTTATATGGGAAAACATAATAATACCCATATAAATAAAATGAGTTTCATAAAATTGTTTAATATTGATATCAAAGTAAAGTTCCTAATGGAGACATTTGATAAATTAAAGTAGATTTTTATTACCCCATAAAAGTGAGGGAGAATAATCTTGTTATAAATTTGATAAACATAAAGAAATAATTTAGAAGAAATTCATAATATCATTGGTTTTTTTCAAGGATGAAAATGCATATATAATATTACCTGGAATATTTCATGAGGAAAATAAAAATTTCACTTTAAAATTAGTTTTTCAAAATATAAAAACCAAAAAAATTAGAAGACACAATATTTAAAAATAAAAATGTTAATTTATAATGTATGAATCAAGGAGTTGATTTTTCATAATGGAAGGTAATTTTTTAAATGACATAAATTTTAAAAAGGAATGCATATCAAATTGTTGTAAAGAGGATAAAAATTACCTTATTTTATAAATGAAAAGAAGAGTTCCTTCAATTATTTTTTCTAAAAATAAAAAAATGGGTAAAATTTTCATTAATAAATAATTTTTAAAATCATAAAAAGAAATTAAAATATTTGTTTGAAAACATGGATATCACAGAAAAATGATTTTTGACCAAATATAGAAATACAATGATATTTTCTTCAAACAAATTTCACAATTTTTTCAAGAAATAAAAGAAATAAAATTGGAACTATTACATTAAAATTTCATGAATAATCATATGATAATAAAATTTTATATTTTTATTATTCAATTATCAAATAAATTTTCATTATGTAAATTTAATGTATAAAAAATCTTAGTTAAATTAACATCAAATAACAAACCATTACTGCTTTGGTAACTTTTAAACCATAACTCCCATAAATTATTCAAATGAATTTTAGCTACAAATTT
Organism: Viscum album; assembly: GCA_963277665.1. Lineage (NCBI taxonomy): Eukaryota > Viridiplantae > Streptophyta > Magnoliopsida > Santalales > Viscaceae > Viscum > Viscum album. The sequence continues at coordinate 943,234,803 of OY728121.1, read as the reverse complement.
TATGATTTATGAAGGATTAATGATATAATATTTATAGTGGAATTATATACACAATTAAATAAAAATTATGGGCATAAAAGAACATTTGTTTTAAAGAAGGATGTTTAATGACGAAACCCTTACCCCGAGTTATGATTTTTCCATGTATGTATTATATATACTGTATAATAAACATATGTAAATTTTTTATTTTCATAATAATAATATCCAATAATAATCCATTATACATTACAATGTTCATTAATGTTTTAAATTAATTTTTTAATTAATTATTTAGTTATGTCCACCTCAGCTGTATTGAGCATGTTTGGATAATAATTTCAGAATGGTATATATTTTTTGATAATAGTAAAAGGGTTCATGATTCCATAATCTAAAAACTAATTAGAAATAAATAGTTATAATTTGTATACATTAATTTTTCTTTTAGAAGAAAGCATGAAACATGGTTATAAAAAATGAACTTTGTTACAATTTTTCAGATGATATACTGTACACATGCATTAGAAATGGTTCCATTGATTAATGATAATTAATTAATGAATTTAAATGTTATATTGTATTTATAGATATAAATTTATCTCATAAATATATTATTTTATCATTAAAAAAATACTTAAACAATCCTTGTGATTCGGTGATAAAAAATGAATCCCATCGCTTCATGAGGAGGTTGTCTGTCATACCCCCCAACGATGCTATCATTTTTCAATGGAGGGTAAGGTAATAATTTATTTTATATGTTTCATTTAAATGATGATAAATATGTAATTAATAACATATATAAATTAAATATATCATCATGAATATCTATGATATGTGATAATTCAAAACAAATTAAATCAGCTCACAAGTGGCTAGCCCGATGTACACTTGAACGATGGTATTGTTTCCCACATTATAGATAAGGAGATGTATAATTATTATTACATTATCATAATAAAATATGAATATACATGAGATAATTGGGTTAATATATTTTAATGATTATGATATATTTGATGATGGAAAATAAGAAGTAAAATATGGATCCTAGTGATGAAAATTTCTTCTCTTAGAAGAAGATAATTTACATATCTTATTAAGGTCCCCAAGGTTTATATTTTTTTATAAGAATACCAATAATTTGGATGATGATATTTATGAAATTGTAGTGTAATTTAACTACTATTTTATTAATTATTATATTATTTTTATATATTTATATGAGTTGGTCTAACATAATTATATGGTTTATAGTCTTCATACCATAAAATAATGATTTGGAAGGAAGATATAAAATTATATGTTTCCCCCCAATGGGGATAAGAAGAGTATGATTTAATAATCAATGTATAGGGAGAAAATTTATAATAGACAAAGAAATGTTATTCATATGAATAAATTCCTTATCACATATGAACCATTTATTTATAATGATGTTGTCAAATATTTTCAAATACATTAGAGTGATGATAATGATTAATTTACTCTACTGGTAAAAAATATCCATATTTGTGTTGAATATCATTGTAATAAATCACTAGAAACTGGTTTATTGGAGGATAAAAATAAATATCTATTTTTCTCTCTAAAAATGTATTACACAATAATCCCATAAGGATTTTGTATTAAGCGTTCCATATTTTTTTTGAAAATTTAATGTGAATGCTTCAAAATTATTAAACGATTTCATCTTATCGGTTTATAAAACACATTATAATAATTCTATCTTTAAAACCTTTATTCTAATGAATTTTTATGTGGATGATGTTATGTAATACAGAATGGTATCTATTGGGAATAAAATAATGAATAAAATATAAAATATCTTATAATTAAGACTTCAAAAAAGCATAGGTGAGTTATTAACCCCAATCCAGTTTGGAATTTTCCAAAGGAGTAGCATCCAAAAGTGTGTCGTTAGTGATATATGATGCAAAAATATAACCAATATGGTGACAAAATTTGGAATATTTTCCCACAATATTAGCATATCAATAATTTTATAAAATATCATAGGATTATTTATTTTTACTATCATTAAAGTATATGTATTCTATAATTATTTTATCAAATATATCAATTGTATAATATGGAGTAAATTTTTTATATTTTTATTAATAGATCACCAAGATGATATTTATGTTTCTTTATAGGTGTCAGGTAAGGAGTCCCAGTCTTATGTATTCCATTTTTAATTGTTGAGGATTATTTGTGTCAATTTTCATTTATTACTATTTATAATTGTAAGAGTATATCTGATTCCCTGAGGATCTATCTAGTCTGTTATGTGACCACTTCTAAGTTCATGTATTACATGTCAATATAAATATGGTATAGTTAAAATACCTAATAAAATGAAAGGTTGGTCATGAAATTCTTATGTATCAGGGGTGTCTATTAGGGGAATTTAATTTCAAATGTATGGAATGAAATAACTAAACCCAATAACATTTGTGGTCTTGTAATTAATGATCTCCAAAATTTTAATGAACCACACTAGTAATTTGTTTCCATATCACATCCCAGGATAAGTCAAAAGAATTTATTAAAAATGGGTATTTTTGATGATTAAGAATGTTGTAGTCCTTCTATATATCATCGTGTTTTTGACAAAATTAAAATTTTATTTCATTAGATGAACTCATTTATCAATATTTCTTTCCCCTATGAAATATAAATTGAAATTTTGAATCACTATCTAGATATATAATCCATTCAATGATATCCTGATGGACCCTCATGATTTGAAACAAGAATCAATTCTAATGTGACTGAAAACATTATAGAATTCAATATGATTATTTTATATAATATACATATGAAAATATAGAATTAAAAAGATATTTATAGGGGAAATGTTATATAGGATCTATGAATAACAATATTTATCATCATTAGTGATATATATAAATTCATTTTTGATCATGAAATTAATATATCGATATTGATTTCTGTCTTCAAGTGACTGTTTTTTTGTACCTTTAGAAACATTATATTATTGAAGATTTGTTTTAATATATTTTCTATTTACTAATAGATTTGAAAATTGGACATTTTAATATTATCTTCTTTAACATTTTGTATAAGACCAACTAGAGGAAAGATAGAAATGTTTTTACACTATGTCTTTTTGATTATGTTTTGGGTTTATATACTAGATAATGTTAGTTACATGTTGTTCCTAAATAACTATGAAGATGGTATAATTTTAATGATTTCATAATATACAATCAATGACTAAATATTAATTCTATTTTTCTGTAATGTAAATTGTCAGTACCATTAATTAAAATTTGTGGAATGGAATTATTTTTAAGAACTACACACCCTCGAAACATGATGGTGTCACAAATATTAATAGAGAGGCCAATGCATCCTTAAAAATTCAAAATGGATTTATAAAAAATTATTTCTATAACCATAATATTTTTTATTTCAAGGGGTTTTTGGAAGGATCCAAATGAATCCTATGGAAAAATCCAATTCTTGGATTGTACATAATCTTATATTGGTTGAGGTGGATGATAATAGTTCTATATTAGGTGCACCAGGATCCCTACATCACCATGGTTTCATCTTAACCAATAATTTCTTTTAAATGGATGATTATACAACTGTATTTTATGTTATTATGCATACAAAGTAGATATTTTGATGATGAAACATGTTATCAAATATTTGATCTACATTTATTTGAAGTTATTATAGATTGAATTTGACTCAACTATTTATATTGACCATATAAATTACATATCAATATATTTACCATTGATAATATACTCTTGTTTATTGGAATGAGTATAAGTGTGTGATAATCCGCATCTATAGGTAAAGAAATTCCAATAGAGAGGAAAAAATGGTAGTAGAATAGTTATTTAAGAATAATGTGGTGTATGTGACACATGCCATTCATGGGGTGTAAAAATAATAATAATTAACTATTTTGAAAATTCAGTAAAGGTGGTAAGATTGTTTTTATTTTTATAGGAGCATACAACATTAAACTTATTACCATTAATTATATTGAAAATGGGGGTGTTATTTTTATAAAATGATTGGTCTTGAAAATAAATTTATAAAAAAATAAAATAAATTAATGAAAAATATTGAGAACAAATTGACTAAAAGTAGTGATTGAAACTACTATATGATAATATTGATTAGGTTGGTTTCAGATCTCCAATTGTATTTCTATCATAGTTCTAATTTATCCAATTATCTTCTACTAAGTCGATAAAATTTATAAGCCACAATTTATCTCTCTCACTCCCCTTGTCAAATGGAAAGGGTGAGAATAAAAAAATACAAAAATCACAGCTTGGTCTACAATCATTCCAATGTATGATAAAGTTTTTTTGAATACCCAAATTTGACATAGGTAATTTCTAATCATATGTTGTTTATCCCAAACAATCAATAATGTACACTACCACTCACACAAGTACTGCTGGTCACTGCATACATCACCATTATGCCTTGTTCTATTGCATCATAAATAAACCATAATCCAATGGAGGTAGTTATTGATAATTGAATAAAATAATAATAAGAATATAATTTAATGTAATGTAATATTTTACATGATAATAAAAATCAAAAAATGAAATTGAAACTAACTTCACAGAAGAGTGAAATGGATTTTAGACTATTATGTTATTGAACTCAAGAATTACAAAAGCTGAAACTTCTCCTTCAACAATAAATTAAATGATTAAGCCTCCATGTAATGGGTATTCATAAAGAAGGTGGATGAATATGTCATTAAAAAACATAGAATAACAAAAGACATTAAATAAAGAAAATAAAATTTTATCCTATAGAATCGGTCATCCAGAAGTTTTAATTGGTTCGAACCACCAAATGGATTAAGAAATCCAATGTCCCTCCCTATAGGGTTTGAATAATTGATCTTTCTTTTGAACCTCAAAATTTGAATTCTCTAGGATAAGTTTACAAGATGTTATGGCTGAATTAATGCAGATATCTTTTCATTTTTGATAACTTATTTGTCCACCAACTCCAATTTGACTCATACAAATGATTACTCAATGAGAGAATTGATTCATGAAATTTAATTTGAACCTTCCCCTTTGAGTCATATAAAAAACACCATTTAAATCACGTAATTTTGAATTCAGTAGCTCAAGTTATGTTTCATTTTATGTGGTAGGGTGCATTCTTCTGGTCAGAAAAATATGTCAAAATCATTAATTTGTTAGGGATTGTAGGAGCTCGAATGGTATTTGGGACCAGAATAAGAAGTTTCAAAACACATAAAATGTATTACTAAACTCATAATAACTTCATTTGAATAAAAATTATAATTGTTATACTTGAAATATTGGGGTGACATAAAACTGTTAAAATTCTAGAATTAAACAATTTTCACATGTCAGCCCAAAACACGCCATAAAAAATATATTTGGTGAAAATAATCTCAAATTGATTATTTAGATGGAATTAAGTCACATAAATAAATATGGAAAATAATGAAAATATTAGTTCTATCAATTCTCCCACAATTAGAACATGAAATCCTTGAAAAATAAGAATCAAAATCATATCAATAAAAATTTAAAATAGATATCGATGAGATCCTTTAATTTAACACCAAGAAAAAAAGATATCATACCTCATAATGAACTATTATTTCAAAATCTCTATTCATATCATCAATTAATTTTCCCCTATGTTTCTCCTCGCACACACACAAAACACTTACCACACATGAATTTTCTGTCATATCACAAATGTTAATTTCATTTCAAATAATTTTGCTTCCCATGCAATGGTAACCAAGGGATTTATTAATTACTACAACTACAAGATATTTTAGTGAAGGAAATGTGTTAATCATGAGAAATTTTTAGTGTTTTGATATGTCTTTCATTTGGTAGGATTTAGATGTTACAAATTCTGACGCCAAATGATAATGATTTGGATATTTTGAATCAAAATTCCATGATTATAATTTTCAGTCAAATATGATATCCTACTCACTCACCATAGTATAAAATCATATCCATAATAATAAAAAAACAATGGAATGTGAAAAACATTCATCATTTCAGCAAACAAAATTCAATCTTATGAAATATAAATTCATATGAAAGCTTCAGAAAGGTAGAATTTCTCTTATCATTAAAGCTCCAGATAGGAACATATTTCAACATTATTTTTTTTCATAAGAAAAAATATATTAATATTCTTATTTCTCTGCCAATGTATCACCAAATAATTTTTCACAATAGAAGAGAGATTCCCCCACAAAAGTTCAATTAGATCATGAAATTTCACATCAAGAGAAAGTTGTATTGGGAAGATTGGATTTTTATATAAATAACCTAATATGATGATCATATAATAAAATGTATTAGAGGAAAACTGTTAATGTTATAGAATAATTAAAATTATTATCATGAAAATGGGGCTTCAAAATTTATGATATTACTCAATCATTTAAAAGACAATTACCTCAATCCTTCAAGTATTGATAGGAATTAATCTTCTTAGGGTAATAGAAATCATGGTATGGTTCTTTAAAGAAGTGATTAAAATCAGAATAAAATGAAAATAGTTGTTCATAATTCTCACAAGAAAGTGATTTTAATGATAAAGATAGTTATATGTGTCATAAGGTTAAAAAAATAGAGTACATTTCCAGAAATTCTAAATCATTTGAACATGAAAAATTTGATTCCATCATTTATTTATAGATCAGTTTCCTGGAATAAATAATGTCAATCATTTAAATGGGTTTGAAAAATGAAAATATAATCATTTAAGCTCATAATATTTCCAAACATGCAAAAATTGAAAAATAAAAGCACAAAAAATTGAAATAAAACTTTTGTTTGGATAAATTAATAGAAATTTTTTATTTTTTTAAAATTTATAAACAAAAAAGGATCCCTACTCCAAAAATGAATTTTGAAGTTTCATCAATGTATTAAAATGTATTTAATATGTTATAAGATTTAGAAATTAATCTGATAAAGAAATAATGTGTAATGGAAAGGTACAAACTAATGAATTTCATTTTAATCATGTTGTAGGAGTGTGATCTCCTACACTACATCTGAAGGAATGTTCTGATATAATTTCTTCAACCTATGTCCATTAACAGTTGAAGGATCCTTCTCTCCATCTTTCACAATATGCACAACACCGAAATGAATTTAATGAGTAACTATAAATGGTCCTTCCCATCTGGAACAAAGATTTTCAGACATATGTTTTAGTATTGAGTTGAATGAAAACACCTTTTCTCCAGGATATGAGTTTTTCAGTGGGAACAAATATTCATGAAGCACATTTTTTTATCTATTTTTAAATCATGGATGTTTTAAAATATTCCCTTATAATCTCGACCATCTCCTGAAACTAAAATCTTCTCTCTTTACCAACACATTTATGATCCAAATTCATCTTATTAATATCCCAACACACCATAAAATATAATTACTCCAAGGAATTCAATTTACGGTTTTTTAGGAAGCCTTAAAATCCAGTAAAGTTTCTTTTAACCTTTGGATCCAATCTTTCATTTTTGGTTTAACGATCTTTTCCAAGATACCTTTGATTTCCCTATTGAACACTTTAGATAGATTATTTTCTATGGATGGTAGAGATTTTATTTTTTATGATGAACCCCATACTTATTCATTAAATCCATATTTCTCCCATTTCAAATGTATGTCCCTTGATAATTGATTATAGATTTAGGAACATCAAACCAGAAAAATATGTTACCCATAAAATAATCACAATAAATTTAGCATCATCTGTCACTGTGGCTTTTTCTTCCACACATTTTGAATCATAATAAACATCAAGAAAGATATAATAATTTCCAAATGTCTTTGGAAAATGGAACATAAAATCTATCCCCCAAAACAAAAAAAATTATGTAAAATTATGTCTCTTTTGTTCGATTTATTTTCTCATTGAAATATCCCTAGAAAATTTAAATTTTTCCTACCATTTGAAAAATTCACGAGCATCATTAAAAAGGATGAGAAAATAAAATGTAGATTATAAAACCATCCTTATGGTCCTTTGAGGTCAAAAGTGGCATCCACAAGATAAAGTGTGAAAAAAATCAATGAACAAACCAATTTAAATGAATTGAATACATATTATTATAACTTTATTTTTGAAAATATTCTAAACAAATGAATCATCCCAAATTTAATATCTAGATTATTCTATTTGTTTTTGAATCTAGTGAGAATTGAAATAATATGGGAAATGAGATGTTACCATATAAGAGACTATGCCCGCATATCAAGGAACTCGTCCTTCAATCATGTACAACTTCTTACATAGAAGATGATCATTCGATGGTTCATTGTTTGGGATTTTAGATTCAACATTTTTGGAAGTCTACATAAGTGATCACCAACTTGGTTCTAAAATCCCATAATCTCTTTGATTTTTATGTTTAACTCCTTAAATATTAACATCCATCTAACTAGCCTTTATTTTTATTCATGTTTCTTAATCATGTACCAAAGAACTGCATAATTATAAAATACAATGAATTTAGTTTCATGTAAATATGATCTATATTTTCAAATGAAAATAAAACTACTAAAAAGTTGTTCTATATGGTTGTGTAATTGAATTGATCTGCATCTTACATTCTCTTGTAATATCCAATGACATTTTTCCTACCTACAATCCACTGATAATGGGCTATACTAACTGCTTAGTTAGAAGCATCAGAATGTAGATCAAATAGTTCTTCACCATTTGGTGTATGCATCACTGGTGGCATAATAAATCTTCTATTTAGCTCATAAAATGATTCACTATATACACAATTGAAATTAAAATCAACCTATTTAAAAATTAATCTATAGAGAGTGAGAGAAGTCTTATATAAATATTTGATAAAGCTCTAACATAATCCTTTATCTCCTAAAAATCAACTCACATTCTCTACACAAGTTGGGTAAGGAATTGAATATATCACATTAATTTTTTATTTATACACTTTCATGACTTTTTTTGAATGAAATTACCACGGAAAAATTATCTCTCAACCATGAAAGGAAGTATAAAAATATTCAAAACAATATTATTTCCATAAAGGTTTTCAAAAAAATTTCAAGATTTTTCAAAAAAATGGTCAAAATAATTTAAAAAAAGTACGATATCATCCATGAAATCCTAGAAGAAATATTCAATGTGATCAAAAAAATACATACCATGAACCACTAAAATTTACATGTAGAATAATATAATCGGAATGTCACCCTTTTATATAAAAATATTCAAAATGGTCAAGTAAAGGTTGTATTATCTTGATCGTCTAGAGATATAGGTACTTGAAAATAACATGAAAATACACCATAAATAAACAATTAGTTCTCCCCACCAATATACCAAACATATAGTCAATGTAGGGTTTTGAGGAATGATCTTTCCATGTGACACGATTAATCTTCCGAAAATCTATTAATACTTTCCAGTAATTTTGAATTCAGAAAGGGATTAATTAATTCCTCTCATTTCTCATAGTGGTTACAAAAGTTTTTTAGAAACTACATGGTGGGGAAAACCTAATTTTAATCTAATTAAGTTAGATGATCCCATAATCCATGAGATTCATGATACCTATAATCAAAACCTCCATCTAGGTGAGATTCAACCTCGTTTGTGGCTATCTAACATGTTCTGAATCTCCCTTAATAATTATTATATGTGGTCATATTTTTTGGTCTATTATTGAGATATCACATAATATCCACACTATTTCTTGTATATTCTATCTTAATATCTCAATAAAATATTTTTCTTAGGTTTCTAATTAATTGTTAGAAATTATCACTAGTAATTTATCTCCACCCATAAGGTAATAAAATTTTACATTAGCAGAGAACAGTTTTAATTTCAAATGAAGGGGATGCTCATGTGATGAAATTAACTTTAGTTTCTCCAAATAAAATTGTTCTACATTTTACATACAAAAAATAATATAATTTTCATCATTATTTTAAAAATCATCAATGAGATCAGATTTTTCCTCTTCTGCCAACATGAAATAAAAATCTCTAGCTTTTTCACCGTCCACATGTTCAGTGATGTTTTAAATTGAAAAAATATATCACAATGTTATGAATTTATGGAACATATATCATTATTCAATAGTATCAATACAAAATTCACAAAAGAGTGCAAATAGTGTGTAACCATTTAATGAGTTTCGTATGTATTAAAAAATATTGAAGTATACAATACTATCTTCAAACTATATATTTAGTGTCCCTTCATAAATATTTATGATGGTTTTGTTCAACATCAAAAAATTTCATCACAAAAGTATTGGTGATTGTGATGGGTTTCTATATTCATCCATGTTAATAAAATAAATGTTATCTTGGAGTAATGGATCTTTATCATTCGCCAGGTCATCCTCTCAAACTCCTACTAGGAAAACTATGGATTTTTTTGCAATCTAGACGACCACTCATGTGGGACTAAATTCTCCCATTTTCAAGGAAGTTTATACTAAATGAAAAAATACAATAATTGAAGCACTTATATCACATAAATCATAATAGATATTTAAATACCCAGTGGTTCATATAATTGAAAATGTCTCTGGATCATAGATCTTGGTTAGAAATTGGGGTGTGATAAGGGATGTGACACGTCTCCCCATATTGATCCACTCATTACCTAAATTTATCCTAATAATGGTTCAATGTTCAATAAAAAATTTAGTATAAATTGTAATTTTTTGGTTGACAAAATAAAGGGGATATTGATTTATAATTTCTAGATTTTGCTCAAAATTTATTTTAGGAGTGCATCATCCAATAATTTGTTTGATTTAATTATCATTGTTGGAAATGGTGGGGGTAATTATTTATTATCTATTTTTTATTTTGTAATAGTTTTTTTGTTGTCACTTCCTCATTGGTATATTCTTATCCTCCTATTTAGTTTCATATTTTGGGTGCATTTTCAAACAATTTTCCAAATATAAAACATCATTATTCTTCAGCTCAGGTGGTCTTGTTTCACATCCACGAGCTAGTGGTGATGAGATTTTTTTTCCACTTCATGTTGTTATCATGATGACACTATCCATTGGGATTGGTAATTTCTAGGAAGGTATTTCACTAGATTGTTTTTTAAATAACTCCATGAGACTTTCAAACTTGTTGGAGAAATCATTTATGATATCTTTTAGCCGTTAAATAGAAGACATATTCTATTGGTTGTGTGTTAGAGGTTGTATACTAGTGGTTGGATTATCATGGGTTATTTATAATGTGGGTGGTTGGTGGTAAGAAGGATAGTGATAAATTTTTTTATGAAAATGTTGTGGGTTTTGGAATTGTTCCTAGAATAGGGGTTGGTTTTATAACTGGTTTTGGTATGGGGGATATTTTTTTGTACTGATTTCCAAATCCATATAGAACATGGTTATGATCTCTCCAACCTTGATTTTGATGGAACTTTATCAGCCCAAAGGCTACCGCACATGTTTCCATTCACCTTATTTCAATACATTTTTTAGTGAAATGTTCAGGTGGTTAACATAAACCGCATTCCTTTGTCGGTTCTTGTTGGTCACCAACATGTTTTTAAGACATCTGTCTCCCCATACTAGTTAGTACATCGATTTTAATTTCCCATAATGGGTTTAGATAAGAAATTATTACCTTGTGAATTTATCTTGTTACAGTACCTATTTTACCAAACATTTCTATGTTCTGAGAGATCTTCTCAATTAATAAATTTTCTTATTATAATGACTTTTATGTCAATATTACTCCAAATGTTAAATCTATAAGGATTCTCTCATTATCTAGTAAAACTTGATAAATAAATACTGATAAGTGATGATCCTCAATTTCATGATGTGGGATACAGACACAGAGCTTCCCAAATAACTTGATGTAATAGTTAATGTCTTCTCTATATGAATTTATAATGGAATAGATTTATTTCCTAATGGATGTGCTTTAGGTGGTGGGAAAGAATATTTTCATAAATAATAAAACTATTTAATTCCTATCATGCACATCCCCTTGTTGTAGGTTATAAAACAATTCATTGTAATATTTTTCCAATGAAAATGGGAATTCAATCAACATTGAATTCTCCTCATTTACTCCTCAGACTCTAAAAGTATATAATACTTGTATTAACTCTTTTATATAACAGTTTGGGTCCTCTTGTATGAAGATATGATATTTTGGGAGTAATAAAATCCTGTTAGGTTTCAACTCATAAAAATTTTGTATCTATATCATGGAATGTTGATTATTTTAATTAAGTAATTTTTGTGCATAGACATTTTTAATTGTTGTGTTTTTATTTTCAAAAATGATGATAGACATGGATTGAACACTTGATGTTTCACTGTAGTCTGGAATAGAAACATCCTCAATTTTTGATTGAAAAATAATGTTTATAAGTCTATTAAATAAGTAATTTTTTTCAAGTTAAATATATTAGGGGTAAGGGTTTGTGATTAATGTACTAATCATGAAATTTTGAATATAAACGGTAGAAGAAAAGAACACAATTATTGTAATCACCTCACATATAACGATGCCAATTTATGACATGTTCTTTTAATGTGGTGTAAAAAACAATTAATTACTCCAAAAAATGAAGTAAAGTTGTTAAAATTTGTTGTATTAAGATAGGAGATCACAACAATCAATATTTCACAATTAATTATAGGGAAAATAGGGGTATCTTTTTGAATTTTTTGTATTTTGAAATGAAAAGAAACAAAATAAGACTAGAAATTATAGATTAATGCTGACTAAAAATTGAAAAAATTTATTGAAAACTATTATATGAGAAGATTTATTACGTAAGGTTCTATTCTAAAATTTTTATTTTATCCTTTTTACAATTTATCCAATTCCCTTCTGCTATGTTGATAATAGTGAGAATCAACAATCGATTCATCTTACTCCATTGGTCAAATGGAAATAGTGAGAATAAATGTTACAAAAATCTCGTCATATTCTACCCTCCTTCCAATATGTGATAAATATATAGGGAATATCCCAAGATTAAAAATTAAATTCCCAATAGGGTCTTGTTTATCCCAAATAATCAATAATGTTGACTACCCCTCACACATGTACTAAAAATCGCAGAGTGCTTCAACACTAATTCCTAGTCTATTCCATTTTATAAAAACTAGAATCTTGTGGGAATGATATTTATCATTAAAGAAATCATTAATAAAAATAGAATCCAAAAATCAAATACAATCATACATGATATGAAAATCCTATAAAACAAATTTAATCTAGCATCACATATGATAGAAATCGATATTAAACTATTAAGTTCAATAAATAAAAAATTTAAAAAGGTAAAACCCATTATTCCCAATGAAAATATAATTTTACCCCTCTATATTAATTTTATAAATAAATAATGTATAAAATATGTCCTCAAATAATTATGAAGATAGAAAACCCAAAATAATGAACAAAAAAAATTTTAATTTTCCAGAATCTATTTTCCCGAAATTTACTTCGACTCATCCCACTACATTGTCAAAACACAGAAATGTATCTTATTAAAAAAATTGTATCAATTGAGTTTTCAGTCATTCCAAAAAAGATAAAATATTTAGGTTAGGTTTTCAATAAATTTTTTCTTAGTTAGTAAAGAAAACATTTTCTTACTAACACATACTATTTCACCTACTTCACTTTTACTAATTCAATGTTATTTTAATGAGAAATTTGATTCAAGAAATTTAATTTTAACCCTACCCTTCATGTTCTATGGTTATCCCAACTAGAATCACTTCCATTGGAGGTTGGTATCCCACATTATTCCCCATTAAATGGGGTAGGGTCTATTTTACCGACTAGAATAATTTTTTATCATCATTGATTAGTTTTTTATTATGGGAACTCGAATAGGATTTGGAACATAATGAATAAGTTTCATCCCACAAACAAAAAAAATTCTAAAAAACGAATCCCCCCAGTTGGATAATAATTTTATAATTTATAATCAAAGTACATGAGTGACATAAAACAATTAAATTTCCAGATTTATATAGTTTTCACATTTTTTCCCTCAAAATCACCAAAAATCCATTAATTATGAAAATCATCTCATTTTGAATAATTAGAAGTGATTTAATCATTCAAATACAAATGTAAAATAATTAAAATATCATTTCCATAGGTAGGTGATATTTTAATTGTATTTTTTCCCCCAATTAAATTTCATTTTTTATTGAAATAGAAGTGACGTGTGATGTGCAACCCTATCCATGTAAACCCACTTAGCAATGTAACAAGATTACATTAAATTAATAAATTTCTAGAGATGATTATGCTCAGTGTTTAGATGTTTCTATTTTTAAAGAATTATTTGATAAATTTATAATATAAAATTAATACTTTTAATTCCAATGTATTGATAAAATAAAATTTTTATAAGATGAGTAATAAAAATTTATACTATGTTGAAAAAATATTTAATATAAAAACTTGATATTTTTGAAAGAATTTTTTATCATATGTTTTTTATATTTAACGCAATAAATTAATTTATCCTATTTTAAATTATTATTTAGACTTATTGTATATGTATACATACATTATTATAAATAAAATATATTTAAATAACACATTTTTTATAAAAACTATTTTCCCATATATAATATATGTTAATTTAAATGTTAAAATTATTATATTCAGTGGTGGAATTAGAATAAATGGATCCATATATTTGGGGTCATCCCATTATTATTTGATATGGATGGTCATCTTAAATTTATAACAAAATAATAATTACCATGGTAATTATGTAATCATGACTAAAGGGGGTAGATGTTTTAATTTAATGTCACACACAAATTTAATGATTAAAATGATTAAAAAAAATTATAATACTTTTTATGTATAAATTCAATACCACATGTATCACAAAACACATCATTAACTAACTAACCCAATTACTAGTAAATTTAATCTTTATCCTTAACCAAAAATATGTTTCAAAGTAATTGTCCCTCATTATCACATATAAAAGGAGATAATTTGCACCCACATCAAGCCACTAATATCATTCAAAATTCCTTTGAATCACTTCCCATTTTTCATCTCATATAATAAATATCCACATATATAAAAGTACCTCCCAAAGAAGTATCCAAATATCCTATATTTCCAGGAACCCATTTAAGAGAAGATTCAAACCAAAAAAATGATGATTATCCAACCCCATAAATTGTTATATTAAATATTTCATATTCACCACTCCCAAAATATAATTAATCAAATTATAGAACACAGATAATAAAATTATACTTCATTAATAATGATATTATAATAAAATTGTAACATTTATAACCATACTCACCCATAGAATATATGATGCCCTTGTTTGGGCCGGTTTAAAAAACTACATTAATGATGATATAAATTTATATAAAGGATTAATATAGAAATATTCGTACTATTAATAATAGATATTAGTGAGTAAAAGATGTTTTTTTGGTTCTATAATCTTTATATACATATTTTATTATTTTTAATATAGTATATATTTTTCATTATAAATTACCCAAAACAGATCATCACAACATCCATCTTCTAGAACGATAACAATTAAATTAATTAATTCATATTAGAACAAAAAATATAATTATTTAACATAAATTTATAATTGTTGGATAATCTAAAAAATATGAACATTTATTCATATAATTGGAATCATTATCACCGTTATGAAATATATATGAAAGGAGAAATGTTACAAATATTTTATGATGAAGATAAAAAATAACATTAAAATAAAAGTATAATGAATTATCATAATTAAAGGATAAAATTTAAATATATATGAAAATAGTTCTGAAATAATCAATTAATATAGTTATGTTTATCATATATTAATTTAGAGTGTTTCTGAAAAAGCATAAATATAATGTATGGTTGTATGTTGACTAAATTTACATTCACCGAGTTACGATCATACTTCTTAAACATTTTTCATATATTTTGTAAAAAATATAAATTATGGAAGAATTAAATTTTAAACCATCTTATGTTTATGTGTATTGAAATATGTTTTTCATAAAATGTATTTCCATTCTATCTAACATAAAATGTATGTTTTTGTTTGGTTTTTTATTTCAAAAATATCCTTTGAGTTTAAATTATATTCCCCACATATTTTTTTGAGGAGTATATACTTTTCATTTTAGTTTTTTCTAAAAATAAATTATATTTAAAAATAATTCCTTAGGTTATTCTTTCTTGTTATTTTGATTTAAATGTGTCTGAAGTAGTAAGCATTAATTCTACAATCTCCTATTAAAATTGAGATTGAATATTTATAGACCCTTTATTGAGGATTCTTTTTGTTCATTCTCTCTTAAACCCCATTAATTTTCCTATAACATGGTTATTTATATGTATTATGTTACATCATACCATTTCATATTTTTTAACAATTTGATGAAAGATTTCTTGGATTTGAACCAAAGCTTATCTATTGCCATGAATAAATGTTTATACTTTATATCCATATTCATTTGATTTATTTATGGATGACCACTCTACATCAATGGTTTTTTAAGGAAAATTTATAAATTATTTTACAATATATATTTTTAATTGAATCATTTTATTCTTCTCTATATGAGTACTTTTTAAATGATTTTTACTTCCTTTAATAATGAGGTAATGGAATCTAATTTTAAACATTTCCTACTGGAATCCATTTTCCAATCACATTTTTATATTATAATAATAACATTTTCATCATTTTTTCATATATTTCCAAAATGTGTTTATACAGTTTTTTTTTGTAATTAGTTTTTTTAAAAGCATAAAAAATCTCATAATTAAATATTTTAATTCTACAAGAACACTTTGGTTCCATTCTAATCAAAATTTTCTATTATTTAATAAAATAAACTATTTTTAATGATATAATGAAACAATCCAATATTATTTATCAGTATTGTATATAACAATTAAATATTTTTATTTTTATAAAACACAATTCTCATTCAAAGGAGAGTCAATATATGATAGAAATGGAAATTTTCCTCTTATTCTTGAATAAATATTATTAATTTATTTTATTTTGAAGGGTGGTTTTATAATACACTTCTAATATATTAGTTAATGCTTTTAAAACATAATATCTTAATAGGGGTACATAGAATGTGTTCCTAAATCCAAACGGTTTTTTAATACAAATGTTTACCTAATCCGAAAAAATTACATTGGTGGTTATCCCAAGCCAAAAAGGTTCATTGACTATTGGAATTGTCCTAAAAATATATATAGGGAGTTATCCGTATCCTAAAATGGTTGAAATGTCATTAGAACAAGCCTAAATAGGATCATGGATGGTGAGATGAATTATATGAAGGGTACATTGGTTAGTAGTTGAATATTAATATATTATGGTAATATTGTAAAACTTTTCCATTAGGAAATATATGTGTTAGTGGATAACCTTCAAACATGTTATTTTATCTATTTGGTGCCAAATTTTATGTTATTATGTTTTTACATGTATTTTTATAATTGAATCATGATTTTCCTCCAAATACTCATGTATTATGTTCATAAGTAAGCATTATACCATGACTCCTAATTTATGATATATTACATATTGGGAATGATTCTATTCTGTTATATTCCAAAATCATGGTTATGTTTTCATAAATACATGTAATTATTATTATTTTAAAACAAAACAATAGAAGAATCTTTTTTTTTTAATTTAGATAATGTTTTTTACATTAATACAGTAGTATAATAAACCATAAATCACAAAATAATGGATCAATTATTTTATAACTATTAAGAGAATATATTTGTACATGATTTAAATCATAAAATTTAAATGAAAAATGAAGCATGAAAAAAATTTCATCCTAGAAAATAATTCATTTATATGTTAATCATTTTATAGGAAATGGAATGAAAGTAATGGTTTAGAATAGATTCTTAGTAAGGGTTATATTTGGTAGAATTTTTCATGTGTAAATAACTCATAATCAATATGGTAGAGTGGGTAGTGAAAAAATATACTATTCAACCAGTAAATTTTGTTCAAAGTATATTTGTGGATAATATAAACATAAGAATACATGTTTAATAATAATTGTATCATAAATAATGGAAATTAATAAATCCATACATTCATGGTTATGCCGTCAAGGAATTTAGTATGATATCATGAATTATACAATCTATGATTTCTCCTAGACACATTTATTGAATGAGTATGTAAAAAAAATTACCCACCTAATGTAGTAACATTATTTGTCTCATTATATGGATATAATTAAGAAGGACCCACCTATAATATTCTCTAAATATTTATTGCTCATATATTTGAGGATCAATACAATTCATTCTCATAATTCCCAATAAATCATTATTTATCTGTATTAGAACACAGATATTGAATATATTATTTTGCAATTAAATAAAATTTATAATAAAACTAATTCAACTAATACCATATATTGAAATGTTATATTTTTTTAATGAATAAAAATTTAGTGGAATTTATACCATTTAGGTACTTCATATATAAAATATGGACATTTTAGAGGCACAACTTCTAGTAAAATAAAGGAGTATGATAGGGAATGTGATTAATGAAAAATTATATGACCAGAAAAATGTAGAATTATTAAATGATTAATGTAGATCACAATTTCATTAGAATTTTTTTAGTTAAACCCATCATTTTGGATATTAAAATAAAATAGAAGAAACAAATTAAAAATGATATCCTTGGAAAGATTCTGAAAGAATAATTTGATAAACCACATCCATAATTCTTTTCATTCCTTGAAAAAAATAAGAAACTTTTCATTGAAATGTTTTTTATAATACACAAATCCAAATCACCTGGTCATCGATGGAATATCCAATGAACTCACAGATAACTCACTGCATGTAATGGGCTCCCAACTAGGGGAGAAGTTTTAAGAACACCATGGGGAGAGAATCAACCATTTATTCAATGATATAAACAATGAAAAAAAATTAATATTACAAACACTATAATTAGATATATGTTAAATTAGACATATATATCATAAAATGTAACCCATGACATACGCAAATTTTTTTTGATTCTCATGGAGAAAAGAAAACAAGATTAAATAATGAATAAGTAGGCAAAATAATGAAACACAGTTGATTCCTCTAGAGACCATACTGGTACCAATACCACTATGACTATCCACATCTTATATGTATACCATAGGCCCCTAGACATTATTTGGATCATGAATCATGCATTTTTCTAGGGAATCAAAATTAATGTGCATGGTGGGAGTAATATAACACAATATTTATCCAAAAATTCAACCATAACATGTGTATATAAAAATATAATGTGTATCCCATCATAAAAATAAATGTAAAATCTAGAACAATAATCATTTATATACTAACCAAGAAACACTGAGCCCAGGACATACATGGATTGGCTCCATTCTATAGGGATATTCATGATAAAATCAGACATGATCAATATCTAGCCACGAGGATATTGAACATATCCATCTTCAGTAATAAATTATCATTTTTTATTGGGAAAAAAATCTACAACATCCCACCTCTATAATGCTCTGGTCTATAATACCATGAAATTCTATCTTAGTCACAAGTCTGGCTCATGGGTGTCAAATATTTTGTATTCATTTGTTTATGATACATCATTTGTGTACCCCCAATACTTCTTGTTTTGGTATGGACACATAGTCATCAGGCCATAACCTCTTGATCATATTCATCATCATCATCATTATCATCATCGTCACATGTCATGTTCACCCTCTCCCCCACTATGGGAAAACCATACTATGTTTGTCCACCTATTAAGAGTACCAATTAAAAACAACCATTGGAATGTATGTAAACATAATATTTTAGACTATAAAAAGTAATAATAAATAATTTCATCTCAAAAATAATTATAAACATGTATTTTTATGTAATCTAAATCAAATATTGGTAACTATCCACATAAACTTACTCATGGATAATATATAAAATATGGGTCTCATGGGTTATATACAAACAATCACTATCATATATGGTCTAACAATCTATGAAAATAGATGTACCATACCAATGAAAAAATTATATAAATGGGCCTAAAATGTTAAGGAACTTTATTCCTAGTGAATGTTGATGAAAAAACATTGAATCGTCAAGACCTTTTTACAAATTCATACCATGTTCAAATAATATTGAGAAAGAACAACATGGTCCCATTGAACTGATCCCATATGAAACATGTCATGGTTCTAGAAAAAAATTTAATAACATTCTAATAAATCAAAGAAAGTTCACAAAAAAATACATCTTGGGAACATCCAATGATGCTAAAATATAATACGATCAAAGGAGGTGTTTCCAACAGTCTAGATCCTCTATTTTTCTACTAATGATTAAGGAATTCATCATTCGATGACAATGAAATCAATAAATATATATGAAACATTCTATATTTATGATTTTTATGAATATATGAATGAAATATATATGATAAAAATGTATAACATAGGTTCATAGATTAAGTACCTTAATTTCAAATCATCAAATCTGTTGGATTCACTATAATATATTTTTTAATGGAATGAATTATCCAAGGAAGTCATGTAAAATCTATAGGTTTTATGGTTATATAAATATTTAGAATGGAATGTAAAAATGGATCATTAATTATAGTTACAAGGTATTTCCATAACATTATTTCACATGAACATGGTTTCACAATCCATGCACTAACTCTGGGAGGATTTCAACATCTACTATGAAAACACATGGTTTGGTTCCATGGTTTTTCATATATTTTATGGGAGATATTGTTTTATAGTGAGTCATTTATTATGGTTTCCTTGGTGTTGTAGAAAGCTTTGATATTATGTTCACCTAAACTATGAACCAGCCTTGGTTCTTTTTCCACTAGCCTCATGTTTTAATCGGATATCATCGCTGTTTGGAAAACCATTCTCATGTCATCAACATTCAAAAAGTTCAAAAAACCAATCCCAAAACAACTAGAAACTCATAAAACTCATACAAAATAAAACAAAGGAAAAGAACATTATTTAATTATTAAATTAACTCTTAAAACATATAAATTTTCATAGGTTAATAAAATTTATCCTCGAAATGCTTCCAATCTAGAAGAAGAACCCATGGGCATCTTCCTCATACAAATCAAGCCTCTATGAAAGAATATTAGTATCCCACTATTAGGATTTACCCTATACCCATTTATTCCCTCGTATGATTAGGAAACAATTTATTTTCTTCTCCTATATAATTTTCAAACTCTATTTATAAATCTATATCCATTATTCCTTTTCTAATATATCCAACTCTATCCCAACATCCTAATAATCTATCACATGCCCAGGATTATGCATGTTCTTCCATAGCTTAGATGAATGAAAATAATTATTTGTTCAATGGTATTAAGGATGACTATCCAGATAAAGAGATACAGTCTCAATTTTCATTGCATTATAGATGGGGAAAATAATTAATTTACTTATAACTCTATGCTTTTAATAATATAAATATTCTAATAGAGGAGTCGTCTACATGAAAATACTATCACCAATAGTGAACTCCATAGGTCATCCTCTTATCATTATATGATTGTTGACTACTATAATTGTTGTTCAGCCACATCCAATTAAATTTCACTCTCTCATAGGTATCTTATACAATTCATGGTCTTACAACATCTACCTCACCTGACTTATTTCTACATTCCAATTAATGATGCAACCATTAATCAGGATCCTAAAAGGTTCAATATAAATAGAATATTCGAATATTTTTTATGTTACTTAATCAAAGGAAATTTTATAATCCCATGATAGAATGAAACATAGGTTTCCTGATTCAAGTATATCTTGCAATACCTAGAATTCCTCCTCTTATTGGCAATTTCACTTGTAATGAAATGTTTCACTTAGTTTCAAATATTTACTTAAGTTCTTATACAAGCCCTGTGAAAAATAAATTGTGAGTCATATATATCTATTAGATAAAATTCTCAAGGTAACACAATGAAATACTATAAAATGAATTTTTATACATCCTTCCCAGCTCTTCTAATGATTTAGTCTCACTTAATGAAAAAAATATGCCTCATTTATCAACCAATCAGTAATCACCAAAACCATATCATGAATCCCCAGGGACTGGAGTAACAATTTGATGACATACCTTGTTACCTCCTCTAACAAAAAAAATTAACATGACTTGTATGTATAAAATGACCAATATGGTTATGCATGGAATTTATCCTCTAGTAGATAAACTATCATAATTCAAATCCAATGAGTCCACATTTTATACAATGTAACCAGAACTGATGTCATACATCATGGTACATCATTGTTATCCTAGGATTCGCAACCCATTCTAATGAATCATATTCTATAATCATCTCATATCTCATGGATTCAAGAATTATAATATTCCAATGTAAACTAATAACATCATTTTCATTTACATACCAAAAAAAGAAAGAGAGTATACCTAGTAATTATTCTCTTATATCAATAATGTCTTGAACTATGTCTTGGGAAGTCTTAAATATCTTAAATAATAAGGATTTTATGAATAGAGGTACATATATCAAGAATACATGATCATATGATTCATCCCTTGTCCATTCCAAAAGAATACTTTCAGATATAATTCCAATGAAAATTACAATTCAACTTGATCCTATGCCACTACTATTTTCATAGTAAGATCATATGTAATGAAAATATCTTCTCATGGATCCCATTTTCTCTCAATGTGAAATTTCAATATGAATACTACGTAACAAATTTATATAATGTTGAGTTGCCACTGATCAAATATATATTAGAGCCTCTACTGGTTTGATTAAAATTCAAACCTCTCACTAATGAGATAATGTCACTATAAGGACCCAATAGTAACCATTACATATTCTATTTTCATTGAACTAGAATACAAATTCCTGGATATTTTCATTTTTTTACAAAATTAGTAAAAAATATTATAATATAAACCCATACCTTAAATTCTCAATCTTATATGCAGTATCCAATATTTTCCCTCAAAGTAAAACCTTTTAAAAAATTAATTTCTTTTCGTGAAACATCTTCAATAATATAATCATGAAAATTTCTATTTCCTTAACAATCATTAAGACCTATGATATATATTTAAAAAGGATGGATGATTACAAAAATATTAGTATGGGATATAAATAATGAAATCGTTAGTCCAGTTAAATCCTGAAAACACATTAATAACCCTTTCCATAAAAACTCATTAACAGGAATTGAAAAATATTTCAGGTTACTTGGGGAATCATTAAAATTTCACTCTTATAGTCACCTATAAAAATGGAATAACCATAAAATCCAATTTCATGTATAGATAACCCAATGCACTAGATATCTATAATATGGCTCACCCGTCATATCATGATCCATAATGGGGAACAACCCATATAATCATGAGCTATAATTGGTCAAAACACATCATATCAGGATATATAATGGGTTCACCACATAATAAACTACTTTCAAAGAACATATAATAACTAAATACATTTAAAACTCTTTTAAACCCATGAGAAAAAACACTTTACGATATTATAATAACCTTTTCATTTATATTTCACTTTTAAATTATAAAAAACCACCAACATAATTACTAAACCATTTTCATCAAAAAGAAAAAGAAAAATTGATAATGAAATAATTAATTTATTAAATTTTCTTGAATTTGGGATAAACCACTCATGACATATAATTCAAAAATCATTCCCATATACTTCTGTAAAATGTGTTAAAAAGGAACATAAATTAGATTTTTTAAAAGGAAGTCACTTAACTAAAACCATAAAAAGATTCCTTTTATAAAAAATCGGGAGGAACTTGCAAATTATCCAATTAAAATATTTTTTCACCATACCAGTATAGTCATAAAAATAATTTTAAAAACATTGACCTTAAAGATAAATATTTTGAAAATAAACCATTAAAACATTTCAAATATGGTTGGTTTTGTAAAAATTTCCCTTACCGAGAGTCCATATTTTCAGGTACAATCATTACCTTCCTGGATAATAAACATAGTTTAATTATTTAGTTTCATCGAAAAAATTAAAAAATTTATTATTCCTTTTATATCCCTTATTATCATGTTATATTATTTAATTATTTATTTATGTTCATGTGGAATGTTTGGTTGATATTCAATACATGAGTCCAATATGCCTTTTGTATGATATATATAGCCAAATATGTAATTAGTGGATCATATATAAGTAATATTAGGGACATAATAATAACATTTTTATGTAAATTATAATTTTAAATACATCCATTACATGAGTATTTTAATAATTAACTACATTAAAATTATAGAGATGGTAAGTCGTATGTACACATGACTAACATTTCCATTTTTTAATGATCATTATGGAAAGAATTTTAACATAATTTCAAAATTCCATAATAAAAATTATATTTATATATAATATTAGTTCATAAAACATACATATATATATATATATATTATCCATGTGATTTTTTGATGGAAACAAATCAAATTTCTTCACGGATGTGATAGTTCATAAGTATACACGAACAACACTATCATATTACAGTGCATGGAATGGTAAGACTGTTAATGAAATATTATCTTTTAATAATGATAAATATGTATTTAACATCAAATAAAAAGTATACTTCTTTCATTATAAACATTATCTAGAAATGGTGATGAAAGATAATTTATATTGGTTCACAAGGAAGTAGTTCTTTGTATACATGAACAATAATTCTATTCCCATTTAATAGAAGTAGAGAAGGAATTAGGTGATGAAATTAGTATAATAACATATATGTATATTTAGGACAATTGTTTTATTTAATCATGATTAGTGACTATTTTAAGGATGTATAAGAAGAAATAAAATAGAAACACTTAATTAAAAACTATACATCTTCTTTGGAGGATATCCTTCAATTAACACCTTAACACATATAAAAAGGGTTTTATTGAAGAAAAAATGCCTCTATAATGTGGTTAGTTATTTTAGGAAGAGTATATTGAAGATATTGGATTGACCAAAATAGGTTTAATGGTGTGAAAAAATGGGAGTACTCACTGGCCTTTTATAGGAGAGGGGAGGAGCACTCATGGAATTATTCAAATTATTAATTAAATATAAATTAATTTAATATTGAAAATGGTTCCAAACTGATTTATTTATAATATAATATGATTATGGCTATAAATACATTCTTAAAATGGAAATTATTCATGTTATGATGATTTTATAATCCTTAAATTTTTAATCCTTGAATAACTTTTTCAATTCTTACTGTGATACATGTAATTTGAAATTTGAGGGTTCATATAATTAATATAAAATTATAAAATACCAAAAAACTGAATTATTTATGACATTTTGAGTCGCAAACCAATAATAAGGATGATTTTTATATTTTTAAATTTTTTTATCACTTATCAAAATATTATTTATTTTAAATTATCAATAATGTCAATAAAGACACTAAAAATTATGTGACTTTCTAAAAATATCATAAAATAAATATAAATTAAATATAATACTTCTTAAACATCACTAAAATGTAAAATTAAACTAAAAAAATTATTTTACGACATTTATAATAAGAAAGTGTATTTATTTTAGTATTTTTAGTAAAATTTATTGGAAATTTATTTTAATTAAATGAATGCATATCATCCTTATGCATGAAATTAATTTAATTCATTATCATCAAAAAATTAAATATAAATTATAATGATAAATATAAATATTTTATATTTCTAAATAATATTTATAGTCCAAAAAATCCTTTATATAACCCCACATTAAAAATATAGCACTTTGTAAAAATAAAAATCTGGCCAAATTTTCTTTTCATTGAATATAATATTATAAATGTAATAATCACATCAAAGGGGTATAAAAAAATTATAATATTGGACCAAGGAGGTTTTTGGTCTTAAAAACAAATTCGATTAAATTATGTCATAGTTTAGTGAAAATTTATAATAGTTATAATATTATTTTTACCCTTAATTACCTGATTTACCTTTAATTGTGTTATTAAAAACTTAGTAGTGTTACTAATACTATATTTCAAAAATTATTGGTACATAATTATTAAATTTGGAACCTATATTTCTAAATATTCAATCCATTTTTTCACAATTCAAAACAAAAAATTTGATAAAGTTATTTGAAAATGAATCTTTTGACGTGTCATGAAAATGAGTTTTTGATGTAAAACTATTCAAAAGATTGAAATGTTTTTACAAGAATTCAATGTGAAAAATAATTAAAACTACATCAATTTTATTAAATTATAAATACATGAAAATATTATACTTTAATCCCATTCAAATATATAATATCATACTAAAAATAAATTTCATGAAAAAGTAGTTTTAAATTAAAATTATGTTTTTACTATTCATCAATAAAATAAAACAAATCATAGAATTATAAAAAAATAAACCAAAGTAAATTTTTATATTAAAATATAAAATTAGAAGCTTTTTCTTCAAATTGAAATTATTAGTGTCTAAAAAATATACTGAAAACAAGTTCTCCATCAAAAGACAAGGAACTGTTATTTAGAAAAATACTTCTTTTACGTATAAAATTGAATTTGTTATTATATAAAGTCTTGAAACCAATAAGATTAATTTTAAACATTAGACTGAATAT
Source organism: Viscum album (assembly GCA_963277665.1). Classification (NCBI taxonomy): domain Eukaryota; kingdom Viridiplantae; phylum Streptophyta; class Magnoliopsida; order Santalales; family Viscaceae; genus Viscum; species Viscum album. The sequence goes on along the minus strand of OY728121.1, from coordinate 943,208,046 downwards.
ATATATATATATATATATATTATTAATATAATATAACAATGTTGATTTTTTTATTTACCACAATAAAATACATTTATTCACAATTAAATAGTTTTTTAGAAACACATTTCCTTTAATTATAAAATGGGGTTTTTGATGATTTAAAAATAAATTTTTAAATAATTATATATACCTGTCTTAATGATGTTTTCATAATTCAGTTAATACATTTCATTATAGCCATTATAAGAAATAGGTTATAATTTTAACATTTAAATAATAATATTTAGTTGTATATTAATGATTGATGTAACATATCATGTACTCTTTCAAACATAGTTCCTTACTTTAAAAACATAAGATGTTAAATTCTCCACCCATTTAGAAATCACTTCCTCAAAATATTTAATTTTTCTCTTGGTGACAATAGTTTGATATTCTGAAATACTTGGATTGAAATCCCACATTGTAAAAAGGATAAATGAAACTTCTATATTCACATAATCAATCTGAAGAATGAAGGTCACCAGAGATAACATTTAATATGGATACATTAAAGAAAATATGGCAATGGAAAATAAAACTACCTATAATTTTATGATGGTGATTGATAAAGAACATGATCATTAGAATGTTATAAATCACAAATCCATATATATATGATGGGTTACAAAGGCCATGGATTTTTCAGTAAGAAAAATTATCGGATAATTTTTTTAGTTTAAGATCATTTTCATATATTTGATAAATTATATTAATACGTTGACAAATAACATATAAAAATATACATATTTAAAAAGTATAGATTCACCCGTTTTTCAATTTCTATAAAAAAACTCATATTTTTCCGAAAATGATGAGTTTTAAAAAAGTAATTTTCATGCATGATGCCCTAAAATCAACTTTAATAGAATCACATAATCCACAAAAGAATAAACATTTATTTCTACTATCATTATAAATTAACAAAAAATTGTTAGTAAATGATAGGATAATTCTATAAAAATAATAAATCGTATATGATGAATAATTACATTGATCTCCATATTTCAATAATAATAAAACAAGTTCAAAATAAACCATTCAACAGTTATATGTCATTAAAATGTCATAAAATAATAAAGTCGAATATTTAAAATCAATATTTATAATTACTTGATCACATAATCTTCAAAGAAAAATTTTAAAATTTATCTCCAAATAACATAAATCACTATTAACATCTCATACCAAATATGTATTTTCTTAAATCGCATAATCTCCAAGATATACTAATTAATTCGATAAATAACATGAGTTATTATAATTCCAAATAAAAGTATCTTATTAGGAAACATAATTTATCCCTTATTTCTAAAATAAAATCTCAAATTTTTTGTTTACGATAATCATATTGGGTTCCCAAAATAGGGGCCATATTTTTAAATAAAATTAATCAATTAATCAACAAATCATTATTCCAATTACATGGTTATCAATTAAATTAATGATATGTTCCCAAAATTAGTTTAATATTCAGCCATAAAATCCTTTTAACAAAATATATGAATTCATAGCCATTGGTACTTCACATAGCTTAGGGGTAGGTGATGCACCCTTTTCACCCATCAGTTATCGGTTCAATTAACAAAACCTTTCGGAACATGATGGGTTGTCGCCCATATTATGGGTTGTCTTATTTATAAAAAATATAATTCGTATAACATTCCCAAAATATGATAAAATCCTCAAAATAAATATAACAAGTCAACACATTATAGGTTATCTTATATCATTCATTTTCATTCAAAAATGTAATAACTCATACTTTCTTCAAAATCAATGATCATATAAACCATAATGTTTATACATACATTTATAATTATACTCAAAACAGAAAGGATAATTATTCCTCAAATAAAATTTCTCCATTACAATATTAATTATTACATTTAACATATAATAAAAAAGTATTCCCAAGTACTTCTATCATAAAAAGAGTGTCAATATTTTTAAACTTGTCATCTTCCTTAGAAAAAACATAACTCTGGAATTCATTGTATGAATACATCTTAATCACTCATTATTTATCAGAATCCCTTAACCATAATATTCAATCTTATTACTTAATATATTGTTCCTATAAAAAATATAAATCATTACCTAATGTTTAATAATGTTAAAACATGTACCAAGAAATAACAAATACCTTTCATATTTCATTTTTTACATTCCTCATCTTCAATTAAAATGTCATTAGGTGTTCCTAAATAGATATTTGAACAGTCTTTCTGATCAAATTCATTATCATTAATCCAAGGACATCGATTTTCATAATTACAATACTCCCAAAATTTAATAAATTCAATTGATAACTTGAAACGAACCTCTCTCCCTTTCATGGAGTCAATTGAACACATCCTTTTTTCCTTGGAAAAATATTTCTTAATGACATCTTTATCACATTTAAAACATCAACCATCACCTTTCGGACATTTTCATAGGTTTTTATTTTCAAAACCTTGATACATATTTCATATAATATATTTACCTTTATGATCATTATTACATAAACATCAACATGAATTCATTTATCACATAAATTATACATCAGAAAACCCAACAAGGATCAATTGTATAATCATTACTCATGATATATGTTTTAGATTAACGTTATTATTTTTTATTGATGATTATATTTTATTCTTTCCCTTATTTAGAGAACCGCAAAATTTTCCTTCACTTCTATTGTCACTTTGGTTCTTATAGAATCCACCAATTTACTAAACCATAAATGTAATTGTAAGTAATAAAATCATTATATAGTGTCTTATGAGGATGAAAACCATTAAAATATCCTTATAAATGTTATCATAAAAATATTCGAATTATCTAACATAACAACGACCCTTCCTACCATTCTAACTGTTATCGTTATATTTGAACTGTAACTATAAATTATATAACATCACGACCTCTAAAGTAATAAAACCCATTCTTTTATGCCAACAATAAGGGCCTGACCATAGAAATTACATATTCTAGTGTTTTTGAACTAGAATTCACATTCTACCATCATTTCAGTTTTTATTATTAGTGAATTAGGAAAAACTCATATAGAGTAAACCCATTCATGAAAAGTGGACACTTATAATCTGTATCTAGTTTTTATACCAATGAAAAAAAAATTAACATAAAATATGATTTCTTATTATAAGACATCTTTTTTTCTTATCAATATCTAAGGCATGTGAAAAATATTTCAAAACATGGGATGAGCACAAAAATATCAACAAGGGACCTAGAGAATGAAATTTTTAGTCCAGTGAAAACATGAAAACCCATTTCTAATAAACACATTATCCTAAATATAAAAATCATACACATTTCCTTGGAAATCATTACCATATAACTCTAATTTTCACTATTACAAATAGAATAACCATACATTCGACATACATCTCAAGACTACATAATTTGTTGGCGAGATATAATGAGGTCCACTTGTCAAATCATTTTCTATAATGGGGATCAAACTATCATATCTTGAGATATAATGGGTATAAAATCATCGTATATTGATCTATAATGGTATAAACTCATAATAAACAATGTAAACTAAATATATAATTAATAAAACTATTGAGTACTCTTTTTCAACAATGAGAAAAATAGTTTTAGAAATTAAAATATACTTTTAATGTATATATAACTTATGAAGTATAAAAACGTCACACATAATAATGAATCCATTTTCTTTGAAAAGTACATTGATTATTTATAAGGAAAACATATACTAATAAGGAGTACTAAAAGCGGGATAAACTAATCATGATGTATAATATAAAAAAACATTCCCTTTTTCATTTGTAAAAGAGTGGAAAAGGAACTTTAAATGTGTAGTTTTAAGGGACTGTCCCTTAAATAAAACCAGTAGACGATTCCTTTTTGAAAAAATTTGATATAAATTTAAAAATTAAAATTTGAAAAAATTATTTAACATATGAATACATTAATTAAAATCATTTTAAAAACCTGGCGATTAAAAATAATGATTTAGAAAATGAATCCTTAAAACATTTCTGTATTGTCTTCGAATTTCTGAATATTTTTTTTATTAAATGAAAATATCTAAAGTCTGAGAAATATGATGGCACATGATTTTGGGGACCGGGTGCCTAGAATGGTTTGTCAAATTTTTATGAACATTAAATAACGTGCATGTGCAATTTTCCTTAAAAAGTGGAATAACACTTAAATGTGTACCTGGATCAGAAATATGTGGAAACCATTGCATTTAGGATTGTGGTATTACCCTAGAAATGTCTTAATTTTTGTCAGTGCAAGCGTCCAGGGAGAAAACCCAAAAATGGAATAATCATAAATAAAATTATTAAATAAAATTATTTTATTTTTCAAATGCATATAACTCACGAAAGGTGACTAAGAATAAAAATATGAGACCACTTCTGAACTCATGAGGGTATGATTTTTTTAAGAAAATACTAACATTGGCCGGTGCGGACCACAAGTGGAAGTTAGTTTTTGGCTATAAATAGAATAATTAAGTGACAATTATTTTATTGTAAAATCCTTAAAATCAAAATTGTAACTTGTATTGAAAATATGAGTGTACCAATAAGTTCATGAGGGCTTATTCCCCTTACGCAGACCCTAACCTTGACTGGTGTAGATTGAGGGTGACTGTTGATAATTTTTTAAGCATTTTAAAGGTACGTTCAGTAAACATGAGAGTGGCGTTTTCTAATTTTTGAACCGGTGCTTGGAATTGAAATGTGATGGCACTATTCAATTCATAGTACCGAGATTCGATTGAGGGAAACATTAAATCTACCAAAATTGGTCAGGTGAAAAAGTGTTTTGTGCGACCTTTTTAAGAAATAATAAAATATCATGGAGGTTGTTATTTTATTCTTTTTTTCATACAGCCTGTTTAGCAGTGGTGGAGTGGACCCTGGAGGTAGTCAGATATTTAATATGGGATATTATTGCTCAATTATTCTTTTGTTGTGTAACCACCCATCGAGTAATTAATGATTCTCATTAATTAAGTCAATTAATGAAACTCATTAATTTCTCATGCATTACTCAATATTTTTCCCCTCTATTTATGTGAGCATAGGGATGGAGTTTTGAAAATGCTTCACCAAGAGAGGAACCTCTAGTGATGTTACTTGATGAATTCTACCGATAGAGATGGAGGCTCAGGCGACAATGAACCGGGAGTGAAAAATGATGTCGGATTCATCAGAGCATGGATTCTCCTCCCACCACAGTGTCAACTCCCAAGATTCACGAGGTAGAGGTTGTATTTTAAATCATTAAATTCCCATAAATCATCTCATTGTTCTTGGTTTTTTGGGTGGTCATGGCTTGGGATTTGAATGAGGTTTATCATTATTTTTAATGTGAAGTATATATTACTACCCCTTGTTATAATGCGAAGGGCGTGGTCCAAACTAACATGTCCCGGACACAACGCCGCATGATTTTCATTGAGTTCCTCAGAGATAGGTTTCTCTAACATGACAGAACCTTGATACTGTGAGGCATGTAATAAAAAAGACATCCTAGGAGGACCAGAGGCACGTCTAAAAAGAAGAATGGACCACCGGATCTCCATGGTGTCCCACAAAGGATCCGTCACTACGGCACCGGGGACTAACTCCAGTAATCAAGGTAGTGGCCGATGCTCGCCAACCACAGAAGAGGGTGGCCCAGTTTGGTGCCGCGGTGGACTCTAAGGGGCAACCGACAACCGGTCGGCTGCGTTGGCAAGGTGGCATGTCGTCGTGCGCTGTGGTGAAGGGTCCACGGCAAGAGGGGGACCCCCGCCCCAAGGGTCTCACAGACCACATGATGGCACCACATGGTGTCCGCTAATTTGATATTCAAATGGGGCTTTTTGAGCCATTTGAGGAGATAGCGGCCACCCATTTTGTGAGCCGCTCTAGCGCACTGGGCCGCACCCAACCGCTGGGCCGAGCCTGTTGCAGCCCATCCCAACTGTGCCAGGTTGGACTAGGACCGGGTCGAATCGTCCCCAGGTTGGGTCGGACTAGTTCAGGTCAGCCCCATGTCAGGTCAGACTGGGTCAGTCCGACCGGGTCGGACTTGACCCAGACCCATTCGGGTCAAAATATGCCTATAAAGTGGTATCTTGCAGTGATAACGTCTGTTGGATGAAACGTCTATAGTTCTATGATCCTTGAAGTAAGTAGGTCCTTTTGAGATACTCCACAAGACATTTGGAGAAAGATTTTGTTTGGATAGGTTGGATCGTACATAAATCATAAGGTCCCTCGGCACTAAAATTCTTATATCTTATAGACTGAGTGTCTGGTTGACATGATGTCTACTGTGTTGGAACCTTTATGACATGAAGGATCACTGAGTTACTTGTGTAAATTCATGGAGGGTGAGGTATTAATGATAGAATTGTTACTCCTCTATCATGAGATAGTGCGGGTCCTCTAGCTTTGGTCTGGTAGTCCACTGACGTACTAGGGCGCATGTCCCCCATAGAAACCCAACTACCAAAGTTGTAATCACCTCTCGGGTATTTTGTGTCTTCTCAAATATAGAGTAGTACTCCCCCTTCACCACTTAGTGATGGGGAGTGGGTCAGTTAGGGGAGTTGGAGCTCCCTCAACTACATGATACAGTGTCAAGGTGTGGTCCTCTTTACTTGGATTCCCTTGGTCTTGCCTCGGGCTCAAGACTGTGACTATGAGACCTCTAGTGCTAGGAACATGAGGAAGTTATAGATGAAAGTTCTCGATGGACCACATCCTCTAAATTGTTCCATTATGAATGGTTGAGTTGTACCTGACTGAGTACATCTCTCAGATAGGTGCCATCGGGGAAGGCCAGTTCATAGAGCTTGTACCCCTGATCCTTGAGTTATGCTTTGAGCCTTAAATTAAAATCCATGAAATGAAATGATGTTGGGGACTTACGTTTCATTGTAATTGAGATGAGTATACCTAGTTTTCGATGTGTCTATTTCCTTTAGCATTGTGTTTTAGAAAATGCTTCTGTTATTCCTCTGTGGAATTATGAGAGACCTTTGGGGTCTCATCATCCCTACAAAGTATTATTATACTCACCCCTTCATGGGTTACACCTTCACCATGTTGTGTCTTGTGAAGATGATGGGAATCCTAGTCTGATACTCGGGGGGCTAGGACCTGACAGGGGACAATGGTGACAGTTGACATGGATAGCTATTAAGATGATCTATACCTACCCTTAATGTAGGATCCTAGGTGGATGATCACATGAGATATTTTATTTTTTCATTTTTAGTTGTACCTTTCAAGTTCGGATTGTATTTTGGACCATTTACTTTGAGTACATACCTTTAATACTGAAATTTTACTTCGTTGTTGCATGTTGATGTGATCTAAGATAGCGTGTTTTTACAGTTTAAAGGAAATGTATTAATTTTTTATGGATACAACTTTCCGAGTTTAATCACCAACCCCTAGCATATGGAAGGAGGGCTAGGGGTAGTCATGGCACGGGCCCCAGGGGACGGGTCATGACAAAGTGGTATAAGAGGATTCGGTTGTACCAAAGAACTAGAACTCTGATCATTCCAATAGAGACATTGTGTTAAGTGTTTTGAGTGTGGTTTTCCGTTCTTGGAGTCCGGTGTTGGTGCAGCTGTCAGCATATCCATACACCAGGACCGTGAATTCTGATTTTTCAACTCAGTTCATGAAAACACGGATTGTGTGTGTTTTTAAAATGTTTTACATTGATCCCTTTTGATTCATCTCACCAGGTATAACTTATTGATCAAGGTTCATGTTGATTCTCTTTCAATATGTCTTCATGAAGACAACCATCTAGGATTCCAATTTTTGACCATGAGGATGGTCAACAGTGTGATGAGGCTTTAGTAAATATACTATTTCACGATATTGTACCTTCACGAGGTGTCCAAATGATACCACTATTAATTTGTTAGTAGTTACTGTCGGTGCTACCGGTAGAAGTACACTTAAAGGTTCAGTGCCTTACACAAGTTCCAGTGACAGATACCCATCAGGTTCCAAGGCGAGCCAGACTCATGGGAAGATAAGGACTGGCCTGAGGTGGTGACCGAGTTTCCATCTTTCCAGGGTTCCATACGATCTGACAATGAACCTAGAAGTTATAATTCTATGTGTCTCAGTAGGGTGATGGGAGGGTTTAGATTACCAATATCTTACGATGAGGTGACTATTTTGTGGAAAGGCTTGAGAACCTTCCTCAGGGAAGGGGTCCTTTTCCATAAAAATCTAAGGATAATGTGTTCCCTAGAGTTGTTACAGCTTCAGTAGGACCACATGTCGATAACTGAGTACTCATCAATGAATTCTGGACCATTCCAGGTACCCGATGAATAAGATACAAAAAGTTCTTCAGGGATCATACCTTTATAATAGATGTGTTTAGAGACATCCAAGTCGACAAAATTTTTCTGCAAATTCCAACTTATGTTAGGGTGATAGAGAGAACCTTTGTGGTTGAATTGTCTTTGGTTGATCGAATACTAGCAGGGAATATTTATAGTGGGTAAGCAGTAAACTGATGTCTGTCATAGAGACTTCGAAATGAAAAATGTATTGGGAAGAGGAAGTGTAAAGTGGATCTAAGAGAGCAGCAGAAGTTGGTATACATTTCAATATGTTAAAACCAACTCCCCAATGTGGCTCCCAAAAGGGTCAAGGAACTCGAGGACAGGGGAAGGATATTGCTCCGTGTGGTCAAGGAGTATGACCCAAGGTCTCCATAAATTATTCAAAGTATGATCTGTGTATACTACTAGATTTTGAATTAATAGACGCATGTACTAATTATTCCTTCTGGCAATAAATCTTGTTCAAGACCTAGTGTTTCTGGTTAAACTGTTTACATGACCCTTATGTCTGGAGATAACATTGGTACGAGACACAATAATCACACTTATGACGATGGTGTGATCTAACCCTTGAGGTGAGAGCTTCAGTTGGAACCTCTTGGTGGCAGCGTTTATACCATACGACGTTAGTTTGGGTATGGAATGAACATTCATAGTTTATACTCATGTATACTATTTTCGGGAAATGGATGTGGTATATCCACAACATTGGGATGGGGTTTTCCATGGTTAGATAAAAAGTAATCCCCAGTAGCACAAGATAAAATTATGAATATGAGGGTGCAGTTGATTACTACTGAGTTGGCCAGCCTTACCCTTGTGGCCGTAGGAGTATTTAGATTTCAGTTCCCAACAGTAGTGGCAGAGTGTCAGAATGTATTTTCAATAGAAGACTCCAGGGATACCTCCCCGATGGGAGAGGGAATTCTACAATGGCTTGTAACCAGTGAAAACACTGATATCTACAACTATATATCATATGGCTCCAACATAATTTTGGGAGATGAGAGTTTAGAAGGGGTTTATGGGGGAAGACGCACTCCACAGAAGGTCTATTTTTCAGTTTCTAAGTGACGTAGCGGAGAAGCTATCCACGTTACAAATATCCTTCATCGATGTTGATGGAAATACATACCTCTAGTTTATCACTATCACTCCCCCATTATATTAGCGAGTTCGGGAGTCAAAACATGGGGATGTAGACTATGGGGTCGTACGTGCTCAGATATCGTCATGAAAGGCTCTTGAAACGTTTTCTAAAGGTGGGGAGAATATATTAATTTTTAGAGGACGCACCATGGTACCAGTGCTGCTATGAGTGGATATTTTTGAGGGATTTCCACACATTCCCTTCTGCGGTACATCCTTTGTGTGGAAAAGTTGTACCAGGAACTCCAGCGTTACAACTAGTGGACAGGGATGAATACTTCAAAGAGTTGGAAGAAGTATTATGCCAACAAGAGATTGAGACTCTTAAAGATTGAGGATGAATACAATGCCTTCATATGGTTTTCACCCTGACAAGGATTACAGAGTTTTGGCCGGGGTGGAAAACATTCAATGAGGTTCAACGGACCATTCCAGATTTTCAATAGATTTTATGAGGTGGCGTACTTCCTAACTCTTCCCCCAGAGATGAACCAGGTGCATAATGTTTCCCATGCTCTACAACTGAGGAGATACATGGATGATTCATTGCATGTTATCATATAGGGAGAGATGGAATTTGACGATGGTGCGATTTTTATGGCGTTCACGGTGGAGATAGAGGATCAGAAGGAGTGGGTCCATCATGGGAGCTCTATTTATGTAGTGTGAGATTATTGGAAGAAAAAGAGTCTCCAAGAGAGCCCGGAAGAGTTGGAGGCATAGATTCATGCTCAGCCACCTCATTTGTTTTTTTGGTGCTTGATTTGGATTATGGGGATGTAAATCCCTAATGTGGGGAGAATTTTATGTCCTAGAATATCTGTATATTTTTTTATTGTATGGAAATATTTTGAGATTGAAAAATCTAAGGGCACGTGATTCCAAGGCCCAACATGCCTGGATGGTCTATCAAATTTTGTTGAGTATTAAAAATGAGCATCATTTGTTTTCCTGAAAAAGATGAAGAACTCTTAAACGGTATTCTAGATCAGAAATCTAGGGACATCACTGCATTTAGGATGGAATTTTTACCATAGGTGAGACATAAAATTTATCGGCATTTTCTTATAGTGAGAAATCCCAAAAATAGAATAACCATAAATAAAATTATTAAATATTTTTTTTTCAATTGCTTATAAATCACGAACGGAGAATCGGATTTCTGATTTGGGAAACCGTTTAAGAGTCATTCCACTTTTTCAGGAAAACTTATCATGCATGAAATTTAATGTTCCAAAAAAATCAATAAACCACTCCAGGAACTCTGATCCTCAGAATGACTTGCCGTCAGATTTTGTGGTCTTGAAATGTTTCCATATAATAAAAAAATTATACAGAAATTTTGGTACATTAAATGACTAGAGGTGGCAGGGACCCCGAAGGTGGTTAGACATTTAATATGGGATATTAAATGCTCGATTAATCTTTGGTTTCCTTACCACCCCTTGGTGATTAATGTGCACATTAATTACATTAATTAATTAACCACATTTATTCCTCGGTGTGTTACTCACACTCTATTCCCTATATTTAAATGGGGCTTTGGGTATTGTTTTGTACACGTCTTCATCACGTGAGAAACCTCTGGAGAAGTGGTGTGAAACCTTCCACTGACGGAGGCAGAAGATTGAGAAGAAAAGAACCTAGATCGATGAATTCTAGTTTCTTAATCAAATGTGGAATCTTCTCCAACCAATGATACATCTCCAAATAATCTAGAGGAATGGTATTTTTTAATAAATTTATTCGCAATGTTTCAATCCCTCATTCTTGAAAAAGTTGATAAATCGTGGAAAAATTTTAATCTATTATTGATTAATTAATTATCCACTTTTGATATAATTCTAATGTGGAGGGAGCGGGCCATATGGTGATGGCCCGGACCCTCCATCACCTTTTTTAATGATGTGTTCTCAGTGGGTTGATTTTCAAATCAACGGGAAGTGGAAACATATAGTCTCACAATAATGGTGGAATCCCGGGAGGGCCGTAGGCGCGTCCGGAAGGAAGGATGGACCACCAGAACACATTATGTGTCTGGTGGAAGGTTTTTTGGCATGGAGGCACTGGCGATCGGTGGCCAGCACTCGCCGACAGCGGAGGTCGGAGCACCGCGACGGACCAGAAGGGTTGGCTGGCACTCGGCCGACTATGTTGGCGAGGCCGCACACTATCGCTCATTGTGTTGAAAGGGGGTCATTTTATTGAAGCTTAGGTGGAGCTGGACCCGTTCCACATGGGTCATGTGGACCAATGGTGTCATTCTTATTGAACAGTCGAACGACTCTTCTTGAGACATTCGGGAAGCTGGACGACCACTCGGCTGGCGAGCCGTGCCAGCGCACCAGGCTGCATCACCTGGCAGGACACGTCTAGCCAGCATGCTACACTGGTCTGCTGCCCAGCAGGCCGATCCAGCCATGGCCTAGGCAAGTTTTAGTTGAGCCGAGTCGGGCAGAGTCGGTCTGACCGGGTCATACCAGACCTGAAACCCTCTCGAGCCCTTATATGCTTAAAAGGCCATATCATGCGAACGAGATGCCCGTTTGACCAAACATATATGGCGAAAGAATCCTTGGATGGATAAGGTACATTTGAGATAATCCATGAGAGTTTTGGATAAATATTGTGTAAGGCCGGGATGGATTGACTCCAAATCCAACCAGGATGTTGGCACTAAATGAAAATAACATACATACCGATCGTCCGACTAACGCACCGTCTATTGCATTGGAACCATTATGACATGAGTAATCAAGGTGTAACTTTTTCATGGGATATAGTGGTGGTTTAAATACTCCCGATAGATTGAGGAGCGGTTTCTTATATAAATAATCATATTATGATTGTATGTATTTTGAATGGCTGACATGTGAATAATGAAGAGTGATTATGTGTGATCTGTCACCCAAAGAATCTATGTGAATCAAGACCAATAAATTCTAGGTGAATCATCACCGAGAGATTCTATGAGAATCAGCACCCAGCGATGCTATGTGAATCATCACCCAGTGATTCTGTGTGAATTTTCACTCATAGATTATATGTTAATTAGCACCTATCCATTTTTTTGAATCGACACACAACGATTATGTATGAATCATCACCCAACATTTATGTGTGAATCAACATATAACGATTCTCTGTGAATCAGCACCTATCGATCCTATGTGGATGTTGCAGCGGTTAGTACCTATAGATCCTCTATGGGTCAGAAGCAGAGCCTCTTGACAGAGTAAGATGATCTAGCCTTAGGACTAATCATTTGTACTATTTAAATTTAGTTATACCTAGATAGATATGGGTTTATTTAATTTTCCATTGTGATTGATATCATGCTTCTGAGATTTCTCTATGGAATTCTATGTGAACTTCAGGGGAAAGAAGATCCCTAATGAGTATTTTTATACACACCCTTGTAAGGGATTCACCCACACCTTGTTGTGTCTTGTGCAGATGACAAGCGGCTCGGTTGAGACTATAGCATCCAGGACCAGTCGGTAGACGGAGGTGACTGGTCGAAGTGGAGATCAGTGGAGATGAGTTATATGTAAACTTCAGGTTGGATCCTTATTGGACGATCATTTGAGATGATTTCTTTTTTTAGTTATAGGTGTATATTTTCAGTTGGGCTATTATTTCCTCCCCAATTACTTTCATTACACACTTTTACAACTACAATTTTACTTTGTGGTTGCATATTGTTTTGTTCATGGGCTATGTGTTTATAGAATTTTAAAGGCATTGCCTTCCCATTTTAGGGATATGCCTTTCTGGTTCTAGTCACCAAACCTTTACCTATAGAATGCTGGTCTACCCTAGGCGTGACTTAAGATTAGAAGGCACAGGTTACCAGTGATAAAACACTAAAATGGCATAACTGTTAACAAAGTAATCAAATAAAATTATTTTATTATAGAAATTCTTAGAAATAAATAATATTGACTATGATTTAAAATCTTATAACACTACTAAACTCGTGAGAGATTACATTTCTTATGCAGATAGTAACATTTGTCCGCATGAGCCACCAATGGAAGTTAGTTATTGGTTGTAAATAAAATAATCAAGTGACAATTATTTAATTGTAAAATCTTTAAATTTTAAACGGTAACTCGGATTGAAAATAATTGACTACCGTTGAGCTCATTAGGGCGTTTTACCCATAGGCGGAGCCTAACCTTGATCGGCGAGGGTCAAGGGTGACAGTTAATAATATTTTGAACTTTTTTTAAAGTACGTTCAGTAAACGTGCATGCAAACAATTTTAACTTTTAAACTAATTTTTAGAATTGAAATCTGATGGCACCGTTGAATTCATAGTGTCGAGATTCACTTGAGGGAAGCTTCACATCGGCCGCTATTGGTCGGGTGAAAAAAGTTTGTTTTTGTGACTTTTTAAAGAAATAATAAAATAACATGGAGCTTGAAATTTTATTCTTTTTTTTCTACCACCTATTGTGTGGAAGTAGAGGGGACCACGAAGATAATCAGAAATTTAATATCGGATATTAAATTATCAGTAACACTTTTTTTACATAACCACCCCTCATGTAATTAATGAGGCATATTAATTACGTCAATTAATGAACTTCATTAATTCCTTATGCGTTACTCACAGTTTTCCCCTCTATTTATGTGTTCCTCGAGATGGAGTTTTGACAATGTTTCAGCAAGAGAGAATCCTGTGGCGATGTGACACGATGCCTTCCAATGATAGAGATGGAAGTTCAGGCGATAATGAATCAAGAGCGACAAACTTTGGTGGCTTCATCAAAGCGTGGATTCTCCCCCCACCACCGCGATGACTCCAACGATTGATGAGGTTGGGCCTGTCTTATAAATGATGAAATTCCAACGAATCATCTCCTCATTCTTGATTTTTTGGGTGGTCATTGTGGGGGATTTTGATGGGGTTTATCATTATTTTTAAAGTGATATATAAATTACCCATGCTGGTTATAATTATAATATGAAGGGAACATGCCAAAAAATCATGTCTTGGATGCTCAGCCTCTTGATTTTCATTTCATTCTTCGAAGACTATATTCTCCAACATGATGGAACCATGAAACTGGGAGGCACACAATGAAAACTGCATCTCAAGATTACCGTAGCCGCGCCCATGAAGAAGAGAGGACCACAGGATATCACCCAATGGCTTGCGAAGGATCTTCCGGCACGGTACAGGTGACCAGTGCTAGCAACGGAGGTGGATTCTAGCATTTACTATCTACGGAAGAGGGGAGTGCGTCTTCGGCGCCACGGTAGACCCGAAGGGGAGACCGATAACTAACCGGCCACGTCGGTGAGTCAGCGTGCCATCGCATGCCACGATGAAGGGGTCACGACATCAAAGATGCGACAAGAGAGCGACTCGCACCCCATGAGACCCGCAGACCACGTGGTGACACCACGTGCTACTACTAATTGAAGAGACGAATGACTATTCTTGATGTATTCGAGGAGTTGGAGGCCGCCCACCTGTAGAGCCACGCCAGCACAATGGACAACGTCGCCTAGTGGGCTGCACCCAGCCAGGGGGCTGGACCAGTTCAACCGGGGCTGGCTGAGACCTAGATCAGGTCTGTTCATCTCGAACCAGGTCAGGTTGACTCGAACCAGGTCAGGTCGGCTCCAAGATGAGCAAGCTGGGTCAGTGCGGCCGGTCCTGAATGCACATGGACCCATTCAGGACCAGTTACATTTAAAAGGTCGTATCATGTGAACCGTACATTCTTTTGATAAACCGTATGTGGTGATGTGATACATGGAGAATTATGGTCCATTTTTGTTACTCCCCGAGGCTTTTTGATGATGTTGGAGTTTGGCCAGGTTGGATCGTACCCGAATCCAGTTGGGCCCTCGGCACTAAAATGCCTATAACTTTTCGACAGAGTGTCTTGTTGACACACCGTCTATTGTGTTGGAAACATTATGACATGGAACACCATTGGTTTATTTCCTTGTGGAACTTTGTGGAGGTATAGGTGTTACCGATATCAAGTGGACCAGAACCATGGTGTTTCGTTTAGTGAGTGTTAGGATGGTTACTACCTTCATGACTCAAGGTGTGGGTATGGTGTGAGTCCTCACATATGGAGTAGTACTCCCATGGTGTGCTATGGTGGGGGTCCTCAAGTCTGGGTTCAGTACTCCCCTGATGCACAAGGTGTAGGTCCCCCAGGAAAAGAAACTAATAGAGTTCTACTCCCCTACCAGGTATGGTGTGAGTCCTCACATATGGAATAGGTCTCCCTCGTCTCCGAGTAGTGACGGGGATCGAGTCCTTCATCGGAGTTGGAGATCCCCTGACTATTGGACAAAGTTTCTATGAGTGGGCCTCATCCCTTGGTTTCCCTTGCTCTTTCCTCGAAGGTATTACTATGACTGCGAGTCCTCTACTGTTGGGAACTAGAGGCAGTTCTGGAAGAAAGTTCCCGTTAAAGCACATCCTCTCGGTCGTTCCACTAGGAATGGTTGAGTTGTACCAAATGGAGTATTTATCTCAGACAAGTACCATGAGGGATGGCTAGTTCATGGAGAATTTACTCCTTATCCTTGAGTTTCTCTCTCACCCTTCCTTGGAAATACTAGAAATGTCTTCAGGTCGGGGCCTTATGTTTCATTGTGGTTGATATGAGTATACATGGTTTGATATGTGTCTAGGTATTTGTACTTTGTGTTTGAGATCATGCTTGAGTTATTCTTCTATGGAATTCACAGTGACCTTCAGGGGTCTCGGTGTCCCCACTATGTATTGTTATACTCACCCTTGCATGGGTTTAAACTGCACCTTATTGTGCCTTGTGCAGACGACGAGAAGCCTTCACTGAGTCTCGGGGGGCTAGAAACTGATTGTGGATGATGGTGATAATTGATGTGGAGAGCTATGAAGATGACCTATTCATACCCTTTAGGTAGGATCCATGGTGAATGATCGTAAGAGTTGTTTTTTGTTTTTTGTTTTAGTTGTACCTTTTCTATTGGACTTGTATTCTGGCCCCTTGACATTCACTACACACATTTACTACGTCAGTTCTACTTCATGGTTTCATGTTGTTGTGTTCTTCGATTGTGTGTTTGTGTTGGTTTAAAGGCAATGCATTCCCATTTTAGGAATACACCTTTCTGATTCTATTTTCCAACATGTGGCCGACGAAAGGCTCGTTAAGGTTTGTCACGGAACAGGACCAGGGGGACGGGTCATGACATTTTCAATATGGTTATTTTAGTTAAAAAGACCCTTACCCTGACCACGATATATCATTCCCAATATATATCATCCAAGATAATAAACATAGTTTAATTATTTAATTTCATGAGATAATTTTTAATTTTAATTATTCATTTTATACCTATTACTATCATGTTAAAAGAATTAATTTATTATTTTAGTTCATGTCATTTGTCTTATCGATATTAGTTAATTTAGTCCAAAATAACTTTTGTATGATATATGTTGCAAAATAGGTCACTAGTCCATCATCTAATGAATAATATTCATGAAATAATAATCAATATTATATAAAAATTATACTTCTAAATAAATAAATTATATATTGATATGAAAACTGAACTTCATTAGAATCATGGAGATGGTATGTTGTACGTACACATGAGTAACATTTACTTTTTTAAATTATCATTATGAAAATAAAGTTAGTATCCTTTTAAAATTACATAATGATAATAAAATAAAATAATTAATATATATTTATGAAAAAATACTTATATATATTATCCATGTGATATTGTGATGAAAATTGAATCACATCGCTCCATAGAGGAGATAGTTCACATCTACGAATGAACAACATCATCATTTTTACGTGAATGGAAAGGTAAGAACATAAATGATATATTTTATTTTCATAATTATAAATAATTCTTGAATATCATATATAAACATTAATTCCATCATTATAACCATTCGTGAGATCTGTTGATGGAAAACATGTTATATCGGTTCATGCAGTAGTAGTTCACCATAGACAGAAATGGTAATTATTTTCGCTTTCAATGGAAGTAAAGGTTGATTTTGGTGATGATTTTAAAATAATAAAATATTAGTATCATTAGGATAATGTTTTTATTATATAATAATACTTAATGAATATATTTATAAAGTAGAATAATAAATAAAATAGAAACACTCAATGAAAACCAATACCTATTCATTGGACCCTCCACTTTGATTAACACCATAACACCTCTAGGGAGGGATTTATAAATGAAATAAGCCCCTAGAATTTCTTGAGGTGTTATATAAATGGATATGAAAAGATATTTGATGATAAAAATAGGTATATACGTGTTTCTAAATGAGAAGAGTGATTTAAAATTTATAAGAGATGTGAGGGGAACTTTTCGAGTACTTCAAAATCATTAAATTAATATAAATTAATATTATATTAAAAATGGATCTGAACTAATTTCATTAGATGATATGATGAATATGGTTAAAAATAAAATAATAAAAATAATTTTATAAATGTTTTTAATTTTTTTAATCATTATATTTTTTATCCCTTATTTAACTTTATTAATTCTTACCATTATGTCATATAATTTAAAATTTGAGGGTTCTTATTATTAGTATAAATTTATAGGTAACAAATAATTGAGTCATTGATGATATTTGATGTCTTATCGCAGTAATTGGGATTCATTTTAAATTTTTATGAATTCTATATCAATTAATAAAATAATATTTATTTTAAAATATGAATAATGAAAATTTTGACAGTATAAAATACATGAGTATTTAAAAATATCATAGAAAAAGGTAAATTTGAACCTATATTTCTAAAACATCACACACATGTAGAATTCATATAAAAAATTCATGTGTGGAATTTATCATCCTAATGTATATTTATTTAGGTATTATTACAATAATTTATTTGGTACTTCCTTTAATTAGACAATTACTCCATCATCATTATTCAAGCCATTAATATTTCTTATTTATTTGATAAAATTTAAAAATAAATTATAATCATAAAAGATAAAATTTTATCTTTCCAAAAAAATTTATTTCAAAAAATATCATATATAACTTGATATTAAAAATATTTCACTCGTTAATAATAAATGTGTCTCAAAATTGACTTTTCTTTATTATAATATTATAAATGGAATACTCTTCTAATGGTCATGTTTAAAGGTTGTAATTTCGGGCCAAGAAAGATTCTTGTAGAAAACAATTTACCCAATGAAATTAAAACATTTTTAAGGTTAATTTTATATAATTTTAAAATTTTTTTGTCCTTATTTATTTGATCTACCTTAAACAATTTTATTTAATAAATATTAAATTTTCACTTATATTTACCAAAAAAAGACTTAATTACTAAATTTAGACCTTCTAATTAAAAATATGGAATCCATTTTTCAAAATTGAAATCAAATAATAGGAAAAAAAATATCTAAAAAAATATTGTTGATGGTTCAAGAAAATATGTTTTTAAAGTGAATACCTTCAATGGATTGGACTGTTTTATACCCAAATTAAATTCGAAATTTATTCCAATGTCTTATATTGGATTAAATAATAATAACATTATCTATTTAAAAATTTAAACCATTCAAATATATAATTTAATAGAATAAATAATTTTTATGAAAAATAATTTTCCAATTAAAATGCTGTATTGTTTCACTATTCATCATAATTTGAAACTTATCATAAAAATATAAAAATTCAACCAAAATAAATTTTTATATTATGATTTAAAGTAAAAAATTTACTTTTTCAAAGTGAATTTCTAAATGCGTCAAAATCAATTTTCAGAATGATTGCAACATCAAAAGGAAATAAATGGATTATTAAAAAAATATTTCCTTTATGCATAAAATTGGATTTTTTTAATTATACTTATAAAACAAAACTTTTAAATTTTAATATTTATATTTAATATTATATATATATATCATTATTATAATCCAGCAATTTTTTTAATATTTATTAGATAAAAACACACTTGTCCACATAAAAATAATTTTTCCGAATCATATATCTTTTTATTTTAAAATTTATTTTACAGGTATTTATAATTAATTTGTAAAATAATTATATATTAATTTATAAACCATATTTTCATAATTTTGTAGATATTTCTCATTCCCTATAATGTAACAACTAGGATATCATGGTAAAAATAAATTATGTAATTATTAGTTGTTCGTTTAAACTCAAAGTTGTCTATCATGTACTCTATAAAACATAGCTTTCCCCTTAAAAATATCAGGAAGTTACAATCACTAACACATAAACTAATGGAGAACAACTTTAATTCTTGTATATTGATGTTTTACTAATGGGTTCACATCTGAAATGTCCTATATAAAACCACCTAATACTTTGACATTAGAAAAACTCATTGTCCAACACTTAATGGATAGAAATAATATTATTTTACAATCATAGGATATGGAAGAATCAACACTGAAATTATTATAAATATACTCTTTTCATCGTGAAAAACCTAAAATTTTCTAGTGCATTCAATCATCACCCCATCCTTGTAATCCCTATCATTCGTGATTACTTGTGATAAATTTTTTTAATTAACTATTTATAGTATGCTACCAACATAAGAAAATATATTTAATTAAAAAACATCCATGTGTAGATCATAATACATCACTACTTCCAACATCTCGAGGTCTACATATATTCCAATATCATAAATCACATGACCATGAAACAATAACTATCATATAAAAATGTAATTTTTTAAATAATGAAATAATGTGAATGTCCTTAGAGTGTACTTAACATGATCTCAAGATGTCTTCAATTTATCATATTTGTCTATAAATATATGTAGTCATATTCAATAATATCTACTGATAATGGGTACAGATAAGGGTGGAAGATATTTTTCCTGGGAACTAAGACTACAAGATGCATTATTCAATCTAAAATGCATTATAAGTATTTCATTAAATCCATATATACAATTAAACACAGTCATAAGGATTACCTATTATAAAACCCACATTTGATGGTGTCCCAAAGAAAGATCATTTCAGGAGAACAACTAGGATCCCCATAAACGGTCAAATATATCATCAATCATGTGTAATGGTTACATGTTTTTCACTATCACCTAATTCAGATTCATGTAGCCCACACTGATCCATAAAATACCATCGAAATTCTATGTAAAAAACATGCTTTCAAGCCATAGATATATTACTGGTCTGATGAGACCTTTTTCTATAGGTCCTCAAGATTAATCATCAACTCTTTATACACTTTCAACATTATACGATAATGTGGAATTGAATTGGTATATTCTAAAAAAATTATTTTATATTAAAACACTATTATTTTTCTTGGAGGAATACATGATATTTCATATTGAAAGACATCATCATAGAGATCGACCGTATGGAGAAAAGAAGAGGTACAAATAACTAATTTCAATAAGAGAGATAATAATTCTAACTGATTTATAATGGCTCTAATATATCTCAAATCAAGTTTCACTTTATTAGAATTAATATTTTACTTAATTATTGTAAAACAAATCCCACCCATAAGTGAAATGAAGGATACACTCCTATGAAAAAAAATTAAATGTGATAATTAAAGATAGGCATGCAGTTCAGTCCAAGAATAGTATCAATGCTAGTCATCTTAGAGATATTTAATTCCCATACACATCCCTTGTCGAAAAAAACTATTAAAAAAATCAAAAATAATTATAGATAATGAAAAATATTCCCCTAGGTTTTATCAATAGTAATAAAATCATAATACAACTAAATTGGTATGTGTAGAACAATAAAAAGATCTAAAGATTTTAATGAATGGGATGAACTATTTTTGGAAAGTGAGAAAGAAAGAGAAGAGGATATTATTATATTATGTTGAAAAGTTGATGGTCCATCACCAATATCTACTAAAACATGATCTATCACTTGCACACATATCACAACAATTCGAATTCTATTACCCTAAGGTGTAAAACTAACCTATGTCTCTATTGACTGAGGAGTCTGATATGATTCTTGATGACCATAGATAGATCCATTAATCATATATTGTGAATTCCATGTTCCCATGTGGAAACACAATATGAAATATAAAACACAAAAAACTATTGGAGATTCCCAATATACCATAATAAAAATACTAGCTATAAGGTTTCTATAAGAAACTATGACAATGATTGACTATCCCATAGTTCAATAACTATAGAACTCATCCTAACGCGAATGAAGAGGCCATAATATACTCAACCATTATACCACTACCTCAATGAATATATATAGACATTCATTTAATACTCCATGATGGGGAACTCGCTACACATGAAGGAGGTCCACCTAGGTAATTTCTGAAGGTTTTATGAATAGAAACTACTCAATTGTCATCTATGTACATTTAAAATATATTGTACTTATTATAAACCTATTAGTAATTTATTGTATATAAACTCCTAGAAATATATCTAATATAACGATGATGATCGATCTTAAACATGCTGATGATTTGTG
Organism: Viscum album; assembly: GCA_963277665.1. Classification (NCBI taxonomy): domain Eukaryota; kingdom Viridiplantae; phylum Streptophyta; class Magnoliopsida; order Santalales; family Viscaceae; genus Viscum; species Viscum album. The sequence goes on along the minus strand of OY728121.1, from coordinate 943,185,995 downwards.
GATTTTTTTGTTCCCTGAGATGTTACAAATTATTTATTTTTGTGAAATAAGAAGATAACAGAGATATAGTCACATATCCCTATTTAAACTCCATGAATTCCTATGCATGATCCCACTTCTAGGATTTGGGAAAAAATTTCCCAATGAATAGGTTCTATAATACCTCCTAATAATGATCATCACATAAATTTGATTGTCCCAAGACACCCAACCATCTTCTAATAGGTACATGAAGCATAATAATTATGATATTATCCACTTTTCCCTCCAATTTCTCGAAAAAGTTGAATAATACATTTATGATGTTTACAAAATTAATGCAACCATGTGGTTCTACAGTGCCATGGATGGATGGAGGAATGTAGATACTGAAGTCACTATTAATGTAAATCATAGACCTTTGTACTCCTCTTCCATGGGTAGGGGAAATATAAATGACTCTTGGTTGGAGTGTCTCCAACACCTAACTGCTTGAGAAGGTGGATGGTGGTGAATTATTAGGTGAATCCTCTTATATGACTTGTGGTGGAACTAGAATTTACTCTATATAAGGAGAATTATAGTTTCTATATGGTAATATTTCTTCTAATATTCTAATTTTTTAATGATCCCAAAAAATATTCTAAAAAAAATATAAGTAGTTATGTGGGTATCAAAAATTATTTTTATCCGATGGTCTATTCTATGTGATACCAATAGGCAAGGTATAACCCTCCTAGTTCTGTCTAAGACACAATGATATTCCTCCAATCCATCAAAATTTTCATAATCATATATATATACAGAATTGAAAAAAATATTAAACATCAACTACTTAATAGCATATATATAAACAACATAGATAAAGATATATCAATAAAAAGAGAACAATGGTCCATCTAGAGTAGTTATCATAATCAGGGAATTAAATTAAATGACTTCGATTCATCACACATCATGTATATATTCAGATTAAATTTTTTCCTATGTTCTATCTTAGGTTTTCAGAATCAAAAATAATACCAGAAAAATATATCAAAATTATCATGAATAGTAACATAGAGTTCCATTAAAGATGTTATGCAAAGAACATGGTAACTCCATTAACTCTGTTGTAACACCTTGATATTTTGTGAATTTATTTTCAAATTAATTTACCCATTATGATATTTTAGATTTCATGAAAAACTGAATATATATTCTGTTTTGTGACAGATCCAAGTTATTATTTCATTCAACACTACAGAAGGATAATGTTTTTTATGTAGTGGAAGAATTTAATCTGGATTTACACATGAATGAATTCTCTTTCGTTACACCCAACACTATGTTTCTATGAAACACAATTTTGTTATTATAGTTTTTTACGTACGATAGTTAAAACATATTTTTTAAATAGTGAAATATAAATACTAATAAAATAATTTTAAATATTATTTATTATGGTTTTATATAAACAAATAATATTGATAATAAAACATGTAAGTTTTGGTAAAACCGTTATATGGTTGAAAATACAATTTTCTAAAATGAGCTTCTTTTTTTGTCCGTCTATGAACTATAACAAAATAAATATCATAAACTTTTAAAAATTGATTTTGAAAAAAATAAGAATAATTTTTGAATTAATAATTTCAAAATTATTTTACATTAATGTTTATGTATTTTTCATATAAGATTCATTTTTTATACATAGGAAATAATACTGCATTTTAGTTGAAAAAACATTTTCATTTAAATATTTTTAATATTAAATAATATTTTAAATTAGTTTTAATTTAATAATAGATCAAGTATACATATATTAATCCAATTTAGTTCATTGTGAGAATTTTTATATTTAATTTAGACTTAAAAACATAATGAACCTTTGAATATTTCACAATGAAACCCTGCTTTGTCACCACGTTTGAGGGATTATTTGTAAATTGATTTTTCCACATTTTGTGAATTAAATTTAAAAAAAAATGATATAAATGCTTTTAATGAGTTTAATATTTTTATTTTTATTTGATAAACATAAATTTTTGATAAAAAATATTAATGTAAGTGATCAAAATTATTTATAACGATTAAGGTAAAAATATGCATGACATAGGATTAAACCATATTCTTAAGCGCCAAAATGACATATATATTTGTATTCAATACATAAGATAATAATATTTCAACTATATACCCTATTTCATTTAATTTTATGAGTTACTAGGACACATGTTTATGAATTCATCCCACTTAATAATTTATGTATGGAAATAGAAAAAAATGAACATTTTTACCTTTAATATTATTAATGATTTAGAGCATGGAAAATGTACATAGTTGGGGTTATAAATATTATTTATAAAGGGAATTTTTTTAACATGGTAATTTAAATCTAATTTTTATAGGTCATATATTTAAATTAAACACTTAACAAATGCTGAAAAATGTATTATATAGTTAGTAATTAAATAAAATAAATGATCCAAAAAAATTAAAACTAATTTAGATTTTATGAACTATTAGGTACCATTAATTTTTAAGGTGAATATTTCTTGTAAAATTGATTTGAAATTAATATATTATTATTAAAAGATTTTTTTACTATTTTGAAATTAAAATAAATAATAATAATGTCATAAATGAATTTTATGTTATTTGACAAAAAATTATATTTTATTAAAATATTTAAAAATAATATATATCCTATTCATTTCCAATGTATTTTTAAATTTTAATAAATAAAAAATTTTGTCCAATAACGTATAAATTAGTATTTTATAATTAACATGGTTATGATTGAATTGAATAAAATTTGTTACTACCAAAACAAGTTTTCTATCCTCTGTAAATTAACCACAAAGAGTAAATTAAACTGAAATTTAATATAAAATATAGACTAAATTAGTTGTATATATGATATATAATTTAAATAAATCCAATATAATTTGTTAGGGATATTAATTTTAAACCAGTGCATTTAAGAAATAAATTTGTTCACTGAAAATCTCACATTATCTCTCAATTTAGTCAGAAATTTGGGTTTATACAAAACAATATTTTTTTCAATGGTTTTAAAAATGTTTTAAATATTAATTTAAATGTTTTAAATGAAAGATATTTTGGAATATTTTTGAAGATTTAATTATTATTTTTCAATGTGTTATGATATATAATGATTTTAAAATGGTTTTCAAGCGTTCTTTATAAGCTTTAAATGTCTTTTCGTGGAAAAGAGTTTTTAAACAACGGTTATAAGATTTATCATTATGTTTTAAAATTATTTGATATGAATATGGTTTTATAAATTTTTTTCTAGATTATCAAAAAAGTTTTCAGGGGAGAACGTTTTCAACATTATTTCAAAATTTCATTCTATGTGTTCAGTGTTATTTTCAGAGAAAATGAACATCAAAATGATTTTTTTTAATAACATATTTTTTCATTAATGAAATGATACTTTCCAAAATAAATAAATTTAAAATATTTATCAGAATATATTTTCCAGATATGATGAAATTTGTTGGTGTTACACATGCCTTATCGGTGATGTGAATCATGGGTTCCATTCATATTATTTATCTGAATGGTATACGTTTTGAAGGCATTTTATTTATGAAACTTGTTCCTTTTTCACGAGTTATATTTTTAGGAAACCTATTTCTTTATCATAGGTTATATTTTTAAGGAACATATTTCTCTTTCATGTGTTAAATTATTATGAAACCCACTTCTTTTCATAGGTTATTCTTTGATGAAATGATTGGGAAGTGTCTATTTTCTACATGTTATGATATGATGACAAGTTTATGATACCCTTTTCATTTCAGGAGTTACAATATGATTGTTTATGATATTATGGATAATGTTTGTATGATTCCATTATTAGATGGGTGGGACCTATATCTCCCAATAATTAATTGGGAAATGATTTATATCTGATGAGATAGAATTGGATGAAACAGGTAGTGATCTCAGTTCAATAAAGGACTTTGTACACTATGATGGTATTAGAAGTGAACCTTGACTAATAATATGGTCATGTGAGTTATAAATGACTAAAAATATTTTATGAAGATTTAACCATTACGACTAATATGGCCTTGGACGTGATTTCATATCTTCTATTGTAATTATGGAAGATTCTTAAGTGTCATCCAAAAATTTAATTTATTATTCCTATGTTATGATTTCATGTATTACGCTCTTCATTTCCATATGAATCATGTCTTATTAACTCCCAATATTTATTCCATGGATCATATATAATATTTTATAGGAAAGGTATGATCTTGAAATGTTATACTCTTATTTTCAAACCCTTATGCTCATGTTATTCTCAAGTATCTCCTATATATACCCTTATTGAGCTTATGAGATCACATATTGTTATATTTAATTCACCTAAGTTATTAATAAATTTGTAATATGGGTGTACTAAAGGGTAAGAGCGTTTTGTGAAACATTGATGAAATTTCACCAAGTTAGATGATATTTTTACATGTTTCAAGAGACACTAAACTATTACATTCCATGGGCATTTAAAGTTATGTATTGTAATTAATATTCATCCAAAATGATTAAATATTCATATATGTTAAACTTTGGTCTGTATATTTTTTTATCAATAAAATAATTTATTCAACCAATTAAAACTAGGATGAAAATAATTTAGTGGGTTACCTAGGGATATTTTTACAAATATGTCTATGGATTTCAATAATGATATGAATAATGTTTCATATAATAAAATGATGGTGTAACTATTTAGACATATTATAAGCAATTTATCATGATTATGTGGTTTTCTTCTATGATAGGTGTTTATCACCATATGATTTATGGTTTCATACATCTTTGGTAACCAGATGGAACTGGGTTAATGTTGAATGTGGAAGAATATTTTTTGATGAGAAACCAAATGGGATGATCACTATAGTGAAGTATGTTGTGATCATTCCCAGTCATTTTTCATAGAATGTGTTTTTTTTACAACATGCACCTTAACCAATTATTAGTCACTCTAAATAATATAAAGAATGTGTTCCCTATGATTTCGGGTTATGGAGACCATAAAGCAATGATAATCCAGTTTACTCTATGTCAGGAATGTGGAACGAACCCCCCATGTCATTTTCCAGGGGAAAAATGAATATTTTTTTATTTTTGAAAATAATTACACAATGAAATTAACTGTAAAGTAAAATTTAAGAGTTCAGTTAACAAAATTGATGGGAATATTGGCATCCCTAAGACATCATCAATGTTTAAATGATTTAATTGGGGAAGAAATGTTCATATTTAAAATCAATGTCCCAAGTGGAATGCCATAGAAGATAATCTGGAAGGTAGTATGAGTAATGGTTATATTATTGATGCTGATGAGACTACTTGTGAAATATGAATGGAAATTGGTACCAGGTAAAAGGATAAGGTATCCTTGTCAATATCATAATGGTGGTGTAGAATAATGTAATTTTTTATGTATTAAATTGAATATTTTTCAAATATATAAGGATTTTTCAGATTATATTATTATTTGATATAGATTTATAGGAATACGTTTAATGGTTCAAATGAACTAGAAATTTGATTTAATGGAATGGTGATGTTCATGGGAAATACATGTTTAATTTAAAGATAATCCTTAATATTTTCCATCAATTAAGACAATGATGTTTGGGTAAAGATATATTGTACATGAATAAGAATATTGGAAAGTACTGATTACCTCATAACTGATAATGGATATATTGACATAGTAGTTTTTTCAAACATGGATAGTGATTACAAAATTTTTGGATTGAATGAATATATCCAATAAACATTGGAATAATAAATCAATACATGTTTTCAATAATTATTTATTTAGACAACCAGGTTTCAAGAGAATACATGATCGAGTTGTACCCATGTATGATATGTGATGAACAAGTGATACTTTATGCTATAAGGGAGATAAATGAAAAGTAGTTTTAGAGAAATTTTCTTAACTTATATATAAATATTTTTATTTTATATTTAAGAAGGGTTATAAGGTTCACCAATTATGAAATAATTTATCATAAACATCTAATGAGGTTTTAGAAATTAAGGGATTATAAATCCATATGAAGATTTAGTCTTATTTTATATCATGTACTCATTATTTTGTGTTGATAAATTCACATGGGATGAAGTATATTTATATTTTTGGTTCTGATGATCTATTAGTACATAAGAATAAAAAATTCACATTCATTTCATTGAATATTAGATGAAGTGGAAATAAAAAATTTAATAAAAAATGTGAGGTTGTCTTGAAATCAATTAAATATATATTTTTTCTTGAAAACCATTCATAATTAGGAAAAGGTCTCTTGAAATAAAATGTTTTCAAATTATCATCAATTTCATTATATGAATTGCCTCATTCAGTATTCTTCAATAAGTAGTTTTGTTATTTTTAACATTATTTAGATCACCCGCTTTCTTGTGATCAGTGATCTTTATCAATATCAATGATTAGTTATACTTTTATTCTATATCCAATAATTACTCCCAACATATATTTTCATATGTGAAAACCTTTTTATGAGTTATTTTGGTTAAAAGTTATGTTTCAGACATTTATTTTCTAAAGGATGTTTTAGTATTATTTTTTATGAGGTGGATTTCTATGAATGTAACTTTCTAGTATTAATCCAATAATATAAAAAATTAATTTCATGGGAAAAATTCATTTTTAGAGGGGTAGAATGTAACACCTTATGATTTTGTGTGTTTTTGTAGAATAAATTAATCTTTTTTGTAATTTTTACATTCATGAAATAAGAAATATTGATTTTTTATTTGATATAGCCATGTTATATATTATTTTTATGGTATACTAAGTTAGTCTTTCGATATACACTACAACAAGTTATTCATTATCTATACATAAAACTTACTTGTCTTCTATTACACACAACATTGAGTTTCTATGAAAATACATTTTTATTATATTATTGTATAATTTTGATATTTAAAACATATATATTAAACATATAAATATGAATAGTAACAACTAATTTTTAGATAATATTTATAATTTTATTTGTAGGAAACATACTGTTAAAAAGCCAATTAATTTTTAGTAAAGCATTTATATTTTTGAATTGACTATTTTCTTAAATGAAATTATTTTTCTGTATATCTATGAAAAATATTTTGTTTAATTTTAGTCATAGTTCAAGATTTAATTCGATAAAAGAAACAATATTTTTCAATTAAAAATTTAAAAATTATATTAAGTAAATTTTGTTGGAATTTGTCTCAGAATGTTTAATTTTTGATGAGGTGTTAAAAAATACTACATTTTAGTTGAAAAAAGTCTTTTATTTTACATAATTAGTCCTATTAAATTATATTTTAGCATGGTTATAAAGTCACAATATATCAGTAATACATATATTAATCCTATATAGGCCATTAGAAACATTTAATGTTTTTAATTTAGACATAAAAACTTGATGGTATTTTGAAAATATCACATCAAAAACCCACTTCTTACCACATATGTGAGGTTGGCTTTAAATTTAATTTCTTTATTTCAGTGAATTGAATTTCAAAAAATTGATCTAAATGGTTTTAATTAGATTTATTTTTATATTTTAATAACATGAACTTAATTTTTTAACCAAAAATATCAGTGAATATGATTAAAACTAATTACAACAATTAAGGTAAAATTATGATAAATAAGGGACTAAACCTTAATCATACGAGGGAGAATGACATAAAATCCATTACTACCGCCACTAGTTACCCATATTTCTACCATATGACTTATTGTATTTAATTTTATGAGTTATTGGGTCAAATTTTCATGAATGTGTCCCACATAAATACTTATGTATGGAAAAAGAAAAAAATGAACCTTACACATTGTAAACATTTATAAAGATATAGATTTTGTAACAAACTATAAATTTTAGCTTATAAAAAATATTATTAGAGAAAATTACGTTTTTTTAGATGGTATCATAACATTTATCTTTGGAGATGGTATATTTACATTAAATAGTTACAAAACAAAAAACATGTATTATTTATTTAATAATGAAATAAAATAAATGATACTAAATACCTTAAAAGTAATGTAAATATAATGAAGTATTATGTTAAATTATTTTTTAAATTAACATATCTCTTATATATATTGGAACATAATATATTTTAATTACAATAATGTTTTTATATTAATAAATTAAAATTATATAAATAATTTAAAAATTGACATTTATGTTATTTGACAATAATTAATATGTTTTTAAAAGAATTAAATTTACAAAAAAATACATATTATAAATATTTATTTTTAAATTTTAATAAATATCAAATATAGTCCAATAATGGACCTATTATACTTTTATAATTAACATATTTACCATTAAATATAAAAAAAATTATGAGCACAGTTTGGGTAAATGTGGTATTTTTGTGCATAACATTTTCCTTTTTTAAAATTAATTTCCAAAAAACATGAGATTTAATTTTTATAAATTATATATCATATTTATAATTATAGGGGTCTATATTTTCTAATAATTCCAAAATTTATTTAGTATTAATGGTTAAATTACTTTATTTAGAAAACTAGTGTTCTTAATAAAAATTAAAATGGTAAAAGTGAGGAAATATAGAAGTTGAGGAATAAAATTATAAAAATAAACATATTTTTAGATGGTGGTGGTTTATATCAACCATAATTACCCTTTAATAAATTATTTTCACATTTTTTAATCTCATTAGGTAAGGGATACCTCCCAATAGAGTTCACCTTTGGGTATTTATAAAAATTCCCTGCATCCCCCTCTTTTAAAAGGATTTCAATCTTCCGCTTCTATAGACCTCTAAAGAAACATTTTATTGTCCAAACCCTACCAAAATACCACATATCAATATATAATTCTCCCTTAAAGAATAAATACATCAAATAATCCCTTTTGGGTACTCTAAGAGGAGTTATCTGAAGAATATGTAACATCATTCCACAATCTCATTTGTTATATTTTAATTCATCACAACTTTAAATATTCTTATTAAATTATTATATAATGAATATATTATCATAAATAAATTAAAATATTATTATTGTAAGGTTTATTACTATTATTAATCTTTATTACATCTATTGGGAAATGAACTTGTCGATTGCGTATAAAAAACTTCCACCTCACAAAATGACGGTGTACACTTTTTTCAATTACCACCAAACATTGATTAGAATTATGATGTAAAATATATTTATAAATGATATTTATGATATATTTATACTATTAGAATTATTATATAACACATACCTCCATGCTTCCCACTTTACATAAGTATTATAACTTCATTTAAGAACGTGTGGACTACAGCCTCCTCAAAGCAATGCGATTCGTTGACAATTTACACGGAATATAATAAGGAAGTGTTTATAAAAAAAATATTATATATATGAAATAATAATTATATTGGAATTTTAGTATATATATTTATATATATATTTCATTTATTTTCTTTCATTAAATACACTATAAAAAGGAAACATTATTTTTCCATACATACAAACTACCATCTCCATGATCATTGTATTCCATTTCATATTAATATATTTATATAATATTATAAATTATTATATAATTAATAAATATTATATTGAATTATTGTTTTAAATTATTTAAATATTTATATAATGATCTAGGTAAGAGGATCAAGAATAACAAGTCAGAACACATGTGAAAAAGAAATTGAATATTATCCGTAAAGTCACATTGACATGAAGATGATAGTAAATGGGTAATATAATGTCATAATAAAGTCATATTTGATATCAAATATCAATTTTTTTTTATTTTTAGATTTATAATAATATTATATTTAATATAAATTTATATTTAATGAGTGTGAATAGAGTCAATACAAAAGAAAATGGGATTTCTAGTCCCACTTTTATTTCGATGAGACTTATGCCTTATTCAACCCTCATTTTCTTCTATGGTTTATATACATCCCTCGAATGTGATCAATTATTCTTATAATTAAATTTATTTTTATTTACATATCTATTTAATGGTCTTTATTTCATGGGTTTTATTTTTCAAAATCTACCAAAATTGGTAACATAATATTGGTCTCTATTTTCCTTTTTTGAGATACATGCCTGTTATACACCTAAATTTTTCTATGGGGTGTATATAATTCCATTTCACTTGTTATATAATTATTTTCCTTCCTTTAAGATATTTTATGCTTCATTTTATCAGATTATCTCATGTGGATTATGATTCAATGTTACCAATGTGGTAATAATTGATTTCTACCATCACATCAACCATAGGGATTATTTATGATTATAGTACCATTTATGAAATATTATGATCATATTTCAAGAAAACTCATGAATTTACCGATACTTTTTTTATTCTTCATATATTGATTTTTGGTACCAATTTTCCACTATATGGTACTTATGATAATTACGATTTTTTTAAAGAAATTCATCATTTATATATCTGTTCGGCCGAAAATCTATGCTCTTTAAAAAGAAAATTTACAACAAAGGATTTAAAAATGATTTCATGTTTCCTTTTTATTTCATCAAATAATAGAGTTTTTCAAATGGTTTTCATGATTTAATTATTATTAATCAATTTCTTTTCATTAAATGGTTTTTAATTTTTTTCTAGAGTTATTTAAATGTTTTCTAGTTACATTCCTTAAAAAGGGATTTTTAATTTTTTTTCATCATTCCTAATGTTCTAAAAGTTTTTTCAATAAAATAGTTATTCTAAAATGATTTCAAGATTCTATTTTAATTTTTCAATGAAAAATGTTTTATTTTTTTTTCAACCAGCCTTTATCTATTTTCTCGGTTATTTTTAATGAAAAATATTTTCAATATGAATTATTTCATAAAAGCTATTTTTTCATGGATGAAAGTATACATTCCACACGAAATGATTTTAATAGACTTCTTAAACATTATGATTCATCTAAGATGAAATATTTTGGTGTCAACAATACCTTAATGAGGATATGATATAAGGGTTCAATTCATAATCTATCTCAGAATGGATTTCTCTATGATGGCATGATGGTTATGAAACTGATTTATTCTTCAAAGGGTTATATGTTTTTGAAAACCATTTATATTTTATGGGTTACATGCTATCAAATACAACTTCTTATCATGGGTTAAGAATTAATGAAATTATATGGATGTCATTATCTATTCCAAAGATTATGATATGATGACATATTCATGATACCTATTCCATTTCATGGGGTATGATATGAATTTTTATGATCATCGAGAACATGTATATGATTTCATTATGAGATGGGATGGACCAATATGTCCCTCCAATACATTGGAAAATGATTAATAACACATGAGATATACATGTATAGATTATGGAGTGAAATTGGTTTATTAAATGACTTTGTTTTCTATGAGGTTTTTTGGAAGTGAACCATTGCTGATAATATGGGTATGAGAGTGAAACATGACTACCACGATGGTATAGAGAGGCATCCCATACTACTATGATGAAAATAGAATTTATGTTTTGACTACTATGGAAATAATTCCATATGCTTATGTGTTTTCCAAAAATTCCATGTCTTCTTCCAATGTTAGAATTACATGTCTTATTGTCTTTATTTCCTTATGATTCATATATTATGAATAGTAAAATGTTATACCATGAATCTTGTATACGTTTTTTGATATGTGAGGTATGATTACCAAATGTTTTTATCATGTTCTCATAAAATTCTGCTCATTTTATGATTACATATCTACCTTATTTACCCTTACTAAGAATATGAGATCACCCTTTATTATTTTTCCACTCTCTAGGTATTGAAGAATTGTATTAAAAACATATTCTAAAGGGGAAGATCATTATGATAAATATAAATTATATTCCAAAGATTAAGAATATTTTTTCTTTCAGGATTCTAAAAAGACTAAACTATTAGGGTCGTGGGCATATAATTTTTTAATTTTCAAAATATAAATATAAAATAATGTAATATATATGAATGATAGGAATGTGGAAGTATACAAGACCTACACAAACTATCTCTATTCTACGACATCCCAGAATATAAAATAAGAAATTAATGGATAATATCTCATATAAAATTATATAAATCCCATGCCTGAATACACTATCCTAGGATAGAGTTTCATATAAAATCATGTGATTCTCCACATATAAAATATTTTACTAATAAGCAGTGATGGTAAATAGAATTATTGGAGTGAATATACCCCCATAAATCATGTCTATAAAACATGAACATAACTAAATAAAGTAAATATAACTTTTAAAAGATTTCACCCATGTCATATATATTAATATAATGGGATTACAATGGGATGATATAAAAGAGAATAATTATGTCGTATGAAAATAAAATATGTAATCCTATGGAGCCCTTCTATGTTAGGATTCCTTCTTCATGCTCTATAACCTAGTTATTTACTATATTCCACATTATTTTAAAAATATCCAAAATCAAGAATTTGTTACATGCATCATGATTCATGTGTATGGTTGGAGTAATAAAATCCAGTAGGGAACAAAAAATTCATCCATAATATGTTTTCATTGGAATAATAGGTGAATTAAATGATAAATTAAATGTGAATACTACATGAGCAATCATATAGTGAGTGTTCATGTTCTACCCCAGCTAATAGAAGAGATTGTTTTACCTTCCTCAGCTCCACGCTGGAACGGTAGTCTTGAGAATATCTGAAATGATCATGAGTTACAAACAAGGATAATTAAAATATCTCTGATAACTAACTAGGAATCTTTTTGGATCAGCCCTTATCATGATCACAAACTACAACAATCATATGTATGGCCTCAATAGTGTAGAACAGTAGGTCAGTTATAGTTCGAGCGTCTTGGGATTTGTATCCAAAATATTATAATGATCAGGCTATAATCCTATCATATCCTTAATGTTACTCCCACATTCATATCATCATGGTCATCAATCACCTACTCTATTTTTTAGGTCCATCACAATTATCATCATTTTCATTTTCACTCTCTTTATAAGGGAGAACCATAAACCATGGTGCACCAATTCTGAGTACAAAATTAACACCTTCAAAGGAGTGGTATTTACACATAATGGTTTATGGTATGTAAAGGAAGAACGTGAAATGTCATTATGATAAAATTTTGTAACATTCAATTACATGTGGCTAAAAGACACAGGATAACAACTTACATAGTCCGATAGATTTAAATATTGTCATAAGTGGATCTAATGGGATAAAAAACATGAGATCACTATCATGAATTTTCTAACATGAAATAATAACACACGTATCATAATAATCCATAAAAATTATACAATTCACCAAAAATGTAAGTAAATACCTACATAAAGCTTGCTAATTAAATTCACCAAGAACTGTTGATACATGATTATTGTGTCACAATGAGTCCTAACTTGATTGGGCCTATACACAATGAATCCATAAAACTATTCTCATCTCAAACATGTAATGTATCCATAATTTTAATAAATTTAATTGCAAGAAAATTGTGATGGGTTTTCATTAACATACCACATGGGATCCACCAACATTTCCTTAATTCCGATTAATCAATGGAGGTGTCACTGACTACTATTTCCCCCACTATTAAATTGATAAAAAAATTTATTAAATAAAAATACATAGATCTGGTATGAAATATATTGATAAATAATTTTTCAATTGGAAGAAGGTAATATCATAGAGAAACCTAATGAATAAATGTTTATATACCTCATACTAGAATTTATGATCACCATAACCCTTGAATATATAAAAATTGAGCATGAATGTGAATGCATTCTATAAGGAAGGGATGTAGAGTATCCAAATTTTAGAGATTTTTCAAATGAATGACGAACATGTAAAAATAGCTCATTTAAGATCATTAAAGTAGATTTCTAGAACATTACATCACATGCAAATATTTTTTTAGAATGTTTGAAAAATTACGCACATACCATGTGAGGATTTGTACCTGTATGGGGAACCACCATATTTTGGTTTCATGGGATATAAAACAATTAACCAATAATTGTATTGTCCACTACAACATGTTTAATGGGTTTTCAAGTGATGAATCACCATTTTATAAATAATTAACTCAAATAGTTCAACACCAAAGGTGTTTCTGAATGTATCTACACTCTTTCCAAGAAGATGAACTTGATTTTAAATAAATATTCTAAAAACATACACATTCATATATTAATTATAAAATATCTAAAAAAACTAGAAACACGAAATAGTTATCCAAAACAACTCACATTTCTAAAACACATTAATAGAGGATGAAATTATCTCCTAAGGGGCCTAAAATGTATTGCGTCATAACAATTTAAAATAAATAAAGAAGGAATTTGTAGGAAAATATTTGATTTAATATGTCATTAAATAATGTAAAGATATAATGAAATTAATGATTAGTTATTATGATAATAAATGTCAATCACATCATAAAATATACAAGAGAAACATTTCTCACACTTTTTAATATTATCAACAAAATGGTTATTATATAAAACATTTAAAAATATTTCTTTTAATCCATTGAAAATAAGATAATAGTTATGTCTAATGAACTTATTGAAAATTTCCATTTATATATAAAAACTTCCCTAAAATAAATTTCATATTATGAACATGAATAAAAATATTCATAATAAAACGTGAAATAATGTTGGTATCCCATAAAAGTAACAAAATTATTAATACATTATCCAATAAGACAAGAAATTTATTTTAAACATAGTTAACCAAAAATTAACAATATAAGAATAAAATATATTGGTGTATCATTTCTATGATCATATAAATTTAGGAAAAGAAAATAATAACCTAAAAATTTCTAAGCTAAAAGTATATTTTTAATGAATGAATTTACCTCCAGTCCAAATTGCTTCATATGAATATTTATACTCTTATATAATAAATTTATTTTTATTTTAAATATATAAAATAAAAATATTTACACATATAATAAGTTTTATGATTAAATTATAATATCACATCACTCATAAAAAACCAATTTACCGTTAATATCATCATCCCAGGTGTTAACTATTCATATTATTATCGTATGTTATGGTTTTAAAATTTAGGTCCTTGAATATTGATCGTGATTTTTTAATATACTAATTTATAATTAAAAGATAATTATCATTTTTATAAATGAAATAATAATTTAGAATATACCATGATGGGTAGACATGAAAACATAATCACATCACATTGTGGATGTGGTACTCCAAAAGTACGCTAGAACGATGTTATCTAATTAGAAAGGATTGAAGGGTAATAAGGCATGTAATATATTAACATTCAAGAATCCTATTTATGTCATGAATATTATATATGTTAATTAAATAAAAAATATTAAATAACCATGTGAGCAGAACGAAAAATCAAACAAATCACTTCATGGACATTATAGTCCACACATACACACTAGTGATGTTTTTATTTCTAATTCACTAGAAGAGTAAATTAAAATGTTTTCTTATAATAAAATAATTAAATTTTATTATGTTAAATATAATGATTTGATTATATAATCATACTTTTTATATAATTCATGGATATTGAAAAATATAAAATGAATTCACTTAGTTAAGAGTTATACAATTTCTATACAATCCATCTCCGGTTCACCCATTATTTCAATATTAGGATGGTCATAGAGAAATACTAGAATATAAAGAATGTGATTAATGGGGATATAATTTTATTTATTATGGTATTTTTCTATAAAATTTGGTCATTTTTTAGAGTAATATTGTAGGAGAGGTTCCCTTTATAAGTGACGTGGGGGGAAAACTTATATATACTTTAAATATTAATATGTAATAATTTTCAAACTCCTATAAAATGGAATAAAAAATAATTATCTTAAATTTTTAGGAGAATAAGGTGTAAATATTATTAACCAATCATTTGTATAAATTTTTATATATACTTTTAATCCATATCTTTATATTAAACCCTATCATTAAAATTGCTTAACCTTAAGCACCTTAAAAATATTTCATTATTTAAGAGTTATTAAAGTAAGATCAAAAAATAAAAATGAAACATACATGAACCATGAATTACAGTCTCAAAATTCTCTACCCAAATGAGATAATATATGTTTATTATAAATATATAATTATTTAATAATTAGTTTAAAACATTATATACTGTTTAACTATAATTGTAAAAGTATTCACATATCTAGATATTGAAGGTATTACAAAAAAATATAACTAGATACAAACATAATAAAATATGAATTAAAAATTACTATTTCCCTATACTTGTTTGTGTATCCATATTTCAAAAAAAAGATATTATATTTATTATTATTATTTAATTTTATTTTATTTTTTACTACTTGAACCTGTGATATGTCAGAATTATTAAAGCATTCAGGACAATTATACTTTCTCCAAAAATTATAAATAAATTTATATCTTAAATATTATTTTTAAAAAATAATATAAACAAACAAGAACCCTTAATATCAATTTTTAGTCCATATAAAAAAAATATAGATATAAAATGATAGCATGTAACTATTTGAAATTTTTCATGACATAAAATAAAAAAATGTTCCTAATAAAACGGATGATTAAAAAAATTGACATATTATCCAATTTAGGATGGTTATGGTCAATTTATTCACTTATAACGAAGTATAGTTATGTTTTGGGAATATTTCTAGATCATATATTGTAGTTATATCCTAAATTAACATTTTTTGCTTTAAATTGGTTGTAAAATATTACCATGCTTACTCACCATAAGGAAAAATAATGTAATTTAAGTGTTAAAAAACTAAACATAAACATTATAAATAAGATATATATATTTCAACATTAATTTTCATGAATTCTATGAAATTTATTTTAATTTATGTGAACAATATAGATCAAAAAATTTTATGAAAAATGAATTTTTATGCCTAATAATTAACGTATATGGAAATAATATATAAGAATCATTACTATAAGATTTAGTAAACATTTTTAATATTGTTTTTATTATTTTAATTTAAAATAAATTTTTAATTATATTATTACATTCATATTATATAATTTCATTTTATGAAACGATGTTATTGTAAAAATCGACATTTTTAGTTATTAATTCAAAATTAAATGTATAAGGACATGAACATAGACATTATATGGCCATGAGTATTAGGTCAATAATTATTTCTATTATATTTGGATATATTTTTAGGATTTTAGTTTTTGATAATTAGGTTATAACTCATACATAACAAAACCATATAATAAAATGTTTACAGTTCTTATCATTATCCATTTTTTCATAATAAAAACCATTTAAAATAATACATTATTTTTTTAGTACAAATTTCATGAATGTAGACATGATTTCTCTATTTTTCTTACACATCTATGAATATTGTGTTTTTTTAATGTGAGATGAAAAAAAATATTAGTAAGGGACATTAAAAAATAAATCCATTAGTATTGTGGAAAATAAGAAAACACTTATAACTTTTATCCATAATGTTCACTGATAATTTGAAATAAAATATTTCTATAAGAATGTCATAGTAACATTTACAAAAATAAAACCATTAAAATACAAAGCACCGAAATACAAACCTTTTTAGAAACACAGAATATCATATTTATAGAATACTTTCAAAACAATTTTTATTAGAATATTTATACTTATAACTTCTAATATAATTCTATAGATAAAAGAATCATTACCTAATTCTTTGGATACATGAAATGGTGATTAACCTTAGTATGAGAAATATTGAGATCACCCAATATTCATGAGTTATAATGGGGCACAACCATTTTCATATGATATATTGGGATCACCTGTGAGCAATAATGGGGTTAAACCCTTTCTATAAGAAGTATCAAGATCACCCATTTTTTAAATAATGCTATTATACAATATCACTATTTTTTTAATTTTTTTACCTTATCATTATAAACCCCAATGAAAAAAACGTTGAACCCATATGAAATCCTCTTTTGAATATTGAAATACTTTATAATTTGTATAACCCATTTTCGAAACAAAAATAGCCTAAAATTTGAAAGAGGATTTTCCTATGAAGATAACATGAATTCCAATAAAATAAAAAAATATTAAATAATGGTTACACTGGTGTGTAAATTCATTACTTCTGGATATGTCAAAATAGAATCCTCTTTTTTTCATTTATAAAAAATTTCAAACAATCTTCAGAATGATTACTTATTTCAAACCATTTACTGATATTTAAATAATTATTTTTATTAAAATATAAAAACATCACAGATAAAAAATCATCTTATTTTAAAATTAATCTGGACAAAAATTAAGGAAACATCAACTCACAAAGTCATCATGATAGTAGAAAATTCCGTACTCTCTGTATATATAAAAAAATAAATTCCTTTTTACTTTTGTAAAATGTGATGAAAGAGGGATGTTTAACATTATTTTTAAAGGAAATTATATTACTGGGAGTTTGGATCATTACATACAGTCTTTATCATACTAAATAATATGTTACATCCTAACCCATATGCCACTAATATGGTTCCCTAACTAGGTACATCATAAAGATCAAGTGTTCCTGCAATTACGCTAGATGTTGCCAACTAGCTGTGAGGGCCTAGGGTGTGATAGTAGAGAGACTATGACCTCAAATTAGAGTTAAATAATAGTGTAAATTAAAATATATCGTCAATATATCTTGAAAAAATGGTGCAGAAGTAATAAAGAAAATGAAATAGAAGAATTCTATAAAACAATTGAAATATAGTAATTTCGTGAATGGAAATTTCATTCATAAAAAACTAATCACCAAATTTCTATAGCATATATATATATAAATTGAATCTTTTGTTTCTTCCAACTATATATATAAATAATTATATATAAGATTAGACAATGGAAACATAAATAAAAGTGAAAGTATTTACTACATACACTAGGATATACTACATACCCAATCTACATATAATATATCTCATCTAACATCCTTGACTATTCTTAGACTATATCATATCCTTTTCCTACATCCAATTGAACATCATCTTTGGCACCCTAGTGAAATTATGTCTCAAGAAGGTTGTTAGTACAAAACTCAGTAGTTCACCCCCAATTGTGTCCCATATATACATAGTAACATGTAGTTTATGAAATGTGATATACTCATCATGGTGACAATAATAATAATAATAACAAACTAGAGAAATAAGATAATTGAAAAAATCATATAAGGTATGCTCATGGAATTTTCCCATATTAGCTGAGACATAACTGGAATGAATAAATAAAATAAATAAATGGAAATCCTAATTGATCCCTTGGTATATGATTCCGACCAACTGGGAAACGATTCTTCATGTAATTATATTTATATGTGTGTATATATATTCATATATTTATGTACATGAGAAAGGTAAAAAATATCATAACACAACAACATTCAATACATGGATCCATAATAATTATTTTGTATTCATATTTTGAAAAGAGAATTGATGTGGATGTCATTACATTCAAGAAGTGTATAATTAATAGATCCTTGGGACTATAATCCAGATTTACAATACAACATTCATCCAGTGCTTGAATTTTCCCTGATTATGCTACATTACCAAGAAGGGATACATTTCCTGTACATGGATCACTTGTACACGCCTCCAATCACTATAAAAAAGGATTCTGTGAACAGAAAATAAATATTTTAATGTTGAAACATCACAAACAATAGAATATTCAAGATGTATAGTGTATTAGAACTATACGGTTTATAACTAGTGGAAAATGACCAAGATATCGTATTTGAATCCATTGATATCGTCCATATAATAAAAATTATAAAACACTCATACTAGGTGTATGACAAATGGATATTGATCAAGGAACCCTCCTTGAGTCCACAAAGTGAATCCATAGGGAAATTATTATAATATATACCTCCATGGTCTGGGACCCAAGTCCATTGACCAAGGTGTCATATTCAACTCTATGGAGTGCATCTATAGAGAAATTGATAAACATCACCATACTATCAGGAATTTTATTTTAGGCACCTTAATTCACCTTATCGATGATAAAATTATATATGTATATATATATAAGGCTCATAAATTTTATTTTAGGAAGTGCCTCAACCCATCTGTGAAATTTACTACATTATATCAAGCCCATCGGCCAGAAACTGGGAAGCACCTTTAGAAATCATACTTGCATCAATAATTAAAAAGGGAGAAATAATAGCTGATTGAGGATGTTTGAATGCTATAAATCTAAAATAATATCATATCCTATTAGACATACATGTTCATTTTGTGTTCTCTAGTGACAACCATTACCATCTCTACCCAAACCTGACATACTTACTTATGGCCAGTCAAACACCAGGTCACCCACTAGGTCCCTCTTGTTAAAACACTAGATAGGAACCCTACATGGGATTTTCGAAAAGGAATATAGGAGTTTAAACTTAAATGGATGTCATAATAATAGTGTATGCAAGTAGATGGATTCCCCATGATATTATTAAATTATTAAATAGGTATATAGATACTATATGGGATTCCATAGGTTATACATGCAAGGTCAAGTAGAGGGTATCCCCACTTTCTTCCAAGGTTTTTGGTAGATTGGTGATGATTAAATCATCTGAATGATGATATTGGAGGTGATAGAAATGATATCTAATGAGGTAAATGATACCCTAGGATAGTTTATTTTTTATTTTGGAGGTTCTTTCTAGAATCCATGCGATGTTGAGCCACATATTGTGGTCCATGACATGGTTTGGGAATATATTTTTGCATCTCTACATTGAGAAAGGTTACAACACATGATGATATAATGTCGGGAATGTCAAATCTATAAAAATATTCTAGTTATTTGGGTTCTAAATAATGGTCTAATGTGCTTGGTTCATGTGGATGGTGTTGGAAAATATTGTTTGGGATGATCAGGAACACCCTCAAGTATTGAGTTCTATTATAGTTATTTTAGGATCATAAGGATCAAAATGCCTATCATGCATGGAAAAGATATATCTTATTGGTAGTTCAATGCACTTATACATCAGAAGCATAGAATAGAATAGATATATGATTTCCTTTCAAATGCACATGGGAGTTTTTTTGTAAATCTATGGTTCACAAACCATAAAGTGTTGTTTATAAAAAAAATTATATTCAAAAAGTGTTCAAGAACCTTACAATTTGTGCTTCCACCTACTGAACACATTATCACACTGATTATATATGAAAAATAAATACTCCATCCTATTCCTGGACCATAGGGTCCAGAGGGCATGGAACTGATATCACTAAGGACTCAAAGTGGGCCATCTGTGCATCACACCTTTTTTATTTATGAATTATATTTTTCTTAAATTCTATATTTTAAGATTTTAGGAAGTAGAAGACAAATTTTTTCTGAGTATTACATTTTCTATTTTTCATTTTGAAATGTTTCAAAAATATATTAATAGTATTTTATGGTCTATTAAATTGGAAAATTAATTACTGTAGTTCATTGTCATTTAAATTTGGCCAGAGGGAATGTATTTTGAGGTCATGAAGCACATGGACCTAGTATGAGGGGAATATTACACAATAGACTAATTTGAATATCTAGGATCATGAGAACACTAACATTATTCTTTGTTAGTGATGGAAATTATGTTAATAATGTCTCGAGGATATCAGGTCATGAGTAATGATTTGTTAAAATCATCCCATAGATGGTCCAGAACAACCTCAGGTGCTGAGTCATCCCACAAAAATATCAGGATCATTAGGATCTGAAATACCATTTTATAGGGAAAAGAGGTCCCTACTTAGTAATTCCAATCACTTTTGAATCAATATCATGGTAAAGACAACAAATCTATTTTCATTTAAAATTGAAATAAATATTTTTAGCTACCTTAGGCACTCAATACATTAATTGTGATTTATGGTCTGAGGGGATTAAAAAGTTTTTGATGGACCATATTCTCTAGTAGACAAGGATTATTCATGTATAATCCTTTGATAATGGTATGATAATTGGTGACGACTAATATATTTAAAAAAATATTTTGTTGTGATGAAATTTTCATGGTGTTTTAATTTCATTTGAATCAGACATTTTCATACATTTTAACGTCATGTGGCCAAGATGTTTTCCTATCTTTGAAAATTTTCCCCATGATGTAAGAAAATTCATTGCATAGGTCTAGAAAATATATATTTGGTGGTTAATTTTTATCATTTAATGTGTTTTGTTTGAACCTATGATTTGGGCTATGGATGTTTCTATGTTTCATGTGATAAAATGAATCTTGTTTTTTGTAGTATTTATGTAAAATCTCGCAATGCAAGTCTGACTTGTATACAATGAGGGGAATTTTCATTTTCATTATTGAAATCATAACCAAGATTGGATAATTGAGAATCACTACATATCTCATGCTGATAGAAATAAAGCCACCCAGTGTTCTTTATGGGAGACTCTCAACACATGCTTGACCCATACGTAGGGGTAGGGGGATTCCACATTGATTGTTGTAGTTGGAACCAAGATTATAGATCCATTCATAAATACATATCCTGAAATAATTCAAATAAATACAAACACAGTTCTTGAGAAACCATTTAATCTAATGACATAATGAAAATCTGTGTTCTCCTTGATGTGAAGAAGGAATATTGTTCCAGGGGTAAGTCTCAAAATTTTCGTGTCACTACATATCCTATGGTAGTAGGAATCAAGAAAAATATTTTTCTTAAATTGGTAAATCTATACCATGTGACTAGTACAAAGATGTGATATTTTTCTCATTGATAGTGGTAGTCAAACCTATTATTGTATTTTTAGGTGTTCTTATGTATCCTGTGATGAAAGGAATCTTGCCATGAATAGTTCATGATTGGGAGAGTCTCTGCATTAGTATGAACCATACGCCCTAGAGCCATTGCTTCAGTATATTTTTGTAGTTGGACCAATTAATGGAGATATATGAATCACTATGTATCATGTGATAATAGGAATCAAGAAACATATATTTCCTTAATGGATGTCAGGTGGGTGTCCAACACTAAGGATTGTGTTCCTCTAAGTTGAGGACCAGATTTATTTCATTTAAGTGAAATCAAACATGTAGTTTAATATCATGTTTTGAGGACATGTGGTTTCCATTATATAGTCATTCAAAAGGAAATGTGCTAAACATTTTGTGAACCGATATTCCTCAGTCATCTGGAGTATCCATTACTAAAATTTTTAATCCCATGTGATCTATTATCACAGTGTGAAACAGAAAATAGAAAAGGATCCATTAATGAAAAGAAACAATTTAGATTATGATTAAGGGAATTTTAAATCATGTGGTGGTTGGGACAACTTATAATATCTAGGTGACCCTACATATTTCATTAGAATGATAATTAACCCATACATAGTTCTTGAAAAGATGTGTAGTTTAGTGTCAAGTGGGGAGGAAATGAACCACGTGGTTTAACTTCATGTTGTGAGGAATAATGTGACCTAAATGGAAAGAAGATGAGTGTGGTATCTCAGATCAAGAATGTATATTCGGGCCTCACTATGTATCATATAATGTTTTGAAATCAAGTAACATTTGGTTCAAGGAAACCATGCTATCTAGTTTTATGTGGAGAGTACATGATTTGTGCGGTTTACCATCATGTGGTAAGGATGAGGTTATATCGACAAGGAAAAAGAAGGATAAAAAATTATTTCACAATATGATATCTTGTGGTTCAGATGAATATATTTTTATTAGGCATAGGATTAGAGTTATGGGCATCACTACGTATCTTATGTTGGTATGAATCAAGACACACATAGTTCTTGGAAATGGAGACTACCTATATGGATCGGAAACTGATGTAATGATAATGATAATTCATTTATATTTTTCACAGATCTATGTCATGTTAAATGAGGATTCCTTGATACAATTCATCAAGGAAAATTTAATCCCATATAGTGAGGACATTTTTCATTATGTTTAATGTCATTTGATCATGACAAGTTAAAAAATTTTAACAATATGTGGATAGGATGTGAGATGATGTGCAGTTAAACATCATGATTCTAGGAACCTTTTTTATAGTCTAACATCATGCCATCAAGATGAGATTATGTGCATTAACTTCATGAGTCCATGGTCCTTGTGTGATGTTTGACATAATGTTACTAGGAATTTTCATCTTGAGAGGGTGTGATATCCTTTCATTTTCCAAGAAAGATGGATGGACATTAGGTGAGACATGGCGATGTGTTGTAACATCATGGTCCAAACCATGAAATTTCATGCAATTATAAGTGAACAAAAATAAATTTTACTTTAAGAATTAACAATAATATTCCTTCTCCCTCATAACCATGGAGGAAATAAATATTGAAGGCAACATATCTTCTTTTATTCAATGATTCAACTATTTGATCTTATTGACAGTGGTGGAGATGCCTTCATCAAATACAAGGCGCTCATTCTTGAGATCATCCTCTTCTTATTAAATATCAATGTAAGTGGATAAAATTTTCAATGTAGGGGATAATATAGGGACATATTTGTCACTATCGGGGTAAGATATGTCCATATAAGTCATGAACTTTTATAAAATGTGATTCATGGTTCGGTCACCCAGATAACACTAACCATAGACAAACCATGCACCCTCTGCTTCACTTTTACTAAAACTATAGTTGTAGGACTTGAACCCCCCATTATGCTCCCAAAAATTTAGAGATAAAATCCAAGCCTCAATCCACATCTAAAATCATAATTTATTGGAATTCCAAGTATAATAATCCCATTTTGAATATATAATAAGGATTTAAACTCTATAGGAAATAGAAAATTAAATTTCCATATTAAATTTGCAACATGAAGAAACAAACTATCTTATAGCCACCCAGCCATGGAACTTCTCATCATTGTGACTCCCCATTAGAAAAATAATATATCACCCAACTAACATGTGTTGGAGGATGTTTTCTTAAATGGTTTTGATTTATTTCCAAACACCCAACACACCACCAAGATTAATTTCAATCATATAACTCTTATGTCATTAAAACATGATACAACACCCAAAAACACCATGAAAACTAAAATAAATAGATTATGCTAGCCCATATAACCTGATACCCAATCATGTCATAGTCTTTTCGGTTACCGAGCCTAAGGGTGTCCTTGTAATGTGTATTGAACTACTACTACAAAAATTGATCTAGGGAATTGACACCATTATATTTTCTTACTGGGACATTATATTAGTGTCTTAGTGACACATCATACATGTTCATAAAATTACCCGATATGGGACGACCATAGGTCTTCTAGGTAATCATAAATGTAAAACTATCATTAAACAAGCTCAAATAGGTAATGAATAATTTTCCATGAATAGTATTGTCCAAACCTCTTTCTACACCCATCTCAATCCAACAAAGCAGAAAAATGACTACCGTACTGATAATGTCATACAATTAGATGAATTTTAAATTGATCCACCTATGGTGGACAAATTATTTGAAATCTCAGCCCCCACACCAAACACATCTACAAAATTATATTAGCAATGTATTACCCAATGGAATACTATTGTTATTTAATAACACTATACAAAGGACATACAAAACATTTTGTGATGTTTCTTGATTCAACCACCTACCTGTCAAAATAATAGTCCTATTATATCACTGAAACTGATAGAATTATGATCAAACATACATATAACATAAAAAGATACATGAGGCTTAATGGCCACATATATGTTTCACCGAAATCCATAATCAAACAAGAACATGGAATGTGATGGTATTAACACCCATAAACATGTCATTTATCAAATGATATATGATAGAAAAACCGAAGATCTAATGACCAGTCTCAAGATACCACGACCCTTATGTAAGAACCCATATCTTATTTTTAGGTATGTTTTTCTTTCTGGTATTTTTTGGAGGAAAAATAGGAGTTTATGGAAATTTCATAAGTACACGCCATGTGGTTTATGAGTAAACATTGTGTACTTGGTTACCACGGGTACTCGTGTGTTAGCCATGTAATAGCCATGCAAATGACCGTGTGTGGGGACATGGAGACCACCTAATACGGGGGCCGTTAAGGGTAATTACACGCCACTTACTTTCTTTTTTTCATTAAACAGACCGGGGTCGCATCTAATTGGAAGAAATGGAATCTTCTCTACCGACCTCGACTAAGAGCACCTGTACGGCCACGATCTTTCCCCGAGCACCTGATCGAGCATCCGTTCCCCAAATCGACTATTTTTTATTGCGTTGGGATCTCCATAGTAAGGTCTTCCTTCTTAAAGATCTTCATTTCAGGATTCCCTATCTTTTAAGAGTTATCCTCAGTTGATTGTTTTTAGCATTTTTTTATAATTATAGTGTTCTTGGGAAATTCAAGGCTTGTGGTCTACGTATAGAAATCCTATAACACCGAGTAAGGTGTTTTATGCCTTTCCATATATAACCATTGAGTTATATGTGAGAAAGTTACCAATACCCTTGATCAGGGTATTGCGTGTTTAGGGTTTTGACCTAGTTAATGTCAGTTATGCTTAGAATGATTGAGTACAGGTTAATTGTTGTTTATATGGGTTTTTACCATGATATGGATGTGTTTTCCCATGTTTTTCTTATTTTAACCGTTTGGCCTAGTTTGTCTATTAGGATGTTTTTTGTTTCCCATGCCCAGTATTGTAGGATAGAGTGTTTATTATCTAACATGATTTTATGTTGTAGACTGTTTGGCCAAGTAGTTATTGAGGTTTACCTTGGACTTTATGCATTGCTATGGTCGATTGACTTACATAGGGTTGTGGGAACTGGGTGTAGTAGACCATTGGGAGAATGTATGTATGGGAAATTCCAGAGCATCTGTTTTTTCTGTTATAATGAGAAACCATAGGGGGAATTGACAAAAGTGCTTTTTTAGAGTGTCTTTAGTTCCTCGACGTGGGCCACAAGGGGGATGAGACTTAAGTGCTTCCCCATAGCACCATTTAGATACTGATACGATAATATAGTGGGGATTGATAGTGGGTGCTTTATCAGAGTGTCTGTTGTAACACCCATTGATTTCACGATACACTTCTCTTTGAATAATACAATAGCGTGTGTTGTACGCAACTTCGAGTTCTAAAACTCCACAACCAATAAGACTAGCCATTATGAATTGTAATACAAAATTTTTCAAATTTTATAAATTTTATTTTTCAAAATGGACTGCATTTTTGGATTCGGAATATCGAAATTAGCCATGGGTGAATTTTTGGTATTTTTCTAAAAACATTCAATTTTTGAGGAATAGTGAAAAACATTGATTGATTGATTAAAACATACTTTTTATTTAAATAATTATTTAGTTTATATAAATTTATTTTGTGTAAAAATAGATACATAATACCTATACAAGTTCAATTTAATTCATTGGAGTCAATTTATATTAATATTAGATATATAAAAATATTATTAAACTTTTTCCATCCTTTACCCACCTCCTAGGAGCTTTTGCAAACATGAATAAAACATAAATTTACCACTTATATATGTTTAATTTCAAAAATCCAAGATACATTGTTTATATCAGTAAGTAATATGTGGTTCAATGAGATGAAAATATTATTTGATGAATAGTTACTTTTAACTTTTATTTACCACGGTTAAAAGTAAATAGGGTAATTAAAGGTAAAAATGAAATTATTTTTTCTCTAACACACATAATAATTCTATTTTATACGTCTTATTCGACCATAAACAACTGTTGGAAAAAAATATTATCATTTAGGTCCACTTGGATGAGAATAGGACATTTATTATTATTTTATTTAAAGAAGAGTTAAAAGAATTAAAATCAATGTTTAGTAACTAAAAAATTGTAATATAGGGTCACACATAAGATAAATTCAACTATAAATATTTATTAGAAAGATAAAAATATTTCCTACATAATGTTATTTTATTTATAATTTTTATAAAAATAAATAAGTCAATTTATTTATGACACAATGATGATGCAGTAATTACATTATTAATGACATATTAAACTAAGTGATAGTATAAATCCACAAATAAATTTAAATTAAGTATTTTAATTAAGTAAACGAATTTTAATGTTTAATATGACATGTTAGGATATATTTAATTAACTTTTTTTATATGTAATCATGTTGTTAGGATTTTCTCAAAAATCAATTAACAAATAGTGTCAAAATTGACATAAATAGTTTTTAAAACAAATATTATATTATTAATTGATATTTTATTCCTAAAAATAGAAGGATCGACAAAATGACTTATATATTGATATATATATTAATAATTAACCACTTGGAGTTCTCTTGGATTGTTATAGTAAGTTTTGTAACCATATAATATAAAAATACAAAGAGATGTTGTAAATGTCAGACTAATTAACTAAGAGAAAAATATAAATGATAAGGACAATTTGGTGACCCGAACCTATGTAAAACCTATTGGTTGAGTTTATTTTGACCCATACCCACCTTAACGTCGAAATAAGTCACTTTGGATCCATTATAAATCGAATATGAATTTATTATAAAATAATATTCCACTGTTTTCCTATGGTGCCCCTCACCCCTCTTATAAAAGGGAACTCCTCCTTCAATCAAATTCACACCTTCAAAGCCTTTTGGATTAGCCAACCCCTGCCCAAATACCCTCTAAACTTCGCTCAATTCATCCAAGATTCCTTAAATTAGTCTAATTGCCACCCTATAGATCCCTTTTGATCAAATCATATGAAATAACCCGAAGAAGAGGAAAATGCTAATAACCATTTTCATGTTCCTTTCTTCTTCAACATCCTCTTTCATTGTTGATTCTATTCTAAAATAATAACTACAGAATATTATATATACTATTATGTTATTATAAATATGGTACAACCATATTAAGTATTTTATCCATCCTTTGAATTACATGTCATCGTACATGCATACGTGCAGCATACCATCTCCACGTCGTGGTGCAATTGTTATTCAATACATTATTATATAGATTGGTATGATAATGATGTGTAATTGTTGTAAATAATAAATATAACAAGATAATTAATCTGTATATATGATATTCTATACAATTATATTTTATTTTAATATAAAAAATGATATTTTTGCTCGTGCGTACGTATGGATTACCCTCACCACGAACGCGATGAGATTCCTTCCCCATCGTATCCATTCAAGAATAATTTTCATTAGTTGATTAAAAATAATGTTTAAATACTTAATATTATTCTGAATATGAGTAAGATACATCATATCCATAACAAACATTACTTATGTAACAAATCATATAATGTAAAACACATTAGTTAACACCCGAAACAACGATAACATTAATATATTATTAACAAAGAAAGATAAAAAGATCACATATGATATCATATTAATGTATATGATTATTGTATTATTTAATAAAAAATATTTCACCATTATTCATGATGTTATTCTACCCTCGACCAAAGAAATGTAAATGGTATGGGTTAATTCACAATCTATGTATTATCCGAGGTTGTTTTTACGTAAGTATCTATTGGGACCTCTTTATCAACCACATCCATGTTTATAAAAATGTATTTCAAAAAATATTTTCTATTTACTAGAAAATGGGTTAAAGAAAATTATACCCTTATTTGAAATTTTATAATATGATTATAAATGAATCATTCCACCATTTTCCAAATAAGGTACTTTTGACCTTTTCCACAACTTTAAGGTAAGAATGTTTTTTTAACTTATAAGGCGGGTGCAGCTATTTTTCACCGTTATGAAATCTTAAAAGATTCCCTTACAAGATTATAAGAATATTTTCAAAATAAATGTTTTCTTTATAATTATGTGACTCTAAAATGATTTCAAAATAGAAAATGATATTTCTCTAAAAAGGTTTTGATTTCATCTATTTCAACATCCTTTGATGGATTTTATGTTTGTTTGAAGTAGATTTATTATGATACAAAAAATCCATATTGTATTGAAGGTTTTTGATATGTTTGGATTTGGATGTGTTATTTCATACCATTCATGGTTTATTGGAAAATTATTTACATTTCATATGCTAGTTTTAATATGAATTTTTATGTTATTTTTAATCCTTTTCATATGAGTAATGCATTGGACTTAGTATATGATGGGTGGATGCCTATATTGCTCTTCAATGCATCCGTGGGTCTCATAAGACAAACTAGTTTCTTGGAATAAGGCCTTGAAAAAATATTATTTGTAGTCTTGTAATAAGACCTTGACTGTGTGGTTATGAAAGTATGGATTTATGCATTCCATCATTATGAAAGTGTTTATTGATATTTAATGTTATTATTCTACTAGTAGAATATCCATGTGAATAAGTAAATGAAATTATTTCATTTTATTTTTTACATATTATGTCGATGTTCATGTTTATAAGTCTTTCGTTTTAGTTATACATTGCCTTAAATGTTTATTCTTATTTATTAATGTTTCTGTTATATTCTTATCCGTACTGGCATCTGAGCTCACCCCTTTCTATGTTTTATTTTCCCAGCATGTGAAGAAGTATATTATGACTAACCTACAGGGATAGTCTATGGGATCTCAGTGTTGTATATGGAAACAATATTTTTGTAGTTTTCGATTTTATGATGTAATGTAAACCTTATGAATGTATCTAGTACTTCTAAAGCTACTAATCTAATCGGTATTTAGAGAAAAGATCATTTGTGATTGTAACACCCCAAGATTTCATAGTGTGTTATTTCTTCAAAATAATTCAATAACTTGCACTACACGCAACACCAAGTTCAAGCACACCATGACTTACCAAACAAGCCGTTCAAAAGAGGTTATGAATATTATTAACTAAATTTTAAACTTTATATAATCCTTATAATTTTAGAATCCATATTATGAGTTTCTTAGTCATAATGCAAGAACAGATTCATTTTCAGTATTGCACTTTCATCAACTTTTAATAGTGAAACCTTTTTAAATACAATATTTTAAACTTTTTGACTAAATGGGGACATCAAAAATTTAAAATGAAACATCCCAAGCTTCCACGGTACGCTTTCTTTGAATAATACAATAGCGTGTGTTGTACGCAACCTCGAGTTTTAACACACACAAGAACCAATCAAACTAGCCGTTATGAATAGTAATACCTAATTTTTGAAATTATATATATTTTATATTTAAAAATGGACATCATTTTTGGATTCGGAATATCGAAATTAGCCTAGGGTGAAATTTTGGTACTTTTCGGATAACTTTTATATTTTGATGAATAGTGAAAATTACTAAATTTTAATTAAAAACAACTTTTTTAATCAAAATAATTAATATTGATAAATTATGAATTTGAGTGGTTTTAAAGTATATTTAGAATATATTTTTACCATTTAATATAATGTTGGTCATTGGACATAATTTTACAATTAAACCGAACATAAACAAGTGTCAATCTTTTTATAGTTATTATCTCTTAAAAACACGCTTTTTGTTTAGACAGCGGGAATTAATTTTAAATTAATTTCTGCCACTTCTGTGTTTTGAATTTAGGAAAATGGATTCCATATTTGAAATCAGGATGTTCAAATTGTGTAAATAGGTAATTTTTATTTTTAGACATTTTGAATAGTTACTGTGGTAAATATTTTATTTACCATGGTTAAAGGGTAAATCCGGTAAATAAGGGTTAAAAAAATAATATTATAATAATACAAAATTACCCTAAAACGTGTCCTAACCTTATTGGTGGACACATACCCGACCATGGGCATCCTTGGGTCAATTTGGGGACCCCTTGGAGCCACTTGTATGTGGTAGGGACACATTATATTAATAAAGTTAAAATAAAAATAAAAATGGCATAAGCTTACATATTTTAGAAGAACAATTCTTACATAGGATTATACATGTTGGATTTTAGATTATAAATATTAATTAAAAAGATAAAAAGATTTCCTACATAATGAAATTTTATTTATAATTTTTATACATTAAATAATTTATTTTATGTATGACACAATGATGATGCAGTAATTACTATAATAGTGAAATATTGAAATAATTGATATTATAAATACCCAAATAAATATAATATGAAACTTTTAATGAATTAAACTAATTTTCTAGGATAATATGATATATTAGGATTGATTTAATTGACTTTTTTCGAAGTAATCAATCTGTTATGAGTTTCACAAAAATCAACTATTGAATAGTGTCAAAATTGAAATAAAAGAGTTCTTAAAACAAATATTATATTATTAATTGATATTAAATTCCTAAAAATCTAATGTTCGGCCAAGAGACTTATATCATGATAGGTTCATTATTAATTGACCACTTGGGGGTCGCTTGTATGTATATGGTAAGTTTATTAACCATATAATATAAAAATACAAAGAGACATTGTAAAAGTGAAACTAATTAACTTAGAGTTAATACTTAAAGATAAGGTTAATATAAGCACCCAAACCTGTCTAAATTCTATTGGTTGAGTTGTTTTCGACCCATCCCCACCTTAACCTTTGAATAGTCAACTTTGGAGCCATTAGAAACCGAATATGAATTTATTATAAATTAATATTTCTAGCTTTTCCAAAGGTGCCCCTCACCCCTCTTATAAAAGGGCACTCCTCCTTCTCATTTCTTCACACCTCTAAAGCCTTTTGGTTCGGCCAAACTCTGCCCAAATACTCTCCCAACATCCCTAAATACAACCTAGAGGCCTTAGTTTGATCTGAAAGACAACCTAAGGATCCCTTTTGATCAAATCAAAAGGAAGAACCCGAAGAAGAGGTAATGATTTCATCACCCTTTTCTAAGTTCATTTCTTCTTCCACTTCTTCTTCCTTTGTTCATACCATTCTAAAATAATAACTCCAGTATCTCACATATACTGAGATTTTATTATAAATATGGTACAACCATATTCAGTATTCTATCCACCCTTTGAATAACATGTCACCATACGTGCGTACGTACGGCTTACCGTCTCCACGTCGTGGTGTAATTGTTATTCAATATAATATTATTTGGATGGGTATAATAATGATGTGTAACTCATGTAAATAATAAATATAACATGTTAATGATTCTGTATATATGATATACCATCCATTTATATATTATTTTAATATCAAAAGAATGATATTGTCGCTCGTGCGTACGTACGGACTACCGTCTCCACGAACGCGATGAGATTCATTCTCCATCGTATCCATTCAAGTATAATTATCATTTGATGATTTAAAAATGATGTTTAAGGACTCGATATCATTCTGGATATGAATAATATACAACCTATCCTTTACAAACATGTCTTACGTAACA
Source organism: Viscum album (assembly GCA_963277665.1). Taxonomy (NCBI): domain Eukaryota; kingdom Viridiplantae; phylum Streptophyta; class Magnoliopsida; order Santalales; family Viscaceae; genus Viscum; species Viscum album. Next base: position 943,152,581 of record OY728121.1, on the reverse strand, counting down.
AAACATACAAAAGAAAACAAGAAAGTTCACACCCGAAACAACGATAATACTAAGATATTATTATCAAATCAATATTAAAAGATCATATATGATATCATATTAATATATATGATTCTTGTATAATTTAATAACAATTATTTCACCATTATACAGGAGGTTAACCTACCCCAACCAAGGAAAAGTACAAGGTAAGGGTTATTTCACAATCTCTTCTTTATCCGAGGTTGTTTATACGTAATAATCTACTGGGATCTCATTATCATCCACATCCATGTTTCTTCAAAATGTATTTCAAAACATTTTTACTATTTACAAGAATATGGGTTAAAGTCATTTATACCCTTGTTTGACTTTTTATAAGAGGTTTATAAAGGAATCTTTCCGTCGTTTTCAAAACAAGGTCCTTTTTAACCTTTTCGACAGAATTGAGGTAAGAATGTTTTTTTTAACTTATACGGCGGGTGCGGTTATTTTCCGCCGTTATAAAATCGTCGAAGCTTTCCATACAATCATATAAGAATATTTTCAAAGAAAATGTTTTATTTTATATGGATCTTAAATGATTTCAAAATAAAAGGAGATACTTCTTTAAAAAGAATTTTGATTTCATCTATGTCAACATCCTTTGATGGATTTTAAGATTATTTGAAGTTGATTTATTATGATACAAAACTTCTATATTGTATTGAAGTTTTTGTGATATGTTTGACTGTGGATGTGCTATTTTTATACCATTCATAGTTCATGGTGAAATTATTGACATTTCGTATGCTAGTTTTAATACGAATGTTTATGTTATGTTTAAACCTTTTCATATGGGAATGCATTGGACTTAATAAGTGACGGGTGGAGCCCGCTATAGCTCCTCGATGCATCGGTAGGTCTCATGAGGCAAACTAGTGTCTTGGCACAAGGCCTTGACAAAATATTATTTTTAGTCTTGGCACGAGGCCTTGGCTATGTGGTTATGATAGTCTGGCATTATGCATTCCATAATTATGAAAGTGGTTATTGGTTTTGCATGTGATTATTCGATTAGTAGAATATCCATGTGAATAAGTAAATGGCATTATTTCATTTTACTTTTGCCATACTATGTTGAAGTTCAAGTTTAAAAGGCTTTTTTTTAGTAATGCATTGCCTTAAATGTTTATGCTTATTTTGAATGTTCCGCCATATTGTTATCCTTACTGGGCATTTGAGCTCACCCCTTTTCTATGTTTTACTTTTCCCAGGATGTGAAGAAGTAAGTTATGAATGACCTGCAGGGATATTATGAGGGGATAATAGTGTGGATTGTGGAAACATTATGTTGTTGTATTTGTTTTTCATTTTATGATGTAATGTAAAACTTATGAATATATCTAGTGTTTCCAAGGCTACTAAACCAATCGGTCTTTCGAGATTTGATCTTTCTTGTGATCATGCCAATGTTATGTAATTAATGCACCGACTCTGGGTAGCTGGGGTCGGGGCGTTACAGTTGGTATCAGAGGAAGTTTAGTACAAACCTTGGAAGCTAGATTTAGATAAACTCTGATTAGAGCACGTATACCTAAGATGAACTTTGAGGATTAGTATAGAAGAACTTCCTAGAATTTTGGTATTGTAGAGATTTTGTGACTTTTCCGAGCAATACATCCCTGTCTGGATACGAGCAGGTAGAGGCGGCTCTGGCACAGATGTACCTAGGGGTAAAACCCGAAAACACCGCTTTGAGCTAGACTCGAACGGGAACTGGTGCACGACAACGGGCCTTGCTGCACTCTTGGTTACGACACTCCCGGGGGATATGATTAGGATAACTCTCATTATCTTTACAAATCATTATGAAGGGTTTATGAGTATATACTTCCTCAAAGAAAACATTTTTATGATTATGGATTATATCCATAAATAGTTCAATTTATGTTAAGTGTTTTATAAGTATGGGATTATGTATTTTGACTCATAAACTAATCTAGTTTATGCCATTGTTTAGAAATGACGCCCAGTAGAAGGAATGAGAACTCCAGAAATGCACATGATCCAAAGAGAAGGAAGGATCATATATTTCATGGTCTTAAGCTAGAATTTATAAGAGAAATAGTCTCCCATGTATTATCATCATATGAAGAAATAATATCATGTGTTGATAAGATAAGTAAAGAGTTTACTGAGTCCTGTGGATTTGAAGGGAAGCAAGAGAAGAAAAGGATGGAAGAGAGAAAGATGGATAAAGGGAAGAGGGAAAAGAAGAATTTTCACATATGTGGTAACTGTGGAAAGAAACACCCTGGAACTTTCCTGAAAGGAATGGGAGTTTGTTATAAGTGTGGAGGAAAAGGGCACAAAGTACGTGACTGCAAGGGTAAGAAAATGGTTTCAAATGTACAATGCTTCATTTGCAAGGAGTTTGGACACTACGCGAACCTATTTCCCAGTCATCAGACTATGCCGCAAATGATGCTATTGGATAATAATCAAGTTATGATACTACCAGAGATGAAGAGGAATGATTAGAGTTCTTATGTTGATTATGTTAATTTAGTGTTGTATCAACAATGTACATGTTATAATAATTATGGAGTATATAAGGATTGTACTACAGTACTATTTCATTAAGGACTTGAGATGGTGTGGAACAAAGAAAAGTGACTTAGTAGCAGGTTAAATGTTTGGAAAATATATGGTTGAGAGCAAGATAAACCATAATATGGTTCAGATACTGAGGTGGTGATTTTAGAATAATACATGATTGATTTGGATAAATTATATTGGATATTATTGACTACCTTGGAACTGATTAATGATTTGTATATTCCATCATTGTTGGGGTTGAAAACATTTTTGGATTAATGAAGTATATCTAGCATTCTATATGGAATAAGGGGGCATGAATGTAATCAATAAGGAATATGGTAATACATGATGAAAGTATTCATATGCTATTACGGGGTAAAAAGGATCTATATTATGTTTACCTTCCTTATAAATGTTGGACTGTGAGTTTGGACAGAAGTATTTTGGATAGTTCTAGTTTGGATTATTTTGGATTGCAAAAAAAAACAACCCGGAGGTCGGGCGGCAACCCGTCGCGTCCGGCAAGGCTGCGAGACTTGAACCCGCAACCGAAGGGAGACAAGGGTGTATCACCTACCACTTGCCCATGAGATGTCCTGGACTAAATAATGTAGTTTTTATTAAAAGATCTTTTAGATGAATTAAAAATTCGTTTATTTTGGAACCCTATACGAATAGTGTAAATAGAATTTTTTTTACATTCTATTATCGTTTAGAGTGAAAGATGAGTATGTGGTAGAAATTTATTAATGGATAAAACTCTAATTATAATGTAAGTATATCTCCTTATGATCTTAGACAATATCATAAATAAATTCCTCAATATTAAGAAAAGAAACTTAGAACAAAAATGTTGTCCTAGATGGTACCTTAAATCATCACTAATTTATGGCTTTGGGATTGTTGGCCTTTTCATAGCCATGTTCTATACCACTCTCCATCAGATAATTGATGGTTATATTTTTCTTCCATATCCATATTTTACTACATGGAACCCTAGTATGTGTTATTTTCGGTAATCTTCATACTTTCGACTCTTTATTTTAAATAGAGGCCTCATTAATTCATTTTTCGATGTGGGATTTCAACTAAGATATTTTGAAACGTCAAAAATGTGTTATCCTAATACCCTATGTTTTGATGAACCGATGGTATTTCAAATCATCATAGATTGATGAATTTAAGGACCTCAATTTTACACTTGTTTGTGATTGACGACCTCAATCACCACCTATAAATATTTACGTTTTTCCTCCAATTATATGTCTCTAATTGCCACCAATGTTCTCCTAATCGAGATCATAATTTGGTGGTGACCCTTTGATTTCTCTTTTCCTCATATTAAGACTAAATTTTAGTAACCCAATTTCCGATGTGGGTTTTTCCACAAATATATTTTCTACATTCAACCTTTTATTTTCAAAGAACAATTTCAAATTGCGAGGACGCAATTTATTGAAGGAGGGGAGAATGTAACACCCCAAGATTTCATAGTGTGTTATTTCTTCAAAATAATTCAATAACTTGCACTACACGCAACACCAAGTTCAAGCACACCATGACTTACCAAACAAGACGTTCAAAAGAGGTTATGAATATTATTAACTAAATTTTAAACTTTATATAATCCTTATAATTTTAGAATCCATATTATGAGTTTCTTAGTCATAATGCAAGAACAGATTCATTTTCAGTATTGCACTTTTATCAACTTTTAATAGTGAAACCTTTTTAAATACAATATTTTAAACTTTTTGACTAAATGGGGACATCAAAAATTTAAAATGAAACATCCCAAGCTTCCATGGTACGCTTTCTTTGAATAATACAGTAGCGTGTGTTGTACGCAACCTCGAGTTTTAACACACACCACAACCAATCAAACTAGCCGTTATGAATAGTAATACCTAATTTTTGGAATTATATATATTTTATATTTAAAAATGGACTTCATTTTTGGATTCGGAATATCGAAATTAGCCTAGGGTGAAATTTTGGTACTTTTCGGATAACTTTTATATTTTGATGAATAGTGAAAATTACTAAATTTTAATTAAAAACAACTTTTTTAATCAAAATAATTAATATTGATAAATTATGAATTTGAGTGGTTTTAAAGTATATTTAGAATATATTTTTACCATTTAATATAATGTTGGTCATTGGACATAATTTTACAATTAAACCGAACATAAACAAGTGTCAATCTTTTTATAGTTATTATCTCTTAAAAACACGCTTTTTGTTTTGACAGCGGGAATTAATTTTAAATTAATTTATGCCACTTCTGTGTTTTCAATTTAGGAAAATGGATTCCATATTTGGAATCAGGATGTTCAAATTGTGTAAATAGGTAATTTTTATTTTTAGACATTTTGAATAGTTACTGTGGTAAATATTTTATTTACCATGGTTAAAGGGTAAATCCGGTAAATAAGGGTTAACAAAATAATATTATAATAATACAAAATTACCCTAAAACGTGTCCTAACCTTATTGGTGGACACATACCCGACCATGGGAATCCTTGGGTCAATTTGGGGACCCCTTGGAGCCAATTTTATGTGGTAGGGACACATTATATTAATAAAGTTAAAATAAAAATAAAAATGGCATAAGCTTACATCTTTTAGAAAAACAATTTTTACATAGGGTTATACATGTTGGATTTTAGATTATAAATATTCATTAAAAATATAAAAAGATTTCCTACATAATGATATTTTATTTATAATTTTTATACATTAAATAATTTATTTTATGTATGACACAATGATGATGCAGTAATTACTATAATAGTGAAAAATTGAAATAATTGATATTATAAATACTCAAATAAATATAATATGAAACTTTTAATGAATTAAACTAATTTTCTAGGATAATATGATATATTAGGATTGATTTAATTGACTTTTTTATAAGTAATAAATCTTCTATGAGTTTCACAAAAATCAACTATTGAATAGTGTCAAAATTGAAATAAAAGAGTTCTTAAAACAAATATTATATTATTAATTGATATTAAATTCCTAAAAATCTAATGTTCGGCCAAGAGACTTATATCATGATAGGTTCATTATTAATGGACCACTTGGGGGTCTCTTGTATGTATATGGTAAGTTTATTAACCATATAATATAAAAATACAAAGAGACATTGTAAAAGTGAAACTAATTATCTTAGAGTTAATACTTAAAGATAAGGATAATATAAGCACCCAAACCTGTCTAAATTCTATTGGTTGAGTTGTTCTAGACCCATCCCCACCTTAACCTTTGAATAGTAAACTTTGGAGCCATTAGAAACCGAATATAAATTTATTATAAATTAATATTTCTAGCTTTTCCAAAGGTGCCCCTCACCCCTCTTATAAAAGGGCACTCCTCCTTCTCATTTCTTCACACCTCTAAAGCCTTTTGGTTCGGCCAAACTCTGCCCAAATACTCTCCCAACATCCCTAAATACAACCTAGAGGCCTTAGTTTGATCAGAAAGACAACCTAAGGAGCCCTTTTGATCAAATCAAAAGGAAGAACCCGAAGAAGAGGTAATGATTTCACCACCCTTTTCTAAGTTCATTTCTTCTTCCACTTCTTCTTCCTTTGTTCTTACCATTCTAAAATAATAACTCCAGTATCTCACATATACTGAGATGTTATTATAAATATGGTACAACCATATTCAGTATTCTATCCACCCTTTGAATAACATGTCACCATACGTGCGTACGTACGGCTTACCGTCTCCACGTCGTGGTGTAATTGTTATTCAATATAATATTATTTGGATGGGTATAATAATGATGTGTAACTCATGTAAATAATAAATATAACATGTTAATGATTCTGTATATATGATATACCATCCATTTATATATTATTTTATTATCAAAAGAATGATATTGTCGCTCGTGCGTACGTACGGACTACCGTCTCCACGAACGCGATGAGATTCATTCTCCATCGTATCCATTCAAGTATAATTATCATTTGATGATTTAAAAATGATGTTTAAGGACTCGATATCATTCTGGATATGAATAATATAAAACCTATCCTTTACAAACATGTCTTACGTAACAAAACATACAAAAGAAAACAAGAAAGTTCACACCCGAAACAACGATAATACTAAGATATTATTATCAAATCAATATTAAAAGATCATATATGATATCATATTAATATATATGATTCTTGTATAATTTAATAACAATTATTTCACCATTATACAGGAGGTTATCCTACCCCAACCAAGGAAAAGTACAACGTAAGGGTTATTTCACAATCTCTTCTTTATCCGAGGTTGTTTATACGTAATAATCTACTGGGATCTCATTATCATCCACATCCATGTTTCTTCAAAATGTGTTTCAAAACATTTTTACTATTTACAAGAATATGGGTTAAAGTCATTTATACCCTTGTTTGACTTTTTATAAGAGGTTTATAAAGGAATCTTTCCGTCGTTTTCAAAACAAGGCCCTTTTTAACCTTTTCGACAGAATTGAGGTAAGAATGTTTTTTTTAACTTATACGGCGGGTGCGGTTATTTTCCGCCGTTATAAAATCTTCGAAGCTTTCCATACAATCTTATAAGAATATTTTCAAAGAAAATGTTTTATTTTATATGGATCTTAAATGATTTCAAAATAAAAGGAGATACTTCTTTAAAAAGAATTTTGATTTCATCTATGTCAACATCCTTTGATGGATTTTAAGATTATTTGAAGTTGATTTATTATGATACAAAACTACTATATTGTATTGAAGTTTTTGTGATATGTTTGACTGTGGATGTTCTATTTTTATACCATTCATAGTTTATGGTGAAATTATTGACATTTCGTATGCTAGTTTTAATACGAATGTTTATGTTATGTTTAAACCTTTTCATATGGGAATGCATTGGACTTAATAAGTGACGGGTGGAGCCCGCTATAGCTCCTCGATGCATCGGTAGGTCTCATGAGGCAAACTTGTGTCTTGGCACAAGGCCTTGACAAAATATTATTTGTAGTCTTGGCACGAGGCCTTGGCTATGTGGTTATGATAGTCTGGCATTATGCATTCCATAATTATGAAAGTGGTTATTGGTTTTGCATGTGATTATTCGATTAGTAGAATATCCATGTGAATAAGTAAATGGCATTATTTAATTTTACTTTTGCCATACTATGTTGAAGTTCATGTTTAAAAGGCCTTTTTTTTAGTAATGCATTTCCTTAAATGTTTATGCTTATTTTGAATGTTCCGCCATATTGTTATCCTTACTGGGCATTTGAGCTCACCCCTTTTCTATGTTTTACTTTTCCCAGGATGTGAAGAAGTAAGTTATGAATGACCTGCAGGGATATTATGAGGGGATAATAGTGTGGATTGTGGAAACATTATGTTGTTGTATTAGTTTTTCATTTTATGATGTAATGTAAAACTTATGAATATATCTAGTGTTTCCAAGGCTACTAAACCAATCGGTCTTTCGAGATTTGATCTTTCTTGTGATCATGCCAATGTTATGTAACTAATGCACCGACTCTGGGTAGCTGGGGTCGGGGCGTTACAGTGATCATGCCAATGTTATGTAATAATGCACCAACTTTGGGTAACTAGGGTCAGGGAATTACAGTTGGTATCAAAGGAAGTTTAGTACAAACCTTGGTATCTAGATTGAGATATACTCTGATTAGAGCACATAGTCCTATGATAGACTATGAAGATTTGTATAGAAGAATTTCATAGAATTTTAGTATTATTGAGATTTTGTTAGTTTTTCAAGAAATACATCATTTTCTAGATACGAGTAGGTAGAGGTGGCTATGGAACATATGTATCTAGAGGTGAAACCCAAAAACACCACTTTGAGCTAGACTCGAACGAGAACTAGTGCATGACAACGGGCCTTGCTGCACTCATTGTTACGACACACCCCGGGGATATGCTTAGGATAATTCTCATTTCTCTTTAAAAACAATTATGAAGGTTTTATTTGTATATACTTCCTAAAAGAAATCATTTTTATGATTATGGATTATACCCACAAACGGTTCAATTTATGTTAATGGTTTTTCAAGTTTTAGATTATGTATAACAATTCATATTATAATCTATTATATGCCATTGTTTCAAAATGGCACATAGTGGAAGGAATGGAAACCATATCAATGAAAAAACTCTATGTAGGGATTTCCCTCCTGCTCAAGATAATTATTGTGGAGCTGGTGATACAACTGGTACTGATCATCTTATCACTATACTGGGACAACCCACTCGGGTTATGAATAATAACCTTAGCCATATGGAGCACCCTGATCCGCAACATGTAGGATCAATGTTAGATCTCTTCAAGAGTCAATAACCACCAAAATTCAATGAGGGTAAAAATCCACTAGTAGCTGAGAAATGGATAAATTCCTTAGAGAAAATAATACACACCATGGGGAGTAGCGAAAGGGAAAAAGTAGTTGTGGTAATTTACCACCTCACTGGAGATTCTAATCAATGGTGGTCATTGATTCAAAACACAAAGGAAGATGATGAAGTAACAAATATTTAATTAAGGGAGTTTAATAAAATTTCCATATAAAAATACATTCCTCATGACCATCAAGCGTATTTGGAAAGACAATTTCAGAGTCTGAGGAAAAAGGAGGATGAAAATGTCACAAAGTATGAAGCCAACTTTACAAGGCTAGAGAGGCATGCTATAGATTGTATATGTATCCCAAGAATAAAGATTGATCGTTTCATTTATGGGTTAAAAACCATTTCTTAGTCAAGCATTAGTCTTACAATCCTTCTCATCGTACGAAGATATTGTCTCATGTGCTATCAGGATAGAAAAAGAATTATCTAAGTCTTACGACATTAAAGAAAAGAAAGAGAAGAAGAGATCTGCTGATCACTCAGGAAATGGAAATAAGGGGAAGAAGGGAAATGTTGAATATCCATCCTACAGTAAATGTGGGAAGAAATACATGGTAGTTTCTTGAAGGGAATGGAATTCTGTTACGAGTGTGTTGAAAATTCTTCCAAGCTCATGATTAGATGTAGAATAAATAAGCTACTGATGTTTAGTGATACAATTTCAATGATATTGTACATTATGCAAAGAATTTCATAAGCGCCAAGGAATCTTACCTCAATAAAGGCCAAGGGATCAAGGACAAGCTTATGTTATCACTACTACTAAGGATGAAGCATCGAAAGACGCGGTGGAAGGTAATTTAATGGTTTTCTCAAGTTACGAAAATGCTTTACCTGATTCTGGATCATCAGACTGTTTCATATCTCCCCAATTTGCTAAGAAAATTAGATATTTCCAATTTTATTACGCATGGGAGTATTTAGTCAAAAATCATATTGTAATTATCAATCCTATAATGTTTTGTGAATGAGTCCCCATTATGGAATATAAATTTTCTTTATTGGCTGATCTCATCATCATACCCATGATTGAATTTGATATAATCCTCAGTATATATTGGATTTCAGACGATGATGTAAAAATTTATTGTGAGAAGAAGGAGGTTACATTTTTTGATGACGATGATAAAGAACACCTTATCTTTTGAGAAGAAACATCACCATTTGATTATTATCTAGATCCACCCCTAGTAGCTTAAATAAATTCAATTATTTGAGGGGAAGTGAATAAAATAACTATTGGTGAGGAAAGAAATGTTCAAATTGATGATGTAACTGTTGTGAAAGAATATGTTGATGTGTTTCCAGAAGATTTACCTGGACATCCTCCAGAAGGAGAAATTGAGTTTTCTATTGTTTTAATTCCAGGAACAAGGACCATAACAAATACCCATTATAGAATGTCCTCTATGGAATTAGTGGAACTGAAGAAACAACTAGAGTAATTGAGTAATAAGGTATTTATTCTCTGTAGTGTTTCTCCATGGGGATCCCCTATTCTTTTTGTTATGATGAATGATAGATCTATGATGTTGTCCGTTGACTACATGGAGATCAATGATATAACAATAAAGAACAATTACCCCCTTCCTCACATTGATGATTTATTTGACCAACTTCATGGAGCTCAATACTTTTCAAATATTGTCCTTCGATATGGATATCATTACTTGTGTTTGAAGAAGGAAGACATTCTGAAAAAAGCATTTCGAACCAGTAATGAGCATTACGAGTTTACAGTAATGCCTTTTGGATTGAATAATTCACCCACTGTCTTCATGGGTCTAATGGATAGAGTTCTCAAGGAATATCTTGGTGATTTTTTATTGGTCTTTATTGATGATATCTTGGTATAATCTAAAAGCTACAAAGATCAAGAAAATCACTTGCACATTATTCTAAAGAATCTTAGAAGAAATTAATTATATGGGAAGTTTAGAAAGTGTGAATTATGGCTTCAAGAGACATATAATCATGGCCATATTATCTCGAAGGGTGTAATCTCTATTTGTCCTTTTGATACAAGAGAAATCCAAGAATGGAATGAACCAACGAGTATAACCGAGTTATGCAGTTTTATTGGTTCAGCAGGTTGTTATCTGCATTTCGTCCAGAATTTTGCCCGATTGGCTAACCCATTAACCAAGCTCACACGTAAAGGGGTTAAATTTATTTGAACAAAATCATGTGAATAATGTATTGGAGAACTAAAGAGAATATTATTCAATTCTCATATATTGACTCTACCATTAGGGAATGATGGGTTTGTTATTTATAGTGATGCTTCAAAGAATGGACATTGTTGTGTATTTTTGTAGAATGATAGGGTTATTGCCTATGCATCACGACAGCTAAAAATTCATGAGAAAAAATATCTTACTCATGATCTTGAGTTTTCAGCTATAATATTTATTTTGAAGATATAGAGACATTATCTCTATGGTGAAAAGTGTGAAATTTATATTGATCCCAAGAGTTTGAGGTATATTTTCTCACAGAAAGAACCCATCATGTGGCAAAGGAGATGGAATTAAGTACTCAAGGATTATGATGTCACAATACACTACCAACTAGGGATGGAAAATAAGGTGGCATATTCTTTGAGTATAAAGGATCATGGAGTTTTGAACAAGGTGATAGTTTAAATGGATCATATTTTCATGGATATAGTAACAATGGACATGGGGATAACCATGGAAGGTGAATCATCAATAGTTTTTCAAATAGTTTCCAAATGATCTTCACTAGAGAGGATAAAGAGTTCTTAGACTGATGATGACTATTTTCAAAAGAATATTAATGCTCTGAATGATGGTTGATTGAGTGACTTTGTGTATGAAGATAGAATTTTGAAATTTGGGAAGATACATTATGTTCCTGATATACCTGATCTTAAAAGGGAATTGTTGGATGATTCACATACCTCCAATTTCTCTATACACTCTGGTACCACTAATATGTATAGAGATTTGAATGAACATTTTTGGTGTGACAATATCAAGAGGGAGATTGCTAATTTTGTGTCAAGATGTATGGCTTGTCAACAAATGAAATCTAGATGGCAACAGCCAAAACGAGTCATGGAACCTCTTCCCATACCTGAGTGGAAATGGGATAATATTACGTTGGACTTCGTCATGGGACTCCCAAAGACTCCTAGAATTAATGATACAATATGGGTCATCGTTGATCATCTTACCAATTCAGCACATTTTCATGCTATAAGAGAAGATTTACCACTTGAACATTTAGAAAAACTATATATTAATGAATTGGTAAGACTCCATGGTGTACCCCTATCGATTGTTTCTGATCATGATCACTGCTTCACATCAAGATTCTGGAAAATTCATCAGAAGGCCTTTGATACTAAACATCATTTGAGCACTTCCTACCACCCTCAAACAGATAGGAAATCAAATTGAACTATTCAAACCATAAAAGACATTTTGAGATTCAGCTCAATTGACTTTCAGGGTATGTGGGATCAATATTAACATCTGGTATGATTTTCCTATAACAATATCTTCCATTCAAGTATTCAGATGGAACCATATGAAGCATTTTATAGAAAGAGATGTCACACACCATCCTTTTTTGGTGATGTTGGTGAAAGAAAACGTGTAGGCCCAAAATTTGTAGTGGAAATGATGGAAAAGTTGAAGTTAATCCAAACCCACATCAAAGCATGCCAAATAAGGCAGAAGATCTATGCCGACAATCAAAGGAATGATTTGTAATTTCAAGTCGGTGATCATGTTTTTTTGAAGGTATCTCCATGGAAAGGAGTTATAAATTTTGGTAAGAAAGGTAATTTATTCCCAGGTATAGTGGAACTTTTGAAATTCTAGAATGAATTGTTGTTGTACCTTACCATTTGACAATGCAGCAACATCTCTCCAATGTCAATGATGTGTTCCACATATCACTGTTGAGAAAATACATGCCTGACCCAACACATGTACTCACATATGAAGAATTAGAACTGGAACCTGATCTATCTTATTGTGAATAGCTTGTCGAGATTCTATATACAATAGAACATGTGTTGAGAAACTGGACGACTCATCTAGTAAAAGTTCTTTGGAGAAACCATAAGAAAGAAGAGGCAATGTGGGAACCCAAGGAACAAATGATGAAGAACCACCCGAGTCTTTTTATGCAGTAGTATTCTATAAATTTTGAGGACGAAATTATTTGAAGCAGGGGGGAATGTAACACCCCAATATTCCACGGTACACTCTCTCTGAATAATACAATAGCATGTGTTGTACGAAACATCGAGTTTAAACACACCACAACCAATCAAACTAGCTGTTATGAATAGTAATACAAACTTTTTTAAATTTTAAAAATTTTATTTCTCAAAATGGACTTCATTTTTGGATTTGGAATATCGAAATTAGCATATGGTGAATTTTCAGTATTTTTCTGAAAACGTTCAATTTTTTAGGAATAGTGAAAAACACTAAGATATTGGTTAATACTGACTTTTTATTTAAATAATTATTAATTTTATTTAAATTAATTTAGGTCAAAATTGATACATAATACCTATATAAGTTCAATGTAATTCATTGGAGTCAATTTATTTTAATTTCAGATTTATTAAAATTGTATTGAACTTTTGCCGTTTTTACCCACCTCCAAGGATCTTTTGAAAATTTGCATAAAACATAATTTTTCCACTTCTATTAGTATAATTTCATAAATCTGAGAGAAACAGTTAATATTAGTATGTAAAATTTGGTTGAATGAGATGAAAATAATTTTTGGTGAATAGTAACTTTTTACTTCTATTTACAACGGTTTAAAGTAAATAGTGTAATTAAAGGTAAAAATGATATTATTTTTTCCCTAACACATGTCATATTTCTATTGGATAATTGTTATTCGACCAGAAAAAACCTTAGGAATAAAATATTATCAGTTATGTCCACTAGGATTAGAATAGGATATTTATTTTAATTTTATTTAAAGAAGAGTTAAAAGAGTTAAAATCAATGTTTAATAACTAAACAATTTTTTTATAGGGTTAAACATAAGATAAATTCTACTATAAATATTCATTAGAAAGAAAAAAATATTTCCTACATAATGATATTTTATTTATAATATTTAGTTATTTAAAAAGTTAATTTATTTATGACCCAATGATTATGCAGTAATTACCATATTAATGAAATATTAAAATAATTAATAATATAAAAACCATAATAAATGTAAATTAAAACTTTTTATGAATTACACGAATTAATTAGGTTAATATGACTTGTTATTAATGATTTAATTAACTTTTATTGATGTATTATTATTGTTATGATTTTCACAAAAATCAAATACCAAATAGTGTCAAAATTGATATTGAATAGTTTTTTTAAAATATATTATATTATTAATTGATATTAAATTTCTAAAAATATAAGTTTCGTCTAAATGACCTATATAAGGTTATATATATTAATAATGAACCACTTGGGGTTCTCTTGGCTTGTTATAGTAATTTTATTAACCATATAATATAAAAATATAAAGAGACAAGGTAAATGTCAAACTCATTAACTACGAGTTAAATATAAATGATATGGTTAATATGGTGACCCAAACCTATTTAAAACCAATTGGTTGAGGGTATTTATACCTATAACCACCTTATCCTCGAAATAAGTCACATTTGAGCTATTATATACCGAATATGAATTTATTATAAAATAATATTTCACTCTTTTCCAAAGGTGCCCCTCACCCTTCTTATAAAAGGGAACCCCCCTTCTCTTAAATTCACACCTTAAAAGCCATTTGGATCAGCCAACCCCTACTCATTACCCTCTCAACTTCCATCAATTCATCCTAGAGGCATTCCTTTAGTCAGAAAGCCACCCTATGGGTCCCTTTTTATCAAATCAAAAAGAAAAACCCGAATAAGATGTAAATATTTCATCACATATTTCATGTTCCTTTCTTCTTCCACATCATCTTTATTTTATTGTTTCCATTATAAAATAATAACTACAGCATCATCTATACAATGTGATGTTATTATAAATATGGTACCACTATGTTAATTATTTTATCCAACCTTTGAATGACATGTCGCCATACGTGCGTACGTACAGCTTACAATATCTACATCATGGTGTAATTGTTATTCAATACATTATTATTTTCATGGCTATTATAATGATGTGTAATTCTTTATATATGATATACCATCCATTTATATATTTTTTTAATATCAAAAATTATATTTTCACCTGTGCATACATACGAATTACCGTCTCCACGAACGCGATGAGACTCATTCCCCATCGTATCTATTCAAGACTACTTGTCATTAGATGATTAAAAATAACGTTTAAAGACTTAATATCATTCTGAATATGAATAAAATACATCATATACCTAACAAACATTACTTAGGTAACAAATCATATAAAGGGAAACACATCAGTTAACACCTGAAAACAACGATAATACTAAGATATTATTAACAAAACAATATTAGAAGATAATATATGATAACATATTAATATATATGATTATTTTATAATTGAATAACAATTATTTCACCATTATATAAGAGGGTATCCTACCCTCTACCAAGGAAAAGTACAAGGTAATGTTAATTCACAATCTCTTTATTATCCGAGGTTGTTTTTACGTAACTATCTACGGGGACCTCTTTATCATCAACATACTTGTTTCTAAAAATGAATTTCAAATTTTTTTTACTATTTACTAGAAAATAGGTTATAGTCATTTATACCCTTATTTGACTCTTTATAATATTTTTATAAAGGAATCTTTCTATCATTTTCCAAACAATGTACTTTTGACCTTTTCAGAAAATTTAAGGTAAACATGTTTTTTAACTTATACGGCGGGTGGCATTATTTTCTGTAGTTATAACAAAATGAAATCTTCCCTCAAAATCCTATAAGAATATTTTCAAAAAAAAAAGGTTTTATTTATAATTATTTGACTCTTAAATTATTTCAAAATAGAAAGATATATTTCTCCAAAAAGGATTTGATTTCATCTATTTCAACAACTTTTGATGGATTTTATGTTTGTTTGAAGTTGATTTATTATGATACAAAACATCCATATTGTATTTCAGGTTTTTTGATATGTTTGATTGTTGTTGTGTTATTTAATACCATTCATGGTTTATGGATAATGTTTTGATATTTTGTATGCTAATTTTAATATGAATGTTTATGTTATGTTTAAACAATTTCATATGAGGAATACATTGGACTTAGTATGTGATGGGTGGAGCCTGTTATAGCTCCTCGATGCCTCAGTAGGTCTCAGGAGACAAACTAGTGTCTTAGCACAATGCCTTGACAAAATCTTCATTGTTGTCTTGGAACATGGCCTTGACTATGTGGTTAGGAAATTCTGGAATTATGCATTCCATCATTATGAAAGTGGTTATTGATATTTCATGTGATTATTCAACTAGTAGAATATCCATGTCAATAATTAAATGCCATTATTTCATTTTATGTTTTCTATATTATGTTGAAGATCATGTTTAAAAGGCTTTTGTTTTAGTTTTAAATTTCCTAAAATGTTTATTCTTATTTATGAAATATTATGCTATATTGTTATCCTTACTGAGCATTTGACCTCACAAATTTCTATGTTTTATTTTCCCAGGATGTGAAGAAGTATATTATGTATAACCTGCAGGGATAATCTATGGGATCTTAGTGTTGTCTATGGAAACAATGTGGTTTTATTTTTCCATTTTATGATGTATTGTAAACTTTATGAATGTATCTATTACGTCCAAGGATACTAAACTAATTTGCCTTTCAAGACATGATATTTTGTGATCATGACAATCTTATATAATAATGCACCGAATTTGGGTAACTGGGGTCGGGGTGTTACATGTTTGCAAAAACTGAACCATCGGGGATAGACTGTGTGTACTTCCCATAGGGTTTTTTTCTTTTTTGTATGAACCATAGGGGTTATGATATGTGTAATCTAAGGGGGTTACCTTCTTTGATTAGCTATTTACATGTTATATGAAATTGAATGCAACTGAACTATAAGAAAGTTTTCTACTGAGTTCTACCGTGTTTACTGCTTCTATTAATTTATTGTCTGCCATATATTTTCACTAACTGTTAGGCACATATCATTGGGTGGTTATCTACTGGGATTAGTCTCACATCCTGTTTGGGTCATGATTTTTGGTCCAAACAGATTATATTACTGTAGGTATAGAAAAGGTAAATAACCCATCTACATTTAGAACTTGAATGCTTCGGAGCTAGGGAGCTTGTGACCAACCTGAGTCTTGGGATGGTAAGGATTTGTTTCTTATTTTTCTTCTGTACTTTGGTATAATACATCATTTCATCAATGTTATTTTTTTGGCTGTTTTTATAGACATATGTTTCATGGTTCATTTATTTATGTGCTCCAGTTATTTATTTTTTCAGTATTCCATTGTTTACTGTTGTATGGAATTATTACTACATCTGGTATTTTTTATCTATTTACTTCTTCTATGTTCATATGGATATGAGGGCATAGTTTCTCCACTATCATAACCAGGGACCTCGTTGTTAGTCGGCAGCCTCTGGTGTTTGGGGAAATGTGCTTGAGGTCATATGACAAACTAGGTACAGGGCGCCTCTGAGTGGATTCTAGAACCTGGACATTACAAAGTGGTATCCGAAGAATTATTTTCTTCTTGACATACCATTTAAAGCCTATAGCATGTGATAGGGTCGAATAGGTACTTGGTTAAACGCTGTTCTCGGGAGTAGCTAATCCATTTACAGGGAAAATCCAATTTACCTCGTTTATTGTGATTCTTTTGGTTTTTCAATTTTATAGTTGATTTTATTTTCACCATTGGGTGACTCAGATGTGTTGTTTCGTTGCCGTTGATATTATTGAGGGTCAATTTCTGTGGAAACCCGATGTGATGAGGGTATACCATCTCACACATCATATCGGAACTTTCTATATATTACATATCATTCATTCTTCTCATGCCATTTAGGGTTCATTAGTGATTAAATTTTGTTTTTATAGATATTAGGCTTGTTAAAAATGCTCTTCTGAAAGATGTCTTCATAAAATACCTGATTTTTGATAGGGTATTGATTGTGAAAGGTTTTTTTTGAATGAATTCCAAACATTGGTCCTTGAGGTGTTATGGGCCCTCATGGACTAGAATTTGGAAGATCATTACCTTGTTTTACTTGTATATGACATATATAAGATGCAAAGATTTTAAGTTTGGGGAGAATGGGCCCTCAAGGATTGGAATTTGGATCTTTAATGTCTGTTTCATGGTTTTTCTGGGTTTCGGTGTAATTTCTGAGGCGTATATTCCATAAAAACCCAGAATACAAAACGTGTAATGATGAATACATGCCATGTGTCCTACTATTTGGGAAGGAACTACTTCTATTAAGTACATTCCATGTACTTATGTACATGTTTTGTAGTCTTTAACCATGTCTCAGGCTCTGTGGCCATAGACAAAGGTTTGGGAAATCTTTGGTAGGACAAGCCGTGTACCAGATGTACATGCCGTGCGGTAGAACAGTGTAGCCAGCTTTGAGACTAACAAAACGGTTTGGTTGAGTTTATTAAAATACACATTGTGTCCATATGGAACAATTTGTGTAGTGTAACCCGAGTATCCAGTGTTGTCACTCACAACACGGGTTGATGTTATCTCATAGGTACACACCATGTCTATTTTGAACACGCCGTGTACAGTCAGCCATGTAACCAGCCATGCCACTAACAAAATTGGTCTGCGACGCTCGTCTAGTACACGATGTGTTTATTTTGAACATTCCTTGTAGTCTTGTTTAGGGGAACTATGTGGGTTAGTCATGTAGAAGGACATGAGAAAGGGAAGAGAATTCAAGTACCTGCCTTGTGTTCAGGAAAAACACTGTTTGTTTCGGGTGTTACACGACCAGTGGTGGCATAAGTACATGCAATTGTCAAGGCTTAAAGGGAACACACCAAGTAGAAATTTTACACGTCGTGTATCCATGTTTTGAAAAATATTAGTTCTTTATTTCTCCTATTTCATTTTTACAATTCTAGTTTACAATCCTTATTAATCTTGATCTAAGGTGTGTGCTTGACCTTATAGATTCATGCCACCGAGAAGTCATCTAGTTGTATGCCAGTTATAGTATGATGATCAGACACCGGACATGGATGAATAGGGACTACCAGTAGATCCTCCAATTGTGCCAGTCTTAGAACTATCATTCATTCCGAATATAGGTGATAATGTACATTTTTGAGAGGGATTTATGAGGCTTATTTAGACATTCCATGGAGTTCCGCATCCTTCCCCTTCTATATCAGAGATGGAGGTACTTTACCAACTGCAACATCCTCCCACCATCACAGGGGAAGGAGGACCCCAGGATACAGCGTCATGGGTATAAGCCATGCTTCCTATATTAACCCACCTCTAGATTCCTCTAGAGTGGAGGGTTAATCTAGCTATGTATATTCTATGAGACTCCTCCAAGAGATGGTGGGATGTGATCTCAAAGGAGGGATGCTAGTAGGTTATGGCATGGGATGAGTTTCAGTTTGATTTTTACGACTTCTTCTATCTAGACACTTTGAGGGACAATCGAGCCTGAGATTTCATGAGTCTGGATGAGGGTAATATTTCTTTTATGGAGTACTCATCTCACATTATAGAGATTCATCACATCATGGCCATTCTAGGAGGTGATGAGTTATTTCTATCAAGAAAGTTTTAGGATCGTCTTAGGAATGACATCTGAGCTCAGGTGAACATCTTTAGGTTGACATCCATCATTTCTATAGTCGACCAGGCACTGATCACAGAGCGCAATATGAGGGATTGTGGAGTTGTGAGCTTGGGTGGCTCGACATCTAGAGTTAGTATCCCTCCTACTGACAATTGTGAGTGACGCATGGAGTCTTTGCGCGGGGATCCGAGGATGTGGGACACTTCTTTTGGTAGCATGGTGGTGTGCTACCATTGTGGGAAGAGCGAGCATACAAGGATGTGTTGCCCTTGAGTCCCAATAGAATGTCAATCTTGTGGAAAGGTGGTGCATTTAATTTCTTTTAATAGTTATTCTCACCAGAAGCTAGTGACAGGGGTTATTCTACGACTCCTCATTTCGGAGTAGCACCACCAGTTTGTCATCAGTCAGGGAACTGGAGTTCTTCTAGCTGTTCAGGCCAAGGTAGAGGTCGCGAACGTGGTAGTCAGTCGCCAAGATTTCAGTGAAAGCTGGGCGGATCATCTCAGAATGGTCATGTAGGGTTATAGTGTAGCGGTATAGGCCATACGTTTGGAGTAGAGGTGACCCAGTAAGAGCAGGATCCCAGACCCTCTATAGTTAGAGGTACAATACAAGTTGCCTCAATTTTAGCTTCACCACTTTTCGATAATGGGGCTTCCAAAATCTTTATATCTATTGTTGTTATGTAGAGCCTTTTAATCTGCATCTTTTCCTCTGCTAATATATTGACACTAGACACTCCATTATTGACAAGAACAGATATTGTACATCAGTTCAAGGAGATCCCTCTTGAGGTTGGTGGGTGTCACTTATTGTGGGACCTCTATGTTTTAGGGATGATATGCCATGATGTCATTCTTGGAATTGATTGTTTAGTTCCCTTCCACGATGTTGTTAATTTCTATCGCAGTAGTGTGAGTTTCACATCACTAGATGGTGGATCGTTTCTTCATAATGTAGAATGGGATGTCTAGGGAAGCAGAGCAGGAACCGAGAATCATGGGTTGGGAGGAGTTACATCTCAGATTTCTAGTCTATGTCTGAATGACTAAGGGACTTCACAGATGGACATTCCTCCAGTAGTGGATCATTTCAGGGATGTCATTACAGAGGACTTTTCAGTTTTTCCTCTACAGATAGAGTTAGAATTTTCTTTTGATTATGTGCTAGGAGAATCTCCTGTGTCCATTCCTCCTTATAGGATGACTACAACTGAGCTACACGAGATTAAGAAGTAGTTGGAGGAGTTGAAAGAGAATGGTTTCATCTGACCCAGTACTTATCCTTTGGGTTCATCTGTCATGTTTGAGAAAAAGGTGGGAGGTACCCTTATCATTGCGTGGATTATCAGAAGTTGAACCATTTGATGGTCAAGAACCGATTTCCCTTTCGATGGATTGATGATCTCTTTGATTAGTTTTGTGGAGCCCAGGTTTTCTTGAAGATTAACATGAGGTCTGGTTACCATCAGTTGCGAGTTAGACCATAAGACATACCTCTAATATCCTTTCAAAGAAGGTATGATCTATACGAGTATGTGGTCATGCCGTTCAGTCTCACGAATGCACCTGCAGTCTTCGTGGAACAGATGAACTGAGTGTTCCATCCATATATGGATTCTTTCATGGTATTCTTTGTGGACGATATCTTAGTGTACTCTCACAATCGACACGACCATACTACCCATCTTGGGATCATTTTGAGTAAACAAAGAGAGCATCAAATATATTCTAATCTCTCAAAATTGAACTTTTAGATGGAGCAGATTCACTTGTTGGGTCATTTAATCTTAGAGGAATAAGTTTTAGTAGACCCAGAGAAAGCGAGAGTAGTAGTTTCCTGGGAGGATCCGAAGAATGATTTAGTGGTGAAGAGTTTTATAGGGATATCTAGATACTACAGAGGATTCATACAAGACTTTTCACATTTTTTACCGCCAATGAAGGGTCTGACTAAGAAGGGTGAAAATTTCTTATAGTCAGATGCTTGTGAGTCATCCTTTCAGGAGCTAAATGGGAGGTTGACTTCAACATCGATACTAGTTTTTTCAGAGCCAGTAAAGATCTATACTATATAATATGATGCTTCATGCATCGGGCTAGGAGTTGTGATTATGCAGGGAGAATGATTTGTTACGTACAGTTCTCAGAAGTTGAGGCCACATGAGAGGAATTACCCAATGCACGATCTCAAGTTGGCAGCAGTTGTTCATTACTTACGTTGCTGGAGACATTATTTTCTGGGAGAGAATTTTTTTGTTTTCACCAAGCACAAAAGTATCAAGTATATCTTCACTTAGTGTGACCTTAATTTGAGACAACAAAGGTGGGTTGAGTACCTTCAGTATTTTGATTTTGATCAATCCTACATGCCTGGGAAGGGAAACACAATGGATGATGTGCTGAGGAGGAGCCCTCAGATACAGGCATTTCAGGAGGCCATCAGTGAGTGGCATCATAAGGCTATGTTCTCTGATATGCATTTGGATATTCACAATAGATTGGGTAAATAATTTCTATCTTCTATAGTTGTTACCTCTACTCTTGTTGATTGAGTCTGAACGAGGAAACTATATGACTCTGAAGACCTAGTCATGCAGGAGATTGTGTCAGAAGAGGACCATATTCCTGAATGAACCATAGACGAGGATGAGATCATGCATTTTCATTGGAATGTATGGGTGTTTGTTGACATACACGAGGAGATGATGCGGGAATTTCATTACTCAGTTTGAGAAGTTCATTTTGGTGTCACTAAGATGTATCATTATCTAAACAGTTAGTATTGGAGGCCAGGTATTAAGAGAGATGATGCTGGTTTTGTCAGGAGGTGTTCCACCTATCAGTAAGAGAAGGCAGAGCATCAGTGACCATCATGGTTTTTTCAGCAGTTACCCATTCTTGAGTGGAAGTGTAATAATGTCTCAATGGATTTTGTGATAGGTTTACCGAGATCATTTTGTGGTAATGATGTATTTTGGGTTATCATTGATAGAATCCCAAAGTTTTCTCACTTCTTGACGATCAAGTAGACCTTCAGTATTGAAGAGCTGGGAAAGTTGTACATCCGAGAGATTTTACGTCTACATGGGGTAAAACAATACAACATTTCAGATAAGAATTCACATTTTACTTCTCGGGTCTGGAAGGAATTACAAAATGTTTTGGGTACACAAGTACTTCTGAGTACTTCTTACCACTCCTAGACAGACGGTCAGTCTGAGCATAGTATTCAGTTGCCTGAGGAAATACTTCAAGCATGAAACCTAGATTTTGGAGGTTCTTTGGAGAAGCAAATACCTCTTGTGGAGTTTTCCAACAATAATAGTTTTCAATAAACTATTCAGATGTAACCTTGTGAGGATTTGTATGGTAGGCCATGTCGATCACCCTTATTTTGGCTATATGAAGGAGTGACAGCTATGACGGCACTTCGTCTTGTCCACGTGACCAAAAAGTAGATAGATATGACTCAGAATAGGATGGATATTGAACAGTCTCGACAGATGTATTATGCTGATCGATGGATAATACATATGGAGTTCAAGGTCAGGGATTAGATTTTCAGGTGTGTCACACTTAGGTCAGGACACTGGAGTATTAGGAGACATAGTAAGCTTTCTCCTAGGTATGTCAAACTGTTTGAGGTTTTGGAGAGATATGGGAAGGTTTCCTATGGGTTGTAGATACCTCAGAGGTATCAGGATATTCATGATGTCTTCTACGTTTCTCAGTTTCGATGTTACTTCTCAGACCCATCTCATATTTTTCAAACCAAGGGGGTTGAATTAGAGGTGGATGCCTCGTTCGAATAACATCCTATCTGAATTGTTGGTCCAAGTGAGAAGTTTCTCTGTGGCTGGTCTTCCTCTATGGTATGAGTTCTATGGAAGAACAAGGGAGTACATGGCGGGACATGGGAGAGGGAGGCTGATGTTTGATCACAGTGGCTGGAGCAGTTCCATGATTCTTCTTCTACTGCACCTTGCTAGGGAAAATTTGGGAAATCATTCTGTATGTGGGGAAGTTTGAAAGAAACTGTATCTTCTATTCTGGTATGTTCTTCATTCAGGTAGTTTTTTTGATGAAAAAGTGGAGTTTCTGGAAAATTCTTAAGTACACACCATGTAATTTATGATTACACATCGTGTACTTGGTTACCGCAGGTAGTCGTGTTCTAGCTATGTATCGGCCATGAACACGACTGTGTGAGGTGAACTGGAGACCACCTAATGTGGGGTCCGGTAAGGGAATGTACACGCCGTGTACTTCTAAAATTACATGTTGTGTACTTTTTTTCATTAAATGGATCGAGGATGCATCTAATTGGTAGAAAGGGATTATTCTCTTCCGAACTCGATCGAGAGCACCCGTATGGCCTTGATCATTCACAGATCCCCCAATTGAGCATCTATTCTCTGAATCGACCATCATCAATTGCATTGGGATCACCTCGGTAAGATCTTCCTTATTTTAGAGCTTCATTTCTGGATTCCTCCTCTTTCAAGAGTTATCCTTGGTTGAGCGTTTTTGGAATTTTTGTTGATCTACGATTTTCTTGGGCTATTCAAGGGTTGAGGTTCACGTATAATGATCCTACAACACCGAGGTAGGTTTTTTGTGCCTTTCCATAGTTAGTCATAGAGTTATATAAATGCAAAGTGCACAATACCCTTGATTTGGGTATTTCCTATTTTAGGTTTTGACCCACTTAATTCCTTCTAGGCTTAGAATTATTGAGTATATGTTAATTGTTATGAATATGGTTTTTTACCATGATATGGATGTGTTTGACCATATTTTTCTTGTTTTGACCGTTTTTTCTACTTTTCCTATTAGGCTGATGTTGGTTTCCAATTACTAGTATTGTAGGATGGGGTGTTTATTATATGACATGATTTCATCTTATAGACTGTTTATCCATGTTGTTCTTGAGGTTTACATTGTCCGATATTCCTTTTCTATGCTCGATTGACATACACATGGATGTGGGAACCAGGTGTAGTAGACCATATGGAGAATGGTCATAAGGGCTTCTCCATAACGTCTGTTTTTACTGTTATGATGCGAGACCCTAGGGGAATTGATGAAAGTACTTCTTCAGAGTGTCTATAGTTCCTCTATGTAGGCCAGAGGGGGAATGAGAATTAAGTGCTTCCCCAGAGCGCCTTTTATTTACTGATATGAGACTATAGAGGGAATTGATGGTGAGTAATTCCTTAGAGAGTCTGTGCTAAACCTGAACAAGAGGTGTTAGACTTTCTGTACATCCCATAGGGTTTCTTGTCTTGTTTGGTTGAACTAGAGGGGTTAGGTTTTGAGTACTCATAGAGGGTTAGCTGGTTTGATTATATTTTTTACTTGTTATATGAACTTTAATGAAACTAAACTATAGGAATGTTTGTTTTTGAGTAATTCCTTGTTTACTAATTCTTTTTACTTATTGCCTACCATATATATATTTACTGACTGTTAGGCATTGATATTTGGGTGGTTAGCTATTCGGATTAGTCTCACACCATGTTTGGGTCCTGATTTTGGTCCCAAAATGATTATATTTATGCATGTATAGATAAGTAAAAGTTCCCTTTTACTTTTGGTACTTGACTACTTTGGAGTTGGGGAGCATGAAGCTAAGCTAAGGCTTGTAATGATGGGGAGTTGTTTCTTGTTTTTCTTCTGTAATTTGGTTTAGTACTATATTCCGTCATTGTGACTAGTTCAGCTGTTTTCATAGACATATGTATCATGCATTATTTTTATATGTGCTCTAGTTATTTATTTCATCAGTCCTTCGTTGTTTACTATTGTATTGAATTAGTACTACTTCCACTATGGTTTATATGTTTACTTCTAGAGTTTTAATCTACCAATGAGGTCATTGTTTCCCCACTATGACACCCAAGGCCCTCACTGCTAGTCGGTAGCCTCTAGTATTCGAGGAAATGCACTTGAGGCCATGTGACCGACCAGGTATGAGGTGCCTCTAGGTGGCATCTGGAACCGGGACGTTACACCTTATCACATGATAGTCATCCACCAAGGACTAAAATCATTCTCCCAACCATTGGATAATTCTTTTTGTCTATATAAGGAAAAGGGAGAACAATCACCATAGGCTATACCCTATATATTCTTGGATATAACTTTCTACATGGAAAAAATACATCTTATCCTTTAGCATCAACTTGCAACATCCAAGCATCAAATATTCTCACTTCCTAAAAATGTTATCCATGGGAATAGATGTATTCCAACATAAAAATATGGTCCCCTCGCTCAAATAGATAATGGTGAACTCTTCACCATATGGATTACCTTATACCTTTCCTTGGGAAAAAAGTCAATTGGTTCTCTAATTTATGATGATAAATAATTCAAAAGAGAAGAACCATGGATTATAACTGATAATCTCTCATCATACTCAAGAAAATGTCACGATATAGGGGTTGATCATCTATAACTAAAAACACACTAAGATTCTATAAAAGGAGTATAAATCTATCTCAAGCCACATCCATTTTAGAAACATGATACACATTCATTTTAATAACTCTTGATACCACACCTCCTTACAATGCATGTATTGGTCCATCCATAGGTTGGTCACATCATGAATCTCAATGTATCATTGGTGTTTCCTATACTATAGAGGAATGTTTTTTATTTTATCCATATCGTCCAATAAACAATATCCAATGAATTTTTTTTGGAAATCATCGTTCCTCAACTCACATAGGTCTAGTCACCAATTTTTATTTTAAATTATACCTTGCATAATAAACATGTTCCTTTTTTCACCTGACTCATACTCCATGGAATTATCTACTAATAAACCAATGATAAACATATTAATTGGAATGTTATTTCAATGAATCTAAAAGCTCCATTGGAACTCATCATAATAATTGTTCACCTACCATGTTCCATGAATAATTCCATGACAACCCATTACCTGGTTTCATTCTAGTAATGATCATATTTCTAGGCTCTAAATACATTAGAAGTAGTAGAAACATAAGTCAATATGTCCACACACACACAAAAACATGCCTTCCATACCCAGTGTTTAATTAAGGAACTGTAGGTGATATGGAAAAATCAAAAGGCAGAAACATTCCTATAACCAATAACATAATCCCCAAGCATGAATCTATCCTAGAACAGGTGCACAACAAATATCACAAACTAAAAATGAATTAATTAACCCAGACAACCCTACTCATATGTTTCTCTTGATTAAATTTCATATCAATAATAAAGTGTCTAATTCAAAACTTACATCCTCTTGGTCTCCCTCCTAGACCTGCAATTAAATTCTCTCTACTCGGACAAAGGTTCTGACTACATAGAAAAAAATATCCTATATAAGGGATCTAAGGATAATAATGACCTATGAGTGTCAAAAACATTAAAAGTATCCTACAATGGACTCGATAATCTCTAAGAATACACATATAGAACTGACATGTAGAGGTCAAAATAACAAAGTATAAGCAATACCCAATTGAAACTCACCAATATTCTATATATAGTAATTCCCCATCATGGTCGGATTCACTAGAAACAAACCTATAGTTGGGAACATCTCACTCTATGAACTGACCAGATAACCATTAATAATGACCAGTTAAGTATAATTTATTTCTATGTTATTTATGAAAAGACATTATTGGATATTACTGAAACATTAAATAACCAATATCGAGAACCAACACCCAATTAAAGGTTTAATATAGGGGAATCATGGATTTTATCAACCTACTAGGGTAACTGAACCTCCAATGCATGAGGAATTTTTTATTTTCCTCACCATCAAATGTATCAATGTATATCCACTTAACCATAAATTATAAATAATGACATATGATTCTTATCAAATGAGTTTTATTCCTACAATAAATTATACAATAAAAAACGACTTATATTTTCCTTAAAATTTTAAAGGATTGGCCTCTATAATTAGAAGAATCACACATTAGCCTTCCTATAACATGTGAATACTAATTTCTAAATATGATGCGTGAGTCTCCACTTGAATTTGAAACCATGAGTAAAAGTAAATCAATATCCACATTCCAATGGCCATGACCAATAAATCTACAACAGTTCAAAATCCTTTCAAATCATGTGTATCAATCTAAGAGAATGTAATACATAATTATAAAATCATATATTATAAAAAAATCATATATCCATGGAAAGAAGGACATCTTAGCAGAATAATTGTTCTTGACACACATGACTGATATCCACCATAAGATATGACAAATTTCCTATTATTGTGGTCTACAATGTACTAAATAGTAATGAAAACGGAAAATAAACACCTATGATACGAATTTATAACAACCAGAACTTGATCTGCCAATATTTTGTCCCGATCCAGATTATCTCAAGGCCTCAAGAACACCTCCTCGTACACAAGATGTTTCCGAATAGAAGTAAGGGAATTGCGTGTGACTATTGCGAGACAATTCATTCATATCGGAATAGAAAAGAGAGAAGATAACCCTATATCATTTACAAAAGTAATAAATAATGTGTGGAAGAAATAAATAAATTGAAATATTATTTTTTGATAATAATAAATGAAAATCAGTAAATCTTAAATTTATATGTTATACATACTACACTGATCACCCAGTAATATTACTATTAGTATAACTGAGTAGATAATGGAAATTGAAATAAAAGCACAAGGCTATACTACATACACTCAGCCATACAAAATACCAAATATCCATATATATATCTGAGTTATATTTCTCAAAAAGTCCTTGGCCACAGCAAATCCTGTACATACAACCATGTAAACATTTTATCATTTATTCAAATTCAATGGATATATAAGAATGGCGTGATTATAAAACCCATAAGGGAACCACCAATAATTTGCCATATATAGTCTGTAATATGGAGTTTATGTAAAATAAGGATATTAATTAGGATAATAATAACAATACAATTCACTACTACAAATAAGATGAAAGACAATGTAGTATGTGTCATTTCTAAGGAAAGTTATCATCCCATGTGAGAAACAATTGCAAATAATCAATAAAATAAATAATGTGAAACTATAACTTTTCCCCAGGTACATGAACCTAATCAGATGATAAATGTTCCATAATATATATATATATTCCCATACATATATTCATAAATATGTATATACATGAGTAAGTTGAAAAACATCATAACACATCATCATTTGATCCTTAGGCCTGTAATCTTAGTCATCTTGATATCTTATAAAAGGGGAATTGATCTAGATGTTGTGCCACTCAAAAAATTCATAATTATTCAATCCTAAGGTCCATAATACTAATCAACAATAAATTTTTTTCCTAGACTAGAAAATACAATAAGAAATCTATGTCACCAAGGGGGGATACATATCCTTACCCGGTTATCACTCATACATTCCTCTAATCTCTATAAAAAATTATTCCATGTATGAATGTATAATCCAGAAAATATGAAAATGCATCCATTCTAGAATATTCTAGATGTGTCATGTATCATACCTACATGATCTGTGACCCATGGCGATTTAACAAATAATCATATTTGAGTACGTAGAGATCATCCATTGAATTTTCAATATAATATAAACCTTCTAGGTCCCTAAACCATGGACATTGAACATGGAATTTTTCGTGAGTTTATAAAGTGCATCCATAGAACGATATATATAATATAAAACTATTAGGTCTGGGAACCAAATACATTGAGCATGTAATCCTATTATACTCAATGGTGTGCATCCATATAAAAATCTATAAATGATTCCATACCATTATAAATTGTGATTGATATATTTCAATTCCCATAATCAGTGAGATATAATGATATACATATACAGAATTAGTGGAAAAATATATATCAAAGGAAGTACCTATGAGAATCCATAAAAAGTACCAGATCATGTCAAGACCATCAACTACATACAGGGAATCACATCTAGCAATCATAGTAGAATGGATAAAAAAATTGTGAAGCATAAATAAAATGTTGAGGGTGGTCGAATGCCTCATCCCACCAATAATTTAATATCTTATAGGGCCAATAAAATTTTTTATGGGTTTTATGGTGACACCAGATACCATCTCCACCCGAGTAAACTGTACTATGTCTTGGTCAGACAAACCACTAGCCACCCACTATGTCCCTAGGGTAAAAATACTAGATAAGAATCGTACATAGGATCCTGGAAAAGTTACATGTGAAGTGGAATCCTATATGGGAACAACAATAATTATTCATGTGGGAAGATTCATCATATAAGGGATCCTCAAAAATATTATATGTGTAAAGGGATCCAATGTGGGATTCCCTTTGTCCATATTTTAATATATGCATCCCTACTAGGATCCTATATATAAAAATATATGTATGGGAATCCCTCTTGGGTTCTTAACAAGTAATATGAATAAGGGTGATTCTTACATGGGATACCCTAAGTCAAATTATATATGGTGGAATCTCAAAGGTTACCCTAAAATTTAGTAATAAGTAAATGTATGAATCTAAATTACATAGGTTGTTAGTGACCCCTCATATTCATCCAATAAATTATGAATTTAAATAATTTAATTTAACAATTCATTTAGGAAAATTTAAACATGGTTTTTTATGCTCAATGGAAATCCCATGAATTAAAATACCAAAAAAACATGCGCATAAACTCTACATAATATATGAAAGAACACCTACCTTTTGGAATTTTTAACCATATAATTTCAATAGGCCAGTATTAGATGTGATACCCAATCCATATTCATCCATGTCTTACTGGACCTATCTCAGAAAAAAAAATTGTTGACTATAATATTATTATAATTAATTAATAAATCCATAATATCTATAAAAAAATTAAAAACAATTTATTAAAACTGGAATAAAGCTCAAAAGGTCACTAGTCGATCCCATCAAACTAGATTGGTGACCTAAGACTTTGAAACACAAAGAAATACAAAAACAACCTTGAAATTGGTAAAGTCTATATGAAATGTCATCAAAATAACAACCCCAAAAAATTAATTAAGCTTAAAAGATGTATAAATTTACCATGGTGGTGTACCTCGATGAAATGATAGGCAAAAATGTGAAGAAAGCTTAATGAGTGATGCATAACTAATGTTGAGTGATACCACAATCACTAGTATATGATTCCAACATGCTCTAGTGGAATTGATACCAAATTCCATTACCTTTGGAACCTAATTAAAGAAATCAGGATAAAAAAACATTTGAGGGTAAAAATGTTTAATAATTACCTCAAGCTCCCTAAGGAATATAATTTTTTTAAAATCCTACGAAAAATATGGGAGAAATCACTTGGAGGAAGAGAGGAAATGATATGTGTGGGAATGGGAGGATAAGGTAGAAAATGTTGGGATTCCCTCTTAAATATCAATGGTTAAAAAATCTGTTTCCACTTTTTAATGGGTCATTTATTTTTCCACCACAGTTGGGAAAATAGTGTGCCAAGCATGCAGTTGGCCCTATCCAGGTACCACCCCTACGCACAAACATGAAACATGATTCAGAAGACCATTTTCCAACTATGATACATGTATCCTATAAATTATTTAAACTGAAACAATATTGATTTGTTAGATGAATGGTATCCTGATCCCATGAACCTTTATAAACAAGTCCACATAGTTTCGTTGGATGGTTTACAATAACAGTGATCCAACCGTACGACCTCTGGTACAATTTTCCCACTACTCTTATTCTGGGGCCCGAACCCACCAAAAAAATAAAATACAAATCCCACTCCACATATAAAACATCGTTTAGAGGCATTACATTCTTCACAATTCCATTCTTAATCTCTATTCAAGATTTGAATCATCCAGTATACCAAAAATTCTATGTCCTTTTCAAATTTCATGATAAAAAAACGTAGCATATATCATAATAAATGTAGGTTAGTTTATTGAATTAATTTTAAATAAATTAATGTTTTATATTTACTTTATTTCACTTTTGAAATATAAAATTAGTAAATAATTTATGTTCATGTTTGATTATTTTGTTATTATTCGGTATATATGTCTGGAACGAATTCTATAGGATAACTATGGTTAAAGTGTTCATTATTCGGTCTTATCTGGAATAATATTCCGGAAATAATAATCATTTTTATATATTAATTATATTTTGAGATATAACTATGAAATTTTGTTTCAGAAACGAAACTATGTTTCAATCATGGGGAAGGTAGGCCATTTGTACGCATGAGTAACATTTCCATTTTCAGTGATCAGTACCAAAAGAAAGAAATAATTTCTTTATTTTCCAAATTGATTATAATATAATAAATAATCTATTTCCCATTTAAAAACACTAATTTATACCATCCATGTGATTTTGTAATTAAAAAATAATTTCATGTCTTCATGGAGGTTGTAGTCCATTCGTATGCACGAATGACGTTAACATTATTAGTGTATGGAAATGTATGAATTTTTTTATTATGATCCTAGAATGTTAAATAATTTTTTCCATATCATATAAATAATATAAATCCATAAATATAATCCATCAATTAGATTTTGGGATTTAAAATGTATTACATCGATTCACAACATTGTAGTCTATCGTACACAAGAACGATGGATTAATTTCCTATTTGATAAAATAATAGATGGATATAAAATATGATATTAAAATAATATATATCAGTACATTTAGGATGGTATTGTTTTTATTTTATCTTGGGTTAAGAATATTTTAACGTGGTGTAAGATGGAATGAAAAAAAAATTAATTTAATTAAATATATCTTATTTAGAATGTCACTTATTATTTACACCTTATGAAATATAAGGATGTAATTATATATATAAAATGAACAATAAAATGAGGATATAGATTATTGGAAGTAATTTATTCTTATAGTGAATGTAAAATTTGTATTTTTATTAGTGATCAAATGTGAATAATATGTTCCATTTTATATGTGTGGGGATAGGAACTCTTGTAATTTATTAAAATATTACGTTTATAAAAATTAATATTAAAAAAATATGGGATAAAAATGTCTTATTTTAAATTTTCAATTGTTTTGGGTGGAAATAATCTCATTCAATATAATTTTTAAACGTGTTGACTATTTTTATTCTTACAGTTTACTTTTAACCCTTCTTTTAAAATTTTAAACATACCCTGATAATAATGTTTTTATACATTATTTGTCAGTATATTTAAAATAAATGGAAAACGAACCATAAATAGAATATTATAAATATTATAAACAATATAAAAGATACATTGGAGAATAAATGATTTTATGTGATTTTATAATATTTAAAAATATCTTATTTAATATAATATATACAATAATGTACAATTGTTCGAACCATTCATTACATTAGGTTTAACAACATGAAGAAAAGAAGTACTATTAAAACCAAATATTTTATTATATCAATAATATTTTATGTTGAAATATAATATTATTATACAAAACATTTTCCAAAAATTATTTTTATTTTTATTATATTTATTATCATTTATTTGATATTTCCATATATTGAATAATTATTTCGTCAGTGTAATATAAGAATTTACCATAAATATATAATCACTATAAAATATAAAAGCATTAAAATGATGAGGATAAATATTTTATATTTCATAATAATTATTATATTCAATAACATCATATGTTCATCTACATATTAAATATATTATTTTTTAAAATAACAACATGTGATATTTTCTAATTTTCTTGAAATAAAGTATTATAAATGACATAATCCCATCACAATCGATAAAAGGCCATATATTTTAACTTTTTATGATTATGGATGATATTTAATCAAAATACAAAATTTATACAATTATTATGGTCATTTTACAATCCTTTTATTTTTATTTTAACCCTAAATTACATTATCTACCCATTTCCATGAGAATAAAAATTACTAAAGATATTATTCACACTGGCCAAAACTATAAAATCATATTTCATAAATTTTGATTCAATGATTTCAAATATATAATCCAAATTTCAATATTAAAAAAATAATATTGGAATAATTTAATGAATAATAATATTAGAAATACGAAAAAATTAGTATTTTAGAAAACTGTTCTTTTTTACAAATTTTTTTTAATCTTCATTAAATTATAAAGTAATTTTAAACACATTTACATTTTTATTTTATTTTAATAAAAAAAATTATAAAACTAAAAAAATATACTTTTCTTTTTAGATATTTAATTAAGAAGAAATTCAATAAATAGCAGTACTTTTAATTATTCATAAAAAAATAATTTCAGAAATTTTGGAAACTAAATACTTAGAAAATTTTGATATGAATAATTGAAAAATAAAGATCATTTCAAATATTAAAATTTTATAATATGGATATTAATATTTTATCTAAAAACCTATAGTACAAAAAATTGAAATTTAATGAGAAATAATGTTCTTCATTTTTGACCAAAAAATTATATAATCTTTTTATTTTTAATATACCTCTATAAAATATAACTAATAAAAATATTTCATTGGATTATATACAAAATTTATTATTATGATACATAATTCCACACTTTTTTAAATATCTTACCCATAATTTTATTCAGTTATTAATCAATAGGGGATTCCTTTCAATCTTTTCATTTTTTGAATCCTATGTTACTTCTTCAACCATGTCCTTTCCCAAAAAACATTAACTTAGTGAATTAATTTATTTTAAAATAACTCCTCTATTTATTCATGAATATTAATATGGAATTATTCTTTTTATTTATTATCTTTCAACTAATGTACTTCAAATCTCAAAACATGATAGGAATCTGCAACATATTTCCTCAATGTTGAAACATGAAATATATTGTGTAACAATGATAAACTCATAGGAAAATCCACTACATATGAAATTGGTCCACAATTTTTTATGATTTAATATATTCCAATGAACCGTGGAATTTCTTCCCCCTTTTCCACAATTAATTAGCCTTTTCCATGAAGATTCTATTAAAATGAATGTTCACGTACCTCGAAAGAAATTTATTTCCTCTAGTTATTTGTATTACTTATCTACATGATCTGAGACGTCCTCATTTATTGCTGAATCAACTACACCTTATTATACATTTAACCTACTAAATCTCATATGCTCAACATCCTTTCTCCGAATTCATCCAAAAAATCCAATGTTTGACACTACTTTCAGTATAATGCCTCATTTAGTGTAATCTGTATACATGAATGAAAAATTTTAATATAAGAATGAAATGAAAAATTAATATGTGGATCCCTAACTCCTTAGTAATCCTTTTAATAATAATGATGAATACTTTACATATTCCAAATAAAAAATTCATACATTACATCATATTGAGGATGAAATGTTGCACTGAAATACAATTTAGTACTCGATGTCTTGTAAATTCATTTCCAAATATTAGAAGTAAATATTGGATCATAGATGGAGACAATTGAGACCTTAAATATATATATCCTAAATATATCCTTGACATATAGTTGAAAAATATGATCTATCAAAATAATATTCTGATGGGTAAGGAAAAG
This sequence comes from Viscum album, assembly GCA_963277665.1. NCBI lineage: Eukaryota > Viridiplantae > Streptophyta > Magnoliopsida > Santalales > Viscaceae > Viscum > Viscum album. The sequence continues at coordinate 943,117,239 of OY728121.1, read as the reverse complement.
TGAAGATAATGCGAATTGATAAAAAATAATACAAATCACATTTTTGTGTAAAAATGTCATTGGAAATACAACCATGAACTTGATTGATATATTTCACAATGTCCACTATGGGATTTGAAATGTTTGAATCATTACAGTCATCAATTATCATTCTCTATTGAACTATTTAAATTTAAAAAATATCATAATAAATTTAGAAATATATCTTTTCATTCCATCCTAGAAGTAAAACACTTGAATATAATCTGACATCTTAGTGATTTGAGGATGATTGAAAACCCAGGAACCATGAGCATCACTAATCAAAATTACCCAACTGAGGAACACCAGGTAGAAATAAACTCCTTCCAAATCTCATAAATATTTATTTATCAACATTAAACATAGGAATCTTTTCCTTCCTAAAAGATTAAACCTTTTTCAACAAATTCTGATCAAATTTATGATTATTATAAATTTGTTATATAAAATCTGACTACACTAAAACCTGATGAAAAAAAGAGGATATAACCACATTCAAATATTATAGGAAAAAGTAAATCACATCATTAACCAAATGGGCATGGTCTGGACATATAATTGTTAATTTAGTATTATTTTTCCTTCTCAATGTACCAGATACATTATTTCTTATTTTAAAATGTTAATGAATGATGCAATCATAATCCACAAACAATTATACCCACCTTCTCCATCTGATGTCGAATTATTCTGAGTGAAAATATACATCAATATGTTTTTTATGTATATATTTCACACTGTACACCATAAAAAATGATTCGTCTAAAATTCAAATGAGAAATTCACATCATATATATTAATATAATATGTAGTGAAATTTAAGTCATTATGTTTTAAATGATGTGAAGAATAATATATTTCCCAATCATTTTCCATATGGATACAACCGATTTCCATAAATAATGAAACACTATAGATGAAAAATTTACAAATTATGGATGGAATATGAAAATCTAGAGCATTCACCAATTTTCATTTTAGTTCCTCAATAAAATTATCACAATCATTTTTCCAGATTAATTTAATCCAATTTCATGTTAACATAGTTAATGGTAATCATAACTGAGAAATTATTTCCAAAAAATCAAACTAGAATCATGATAATCCTAAAAAACAAATATCTATGTCATTTTCAAGACCTACACATTATTTAAAAATATTTTTTTTGTAAGTTCAAAATTTCATATTAATTCGAAATATTGTGTCTAAGGGAATTAATTTTCTACAACCAAAATTTGCACTCCCTAAATATTCGAGTGGTTTTATATTTATTTTTGGTTTTACAAACAATAATTTGTGTTGTTTCATGATCCTCGTGAATTTTAAAACAAACAAATATATTTTAAAAATTTTTAAAAATTATCTTGGAACTCCTAGAAAAAAATACTCATTATATCTATAAATACATATTGTGAATTAGACGACCCAATTGAAAAAACAACGATTTCCCATATATGTTGTAACTCATATTCTTCAAAATAACTTCCTATTTTAACATCAACTGATGGAACCGTAGTCATAGACCGATATATGAAATGTATTGTACTCTAGGAACCTAATAAAACAAATCATTGATTTGTAGAAAAGTGTAGATGTTATTAATAATTATTTTATTCGAGTATTTATCAGAATTGAAATGTCTATTTGAACCACCATTTTTAATAAACAAGATAGAAGTCCCCAATGGTGATGTGCTTAGTTGAAGTAAGCCATTACATAATAGGTCCTACAATTAATTTTTTCATCTCTAAAAGTTATATTTGAGCAATTCAATAATGGAATTTTAAATAATATTAGAATAATATATAATGTAAAAAATAAACTCAACCTCTCAATCATGTATAAATATAGGTAAATCATTATAAAGAATTTCCACATATTCGGTTACTACTAATAACTCAAAAATAAAAAAATATCCTTTATTTTTAAATTTATGAGCTAGGTAACCTTCACTTAAATATCTAAATAAATTTTCTTCATCTTAGTAGGTAATCAATGGAATGAAATCATTTAATAAAATTTTCATGGATGTTCAATCTAGCATATATTGATAAACGCAAATCCAATACAAACAAATAAATAATATATATTATGTTAAATTCATGATGATTTTTAAGAATTATCATCCCACTAAAAACAATAATAAATCCTCAATAAATCAATTTCATTTTATTTCTTCCATCTCAATTGTTCACAAAAAGTGATATGTTGTTGTTAGGTGCTGATATTCCAATTTTAATTTTCTATTTCAAAGAAATCACTGAATTTGATGATCCAAATTCATATATGGTTTTGGAATAATTTCAATAAACAAGTAATATACATGTCACCACCCCAATGGATGGACCAATATCAATAATGGTAGCATAAAATTATTTTTTATCAGACTATTATATTTCTAATCGTTGTGATTTTCACTATGAGTATGTTACTTCAAAATAATTAGCATAATGTCCCCAAAAAATTCAACTAAAACATCTATGACTTGATAGTAAATCTATTACCATAGTTATAGATTGTATAATATAACTTTCTTTTAATTCAAGATCCCTATTCCCAAACATACCACATTTGTAAAAAATTTGATATTTTGAAAAACAATTCAACATAATTAATTTTTACAAAGAGTGATCACGTTGGTGGATTAATACCATAATTAATAGTTAGTTTATATCCTTTTTTACCACATTTACAATTTCTTACATTATCATCTCAATGAAGATAATAGTTAGTGAACTCTATCATCACTTTCTCAACACATTGAAAATAATTCTCATAACATTTTGATTCTCATAAATATAAAGGTGTCATAAAAATTATTTTAAAATAGAATAATATAGAATAAAATCTATTAATCTTAAAATAAATATCTTGAAAAAATATGTCACATAACTGGCTAGTATTTTTATATTTTCATGATATGTTTCCACATAATCATTATTCTATTAATTCAATTCCATGATTAGATTATTCAAACTAAGAAAAAAAATACTTATAGAAATATTTCTAAAATAAAATATTCACAAATGCGTACCATTACATTCCGTAATGATCATCTTTCTCTTTGGTATTCGAATCTAAAGACAAAAATCGATATTATTGAACTTTAAAATGATAAATGTTAAGTGTAAAATTTATTACATTATGAAAATCCCATGACTTCAAATATCTTATCTTGAGAAATGATCCATCATTTAGATATAAAATATTTAGATGATCCTCTAAACGATGGTAGACATATTCTCATGAAATTATCCACTATTATCATGTTCTTATATAGTAGATCTGATTTCTCTCTAGCATGGATGCACCAAAATTTATAGCATGTGTTTGTTGATGCATCATTGAAAAAAAATTCCATTTAAAATTTTGACTACTATAGGTAGATGATATTTAAGGATACCAATCTCTTTGTGCCATTATAATAAATACTACTTACATTCTGTTTGAAAACAAATTATGATTAAATATAGTTCATTCAATGGAACCTGATAATCGATAAATTATTAAAAATTTCAACTAACCAATCAACAAATCATTCTAGTATATAATATTAATATTATCATATCGTCTAAAATTTTCTAATAATTTCCTCTGATAGACAGTATAAGGATCCTCCATTAAACATCATGAAATCATGAGTTATATGTCATGAATTTTTTATTTCACAGTTGATGATATTTTTATGTATGGATTTATACAGAAGTAGGTTATAACTCATACATAATAAAACCATATAATACAATGTTGACACATCCAATCATTATAAATTTTTCCTATTATATAAAACCTTAAAAATTGATTTCTTTTCATAAAAAATTGGCCCGATTTATAAAAAATTCCATTGTTGTTCTTACCCATCCATAAACAATCTGATTTTTTTAAAAACATGGTATAATCATTATAATATTAATAAGGGAGAAAAATATATGAAATACATTAGTCTATTAAAAACCATGAAATCCCATGAAATATTTCCAAAGTCATTAATGTTTTTTATGTTTCTGAAAGAAAACATTTACACTTGAAAAAACACATTATTTTCTCAACCAAACACATTAAAACCCACATAAAAAATGATAACCCTTTTTGGAAACAAAAATAATCCAATTAAAAATACCATTTCGAATCCCATTTAACTAGTACAACTATAGAACTGACATTAAATATTATTATCTATGGAAAATAATCATTACATAATGCATTGGATATCTATAATAGGGATTACCCGTCATAAAATCTATTTTAGGATCACCCATTTTTGATGACCTATAATAGTGATATAACCCACATATATGCTATTTCAGGATTTGTTGTGAGCTATAATGTAGTTCAGTCCTTCATATAAGCTATACCAGGCTCACATGTTATTCATATAATTATCAACAACAATATAATGAATTAAATAGATTATTATTTCACATATTCATAATAAAACCCATTGAAAAATACCACAGAACACATATGTAAAATAATTTTCCATATAAAAGTATAATTTTCTATTATTTACTAATTTCAACACTAAAACACCCTTAAAGGGGGAAATGTGTTTCTTATTTCAATAAAAAATAGTGATTGTAATGGAGGAAAAACATCAAATAATGGCATCAATGGTCAGACAAGCCAATTTATGCTTTTATGATAACATGTAAAATTCAATTTTATTTTTTTATGAGAGTTAAAAAATTTGTTAATATATTAATTTTTGAGATATTTTTGATGAAATCTATTGAAAATAATTATTTAAAATTTAAAAATTGGTCACATAATAAAGAAACCCTTATATATGAATATATCCTTTGAAACACATAAATGAATATTCAAATCATTGAGTCATCATTATAAAGGTAAATTACATTCATGTATTTTATGAAAAAAAAATCATTCCATTTTCTGTTTCTTAAAATAGTTGAATTATGCACTTTAAAAAATGTTTTTAAAGAATGTCCCTTACTTCGAGTTTGACACATCAAATATATTATTTATCATCCTGATTTATAAACATATTTTAATTATATATATTCATATTAATATTTTCAATGCCTATTATTATATTTATATTACTTATTACCTTGTCATATAGAATTATTAAATCATTAATGTTCATTTCATATGTTTTTGAACATATTAAGTCTATATGTCCAAAATAACTTTGATATGCTGACTCTGGTAAAATTTTTCACTATTCAATCATAACCTATTTAATATCCATGAAATAAAATCATTTTTATTAATAAATTTTAATATTAAATCCAACAATGAATTATGGTTATGGAAAATGAACTATTTTAAAATCATGGAGTGGACATACCATATATATGCATGAGTAAAATTTCCATATTTCAACGATCTCTATTGGGAGAATGAAATTACTATTCAATTTATCCATAATGATAATGATATCAAAAAAAATTATATGACCCATTTATATATACTTATGTATACCATCCATGTAATGTGGTGATGAATAATGAATCATATCGCTTCATAGAGGTGGTAGTCCACAGGTACGCACGAATTTCATTCTAATTTTACATTGTGTCAATGAGTAAGAAAATTTGTGTTATGTTATCATCCTAGCATGTTAAATATGTCATGAATATCATATATAAAATAATCATAAAATCCATTTTTATAATACAACTATGAGACATGTTTATGGAAAATTAATTAAGTTGATTCACGATGTGGTAGTCCTCAATACACAGGAAAAATGCTTTTCTATCCCACTTAATAGATATAGAAATGGATTTTGGTCATGATATTAATAACAAGTCCTTATATATAGGATAAAAGTGTTGTTATATTATTGTGGTTGTAGAATATTTAAATTCGGTGGAGGAATAAATGAAACTAATAGATTTAGTTAAAAATCCATACCTCTTCTATGGAATGTCCCATGTTACTTAGACATTATTCCATCTAAAGTGGAAATTCCACCAAACTAAAACCTCTACAATGAGAGGAGTGATTCTTGTATGGTGTTTTGATAGGTCATGGTTATAAAATATTTGATATTATGTGTGAATTAATGAGGTAATATATTCCCTTTTATAATAGATGGGAGGGGAACAAATGGAATTCCTCAAAATATTAAGATAATATATGAAAACATTAAATTGGAAATGGATCCAGACTAATTTATTTCAATGATAAGATGAAGATGGACTGAAATAATCTCCTTAAAACAATATAGAAGTATATTGAATTTTTTTATCCATCAATTTTTGTTCTAACATTAATATAAAAAAATAATAACTTTGTGAAATACCATACAGGATACCCAACACCGAGTTAAAAGAAAATTAAATTATTATTATTTATTTGATACCATCAATACATAAAAATAAAATATATGAGAAATAATATTTTTAACAAAATCAGTAAATATATACAATGGTCCAACACATTTCAAATGTATTAATAAATTTACTATAAGTGTGAACATGATTTTCAAGAATAATTTTATTTGTCGATTTTTTTTTCTCTAAATATTATTTTTCATGATTTTTATTAGTGAATATTATAATATTGTTTTGGATATTTTCTGAAAAAATTTGCAAAAACTATTACTTTTTTAATTAAGAAAGAAAAAATTATCATTGAGTAAATTTTTTTATTATTTTCCAAAAATATTGATTTTTTAATGAATAGTGAAAATATTGATTTTTTTTGAAAAAAATATTTCATTTTAAATTACTTAATCTGTAAAATTAAATTTTTTATTCTTTTTAATATTTCATTAGTCCATTTTGATAATCATGATTTGTTTTTTAAAAATTCAATATATACTTGAATGTAGAATTAAAACATTTTATATTTTAAAAGGTGATTTTTCTAAAAAACCGTTTCAATTCATGTTTTTTCCATTTTATTTTATATTTATTTATGAATGTTTTGTGTTTTTATATTAAAAAATTGATTCAATTTTTTTAATCATAGGATCCATATTTCAAAAAGATTTCCTTTTTTTGCCAATATGAATAGTAACTATAGTAACTTTTATTACCATGGTAATTGGTAAATTAGAAAATTGAAGGTAAAAATAAAATGATAATGACTATAAAATTATCCTAAACCATGAATTAATTTTATTATATGTGTCCATTATTTCTGTAATAATCAATGGTTCTGTAATATGTAATATGAAGTTTATTTCCATAAAATTGCGACTTTTATAATTTTTTATTTAATGGAAGTAAATGAATTCACATTCATATATTTCAAAATAATAACATTTTCAAAAAGGGAACAAATAGGGGATATGTATGATTATAAATACTAATATGAGATCTAAAACCTTTATATTCGTTTTGGTAATTTATTTATAATTTTATACGAAGAAATGACATCTATAAATATTTACACATTTCAAACATATAATTATTCAATTAATTGAGAAATAAAACAAATAATATTAAAAAAGTTAAAAATAATATAAATTCCATTTATGGTACATTTTCAATTTATAGTTAGTATATTTAACCCTCATCGTCAAACAATCATTACTATAAAAATAAGAGTAAAAATGGTTAAAACCAAATTATAAGGTAAAATATATGACCGAAATATTAAAAAATTTATTAGATGTCGTTATATAAATAAAAAATAAAACGATTTTCTAAATAATCTATTTTGGAATCATTTTTGATTGAAAATAAATTTATATGTATTTAATAATTTAAAGAATTTTTTGAGTTCCCCTACCCTCTATTAATAAAGGGAATAAATTTTTTCTTATTAATTAACACTTCTTTACCCATTTGGATCAAAAAAATAACTACCCAAATTCCATCATATAATTACTTAAAAAATTCTATTGTTCTTTAATTGGGAATAAAAACAACCATAGTGTCCTTAATGTGTTTATAAAAGGTCATCGTTCAAGGAAGAGGTATCATTTTTAACAGAATTTTTATGTTTAACTTCTTCTCCCACATCCAACAAATATACTTAAAATATTCAAATATAATAAAACATATATCCTCCATATACAGATATTTTGTATGTTAATATTATAACCAATATAAACATCATCTTACTTCAAAAGGGAAAGAAAAATATTTTACATGTATATGGAAAACTACTACCTCATTTACTGAAAAACATCATTTTCTATCACTACATCTCATGGAGTGTCTATATTGATGGAATTAATTTTTAAATATGGAAATCATGTAAAATATATAATTTAAAATAAATATATACCATTTTACTTTTTTACCGGTCAATTCACTTTAAATTGATATCATAATTCATTTGTATGTGTAGACTACTTCCTTAATGATGAAATGTAATTCATTTCCCATTACCAAATCCCAAAGATGAAATATATATTTATATTTATTGGATTAATATGAAATTTGTGATTTTTTGGTATTTTTGGTATATAAAATAATGCATACCCTCTTTTATTAAAGATTTTCGAAAAATAGAAATGTTACACATGTACATATGGTTTATGGTCTCCATGATGGTGACATTGTTCATTTTTAATTACCATGTGAAATTATAGGATTTAAAATTATAATTAAATTATAAAAATTATAAATATTTCATTATTACTATTATATTTATGATGGAATATTGTCATCATGACCATATCAACCTACTGAAGTCATTTTTGACATATGAGCTAAACAACATCATAATGTCAAACACGAATTTAATTAATTACGTAATTATATATAACATTTCATTAAATGAAAAAAATGATAAAATGAAAATAGAAAATTTTCATAAGCCTTTTTAAAATTGTTATAAGCTTACTTTTATAGAATACAATTAACGTACATGATGAGTAATAATCATTGTAAAAGACATCATCTAAATTTCACTTTGTTGTGGAATAAGTTTATATTATGCACTTATATTATTTTATAAGTTGCTGATAAAATTTATATGAAATGTTATATGCTAAATTTATAAATTATCATGATATTTATTGTTCTTAAGGGTATTATTTCATTAGTATTACAATGTAAATTATTACAATGTGGTAAGATAATTTCCTTTAAAATATTCTTTTAAATTTAATCATTCAAAATATATTTTTTAAATGTCAATAGGTTTGTATTTTTTCCACATATATGGCATCAAATAATTTTCCAACAATCATTATACCTAAATTCATTGAATATTACTTTATATGTTTCCATTTCCATTTTCAATGAAAACTGTATCGTTATTATATGTGTATATTTTTTTATTTTAATAGACTATTTTAATTAAATTTATTTAAAATTTGATTAGAAACGAATAATTCTATTAAAATTTTTACATTCTTCACAATCAATAAAATTAATGTTTCATTTTAATGTATTCTTAGGTAATAATTTTTCCGACATTCTTAACCACTATTTGATGTTCGGATTCCCTTACATGATTTCTGATTTTCATCATAGAAATACCCTAAATCCCTTTTTTGGTATTTTGATGTTTAAATGCGTTTTTTTGAATGAAATGGATATTGTGAAATGTAATAAAATTTTGGATAGGGTTCAAAGGTTTTTTAAAAGGTACTGTGATGAAATTTTTTTAATATAAAATATTTTAATCACGATATTTTACATGACAATTATATTAAAAATGGTTGATCATGATATTGCTTAGAATAAGGGTTGATCTCATTATAGCTAACTGGTGAGCATGATAATACTTATACGAAGGGATGTTCCCCATTAAACCTCATAAAAATGGATGAGATCAATATGGTTTTTGCGAATTGTGTTCCCCACTATATCACTCCAATGAAGTGAGTAATGATTAAATTATCAAAGTAATTATATTGGGAGTTAGCAACATGGTTATTCCAATTAATGGTGGTTTGAATATTTTTTATTAATATAATGTTGTATGTGTTTAAAAATGGTTTTTATTTTCTTACATTTTGTGTTAATGTAGTTATTTGAGAAAAAATATTATTATTATTTTTATGTAAATGTTTTATTTCAAATGCTCAAATAATATAAAATATAAATCTAATCATTACACGTGTTTTCATGTTTTTCAATGATATAACGGATTTATCCTTTCTCATGTCACTTAATGTGATTATTTTCTCATCCCTTGTTTTGAAAATCTTTCATATGGATTATGTTTAGGAAAAATAATGGAATATTACAATTTGAAATTTTTTAATATATTTCATGAAAAAGAATAATTTTATATTTTAAAAGTTTAATATATTGGAAAAATGGATACCAATTTGAGGATACCAATTTTTATATATATTGGTTTCCTATATAGAAATTACAACCTAACTCACTAAAAAATATAAACATAAATGACCTTTAGTAAAGTAAGAGGGGTGAATTATAGTGTAGAGTAACTAGAATATATTTGGTTTAAATAGGAGTCTTTAATGTCGGTATCATTGAAGGGTTTACATAAATTTATAGGATAATATTTTATTTCAGAATAAGTTAAAAGTATATATAATAACAATGGATAGAATTGTATGGAGAATCATTGTTATTCTGTGTAAATCAAATATATTTTGTGATAAACAAAATGAAAATATCATAGTGTTCACAACACTTATAGTATTTTTTATTGTGATCCTATTGGTATTATCACAGTAAACATTTTTTATGTAATATATTGTATCCACGAAGATGAAATTTAATAATGGATGTGATGTATAATGCATGGGTGGTATTAGTGACACACCAAATGGAATGGGGGATATAATGAGAACAAATCTGGTTTTTATAAACCATATATCCATTGTATGGTTTAATAATAGGAACATTTGTGAATTTTATAATCCATCAAATACATGTAAAATTAAGACAAGTTTTAGTTCAAGTGATGATGATTAAAAAGGTATATATATTGAAAATGTATGTATAAAACATATAGAATGAATAACCGTGGATAATTACATAATAGAAAATGAAATTGATTTATATGTGGTAAAAGAGGTAATAAAGACGTAATAATATGTAGAGAAAATGAATTACTTATTTAACTCCATGAAGGGGAAATAATTTCTACCTAGGATATCAATGGAGATTCTTAAATGTGAGGACAATGGTCAATTTGAAAATTGTGGTCTTATTTGGATGTCTCATGAATGGGATTAGAATGAAAGTATAGATAACTATTAAGAAATAAAAAATCCCATTATAGTTGATGATGAGGAAACTTCATAGGACATATAATGTATATAAATTATTTCATGTTTTTTTATTTAGCATCGTTGAATTGTGGGACATGATTCATATTTTTGGGGGCATGAAATAATTTATAAGGAATAAAAGGGATAAATAATGGTTAAGGTATTATGATTAATGTATAATGATTATGTTGTATACATAAAAGAGTTATGATGTTTTTTTAGAATTATGTATGATCAGAAGGTCAATGGAATTAATAATCTTCATATGATGGGAGTTCATTGGTGACTTTTATTATGTATTTATAGATGATTTTGGTGAATGAAACACTTCTGTTTATAATGTAGAAATTTTTTTTCTGGAGTAATGATATTTTCTTTTTGTGGATATAGGTTTAACAATATTGATATCCTTTAGGGTATATATGATCTTTGATATAGAGGTAATAATGATTTATTATTGTTTATTGTGAATGTAAATTAAATGTATTGCATAAACATTGTGGTTATGAGAAATAATTTATAATTTATATCTTATGTTAATTTTTTGTTGGTGTTTATGGCATCTTAGGGAATGTATTTAAGAATATATATATTAGAAAAAGAATAAAATCTAGGTCGAGTGAGAAGTTTTCACACCAGGCAAGGCTGCGAGGCTTGAACACACAACCTAATAGTGTCATGGTTACCTTCCATACCACTTGAATATGTGATATGCTAGTCATCATTATTTTGTCTTCAATTTTTTAATTGAGTTGATATAAAAATGTTAACATAATTTTGGGAACATATGTTTTTTTGTATATATAACAAAGGCAATGAAAATGATTTTGTGATATTGTGATCAATTTTTCAGAGGGTCACTATAATTTTGGGAAGCAATATAGTATTAAGGAAAATAAAATATTAATGTATTTTATTTGAAAAAAAAAGATTGAATTATATTTTGGATCCATATTTGAAAAAATAATGATTGAATTAAACATTTTTGAATTGTTCAATGCTTAAAGATTGGGAAATATATTTTTACAGTTTTATGAATTTTTTATCTGAAAATGATGATTCTAGTGATTTAGGCATGAAAAAGTTCTCTTTAATAATAAATAATTACATAAAAATATGTGATTCTTGGGGGAAATTGATTAATGTATGAAATAGTACCTGACATGTTTGTGTATTTATCTCTATACTTAGTCAAGGAATTAAAATAATTTGACAAAAATTGGAAGTGTATTTAGAAATAGAAAACATTATATTTTACTTTTATTACAAATAAGTCAATATCAATTTAACCAATAAAATATTTATATGTTTCTCATGGATACCCTTATTAGGTCCATGTTCTATATCACTCTATAATAGAACATGGAATTTTGGGTTTTCTATCAAATCCATGTTTTCACTTCCAACATAGGATCTCATACTTGGAAACCAACTATGTGTTATTCCAGATGACCTTTGTACTTCCATTTCTCACTTTCCAAGAGGATGTTTTATAGATTATTTTTTATGAATATTGTTTTACACAAATGTAAATTGAGAATAAGAACCTATGTTACCTAGTTTTAATTAAAATTGAAATAACTAAATATAATAAAGGGGGAGGCGTGGAATATAATATTTTATTTTTTTTAAATCAATGTCTATTTTTGAATGCGCATAAGATACAAATCACTGAGATTTAATGATCATGACTAATATTTACTTAAATGTGTCCATTATAACATAGAAATGACATTAGTGGGAATGAATAGTATAAAACACATTATGAAATATATATAATGGTCTAACAAAATTAAGATTTATTAATTAATTCTTTGTCTCTAAGCACTTGATTTTTAGTTATGTCATTTACATCATGAAAAATATTTTTTTTGAATGTATATTTTTTTATGATGGAATATTATCTATAATGTTTGATAAATTTATTAAATTCATTTTAAAAAATAAATTCCATATTTGAATTAAATATGTAAAATTTACCTTAGGATGAGCTTCTAGTTTTTTTTGGAAAATATTGATTTTTCAATGAATAATGAAAATATTAATTTTCATTGAAATAAATATTTTGATTTAATGTAATTATAAAGTGTTATTCTATTTTTCAATATATTTTCAAATTTCATAAGATTATTTTTAAATGAAGTTATTGTTATTTAAATGGATTTTATAGTTAACTTTTTTATAAAATTATTTTATATTTCAAAAATCATTTTTATAAAAGAAACTGTTTTTCTTAATGTGTTCCATTTTGATTTTAAATAAAATTTTAAAAATTCCTTTTTAAATTTTTGAAAAAGGATTCCATATTTCGGAATAGTGGTTTCATATTTGTTAAATACATTCCATTTATAGCCAATAAAAATAGTATCGTTGTTGATTTTTCCACCACCGTAATGGGAAAATATCATAATTAAGGGTAAAAGTAAAATGATATGGACTATAAAATTACGCTGAAACATGAATAAATTTTACATTATGAGTAACTATTTTACAAACACATCATTGTTTTAGTTATTAGACAATTTTTTCTATTATGTTTATATTATTAATTTTCTATTATTATATTAAACAAAAACACAAACATTTAACGCTGGTTCAAAATTAAAATAATATTTTTAAAATGGGGAACATCGTGTGATCTGTTTTGTTATATATTGAAATTTTAAATATAAATTATTTTCCTTAATATTTAAATTTATTTTTATTTTTAGTGATGGGTTAATGAACATTAATATATACCCAATGATTTCGCAATAATTATTTAATTAATGGAATTATCAAATAAACGATATTACAGTTATTAAAAATAATATAATTTTTAGAAGTACTGGGATAAAAAAAAAATATTATATCATGACATGTTATGTATGTATTAAAATATTTGTTTTTTAATTTTACATATCCTATTAAAGTTAATAAAATAATTGTAGTTAACTGTTCTGTAAATTGAAATTTAATATACATTATAATAATTATATTTCTATTAAAGGATATATAATTCCAATGAGTATTAAATTAATGAATGTGGTTTTTATATGGTTGATAATATCTTCCATTATCTAGTTGTGGTCATTTTTTCCATTTATAAGGATATATTTTCCCTCAAGGAGAAGAAAACCACATTATCATTATAAGATTGAAAGAAATTACCGAGGAGATAATAAAAAATGATACGGGTATTGATGTTACATAGAAATGTAAAAAATTTAGTGGATGGGATTATTTTGACAAAAAATGATTCATTTATAAAAATAAATCAATTTTCATGTTTTTAAAATAGAATATTAATATATTTTAAATTATAATTTTGAGGAATTCCAATTGTGCCCTTACCTACTCTAGTAAAATGGCACAACTTCATCTCATGTCACCACACATTAAAAATATCATTCATCCAATCACTACTAAATTCCCTTAATAGAATCCATCTTTTAATTATATAGTTGTTGTTTGTGGAAGAACATCATCCTCAGTTGTTATATAGGTTTGAGTAAATGAGGTCATTTGAAGAAGATGTACCATTTTTAATCAAGCTATTCTATTTTCTTTCTTCTTCCACATATTCCAAAAAAATTAATCTCTTATAAAATAATAATAAAAATATATTTTATATATAGAGGTGTTATTTTTTAGAATTTAGACCTTTTATCCACTTTCACATTAATCAAATGGTAAAAAAAACCATCATTCACGTGAACATAGGAGTGTTGGCTCACACGTTGATGTTATTGATTTTCTACAACCATTTATGGTGGATATATTACAATGATAGAAATAATTTATATATATTTTATTAATTATGTAATAATAATTATATAAATATAATATATCCTTTTTGATTTTTCCTCTCCATTCACTAAAAATTGTTTACATCATTCAGGCGAATGTGTGGGCTACCACCCTCACAAAGCAATCTGATTCATTTTTCTTTACCACATAAAATGGATTATATATAAAAGAAATTTAAATGGTAATATGATAATTATGATATTATTATCATTTTGAAATGATAAACTAACACTTACCCTCCCTATATAATGATCATAGAAAAATGGAATTTATTCTCATGAAAACATATATTCTATTGTCTCCATGATTTTAATGTCGTACATTTTGCATATCCATGTTTTATGATTGCAATTAAAAATAAAATTTATTTATAAAATTGAAAATTAGTTAATTTTATTCGGATATAATAATGTGTAATTTTACCATATTCAATATATATAAGTCAATTCAGATATATTTGTTGAATAACATCAAAATGAAAGACATGGATTTAAATTATTCCATAGTTGTATATAACATGGTATTAAAAAAAGGAATAATAAACCTGAATAATTTTCATTTGTTAGTATAAAATCATTATCATTTTATTATTTAGGAAGAAAAACTTCCTACATGATGAGTCTAACTGAAGGTGTGAATCTTTTTTTAAATTTATCTTAGTTGAGGCATATTTTGTGTTTATGCGCCCATATTCTTTTATGAGATATAAATACAGAAAATTTTAAATGTATTGCCACAAATTAATTTATTGAAATGATATTTAAAATATTTTTTGTTTATTACTTCATTTGTAGATTGATTCAAAATATTTCAAATTGGTAAGGCACTTTCTTTTAAAATTACCTCTTTAAAGTTCCCCTTTCAACTCTTTTTACATAATGATAAAAGGAATTTATTTTTTTTACTTATTCGTAATGAATATAATTTTATCCTATCATGATAACTCAAATTATCGATGTATTTATTTTGTGTTTCCAAATATATTTTCAATGAAAATTTTATCATTATTATGTGTGTAGTTTTTAGATTATAATAAATGATTTTTATTGAGTTTCAATCAAATTTTTTCTAAAAAGAACCGCTCTATGTAATGCTTGTATTTATTTATGAACTAGAAAATAATGTTTTATTTTAACATATAAGGTTAAAAATAATTTTCATTCCATCCCAACCATTATTTGACATTTTTCTCCATTCAGAATATTTCATGTTTTCATCAATGAAAACCATAATTAAATTTATCAAGGATTTTTTGAGTTGAAAATTGGATTTTAAAATAAATCTGTAATTCGATATATGGAAGTGTTATTCATAATCATTAAAAGGAATATTTAAATTTGTTTTATGATTAAATAATGTAATAATAATTTTTTATTCATATTATGTTACATTAGAATTATATAAAAAATGGGTGTTCATGATACAACTTATATTATATGTTGAACCCAATTATTGCTCACAGGTGAGCCAGAGATCGCTTATAAGAAGAGTTGAACAATTTATAGATCATAAAAAATTGGATATCCCAAAATAGCTTATATAAATGGGTGACCCATTATATATCTCTAATGAATTGGGTATGAATTATTTTCATTGAATAATTATATTAGAGTTCATCAATATGGTATTTCTAATTACAAGGGTATGGAATGGGTTTAATGAATAGGATGTTTTACAATTCAAAATGAATTTTTATTTTATAGATATGGGTTTTAAGGGTTTTATTCAATAATAGAGTGTGTTTTTTAATTTTCAAATTTTTATTTCAAATAATAAAATAACATTAATGATAAATCTAAACATTACGTGTGTTTTCTAGTTTTTCACCGGAATATCATATTTCATCTTTTTTTTATGTACCTTAATGAGTTATTTGTTGTTATCCAAAAATTAAAAAAAATAGTGTTTATGAATGGGAAATGGAGATGAATATTTCATGTTTAATTTCATGATTTTTTCCCAAAAATGAAATCATGTTTTGTTTTTAATGTTTTATATTATAGGAAATGGGGATACGGAACAGAAGTGTCCACTTTGTTTATCTATAGGTTTTTATGTAATATTAATGACCTTACTCACAAAAAGTAAACACATAAACTAGATTTGGGGATATAAGAATTTGAAATATAATCTGACATCCATAGAACATGTCATGGTTGAAGAGATGTTCTTACAATAACACTTTATTCATTCATTTTATAGTCACCATGAAAAAACATATTTTTATATTAAGTGTCAATATAGTTACTATAAATGAAAAAAAACCCATAAATATATCATTTTTATATGACTAAGAATATATTATTAACTTTTTTGAATCATATATTATTTTTAATTTATTATTATTTTTTATAGTTTTATTTTTTATAATATATCATTAATGAGAATTTCTAGAAATTTTCATTACACTGATTTCACTAATATGAACAAAAAATGTAAAATTTGAAACATATTCTTTATAATATCTCCAACAAGACATGTTCCGCTTGAAAATTCATCTATCTATTTTTTTACATCAAATTATATTACTTGTATTGTTTTAAAAACATTTTATTTATTTCTTCATTAATTTAACAATTAAAGTGTTAGTGTTATTCAATAATTTATATTAATTATTTCATTACTAAAAATTTAATATAATTTCCCATGATGCACTTAAATATTTTATAAATAAATTTTTTTTGTTAAAGGGACATGTCTTATGTATACCAAAATTTTAAAAAATTAATTTTTCGTTCAAACAATAGAGTTCGATTTTTTACTCCACATGAAATAAAGTAATAAAAAAGTAATAATGTCATAAAAATTGAATAAAATTACATATATTGGATCATTGGATTCTTATGGTTGATAATTACTCATATAATTATATTTATGTTTTTTAGGGTAATTTTATTGTTCTTATCATTTTAATTTTTAACTTTAATTACAGTATTGAACAATTATAGTTGTAATTTATTACTAAGGTTTCTATTCATATGGAAAAAAATAAACTAGAAATATTTACTAAATATATTACCACTAATTCCAAATTTGGATTATAAATTTCGAAATTTAATATATAGGTGTAGAAGAAATTAATTTAAGATTAAATTTGCAAGAAAAATTTAAAAATGAATTTTAAGGAAAATATCATTTTTAAATAAAAGAATTAAATTTTATTCAATTGTAAAATATATTTACCAAACAATACATGGATTATTTGTTTTCAAAATGAACTAATTAAACTTTACAACTAATCTATCTGTGAATTTTATTTGGTAAATATTTTAAATAATAAAATGTCAACAATTTTATTATTTTACACTATTGATAAAAAAATCAACAATTTTAGAAAAATAAAAAATATCATCCTAAAATAAATTTTACATGTTGAATAAAAAAATGATGTTAATTTTTTAAAAAATAAAATTTGATTATTTGGAAATCAACATTTAAATTAACCATATAACATAAGAAATTACAATTTAGTAGAAATAAATCTTCTTCAATTTGACCAATATATTATCAAATATTTTTATAAAGAAATTATATTATTCAATGTATCTATTGAAAATTTTAAATAATTTTTATATAATAATTAACTATGTTTTTATATAACCATATCATAAAAAACTCAAAAAATGATTCATAATCCTATTATGATCTGATTATTTAAGAAAAGGTATCTATTTTTTGAAAAAATGAAATAGAACCCCCTTTTGAAAAAAATAAATTTTTGAAACAGAAAATGACATTATTCACGTTTCTTTAATAATAGATAAATTACATTAATGTTAACTAAATAAATTAAATATATAATATATTTATTAAAATTTATTATTTTTCAATAATATTTAATTTAATCTTTTGAGATAAAAATATTTTACAGATAGAAAAATTGTTTTATTAGAAATATCAAATTATCCTTTAAAATATTTTATCCTCATTTACTACTAATTAGAAATGTATATATGATAAAAACATAATTTATGAAGACAAAAAATACTACATATATTTTATGATATGGTTATTCTTATTCATATATTCCAAACCACCAATAAATCATAATTATCATATTGGAATAATAGATTATGATTGTTTTTTATGCTTAGAGATAATTATAGCGTACGTTAAAATAAACTATATTCTAGGTGTATTAAATTTTCCCATACATAAATAATTTCATTATCATAAATTAAATTTAACTTTTCCCAACTGAATATATCATAACAACATAATCAAATCATATATAAATATTATCATGAACTCTAATTTGACGTTTATAATGAGGATACATATTATAAATGAACTTTAGTGAGACTCATACATGAAAATCAATTTGTAAAATTGTACCCTGTTATTTGAGTGTGATGCTCGACATAGAGATATAGTTATTTAGGTTTAATATTCTGGAGTTTCAGAATTTCCTATTTCCAATGGGATAAAATTACATACAAAATTTCCTAACATACCATATGGATTATTTTATCCTTTGAAAATAGACATAATGATTGTGTTTATTTTTTCATGCATGAATAAAAAAGTCATTCAATATACGATATGATCTAAATAAAATTGAACAATTATTTCACTAATTCTAACTCTAAAATTTCTATAAAAAATAAACCAATATGAATGAACCATTTTCAAAATTAATCAATAAAAAACATAATTATAACCACATATATATTTTAATTTCCTCAAATATAAATTAATAAATTTGAAACCAGAAATCAAAAAATACTCATAAATTATTCTTCTATAAACATCTGGCATTTTTTATCCCTAAACAATCATTATTACTCAAATATTTATATTACATACTTTCACATTCAAAATAAAAAAATTTTAAATTCATTATTCTTCACCAAAGATAACATTAAAATATCACAGAATTTAATTAATATTCATCAATTCATTGTTCAATAAATAAAAAAAATATAACATATTTACATAAAAATTACCTTTTGGAGTGAATATTACCTGTAATAAATTTTTTGAATTTTTTTATTTTCTAAATATTAAATTTAAATAAATATTATCTGAATAATAGACTTATTTTTTTATTAATCATCATAAGAAATACCATAGTATTACATCATAATCATATTTTTTTCAAAATTAACCTCAATTGCCATGAACTATATCCTTTGTGGATACATTTATCTATGAAATATATTTTTTTGTTAACATTTCTCTCAAAAATATTAATAGATATTCCATAATTGAAGAATATATTTTAATGAAAAAAAATTATAGAAATAGATAACTAGACTAACAAAATTTATTAAATTTCATATTTTTATTAATAATTATTCTCAAGTGAAAAATTCACTTTATAAACCATATAATATTTCATGATATTATAAAAAAATTACAAAACATAAATATTAGTGTAATCCATGAATCTTGGGGAATTGGTATCAACATAACACTGTCTCCATATAGTTAACACAGGTACCATTAACATATTATTTTCGATATTTTCAATTATTATAATGATTTCATTTTATCAAAACATGTAAAAAAATTCCATTCCATTTAAGAATTTAAAAATGTTTTGTTTCAAACACACATTACATGTTGAATGATTATTATTTTATCATTCATAGTTTGAACATTCATTAATCTAAAATTTTCCCTTATTTCATGGAAACTCAAATAGGATTAGATTATTTTTTCTGGAATGAAATATGTGGTTAGGAATAATAATAATAACATCATTCGCACCAATTTCTATCCGATATTGTTTATTTACATGGGAAAGTATATTAATCATAACATGAGTTAGTCTCCTTATACTTCCACGATTTTCCATATATGAACACCCTCTATATTAGAATTTTCAATAGGTTAATACTTATATTCATCATGATTATTGAACCTATTTCTTACTCCATGTGCCATATATGTACATAAATAGACAATTAGTTTTCTCCAAATGATATTACATATTGATCCATAGAATAAAAAAAATGTGAATGTAAAAAAAATATTTTGTGGGAATATAATTCTTAATTTATTTATTCTTTTCTGAAATATGGTACCCATTTTTCATACTAAACCCATTATGATTCCATCTGTATTGTGCATGACTCTAGTAATCATGATCCAATAAATTAATTATTACATTTTTAAAATATAATAGTTAACACAATACGCAAGATTGATCATTTTTTCAGTATTGGAACATTAGAGATAAAAATTATTTCAATATGAAATAATAAAATAAAAATATAGAATGAAATAATTTCTAGGATCCTTGAATCAAATTCCAAAATTTACATCTTCACATATTGGGGAATAGAAAAAAAATAATGGGGGATCTCAGATATTCAATAATGGTTACACACAATAGAATCAATTTTAATAATATTTGAATAATTTAAATGCTAGAGTGGATCATTAAAAAAATTATATCCAATAAATGACATGATTTAATTGTACATCGATAAATAATATTAACCAAACTATATGATAGATAATAATAACTGAATTCAAAAATAAATAAATTCATAATTGTAGGAATTATTGATCTTAAAAAAATGTTATTGAACAATATATCATCAATCATACCATAATGTACATTCCTTAGACACATTCATTGATTGGGTAGTTATGCAAAAATTACCCAACTAATGTATTATCCGGTGATTTTTCATGATACATATAGATGAACTGATAAACTATCTATAATTGAGCCCCACCATCACTCTTACATCTTGGGAATTCCTCATTTATTTATTAATTGATTCAATTCATTATAAATATAGCTTAAAAGTTAACATTTATCCATATTTAATCATGTTTATGGAATTTATCCCTAGTTAGTGAAATAATATTCATAACAAACATCCTTCAACCAATACCATAAATTAAAATGATATACAATTATTATAACATTAACATAATGTAATTAATACAAAAAAAATCAATGATATTTAATATATTGATCAATTTTTAAAATTATTACCTGTGTAATTGTAAGGACTGATAGAGAATGTGGTCATGGGAATGTTAATTACCAAGAAATCATGAATAATAAGAAGATGAAAAATGATCAAAAATTCAATATGATTAATGTTTTTTCAAATAAAACCAATAATTTTAGAAATTGGAATGTTAATAGAATCGATAAATTAAATATAATTTACGGGTACCTTCCCATATTTATTTTTCATATATCATTAAAAATTCATTGTATTCCATTAAGGAAATATCTACTTCTCTTTTCATGACATTTTAAACAAAAAATTTAGAAATATTGAGATAACTGTTTTGATAAAAAAAACCCATGAAAAATGTAATGGAATATAAAAACCAAATAACAGTCATGATGGTTGTAAAATTCATTAAATTTGTTAATGTTAAAGGATAACAATTTTTCATAGTTTTGAAAAAAGTAAGGAAAATGACTTGTTTTTATTTTTTTAAAATAATTATTTTTAATCCATTGAAAAGAAATAAATATGTAGAGGTTATGGAAATTTAAAAATATTTATTATGACACTACAATATTTTATAATACAATTTTGAAAAAATGGATATATAAGGAAAAGGATTCCAATTGAGAGGAATAAATATTGTCGGGATAACATACATGTAACATACTTATAATTCTTCATCCAAAGGATAATTTCAACATAATGAATCCATTAATTAAATGATATTTTAACATAAAACACGTACCTAAAGTCTAACAATCATGGCATATGCAATTATAATCCTATATAACAATCACTCTATTAATCATCATGGATCGCCTCTGAATCCTCATTTTACCCCCATGAAAACCCATTTAATATAAACCTCTTTCCATTTTAAATTATCATGGGTTTGAGGATGAGTTGAGCTCCACTGGCACTCCCACACCTACCTCCCCTCTCCACTAACAATATTTCTATCGTTTCAACACTAAGGAGGCTACATGTAAACAATTCCATTAATGACATATGCATAATAATGGAATCAACAAAAATACTATTTGTAAACGTCCTTGTGCGATCGTTCGCCACTATGTGGGGGTGTGATAGTTACTACAATCGTGGATGTTGTATATCATTGGTGAAATGGAAGAACTAATATACTATTGATACAATTGTAGTTTTGATGATACATTAACCGCTGTTATAGCTCACCAACACCACCATCAAATTTTTTTGGATTTACCATGAAAAGATAATGTTCCATTATTAATCCATGTGACCCATGCAATAAATAATTTTTTAAGCCACTGATGGTACTTCTATACACAAAAAATGAAGGATAAGTATAAATTATGTTCCTACAAAACCCATAGGACATTTTCTCATGCCTTATGGAAATGAAATATTTCTTAAGTAATTAAATGAGTACTGACCAACATATGATTAAAGAATTGTGTCCCATACAAGACATGCTACCATTTGTAGAAGATATTATAGCACATTTTTTCTGACAATAGTAGATTTCATCAAATTGTAGTGAAATGATAGATATTATATACCAAGAGTTATATTATGATTTAGATAATTCACATCTCATAATATATATAGGAGTATGTTGATTCCATTGATAGAAACACTGATTAGGCCTATGGATGGGGATGAAGATTCTAGAAAGAAAGAATAAATGATTAATTCTGGTTACTACAAAAATTATAAGTGATATACCATTGTTCTAGTGGTAGAAGGGATGTACCATTTATGCAATGTTATATCTGGAGGAAGCACCCCATGAAAGACACACAATATGATGAAACACTATGAATAATTCTTAGGTAGTGTAATTTTTTCACCATTGGAGATTATTGCAACAATAGATGCGCATTGGATATGTCTATGTTTTGATACTTCTAGAATCATTGTTGAATTTAATCTCATCACTAGTATTCTGAAACACCAATAAATTTAGAATATTGATCATATAAAATCATAAAAAATGGTATATTTTCCAATTGTGAATATATAGAATAAAATTACCAAGAGGGATAAATAGGATAAATCCCTATATAAATAAATAGATTTAGTTCTAGAGAAAAGGATCAAGGTATTTGTAGAGGACTCTATCTAGATGATCTATTTTATTTTTATGTTAACCATTAATTTAGTTTATATTTTCAACATACTCAATTTATTTTAATTTAAGTGTCCCATCATTCATCATTAATTCACTATATCATTCTCCAATCATCATTAATTATTTATCTCATACCCTTTTTCTTATCTATTCCACCATGATATCTCCTACTATGAAAAGAGTGAATAACTCAAGGATTGGCCTCATGGGTGTATTCGGTGTACCAGAATTATGATATTCAATTCAAATTTATATTTTATGACTATGGAGAGAATGAGTATGGTGTACACATGTTGTGTTTTATTAACATGAATTATAACTCTAACTCATATCCATTCCTAAAATTAAATATTTTTTTCTTCTTTCATTTGAACACAATCACTTCACATGACGGAGTTGAGATATTCAAGGGATGAAACCGTATATAATGGAGTCAGGGACTAGATGTTGTCACACACTTTATTGAGATGATCCATCAAAACTATTTTTTTAGGTGGAATAAAGATTTCTTTGGGATTATTTGTTTCAAAATAATTAAATAGAAGAGTACTAGTATAATAGAGTGATTTTAAAATTTGGTTATCAAACAAGATTAAATCAATAAACATGAATAATTATAGGAAACCAAATACAAACCCTAAAATGTAATGTAATTAATCAATTAGTTATTTTATTACTACATAATATATATTTGAATTCATTTTCCAATTTTAAAAATGAAAATGAATACATAAAATAATAAAATCAAAAAAAATAGTTCATATGGGAACTTGAATTGGTATTTTAAAAACAATGAATCTAAAAAAGTGAGCTGACCCTAGTAATCTTCTATAATACAATAGGAAAAAAATAGAAATTTTATTTTTCAACCCCCTATGATATGTGTGAATAAATTATGCACACACAAAAATATATATCTAAAAATAATAAATATAAAGTAAATTTTTTTTGTTTTATTTATGGCCCTAAATAATGATATTAAATACTATAAGATTTATTACTAAATAATTAATTGTCTATAGTACCTATAATTATTTCTATATAATAGAATTAAAATTTATAATTCACAGATTTTATTTATCCAAATGTAAATTTCTAAAAAATTTCTATAACATTGGAATTTGTGGGTTAGTAGTAAAATATGTTGTGAATGTATGTCATTTATTATGACATAAGTAATATATAAAAATATTTTAATAAATAATTTGAATAAATATAGAACCAAAAAAATTATCTATAAATAATATTTCATTTAAATATAATACAATCAATTTTTAAACCTACGATGAAATTTAAAATTTCTGAAATTTAATTTACATTTTTTAAAAACCCATTTTGGAATAAAAGTATTTTAATAGACAAAAATAATATAAATTAATGAATTATAGTTCATTTATAAATAAAGGTAAAATACATGGTTTAAATTACATAATTAATTATTTAAAACCATTATTTGTCAAAGGTATTCATTTTTATATAACCTAGAATTCCAATGCTTTATCAAAATATTATTTATCAATTTTACAACAAATTGTTATAAATACTAACGTAAAATAACATTCATATTCAATCCAAAATAATTAATCTTATTCCCATTTAAATTTATCTATCATGAGTCCTTCATAGTTCACATAATGTCTTAACGTATTCATTATTAGGAATTGGAATGTTATTTAACAACGTAGGGGTTCTTAATCTTCCCCACCCCCCCCCCCCCCCACACACACATATATATATATATTAATTATTTTACATTACATTAAAGTTTCATACCAAATATTCATATGCTTCATTATTATCAATCACTTATTTTAAAATTAATTTTTTATTTTCATTTCAACTAATTATATTAACATTATAATCATTATAATTTCTATATATTTCAATAGACATAAATTTCATTTTCTAAATCACAATTTATTCCATATATTAGTGATATTAATAGTAAATATTTTAAATTAGAACTCTATCTATGTCTATATATTAAATATATGGTTTATTCTATATTAAAAATAGTTTAAAAAAATAGATTATTGAACATAATTAATTTTATTTTCAAATCAGCAGGTACTGGGAGTTCAAAAAAAAGATATAAAACCACACTACATATCAAATATGTATGATTACATACTATAATTTTAATAGTTTATTTCTTATCCATTCATGGTTCTCTTATATTTTCAAATTATTATATTCAATGAATAATAAATATTTATATCCATATATGATGAACTTTTATAATCCTATTAATCTGTAATAATTCTTTGCATGATGGTACATTACATTATATAAAAAATATCCTAATATTTTTAATTTTTTTTAAAGGATGTTCTGCATGATATCAATTTTATTCACTTGACTATATAATCCTTTATACTTCATATAGAAATTATCTCTATAGAATATTAATGACAACTTAGCCATGATTATTTATGTGTTTCATTTGGGAACAATATGATATATATTATTCTTTATTTTTTCATATGATGGATAAATTGGATTTAATATAAGATAGATTGGATCTATAATTATATATAAATTTGATGAATTTTATAGGTCTCATGATATAAACTATAATGGGAAATTTTTCTATTGCTGCCATTTAATTTATGATTTCTTGGCATAAGGATTTTTCATCTTGGTTATGTGGTCTTACATTATTCATTCCTTCATTATAAGATAATTTATTATATAATAATGGATTATTTATTTCCATTTTTATGTCATCCTTTAATAATGTTATGATTATATTTCCATTTATGTTAAATAATTTGATTATTTTTTCTTGGAATATTCTGTATTCTGTTTCTATTCCATTTTAGAATCTATTGTACACTACCCATTACATAGCATAAGAGAAAACCATTTATATTGCTTCCATGTTTCCTCAGGTATCAGTGAAGAATAACACATATGATCTAAGTAAAATTTTATGAATGATAATGATTGATTTATTTTTATGGTGAAACTTATGTTTTTAAATTAAAAATGATCATGTATGTATTTACTCCCCTATGACTAATAATATTTTGGATCCGATGTAGTGTGATATTATTTATTATATAATATTGTTGTAAATAACGTCAAACTATGAAATAATAGATTTTTCTTATTATAATTAACATTAGATAAACTTTTAATGTAACAATATTTGATACATTTTAGTGAAGATAGTATGAAAATAATGAATTACGAAAAAAACATATGAAATTATAAAAATTAGTTAAGAATATATAGAATACATGATATTTTTTTTAATAAAAGAATATTAATTATATAGAATGATATATATTTTGTAGAATTATTCATAAATTAAATCTTCTTTTCCATGTTTATAAATAGATCCTAATCTAATCAAGAAAAAAACAAATGATAAACAATAATATGTTAATGGATTACCCTATCTATCTAACTAATTATGATGATGTCAGATATGGGAATATAACGCTATATTTGGGTATTTTACACAGGTTATGAAAAATAACATTCCCTAAATGTAAGAATGTCTTAAACACAACATTACATGAAAATTATGGGTCATTTCATGAGTAATAAATGCCCATTATTCATTGAGACCACTATTCTATTAGAGGAAGATAAATAGATAATTCATTTAGAAATTTTTTTAATTTATCTGGTATATACATAAAATTATATGTTTATAACGGATATATATATTTATTCTAATGGTAGATGTTAAAAAATAGTGATCATTGATTCGAAATACTATAAAGGAGGAATGTATTGACTCCTCAAAATGTAATGCTTTTAATGCGATATTCATTGATAAATATTGAATTTGGAGTAAAAATGTAATATAAAATATAAATTTATGAATATATAATAAATATTAGTAAAACTTATTGCTGAGTATGAGGATAAAATTATAGGTTTAGTGAGGACAATTTTTAGTTTTATATAGAATCCTTAAATTACAATTGGTCATGTCATTGATAGATTAATTCCAAAACATTTAATGGTATTTTTCTATTGGTATATTTATTTGAATGAGTAGATCATAAAAAGTTACATCAAGTGTGATAAGGAATTATCTATGCATTTTTTTAAATGATAACAAAGTAAAGATATTATTGTTAAGAATTGTATAGAATGAATATTAGAAAATGGGATGAAATAAATTCTAGAACTTTTTAGATGAAATAATTGTTGTAAGTAACACCATGGAATATGCATCATTATATTTTTATTTTGCTACATGTTTGGGAATAAACACCATCAATGTCATGAGTGAAATAGAATTAATGATTTAGAAATATCTAATTCTACCATTTTATGGTTATGATTATCTATTAAAAGTAATTCTATGAGAATCAATAAAATATAACATAGGAGAATATAAGGGAAACATTTATATCACATTCAATTACTATATTGGAAGATGATGTCCCAAATTATATGATAATAGGTAAATTGATAATAAAATCAAATTAATATAATACACTATTTATTCTAATTATACACATACATTTCTATCTTTTATGTTTTTTTAAGAACATTGAATATACCTATTGTACATTAAAAAATTCATTTTCATGAAAAACATCCAATTTCAATATTTTCATAATTATAATATATTTGGTTGTTTTATTAATGTTCATCATGGCCGAATTATTATAAGATGTATTACTATAAAAATGGTTGACTTTAATAAAATTCCAGTAATGGATTGATGATCAAAGAATAAAAAATAATTCATTGATAAAGTAAAGAGATTATAATTTTTAAGGTCGCTATAGATTCACTATTTTACTAAGAGAGACATTTCTTTTAAAGAGTCTTTTGTAGAAACAACTACAATGATTAAACCTAATGAAAATATTTGAGAACAAATGATAAAATGAAATACATAAAGGAGAAGGATATCATATCAATATAATATCTATAAATTATAGAAAAATACATGGATATATTTTTATAGGAATTTCCAAGATTATAACTTGATACTAATGTATCTTTCTAAATTGAGTTCATCCATAATTGAAAACCATTATCTAGGGAACCATATACAATAACAGCAACAGAATTTGTAGGATTGATGATAGAGGTATAAGATTTATATGATATATTATTCATACCACCCAATGTCTCGCCTTAGGGAGCACCAAATCTTTTTATAAATCATAATTTTATGTCTATGTGGTAGCACAAAAATTATAGGGGAATCAATCACATTACAAATAAGAACACATATCATTTACCATGTTTGATGCCTAATTTGTACATATTCATAGGGAAAAATACTTATAAATGATTTATTTACGATCTTGTTAACATTAATTGACTTTTAATATGTTTTATATATATAATATATATTTTTTATAACAAATGTGAATTGTGTGATCACATTAAGGCGTTTTGGATCAATTAATGCACCCTCATGGTTTTTGGATCAGATAAATATATTTCTCATATATTTTCCTAATAATTTTTTTGTTGAATTTATAAATTATAGATCTATTTAAAAAAAATATTTATGAATACCATGGTAATAATGTTCATTTTATTCTTATGACTATTAGGTAATAAGCGTAAAATTGGAAATTCAATAAGTGTTAATTTTTTAATTAGTAGTTTTATTTTATTCACCATATTATCTCAATGCCTAAATTATATGTTATCCCATGTATGAACATTATGGTCAATATTTCTAAAAGATTAATGAATGTTTCTAAATTATATAGTTTCATTGGATTTTGTAGTTATTATTCTTGTTTTTTACAATATTTCCCTATTTAGTAAACCGATTAATCAAGTTAGCATGTAATGAATAAAATTTAAATGATTGATGAACTATGATAAATGATTCAAATAAATAATGAAAATATTACTATGATCAATTACATTAACATTAATATTTAGGAAGAAATCAATCTGTTTGTACTAATATATTATAAAAATGGACAAAAGTTCATACTTATATAAGAGGATGGATTTCTTTTCCATTAAGACATTTAATGAACCTTCAAATATAATCAAATATTTTATCTTGAGTTTGAAACAATAATATTTTCCCTGTAAATTATGTTAAACTATCTATATGGTAAATTTTTTTACATATATACAAATAATTAGATATATAAGTATATATTTATATATAATGAACCTAATATATGTAAAAAGGAATGGACGAAACTACTCACATACTGTTATTATATGATGAAATACTACATTAGGACAGTATAGAAGGTGGTAAATTAATTATGTTCAAATGATTTTTGGAGTTCTACACGTGGTGAACATAGATAAGGATTGAACATTTATGGATTTAGTTAAGTAGGAAATGATTTTTTGAAGGGGAAACATCATTCCATTTCAAATAATATCTCATTCATTTTACTATAAAATATTATATTTTGGTCAATGATATAACACATGAAAAATATATAAATGATGATATATTTATTTAATTATTCAATAAATATTGATTTATAAAGGTTATAGAGATAATATGCACTCCATAAGGCGTGGATTTAATGAAAGAATTCATAAATACAACTCACAAATTAAATTTTATTATTCATATTGGAAACACACACACACATACATATATATATATATGGATCTATGAAAATATTTTTAGTGGGACAATATAAATTGATAAATTTGTGACTATGTTTCCGGATTATTGGAATACCGCAATTAAAGGATAAGAGTCTTCTTCTAAATGGTGTTTTGAAACTACATTATATACCAAAAAAGATGTGGAAAAATTTAAAATGGGCTTTTTAGAGGACATAATTAGATATTTAGAATAAATTAAAAAATATGGCCACCATGGATAACCTCAAGAATTTGTAGTATTCATCACTTTATGGGGGGATATAATCCTTATGGAACATTCATGATAAATTATTAATAATTTTCTGAGAATTATTCATTCCCCAATATTAATTGTATCCGGTCTTTGACCACATTTTATAAATTTTTAAGGGATTCATAATAAATAATTGAACAATAAGATAAATTTATATAATATCCAACATCCTAAAATTAAAGGGGAAGTGTAAAAGGGTTTTCCATACATTAGAAAATTAATTAGGTTGATTCCCACGAAAATATCATAGAACTTGTTAATAGTATCTACCTATTGGTAGATTTTTTATCAAAAAATATAATCCACTCCACCATACATGTAAAAGCAGTGAGATGTTTTCAAACACATAATGGATTTATATTATAATGTAAGAGGCTTTAAAAAACATATAAATACATATCAATGAATATAAAAAATTATTAATGATAATAAAAGGAAGGACTCATGGCATAAAATAAGGTATAAGTTCATTAAGAAACTATCACCATGGAAGAGAGTCATATGGTTTGATGAAAAGTGAAATTATCATTAAGGAGTATTGGGTATTTTTATATTTATTTTAGAATTAGTGTCATGGTTTATCATTATAAATTCTGTCCAAAATCTCTAAATTACACGACATATCTTGTATCTAATTCTTAATGAAGCACATGCTAGAAGCAGTTCATGTATTTAGAAACAAAGATGTAGAGTTGGATCCTAAATATTCTTATCATGAACTGTTTCTTAAAATTCAATATATAAGTGAGAATGTATTATAGAATAAAAAAATTTGTAAAGTGATTGTATAGTGGAATCTCATGTTATAGGAAGAAACATAAGGGCAAGATAAAATAAAGACAATGAATTCTTTATAAATTGTTACTTACCAACTAATTCCATAAATATCAAGGAAAAATTAATCTAGGGGGGATAATTTTTGGAATTTCCTGATAAAAAAAATAAACATTATTTATAAAATTTATTAAATAATACACATACTTTAATTACATAATAACATCACAAAAAAATGAGACAGTTACATCCATTGGAATGACTATAAATTAATTTATAGAATAGTGAACAATATAGGACAACACCATACTATTATAATCCATAGGAGCATATAATATGGTAAATTAAAATAACAACACATATATCACAATTATAATGATAAATAATTTTAATTTCCATATATCTTAAAGAATCTAATTGATTGATAAATATTATTTTATAAGTAAGAATAATGCTTGCTTATAATGGGTAATTTTACAAATGGAAGGGTAACAAGGCCATTGAAATGATAACATATTAATATGTCCATTAAAATTACAACATGATAATTAATTGTAATATATATATTTTTAGATGAATTTATAATATAATATAGTTATTAAAAATCTAAATACTCTGAATTTGAAAATGATTAAAATAAAAATTATATATATATATATATGTATTAAAATAATAAAATATATTAAAATGGAATATATTAAATTTTTTAGATAAAAATGATTTTTAATACACTAAAAATTATAATTTAATTTTTAATTTACTAATGCATAGAAAATTATATTTACTAAAAGGATATAAAATTTAGAATCAGGTTATCAAAATTAATTAATAATGAAGCTTTTAGAATTTCTTATGAAAGTTGAGTTTTTGTGTGAATAATAGATTACAATATCCATATAGAAATGTTATCATGGCTTCAGTATAAAATAATTTCTTCTCTTTAATTATATATATTATTTTCTATCCAAATATAATTTAATTTTCCTAAATAATTTATTTAATTATATTAAAATTAATTTCCAAAACAACAATTAAAATTTTCATGACTAATATATATTTTTCAGTTTAAAAAACAATTCCATTTGTTCAATTTTATTTACCATGACCAAACTAATATAATATAATGTTTTATTTTTTTAATAAAAAAATTAAAAAAATGTATAAATGTTAAAAGAATTGTTATTCCAACAGTAATAAAATTTCCATAAACTATAATTCCTAATATAAATTTAAAAAATTATTAATAATTCACACTTATTTTTTATAAGTACATCACATCAACTCATTAATATTTACATTAAACCCATTTTAAATAGTTATCTTCTAAATTTTACTATCAATATTCCTCCAATAAAGATATTAATGTTATATGGTGTTATTTATTAAGAATTAAGAAGTTATTTAGAAATATAAGGGTTATAAAGCATTTATCTTCATGTCCCTTTTGTATAAATTTTCAATTTTTCACATAACCGAATTAAATTTTAGTAAACATCAATTTTTAGATACCATTATTATAATACTAATGAGCAATTACCATTTCTTCTCATTATATCACCTTTTAAAGATGTTATAACTCCATAATATAATCATACACACTCACTCCATTATCTAAATCCAAATTGTATTACATTTATTTATGATATTTAGTGAAATACATATTTTGAAAGAGGGGAACATTGAATATGTCAAGAAAATATATATCTAGCTTTTCCATTATTGAGTTTATTATGGACTGATCTCAATTTTTTCATAGGTGGTCATTTAATATCAATATCACTAGTACACAATGTTCATTCTATAATAACCTTTATATCATTATGAATTCCCAATATTCATGAATTAATACTCATATATTTAGATTGGATTCTATCATTTTTTGGACATCTTTCACTTGAAACTATTTTATTTAATAAATATATATTATTTATTTCCTTATATAATGATTGTATCATAACGTATTTCCCAATGAAAATTTAATTGATAAGGGTAAATTGTCTCTATTTGAATACCCATTTATGTTTCAATTTTCTTTATTGGAGATTCATGTAGATTGAATTATTTTATTATTAACAGTGAAGGCCTTTATATAACTTATATCAATTATTTCTATATGGATGAATATCGACTATATATCCATTTTTTTGAGGTCTCACTGATGAATTTATTAAATATATAGAGTCATTTCATATGATAGATAGAATGGGCATATTATTTAAATAATGAAACATTAAATTAAATATGCACACTATTCATTAGTGGGATACATAATAAAATAAATATGGGTTTATTGTTGTATGACAAGTCATTTATGAGTTATGTCTTGTATTGAGGTGTAGTGATTCTCTATGATCCATATATGAATATATATTATTTTATGTAATGTTTTTAGAGTCATATATTGAGTTATCAAGTGATTTTTTGGCATATGGAGGCTCAGTATTGATGAAATTATAATTGTAAATATATTATATGATGTGAATGCAGTTTTTTAAAATAACAGAATAAATCCGGAATTGAGTTCCTGAATAGAAATGTGAGATGGACATTGAAGATAAATCACTAGATTTAACCCATGAGGGACATGATCATTGTTTACATTGGTTTTTTTACTTGAGTTCCATCATGGGATGAATAATAATTAAATAAATTGATATATTTATTTAATGGTTGTAATTATAGCATAAACCTAATCATATCTTATATAACCTGTGTTTTGGTAAATCTCTATCGATAGTCTCATAACCTTAGAGATTATGATAGGTCCATTGGAGGAGGATTCTTAGGAAATGAACAATAGACCATGGATTAGAAATTGGTGTTCTAATTATAGCATATGGATCTCACCAACGGTGGTCAAGACGATTCATTCTTCACTAAAGATTGATCCAAACCCTATTTAGGTTATTTTATTTATTTGGATTTATCTTTTTTAGTAAACTGATTTCAAATGAAAACCATTTAACCTAAAAAAGTTAATTTAGTGATCAATTCTAGATTATGGTTGATGTATCTATCTTTCTATGGGTTTTCAATTCTTATTATTTGATTATTTCTTGGTAATTCATTCGTTTTTCTGACAAAAATGTATCTTAGAAAAATAAAACAATAGATGTGGTGAGATCCATATGTTATATTTTTCAAGATTCTCTCCTTTCTCATTGTGAGCTTAATATTGGATTCATATTTTGATGGTTATTTAAAAAGTTCCCAATAATCAATAATTGCATAATAATTTTTTAACACAATGGATCACCATCAACGGTTTGGTATTGATAAAGATTATGTGGTTTTGAAATATAGAGATCAACAAGGATCAGGATTGGATTTGAAGATCCCTAGTTTTGGGTTTTTTCCTCTCATCATGGAGGTGTGAGAGTAGATACATCATGATGGGATTTAGGTGGCTGAAATATGATCACCAATAATGGCCTTGAATGAATGATCCTTGATAAATGATTAGTGGTAGGTCATGTGTTGAATTCAATAACCGTAAAAGAGTAGTAAAAATTCATTTAATATCATGGACTATATATGAAATTACTGACTATATAACACGCACTCAGTAGTAAGAACCACTATGTGCTTCTATAATGTGGAACTAGGTTTTACGTGTAGAGAAAAATATCACACACTAAATGAAATGTGTCCCACATTGTGTAAACTATGGGTGGTGACTAAGCATGTTCACTATGGGAACACTATTTCAACCATGGACAAGAACATTGCAAGAACCATAGTACACAGTCACAATTCAATGTACATGTTCATGGGTTGAGGTATATGGACTCAGAAAAGTGACATGCCTGGTGTCAGACTGATCTATTCACATTCATTATTTCAAAAGGATACGATGTGTTTATGGAGAATTATGTAGTGTTGGAGACAAAAATAAATGGTTAGACAATGGGTAAGTGAGACAAAAAGTGCGCTCCATGTACATGGAGTTTACTTTTTCCAAGATGTGATAAGGCCCTATGTCTCATTAGTATATACAAGTTTTCGTTGGGTGTGTTCTATTAGAAAATTTCCATGAGGGTATATTGAGGAATTATATCCTAGGAATTGTATAAGATCTCTTATATGATATTTTCCATTGATATTGTTTGGGAAACCATCTACAATACTTGGAGTAATATCCTCTATCATTTCATCACCTTCCCAAGGTTTGGTTTGAAGAATAATATTGAGAAACTTACAAGAGTGTATGATCTCATAAATAGAATATTATTCAATATAGGATTTGGTATACCCCAGAGCCCTAGTTTTTATCCCCTATCATTGTGTCATGATCTATAGGGTTTCAAAAGGTACTTATTTAGTGAGGCCTGAGGATCACGACCACTCAGATGAGCACCATCAATGATAGAATGCTTTTTGGAGTGAGTTATCCCAATATAAATTAATTTAAATTCATATGGATATTCCTTTGGTTAAAAATATATTTCAAATCATTAACACTTTGTGTAATATATGATCTAATCAGGGTGTTGTTATTGTTATGTCTCATATTTTTATTTACATTACTATAAGATTTTGAGATTACTACCCATATGATGATTTATTTTTGGTGATTTTGAGGTGTCAAAATAGGTATTGTTATACTCACCCCTTTAGGGAACTATCAAAACATGTCACTTATTATAAATACTCCATTCCATGTTTGGGGTCCTATGAGTACTATGATTATGTAGAGAATTGTAAGCTAGATAGAACATGGTTCATGTAATGTGTTGCATTAGACATCAGTTCCCTTATTCGTAAGAGGTTGTAATTATTTTTGTAGTTTTATTGTGCTTGTATATGTGAATTTTTTAATTCAGTTACTTTTTTCATACTATGAAGTAGAATATATTATATACCTACAATATAGTATCAATTTTTTTTTACCTGTAAATATTTTTGGGTATTTGGAGATGTGTGTGTTTGTATAGGTAGCTAAGTATAAGGCCTCCTATGTGTGTGATATGTCCACTCGGTGGTGGTCATGAACCGTTTGACTATTGGAGACAAGATTTGGGTGTGGAACTCAATATAAAAGTTGCTTGATGGACCTTTGTGGACAAATTCATTATAGAATTCTATTTTAGGAGATTCATACTGTAGCTGATGTTTGAAGATTTTATAGCAGTGAGGTCTATTTAGAAACTAGGTAATGGGTTTGTTGTTCATATCTCACGCAAGGGACTATATTTCTGTTATAGAATCTAATGTATCCATGCATTAGGACTCTGATAAAATTCCATTCACCCAGTACATGAAATCATTGGATACATTGAAAACATTATTACATGCATTATATTGTATTGGGTTGTTCTTTCTAGGTACCTCATGAATAAACTCCCCAATAATAGTCTTTTACATTAGTAAATTTTGATTTGTCTTTAGGAATCCTCTATTATGATAACCAACCAGTATTCCATTGCAGCGTCGTGATGATGATCCAACTATTGATGAGGCACCCGTATAAGGACCTATAGATGATTTGGTAACTCATTATGGTTTTCTAGCCTTAACACCACCCATTAAGTAGAATGATTCACTAGCAATGACGTCAGATGATGTTCACAAGATGAGTTCACTCCATACATTTTAAAGGTAGTGAACTCCTAGGTTTTGAGTGATCCAAACCTCCAAGTATCTGAGGACTAAGTAGAGGTAGTTTCTAGAGTATTACACCTTTTGAGTACACCTATATATCAGATGGTGGTCCTAGAGGTGTGCATTTATTATTGATTCATAAGGTGATATTGGAGTCTAGTGACTCAAAAACAAGATGAGACAACAATATCCTAGTCCAATACCAGGCTCAATTCAAGGAGAAATTTATCTAGCCATGTTGGGGGTGGTACAAATACAGGAGAATCTATATCATTACTAGGAAATCATGATCATGGTAAAGTATGCATTGAATTTCACCATCCTCTCATGATACTCTATATAGGAGGTATGTGGTCTATTATTCTGAGAAAATACCCTTCAGTAGGTCCTATACTGAGATATCACTACTGTGATGATATCTATTTTCATTCCTACATATGATGAAGTTCTTGTTTGAGGCCTAATTATAGAGAATTGTTTGTACAAGAATACACCAATAATTGGTGTTGTTAATGATACCACGTGAGGTGAGACCTCGATAGCAAGTTGTTGATGGTCGACACAATGATCCGGGTATAAGAGACACTTTAGGAGATGATCTTAGGACATAGGGTCTGTAGTTCGGGGATCATAGGATAGTTCTAGACAACCTAGAGAGATGTGGGGTTTCTATTTTATTTTTTATGTCATCTATCATGGGATTTTCAAAACCTAGATGCTGGTAATAGATAGATGGTTAATGGACCACCTCGGAAATGATATTGGAATGAGGGAGGCCTATAGGGAGATGGATTTGGAAGTTGTGTAGAGAGTGGAGTTAGAGGTGGTAGACAGTTTGAGATCTTTTCACTTCCACACCTCATTTTTTCATGAAATGCTTAAGGATATGGTGTTCATGGAAGAAGATATCTTCAGTTGGATGAGTCCTTTAACCAAACTGTTTTCTGGATGATTATAAGTACTATCTACATATAATATTATTTAGCTATAGTTTTGATAGTCTTGGTTGGGGGTCACATTATCTTTCCACATCTCGTATAAGAGACATATATATATTAATATTAATCCCCTTGATTGAAAAATGTTATTTTAGACTCCTACATGGAGTTTTTGAGCACACACTTCTTATAACTATTTAATGAAACTCTTAGAGGAGATAGATTTTTATGGTATCTCATTATAAAAATAATGGATCCTTAAAAAGTCATCCAAGATATGGTCTATTTATCTATAGTACATTGCCATATTTTTTGTTTCAGGTGATGTATTTGGTGTGTCTGTGGTGAGGGAATGTGGGTTTCCTATGTGGATGAGAAATAAATCCAAGAAGATCATGATGTTATTTTACATAGGATGATACAATAGATTACTCATTAGTTTTCGTTAATTACCATTGGTGTAGTGGATGATATAGGATTTAATAATCATTTGGTTGTAATGGAGTATGAGTAATCCATACATAAGTATGTTTCTGGCATACATCCCCATTGAGACATAGAAATGTGTATAAAATTTAACATTGGGACTTCCCTAATATCTATAGTTGGAGGACTTGCATATGAAGGGATTTATCAGAATCAGTGTTCCCCCAGGGCAGTCACAAATTTATTCACCAAGAAGGAAGATGGTATATTAATTATATGTGGGGATTATTAACTCATAAGCTAGGTTACATTGAAGAATACGTATCTACTAATAATGATTGTTGACCTTTTTGGCCAGTTAATAGGGGAAAGATGGTTCTCAATGATTATCCTTAGATCAAGTTATCACGAACTCCACGTATGATTCATGGATATACCAAATACGAAATTTTGATTTTTCAATTGTCATTATGAGTAATTATTGATATCTTTATCCATGATGAATGGCCCAAAAATGTTTATGGGACACATAAACAAAATCATTCATAATTTTTTGACTATTTTTTTGTGGTATCAATTAAGGAAATCCAAGTGGACTCATTGTCTAAGGAGGAGAACGTGAAACACCTGAGAACAATCCTAGACATACATTGAGATAGATAAATATATGGGAAACTCATGAGGTGAATGATCTAGTTTAATGATGTATAATTTCTATGATTTGTTATCTCATAATAGATTGTAGTATTGGACCTAGTGAAGGTTGAGGTAGTGTTAGCGTGGGAGTCACCCAAAGGCATGATAGTGTTGTGGAGATTCCATGGGTTGGAAGTGTAATACATTATATTTGTTATCATTTTATGTAGAATATATGAACCTATAATAGAATCGACAAAAAATGGAAAACCATTATCAGGGATAGAGAGGTGAAAATAGGATTTTCAGGAGTTGAGGCATAGGTTTATTAGTGCATATATATTGAGAATTCAAAAGGTGGATGTTTAGTACATAGTGTTATATGATGCCACTGGGAATAGTATTGGATGTGGATGTATATATAGGTATTACATTACAGTTTATGGGTCCCAATAGCTGATACCTCATGATTAGAACTATAAATCCCATGATATTGAGTTATAAGCAGTAGTCTTTGCCTAGAAGTTATGTCGACACTAGCTTATGTGTGAGATGTTGTTAATCTATTATAACCATATGAGTCTCAAGTGTAACATCTTATAGAAGAATATTTACATGAGATAGAGGTGATGACTATATTTCCTCTTTGATTGTGACATAAATAAATTATATAAACCTAGGAAGGTGAACATGTTGGAAGATGATCTTAGGAGGAGATATTATCTTTTATTTTTTATTGAGGAAAAAATTATTTACTGTCATTTCATTTCTCCATAGAGAACATGGATGGTGTAACATGAATTCAATCTATGGTTTTTACCCAACCATTTAAACTAGGTGATAGGTTGGCTCATCATGGAGATACTAACTGTGAGACATTATATATATATATCCAATAGAAATGTACTTTATGGATTTTCTGACGGTCGAGAGCATGGTATCCTTATCAGATGATTAATGATGTTACCAATGTTGTTTCGTGAGATTTTTATAAGGTAGTTCATAGAAACCCCATGGAAATACATCTTGGTGTGGTAGATATATACTAGGACCATTTCTGTCTGATCTAGTCATTGTAGATAAAGAAGTTTGTAGCAGTGTTTTTACCTAGATATCTCACTTGTTAGTAAGTGATGGATGTGCACTAGGTTACAGTAGGTTTTTCTCGACTTCTTTATGTATCAGAGTGGAAGTGGGATGGTATATATACAAACATCATGATAGGACTCCCATGAACAACTTGAGTACATGATGTCATCTGGGTGATCGTAGAGTGACTCACAATGTCATTACACATCATAGTTATATAAGATTATTGTATAGTATAGTTCTTGGAATTCCATTATATGTAGGACATAGTTTCTATTTATAGATACCCCGTGGTGATTTTTAGATAACACCACACTCACTTCACAATATAATTATTAAGAAATTTTCAAGAAACTATTAGGTCTGAGTTTTTTTGAGCATAATTTTTCACCCCCAAACTAATAGACAAACTAAGAAGACCATTGATGTCTTGGTGGGCCTATTGTTGGATTTCATGTTGGTTTTTTTATGTATTTGGGAGGATCACAAACCCTTGGTGACGTTTCCATAAAAAAAATCTACCATTCAACCATCATTATGGATTCACTTGTGGCCCTATATGGGATACCCTATAAGTCACCACTATGTAATACTAATCCAGTCGAGTCGACACTCATGGGTGAATTTTTTTTGAATGTAATGGAATAGAAGGTGAGGATCATCCAAGAGTAGATAAAGAGTACACATATCAATCCAATTTCCTATAAAAATTGATAATTTAGGACTTTGTAGTTTGAGTTTGGAGACATAAGGTTCTTGAAGGTCACACCTTGATGTCAATTATGGAGATTTGGATAGTGTGGGAATTTATCTATGTGATTCATTATACTTTTATTGACACTATATTTGGGTGTTGTGGTGGTGTACCACATATCCCTATCATCGTAGTTAAACACGGTATAAGGCATCTTCCATAGGTCATGGATGGGGAGGTATAGTACATGACTCATCCCATACTATCGTACGAGGAGAGATGGAAATTGAGGATGGATTTAAATTTTTAGTGTAACTTATAGATATTGAGGATAGATAGAAAATGGTCCTCCATTGGTGAGTGATTCCCATGGTGCATGTCCGATGGAAGAATATGAAACTATAAGTGAGCTATTAGGAGTGGGAGAACCACATGCATGCTCAATATCAACATATATTTGAGTGGTAATTTTTTTTCATGATAATTATTTATGAATTAGATAGAATTTAATTAACCTATTTTTACCTTCTCAAACATAAATATAAATTAAGTAGTATTTTTTGGAGTGAATCTGTGATTTATTATGTGATTTTGAGGCCCATGGAGGCTCTGTATTGATGTAATATAAATATTAAATATATTATATCATTCACGAGTATTTCTTCAAAAAATAATGGTATAACTCTAGAATGGCGTTTCATATGAGAAATATGATACTTTAAATGAATCTGAATCACAAGTTTTATTTATTGGATGACATAATAATGTTGTGTTTCAAGTTTCTGACTTGATCATCATTGTGAGAGAAATAATAATTAAATAAATTAATATATTTATTTAAATTCTATAATATGATAAAAAAACTAATCATATGCTATATAACCCCCATATTTTAAAATCCTCAAGTTTTTATGGAAAACCCTATGGATTATGAGATGGCATTTAAGGGATAATTCATAGAAATTTAATCAAGAATAATTTATTTGAAATCAGTGTTCCAATAATAGCATATAGATCCTACAAATGACTATGACATGAAGTAATTATTCATTTGTGATCAATCTAAAATTCATAATGGTCCGTAAAATTATTTGGATTTATCCGGTTTCGTTATCCCATATTTATAGAAAACCTATTTACCTAAAAAATGGTTTTTGGATCAATGGTTAATTTCGGTTGATTTTAATATCTTCTTATGGTTTTGGAATTTATATAATTTGATTATTTCTTTTATATTAATTAATAATTTTTTTAAAAAATGTCTCTATTACAACATGGAAAATGGTTAGGGTTAATTACT
Organism: Viscum album; assembly: GCA_963277665.1. Lineage (NCBI taxonomy): Eukaryota > Viridiplantae > Streptophyta > Magnoliopsida > Santalales > Viscaceae > Viscum > Viscum album. Next base: position 943,074,975 of record OY728121.1, on the reverse strand, counting down.
AGTATTATATTTTTTGGTTTTCTCTCATATTTATTTTTTAATTCAACATTGTCTTCCCATTTGGAAGGTGGTTGAAAAAATACCCAGTGAATGATCACTGTGGAATTAGTATTTTTCAAAATAGATTATCACCATGACTCTGGTTTTGAGACCAATAACTCCTTATAGGTGCTTAGTGATGACCAAATATAGGGCATGGATTTACAGATCCATAGTAATGGGATTTGGAGTCATATCATTGATGTGTTATGGAAGAAGCTCCATGATAGGATTTATGTGGTTGGAATCTAGTCATCTATAATGGATATCCACAGATAGTCCACGAAATATAGTTGTCGGTATGTGTGGTGGTGGGATTGATAGTGGTGGTGGTTTGGGAAATACATGTGTAATAGTCTGAACATTCTATAAAATTACTGACTACACATTATGTACTTTATATGAAAACACGTCATGTACTCCCCACCTGTGGTTATATGGTTTACACATAGAGAAAAATATCACATATCGGGATACATGTTTCACATGCAGTGTCACCCATGGATATTGGATCATTCTGTACCCGAGATGTACATGAGAACCAAATTGGCCATGAACATAGGCATAACCATAGTATACATGCAAAAAAACAGACTTGTACTTGTACATGGCTAGGTATACATGCACAACTACAGTATATGATCTCTTCCAGAAAGACATGGGTATGAGCTCGGTTTCACAGACATGGGTAGGAGGAATGCTATGTTCTAGAGACCACTTCATGTCATGTATTATAACTAGAAGAAACTTTTATATATAGGATGAGATGTCATGTGAAATGGTGAGAAATGAGAACATTAGAGGAATGTGAGACACATCATATACTCCCATTAGACACAATTTACATTTTCTATAGAATGATGGAGGCCATTGTCTCAATAATATAGACAATTTTTAGTTGGGTGTGTTCCCATGTTTCATTCCCATAAGATTGCGGTGAGGCATTACATCCTAACCATTTGAAGTAATCCCCTATATATTATTTGTCTTGGATAGGGTTCCACAATCCATCTGTGTGCCTCTGGGGGAGAGCCCCTTTAATTTAGTCACCTTCTCTAGGAGGGGTTAGATGAATTATCATGACCACCATATTCTAGCATCCAATCACCGGTATAGTAGGTTATTCTAGATAGGTCATGATATACCCAATTTGTTTGAGTTATCTTACCTATTCGAGTATCGAAATATTGTAATTCCATTGAGTACTTGTTTGGAGAGAACTGACGAGAACAACCTCTCATATAATGTCCCCTAGTGAAAGAATGGTCCATTAAGTGAGTTCTCAAGTAATAGAGTGACCTTTAATCCTAGATTAGAATCATGTGGTTGGAAATATGGTTTACAACATTGAGTTTTTTTTTCTTCTGTAAGTATAATTATGTTCTATTATTACTATGTACCATAGTTTGGTTCACATTCCTATATGTTGTTGAGTGGAATACTATTTTGATTATTTATTTTTAGTGATTTTGGGTTGTCTAACTTGGTATTGTTATATTCACCCATGCATTGCCTTTTCCCACACATGTCATTTCACATGTAGACAAGAGTCCTTTTGGTGGGTTCATTGGAAGAGAATGATAATATGTTGAATGGTGAGAAAGAATGATCATGTTTTGTGGCAGGTGATGCATTAGACATCAGCACCCTCCTACATAGTATGTTGGATACCACTTTTAGTTTTGTTTGGATTGTATTTGTCCCTTTCGTCATTCATTTACTTTTACCATACTCTTATGTGGGACAAATATTATACATTCATTATAGTATTATTTATTTATTTACCCTATAGTATTGTGTGTATATTTGGTGATGTTTGTGTGTGTACATGCACCTTAGGCTATGGTCTCACATGTGTGTGATATTCCTACTCTGAAATAGTATCCATCCTCTAACCTATTAATAATGGGATTGTGGTGTCACACTCGGCTTACTATAGTGATGGTGGTCCGCGGTGGATTATTTCAAGATATAAGGACTTGACGGTGTGGTCATGCTGTCTGGTATTAGTCATTTCATTATAATGTTTTCATTTAGAATTATCTATACGATCAATTATTTAATTTCTTCCATTGAAGATTTTATGCTCTTGTTATGATATATATTTAATTATATGACAATTTATTCCAATAATAATATGATAGTAATGAATATTCCATGGTAGATTCCACAATATTCTACACCATACTGAGAATATTAGTTCACCAATAAATGTCATGAGATATCTAGGAACAATTAAATAAAATATTTATCGATAATCATAAATAAATAATATTCTTTCATGTGTTTTTTTGATATAATTAAAAATCTAATGTACTGTTATTTTCATTTACATAACATGTATTAAGAGGCTACTAAAAATTTGGATCCTTTTAATTGTTACATTAGGTATTTTGTGCCATTTTAAAAAATACCCATTATCTATAGATCAATTGATTCATGTTTTTTTCACCTAAAACCTTTCTTACCACAATATTTTCATTACCAATAAAAAAAATTGTATAGTTCCACCATAAATAATTTTTTTTTCTATTATACCTAAATATAAATAATTTCATCAATAATTAACTAAACAATTTTACTCTCCAATTACCAATTAATTAAAAAACAAAATTTCAGAAATAAATATAACTAGAAGATAAATATTAAATCACTCATGATCACCCAATGTTATTATAATTTCCCTCCTATAAAGAATAATATCCCCAAGAACTATCATTGAGTGTCTCCAAAGAAAAACGTAGGCCACTTATTCCACATATTTTTTTACCCATTTTCATTTACCTTTATGTACACAACCATGTTTACACATTACACATACTAGTGACATTGTCCTTCCTAAATATGTATCTTCACTATAATAAATTAATCAGACTCTATGCTCAATAAAATTAAATGATATATTCAATTAGACATATTCATTGAAAATTATGGGTGGTCAATTTAATGCATACTTCATTAACTAAAATTATTTAAATATATCATTCATTAATTTATATTTAGTATGCAGACCCATAAAATTTGGAAAAACCATTATATACACTCAAAAAACCATGATGTGTAATAATATCTGATATATAATTTATTCTTAACTAATCAAATATCTATGTATCATTAACTAGTAAACAATGGGAAACTATAGATAGCAAATAAATTAATACAAATGTTGTGTACATTCAGAAATATTGTCATAGTAAACTAGTTTTAAAAGTAATTTCAATAATTATCTGATTTTTATTTTTATAATTATAGAGATTGAAGTATAAAAACGATCATCTAATGTTAATTAGTAAAATTATAATAAGTAACACACCTCAATCTAAATCCATTCATATATCACTATAATTATAATAAAAAATTATTTTCCAATACTTTGGTAAATATTTTTTCAATATTATATGCAATTCCCATCGAGATGTATGAATATCTCACATCATATCTTCATATAAATGTGGTTCAAATAAAACATATCCTATGAAATATATAGGTAATAAAAATTTCAAATATATTTTGTTAAGTCAAAAGTCTTCTTTTTGACTTCTATATCAAGTTTTGGAAATCACAAATACATTCTATCATATTTTGGAAATTACATTTGTCTTCTATCATGTTTATCGTATCGTACAATACTGATCGTACTGACTCTGTCAATCGTATTGTACTGACTCTGTCAATCGTACCATACTGACTCTGTCAATCGTATCATACTGACTCTGTCAATCGTACCTTACTGACTCTGTCAATCGTATCGTACTGACTCTGCTGTTTAGATATTCATTATTTGTTTTGGTACTTAGTCAAAAACACTCACTACATATGAATTGTACTCATGTTTTTCATTTCTATATATCTCTTGTCCTAACTAAACGATGTCGTTGAGTTAGTTACATACTAATCAAAACGATTTCATGCTTTCTATTTCAATATGACCGTTGGAGGCAATATGACCGTTGGAACCCAAGGCCTATAAATAGGAGGTCATTTGAAGCTGAGAGAACAATGATAAACAAAGAGAACGAATGAAGAGACTTTGTGAACTACCTAGATTCTAGAGAGAGACACTGTGACTTCTCTCATCTTCCTTGTGCTTCTGATCATCGTATCGAGGGCTTTCAAGTAATTGAAAGACAGAGGTGCCGATTACCTACAAAATCGAGGGCTGCCAGTGATAGGAAGACAGACGTGCCGATCATCGTATTGAGGGTTGCCGGGGATAGGCAGACAGATGTGCCGATCATTGTATCGAGGGATCACCAAGGTGTTGGTGAGACAGACCTTTTATCCTAGGTGAAAGGATAACCCTTATCTTTGGGTTAAAAGAATTGTAATACTTTTACATTTCCGCTGTTACTTTTATTAGAAAGGGAATTGTATTTTTTCTTTTCTTCTTTACATATTCAATTGTAATTGTTTCAATTACAATCATTCTATTACATTTTATATTGATTGATTCTATGCGCTTTAAGGTAGAATCATTCATATTTGTATTATTTTGATTATTATGTTCACCTTGAATACAATTGTTTTACATTACATTAGTATTACAATACATCATACCTTTTATATTCAATACAATTGTGGGTGTTTGTATTTTTATTAGTTTAAGATCATTTAAACTAATCTCTTTGTTGCTAAAACTCAAAGGATTTTTAAACCTATAATTCACCCCCCTCTTGTATTGTTCAATCTAATAGACTTATATCTAATATTCGATCCTACAATTGGTATCAAAGGAGGATTTCCACAGAATTGTATTATTATCTTGAATACTTACTACACAAACGTGTGGAGTGGAAATGTTGTTTTTGTTGTATTAGATGGCAGGAATGAATATCGGGTCAATAGATAATATGAATCCTTCTAGACCACCAATCTTTTATGGGAATGATTATGAGTATTGGAGAGATCGTATGAAGACTTTAGTTATCAATACTGGTGTAGACAATTTTATTATGCTTACTGGGGGTTACAAAATTCCTGACAAAGTAGTTAGTACTTTCACCAACCAAGAGAAGCATGAATATCAACTGAATTACAAGGTATACAATAATTTATTATGCTCTATGACCAGGAATATATATAGTCAGATATCTTCATGTGAAGCAGCCAACTGTATATGGAAGAAATTAGAAGTTACTCATTTTGGTTCATCCAAGGTCATAGAAACAAGGAGAGCAATGCTTCGAGTAGAGTATCATGGATTTGTTTTTCCTTATGGAGAGCCAGTATATATAGTGCAACAAAGGTTTATGACAATTGTAAACAGCTTACAATCTATGGGAGAAAAAGGTCTTGATGATGATGATCTTGTTGATAATATTATATATATTATGCCAAATGAATGGGAATCAAAAAGAACAGCTATTGATGAAAATAGAAAAGCCTCCCAGATTACTCTTGATGAACTCTTTGGAACTCTTCTACAGCATGAGACAAGAATGAAGAGAGATGCTGATTTCAATAAGAAGAGGAATGGGAATGGAAGTGTAGCTTTTGCATCTAAAGCTAAAACACCTGAAAGGCTTACAAGGTCTAAATCCATGAATGTTGTTATATATGATTCAAGTGATAGTAATCTTCCGGATAATGAGTTATCCAATCTTGCTCAAAGAATGAACAAGATTGTGGGAAAGAAAGATTTTCAATATAGATTCAAAAAGAAATATAGGAAAGATTCAGAGGTAACTTGTTATGAATGCAAGAAAGCAGGACATATACGGCCTGATTGTCCTTTAATGAAGAGGAAAGATAGAAAAGAGAAACACTCTGAACGAAACAAGAAAAGGTTTTATAAGACAAATAAAGTCTTGAAAGCAAATGATATGTGGAGTGCAAGTGGTAGTGATTCCTCAGATGATTCTTCAGAATATGAGACATCAGGACAAAGAAATATTGGACTTCTAGCCAGACTACCAATTGAAGATCATTGTCTCATGGCTAAGGTACATAATGATGAAGCTATTACAAATGTCTCTTTAAATACAAATTATATTGATAATAGATATTATGAATCTTCAAATGATGGATCCTCATCATCAGAGGATAAAACATTAATTTCTTTTGAAGAGGTCTCTAGATTTTCTAAGTTACTTGAAAATGAAAATTCTAAACTCAAAAATAGATTTGAAAAAGAAAATTCTAGAATTTCAATCTTGACTAAAGAAGTATCAGATCTTTCTAAAGATCTTGATGTGAAAACTTCTGATTTTGAAAGTATTTTAAAAACCCTTGAGAAAGTTAAATCTATTGAGGATAAACTTTCTAAGGATCCTGAAACTATAATTTCAATGAAAAATATTTTAGAGTCTAACTCTAGTTCAAATTCAAATGTTTTAGAAAACAATAATTTGGTTTTAAAACTAATGTCAGAGATTTTATCTTTGAGGAAATGTTTTTAAAACTTTACTCATGGAAAAGAAAACTTTGACAGGATGTATTCTCAAGTTAGACCTTTGAGAAATCGTTCTGTTCTTGGTTATACTTATTCCAAACCTGTTTTTAGAAATAACTATTTTGTTCCTCAAAAAACCATATTCTGTTCTAAGTGTCAATGTGGAGGACACTGGAGAAGAGATTGTTCTCTTAACAAAACTCAATCATTAGGATTTCATAAAGCTCATTTTTCAAAACAAATGTGGATTCCTAAAATTCTTTTATTTAACCCTTCTGGATCCAAACAAGTTTGGATTCTGAAAATCTAATTGTTTCTTTTTCAGGAAAATGAGAAGTGTATAAATAAGAACATTTGGTACATAGATAGTGGTTGTTCTCGACATATTACTGGAAACAAAGATCTCTTTGAAATGATTATCAAAACAAAAGGTGGAAAAGTCACCTTCGAAGATAATGCTCAACGAAAGATCGTTGGTATAGGTAATATTGTTTTTCTTGGAAAAGTTCTTATTTCAAATATGTTGTTTGTTAAAGGTCTTAGGCACAATCTCATCAGCATAAGTCAATTATGTGATGAAGGTTACCATGTGAATTTTAGAAATGATAAGTGTCTAGTTCACAATTCCAAGGATGAGTTCATTCTATCTGCCCATAGGCAAGAGAATGTTTACACTATTAACTTAGAATACCTTAGGAACCAAAACTTACCTTGCTTAAGTGTAATAGAAGACCAATCATGGCTATGGAATAGGAGACTAGGACACTGTAATATGAGAAACCTAAGAAAACTCTCAATTAAAGGACTTGTAAAAGGGCTACGGGATCTTAGATATGATTCTTCAAAAGTCTGTGATCCTTGTCAATTTGGCAGCAACATAAATCTAGCTTTAAACCAATTAATGAAGTTTCAACTTCTAATGCATTACAGCTTGTGCATATGGATTTGTTTGGTCCTTCACAATCTGGAAGCATTGGAGGCAAATACTATGTATTTGTTTTAGTTGATGACTTTACTAGATTTACATGGGTCTATTTTCTCATAAAGAAATCTGAAGCCTTTTCCTATTTCAAAACATTTAGAGCCCAAGTTAAAAATGAGAAAAACCTACCATTGATAACTATTCATAGTGATCATGGTGGTGAATTTCAAAACTCAGATTTTGAAACTTTTTGTAGTAAGAAAGGTATTACTCACAATTTCTCAGCTCTAAGAACTCCTCAGCAAAATGGTGTTGTTGAAAGAAGAAATCGTATTCTTCAGGAAATGACTCGAACCATGTTGAGTGAATACTCAATTGCTAAGCACTTTTGGGCTGAAGTTGTTAGTACTGCCTGTTATACTATAAATCGTGTTTTAACTAGACCATTTCTTAATAAAACCCCTTATGAGTTATGGACTGGCCGAAAACCTAAAGTTTCATACTTCAACGTTTTTGGATGCAAAGTATTCATTCTGAATACAAAAGATAATCTACACAAATTTGCACCAAAATCTGATGAAGGAATCTTTCTAGGCTATTCTACAACCTCTAAGGCTTATAGAGTTTTCAATAAAAACACTTGTACTGTTGAGGAAACAGTACATGTAAAATTCGATGAAACTGATCCTTTTGTTTTCAACTAACCACATCCTACATCCTCGGATGTGTTTTCTAAAAATGTTTACCAACCTTTATTAGAAGAGAATTCTGATAAGGAAAATGTTCAAGAAAGTATTCCTAAAACATTTACCATAGAAGATTTTTTACCATATGTTGATGAACAGGTTTTACAAAACCCAAATCAATTGTTTCTTAGGAATCTTCCCAGTGATAACATCATTGGTGATATAAATCAACCTGTAAGGACCAGAAATTTCTTAAGAAATGAAATAGAACATCTTGCTTTTCTTTCCCAATTTGAACCTAAAAGTCCAAGTGAGGCCTTAGGTGATGATGATCGGATCAAAGAAATGCAAGATGAAATAAATGAATTTTAAAGGAATCAAGTCTGGACTTTAGTTGAAAGACCTAAAGAAACAACTGTGATTGGTGTAAAATGGTTTTTCAGAAACAAGTGTGATGAAAATGGAATCATTGTAAGAAATAAAGCAATACTTGTTTCTAAAGGCTATAATCAACAAGAGGGAATAAACTATTAAGAAACATATGCTCCTGTAGCTAGACTTGAATCTATTCGTATTCTATTAGCCTTTGCAGCATATTTAAATTTCAAACTATTTCAAATGGATGTCAAATGTGCTTTTCTAAATGGTTTTGTTCAAGAAGAAGTTTTTGTAGAACAACCTCCTGGTTTTCAAGACCCAAAACATCCTGATCATGTTTTTAAACATACCAAGGCTCTATATGGTCTTAAACAAGCCCCTAGAGCATGGTATGATAGACTTACAAGATTTCTTTTACAAAACAATTATACAAAAGGTACAGCAGATCCAACTCTTTTTATCAAAATGGAAAACAAAAATGTTTTGATTGTCCAAATCTATGTTGATGACATCATATTTGGATCAACTCAGAAATCTTTAACTGATTCTTTTGCAAAATTAATGAAATCTGAGTTTGAAATGAGTATGATGGGTGAGTTTACATTCTTTCTAGGTTTTCAAATTTCTCAAAAACTAGAAGGAACCTATATATCTCATCATAAAGTATATTAAAGATTTACTCAAAAAGTATAGATTTGACAAAACTAAAAGTATTATCACCCCAATTGGTACCTCAAATACTTTTGATCTTGATGAAACTAGGAAACCAGTAGATCAAACAAATTTTAGAGGAATGATAGGGAGTTTGCTATACTTGACATCTAGTCGACCCGACTTGATGTTTTCTGTATGATTATGTGCAAGATATTAATCTAATCCAAAAGAGTCTCACTTAAAAGCCGTAAAGAGAATCTTTCGGTATTTAAAAGACACTATGGATTTAGGTCTTTTCTACTCTTCTGGAAATGATTTTGTTTTAAAAAGTTTTTCAGATGCTGACTTTAGTGGTTGTAGAATGGATAGAAAAAGTACATCTGGAACATGTCATTTCTTTAGAGATTCTTTGGTTTCCTGGTCCTGCAAGAGACAACACTCAGTAGCACTCTCCACTGCTGAAGCTGAATATGTAGCAGCTGGAAGTTGCTATGCTCAAGAATTGTGGATGCAACACACACTCACTGACTATGGTTTGAGTTTCTCCAAAACTCAAATTCTTTGTGATAATACAAGTGCCATGGCCCTTAGTAAAAACCCAGCACATCACTCACGTAAAAAACACATAGATGTTAGGCATCACTTTCTTAGGGATCACACACAAAAAAGAGATATTATTTTACAATTCATCGGAACACAAAAACAACTTGCTTACTTTTTTACAAAACCTTTACCTTCCGATAGATTTGAATATATAAAACCGAAGCTTGGAAAGATTACATTAAAATAATCATTCATATCTACTTCCTGTTTTACATCTCTCCTAATAGTAAGAAACTCCTCGAAAAAAGCGGGAGGACATTTCTTTCTGTCTTTATGTTTCTTTTTATCTTATATTCTTTAACTATTTACTCTTTGGATTTTTTTTCTGTTTATCCTATTGACAGTTATATTGTATCATTAATTTTTCCTGTTTATCGTATTGATAGTTTTATAGTATCATTTACTATCGACCGATGATGGTAATCAAATTCTTTTCCATCGTATCGACCGATGATGGTAATCAAATTCTTTTCCATCATATCGACCGATGATGGTAATCAAATTCTTTTCCATCATATCAATCAATCTTTGTATTGAATCGACCGATGATAGTATTGAATTTTTTTTCCATCGTATCAATCAATAATGGTATTGAATCGACCCATGATGGTATTGAATTTCTTTTCCATCGTACCAATCAATCAATAGTATTGAATCGACCGATGATGGTATTGAATTTGTTTTCCATCGTACCAATAAATCAATAGTATTGAATCGACTGATGATGGTATTGAATTTCTTTTCCATCGTATCAATAGTTGTGTATCAACCGATGATGGTAATGATTTTCTTTTCTATTGAATCGACCGATGATGGTATTGAGATTTTTTTCCATAGTACTGTTAGTTCATGATAACGATATTGTTTTCCATCGTATTTTCAGTTCATGGTAACAAGATTATTTTCTATCGTACGGTCACTTGATAGTAATGACTTTGTTTTCCATTGGCATGATGATGTTTTTTTCTTGTTTCCTTACGATTGTATTTTCTTTTGATTTCTATTAAAACCAACAATTACCGTACATTCTCCGACAGTTTTTTTATTTTTCTTCTTTGTTTTTAATCCTAACCATTGATCTGGTTTTCTCTAATCTTGACCGTAGAAGATCAACGACAACTCTTTTTCGACCGTAGAAGATCAACGGTCACCCCTTTATCGCCTATAAATACCCCTATCCCCTCCCCAAACCCACATTGAATTTTCAGTAATTGAGGCGAAGCTCTGCTCCACCAACTATAAATCATCGTACGATCTTCTCATCGGCATCATCTTTATGTCTCAATCCTCTGATAATACTCCCGCCGAAATGTCTTCAAATACTTTTACAGAGAAAGACTTTAACAGAGAAAGGTTAGTATCTCGAGATTCTTTTCGATACGTACAATTCCACTATCAGGAGGATCATTTTGTTTCAAGGATGGGAACATTTGTGTGTTGAAATGCCTGAATCTCAAGATCCGGTTCTTTTTGATGAAGTTTGTCAGTTTTTCAAAACCGTTTCATTCGACAAAGACATGACTATAAACTTTGCTGTGTACGATAGAAAATTGTCTATGTATGTGAAACAAGAGGCATATTTTCTGAATGTTTCTATAGAAGGGGATTCTTTCTGTCCATCGCACAAACTACCAGAGGAAGTTGGTACGTTTAATAGAGAATGTGCTGAAAATACTTTGTTTGTTATTAATGAGGAAAAGAGAAAAGTGTCTCATCTTTCTCCGGACAATCGTTTTGTCACTTTATGGATGCAAGGTTTTCTTATCCCAAGGAAAGGGGATAGAGAAACTCTGAATGTTTCTGATATCTTTATGCTTGACTATATTGTGAATATGAGAAAAGTGAATCTAATGGGGTATGTTTTTGAAACCATTAAGAATGTCAAGACAGGAGGGATTAAGTCCCAGATGATTATGTATCCAGCTATCCTAACAAATTCATTCTTGAGAGTATGATGTTTTGTAACATTCCTTTGAAAGGAAACCCCATGGATTTGAGGCCATCAAGGATTAGTAAGAGTATGATGAAACAGCTGAATGTTTGTTTTGATCTGAATTCAAAACATTTTGTCAGGGATGTAGAAGCTGAATTGGCTCAGAATCAATCGGCACCTATGCCAGCCAAAGACTTTCAATCTACCGGTGTTACTCAAAAGTCTGATCTGCCAACCAGTTCAAAGCCGAAGAAGAAGCCGAGGTATAGTAAGGACGTTGTAGAAAAATGGAGAAAGGATAAGGAACAAAGAAAAGAAGGGGATCCGAAGTTTTGTCTTGACCCTGCAGAGGCTTTTGCAGAAGGAGTAAGGTTAGAAGAAACCCTTCAGGCTGAAAAGAAGAAGAAGCTTATTTTAAAAAGAAAGGCTCAGGTCTTTGATGTCTCTAAAATCGTGAAAGCGGTTAAGGATGCCAGTGCCCAATTAACAGAAGAAGTGCACCAAGAGCCCATCGTACAGAGACTCACTGAGGAAGGAAAACAAAAACAAGTGATGGAAGAGATAGAAGAAGAAGAAGAATAAGAAGGATACTTTCTTTTCAAATTTCTTCAAAGTTCAAAGAAGAGTAGAGAAGAATCGTTTCAAAAGCTGAGTGAAGGTGTTCAACAAACTCCTCATGCCGATCAGGCACGATCTCCGGACAGAATGTCATCTCAAGAAAATCAAGGTGCTCAATCTTCTCATTCTGATAAAGTTGTTGTCATTAGTGACAAAGTAGAAGAAGAAAGAAAACAGAAAGAAAAAGCAAAAGGGAAACAACTAGTTGTTGACTCAAGCAGATCATATGAACTAGCATCGTACGATGAAGAAACTGATTCAGAGCATACAATATCTCTCAAGAAGAGTGATTACATTGTTCATGTTTTAAGAAGGGTTTAGAAGACCATTCCTTATTTCCCGAGGCTGGAAGGGAAGATTGATTTTATTACTGACAACCAAAAGAAGAAGTTTGGCTCTTTATAAGAATTAAGGAAGAAAGTTTTGTCAGTAGAAGCCGATTTGAATGTTCTATCAGAAAGTTCGTTTGCTTATAAAAAGGCATGCAATAAGATGACCAAGTGGTCGTAAAAAACAGAGATCTCAATCAATGATCATGAGATAGAAATTGAAGATATAAGAAGGTTATCAAATGAGCTTGCAATTGCTTTCAACAAGCTTGAAAAAGAAACGGTTGAAAGGTGGAATCTTTTGTCTTCTCAAAGAGCCGATGTTCCCTCAGTGAAAGATTTGCAAGAGAGAATGAATGTTTTTCAATCTGAATTCTCGAAGGTTTCATCTTTCAAATATGAAATGGTTTTGCTTAAGAATCAAAATTCTGTGTTATCCAAAGACAACATGAATTTTCAAAACAGAATTGATACACATGAAGAAGTAATCAGAGTCCAGGAGGAGACTATCAGAAATCAAGATCAGATTTTTGCGGACCAACAAGAGCTTCTCAAAACTCAGGGAGAATCAATTTCTGAAGACAGGAAGGAGATCAAGAAGATGAAAGCTGTTCTTTATGATCTTATAAAGAAGGAGAAGGAAAGAGAAAACAAATGATTGTTGTATTTGTTTTCTTTTGGAACTTGTCTTTGTTTTTTAATGACTTTTATGATCCTTTTCAATTATCCATTGTCTTGTATTGCTTTACTAACTCTTTCAGACAATTCAACTTTACTCCTTTCTTTTTGTAAATCACAATGGGGGAGAATATTTACAAAGGGGAGAATGTTTTATAAAGGGGGAGAATGCTTTACAATGCTCGTAAGTAAAATCTATGAATACAATCCTTAGGAAAGTCCATACCTAAGGGGGAGTTAGTTGTATTCAATTTCTTATTCAGAAGAGTTTTCAATAACTCAGGGGGAGATAAGTATTTCTTTTTAAATTTACTTTGTGTGTTGTGCTTTCCAAAAAGGGGGATATTGTTAAGTCAAAAGTCTTCTTTTTTACTTCTATATCATGTTTTGGAAATCACAAATGCATTCTATCATATTTTGGAAATTACATTTGTCTTCTATCATGTTTATCGTATCGTACAATATTGATCGTACTGACTCTGTCAATCGTATCAACCTGACTCTGTCAATCGTACCATACTGACTCTGTCAATCGTATCGTACTGACTCTGTCAATCGTACCTTACTGACTCTGTCAATCGTATCGTACTGACTCTGCTATTTAGATATTCATTATTTGTTTTGGTACTTAGTCAATAACACTCACTACATATGAATCGTACTCATGTTTTTCATTTCTATATATCTCTTGTACTAACTAAACGATGTCGTTGAGTTAGTTACAAACTAATCAAAACGATGTCGTGCTGTCTGTTTCAATATGACCGTTGGAGGCAATATGACCGTTGGAACCCGAGGCCTATAAATAGGAGGTCATTTGAAGCTGAGAGAACAACGATAAACAAAGAGAACGAATGAAGAGACTCTGTGAACTTCCAAGATTCTAGAGAGAGACACTGTGATTTCTCTCATCTGCCTTGTACGTCCGATCATCGTATCGAGGGCTTTCAAGTAATTGAAAGACAGAGGTGCCGATTACCTACAAAATCGAGGGCTGCCGGGGATAGGCAGACAGACGTTCCGATCATCGTATCGAGGGCTGCCAGGGATAGGCAGACAGACGTGCCGATCATCGTATCGAGGGCTCACCAAGGTGTTGGTGAGACAGACCTTTTATCCTAGGTGAAAGGATAACCCTTCTCTTTGGGTTAAAAGAATTGTAATACTTTTACATTTCCGCTGATACTTGTATTAGAAAGGGAATTGTATTTTTTCCTTTATTCATTACATATTCAATTGTAATTGTTTCAATTACAATCATTATATTTCATTTTATATTGATTGATTCTAGACACTTTAAGGTAGAATCATTCATATTTGTATTACTCTGATTATTGTGTTCACCTTGAATACAATTGTTTTACATTACATTTGTATTACAATACATCATACCTTTTATATTCAATACAATTGTGGGTGTTTGTATTTGTATTAGTTTAAGATCATTTAAACTAATCTCTTTGTTGCTAAAACTCAAAGGTTTTTTAAACCTACAATTCACCCCCCCCCTCTTGTATTGTTCCATCTAATAGACTTATATCTACTATTCGATCCAACATATTTGGGTTTGTACTCCCCACTATAAATAAATTCAATAAAACATTAAAAATAAAATGTGTAACACACCCTCACTCACACAATTAAATATAAAGTGATAGTCATTGGTTAATTAATTACATGACCATATTACACTGATATATCTAAATTAAACTAATAAAAAACTATAGGAATCCAGTAATCTATAAATTTTAAAGAATATTTTTAATTTCTACTTAAATCATCTAAAAAATATTTATCTTTCTTATATGTATATTTCTTCTAAATGCCATATGGATAAAAATAATAAAAGAATTTTCAAAAATCATTATTTTAATCATGTTAGAATAATATATCCTATTATATCTTATAGTTTAGGAAAAAATTTACTTTTAGTAAATAAATTTTTCATTTCATGAGAACATGAATCATTATAGAAAACTCGTCACCATTTGTATAATGTTTCATACCATACAATATATGATATAGATACATATACACTATAACCCATCTTCCTTTTATTATTTTGAAACTAAAATACATGATGGATGTGTCATAATAAACCACATAAGAATTACATGGTTCCGATAATATTTTTATAAGTGTTGTGTGTAACCCCATATTCTGATCCTGATATACAACCTATAATATATTATCTCTCTAGTTCATCTCTCCTTCACGATTCAATTTTGAAATTAGTATATAACATAAATATTTCTTGGAAAAATTGGAGATCATGTCTAGAACGTTTGAGGAAACATTGAATTTAAAAGGAATCCATTATATTACTTATATATTATCACTACAAGAATTCTAGAATCTGTGAATATATAAAATAGTGTGATAATATGTCCATGGAATTTAACTACATGGATGTAGAAATAAAACATCAATATCATTTTATATAGACTAAAATACCCAAAAATATCATGTAATATAGAAATATTATCCTCACTATGCTCCTAAGATCACAAATTTTCCAACATAAAATCTTAAAAAAAATAAAAAATAATCCATTGTAAGGATTGAAGACCAGATTTATCAATTTTGTGAAAAATATATATCATTTATCAATTTTTTTGTTATTATAAAAATCCAAATATTAACATTCTTACTTCATGAAGACATATTTGATACATCATTAGATCTCCCTCTATGATAAATATATCTCACTGAAATATATAATGATAAATACCATTGATCCACTCTATATGAATCATTAATATCATAAATCAGTGGAAATGCATATTAGTTTGTAATTTTTACCTAATTCATCCATGAGTAAAAAATATATTACACTAACACCCATCAATTCTCTTACCATAAAGTATATAAGCACCTTAAGCTGAGAAAATATTCCAAATATATCTTTTAAATTAAATATTTTCTAATGGTATTATAAATTATATCAACTATACTAGATTCATATGTTGTGAAGAGATTACAATAGGTTTATTACTCAAGAAGACATCAATAAAAAACTCCACCTACCTATCTAAAGTAAATAGTTCAATTACGTTAGGAAACACATTTTAGAATCAATCCTGAAATGATGGAAAAAATTATCAGCACTGGGCCTAACTATTCCAATTATTAGTGATCAAATAAAATTTTCAATATCCCCAAATGATCCATAATAAATGATATTTGTGATTCCAGGATAAAGACACTCTATCAGAGCATACATCATGTACATAGGATATGAAATCATTTTTAATATAAAAATGACCTAAATAATCCTATAAATATAACATTCTATTGTATTTGGTTGATTATGTCATAACAAAAAAAAATCATATAAGTACATTATATTTTAATTAATTTGGATCTCCACATTTTTCAATTAGATCTCCTCACACCTCTATCACCACATAAGGATATACATAAAAGAAGAAGTTTATCTATAAATCATAGAATGGGAATAATAAATATGGAGATGATATATAAGATTAAATAAATTTAACATAGGATCCTTAAATTAGTGGATCTTAAAAATAATGGGATAATGTAATTGTAGAATTAACATCTTATAAACATGTAAAAATGTGAAAATTGAAAATGTATAAGAAACCTATGACATTTCATCATAAAAACATTTTATGGATTTATAGAAATAATATAATATATAATTTACTAGGTTCAATAATGATTACTATTCATAGAATCTCATGAGATATAAGCATGTCATATCCCTATCACCCGAGGCTATGAACCTGATCATTAAATTCCATGAGTCTCTTAAAACAACATAGTTTTTATCGGAGTACACCATAACATATTACCCATTGGTGTCACCTATTAGAATAATTATTTTCCCAATAATCGAATACACATTTTTTCTGAGTGATTTATACTCACTCACAAAACACCTAGAAAACATCCCAACAGTTCACCCATACTGTCACAAAATAACATATATAATTATTAACTATAGAGTTCTAACCAATAATGATATTGAAAAAAATGGATTCCCTTGTTTAAATAGTTAGTACCATTTAGTTTTTTTAGTATCTATTTCCTAGCGGTGTTATACTCTCCCCCCCATTAAAACACAATGCACTCATTGTGGACTCCCATCCTCAAGCCCATGAACAACAAATTCACTTTATGTTTAGTACTAACTCTGATATCGTTTATAATGACCTGATAACCCTATAATATGAAAAATATCATCTAATTCATAGTTCACCTATAATGCCATGGTTTCCATCCATTTTCACTAAAATATATTACACATTTGGGTCACCTATTTTTTAATGAATGTTCCCATAGGCTAGAACATTTTATTTTAGTGTTTTGTTCCTCACTCATAGAAATGTGAGGACAATTTCAAGGAGGTCACCAATCTTGTCACTACTCTTGGATAATCATTCTAAACTATGGGTTATAATTAGGAAGGATCCTAAAAAATAATGGTTTTAATTATTGACATGGTTAGATCCATTTAGTATTTAAGGTATCACTATTCACCTATTATAGTGGGTCGTTGTTCACATTCTCAATTTTTACCTTATTCTAATAAATATAAATTTATGAAACATTAATGTGGAATATTGGGGAGATTGTAATAGCCCATGATATTTTTGTTTTGATAATTTAAATTCTTTTTTTTGGAAATATAAATATTGAATTTTTTAGAAAGTAATTTTTGTATTGGACATGATTTATTCTATTTCACGTATTATGGTGAATTATTTTTACTATGAAGTATAGGTAACCTTATGTAAGGGTATTTCTAAATTTATATTATAGGTAAATGGTTTAGTGTGGATGGGTATTTCATGGTCATAAAAAATGAGAATCTTATTGAAAACAATGTGGGATATTGTGTATGTGTGAGGTGAGTGGTGAATTACATGCATGTAGTTTCAAGAAATAAGGTGATATGCAATTGAATTTTTTTAAATATCTTCAAATCAGTTTTCCATGTTTATCGCAAACCATGTGAGTGTGTAGTTACTGTTTATTGAAAGCTACACGGTTCTACCACCGTTTACCAAATTGTGATGTCTTAACATGAGAGTTGACTAGTTTCAATAAAAAAACAATTATACTATCCCCATATTGATTTTTAGGGGGGTTGGGCTACCTCATCTACCCTAATCATTGGACTAAATCAATAGGTTTACTAAATGTGTTCCACCAATTGTTCCTCAAGCATTTAAATACATAAATATTAAATATTGATACATTAATATACATTGAATATCATTTTGATCAATTTCATAACTATAAAGGATGATGGTATTTGAAATAATGGATACATAAATAACTATAACATAAAATATGTACATCATATATGATTGTATTCTTCACATATAGAATATTTTTTTTATATATCATACAAAAATATTTTTTTCATACCATGGGGAAATAGAAATATAATAACGGGTGACCTCAAATTACTAGTGAGATGATTCCGTTTGAACCTTTTTTTAAAAGTTAAACCATGGTTAAAAATTGAATTTAAATAATCATATTAGACTACTATAAATATTCATAATTTTGTTTTATGAATATAAGGACATTGGAAACATAATTATCGGTCGATGATAAAAATATAATTGGTTTTCCATAAAATCATTTATTTTAATTTTTAGTTCATAGCAAGAGGTAAATGAATGAAAACATATGATTTACAATAATATTAATTATAGAATAAAATAAATATATTTTATGTGACACCCAAAATATAACATTACCATTATATTTATAAGTATAAACAATCCTAGTGAAAATGATTTTATAATGTAAAAGTCATACCACTTTTGAATCTTTTTAATTATAACCATTTGGATTATATAATTTGAACCACATATTTAAAAACCGTTTAATTTACCCATTATATAAAATTTCCTTGGATTATTATATACATCTCATTAAAATAAATAGGTGAATAACATCATGAATATTTCAACAAAACAATATTGAGATGAAGAACCCTTACATTATGACTAACACGAATCATAATCACTATAAATTATAATATATTGAATTTATATTTAATATAATTATTTATAATAAACATTTATATGTTTATAATATCTTATATTGAATACATAATGTATTTTGACAACCAATTATTAACTGATATTTATTAAAATATTAATTTTTAGGTGATAATTGTATCATTACACTCGTATGTTTTGGATTTAAGGTTATAATACATTCACATTGATCATAGTTACATCAATAATAATGTATTAATAATTTCATGAGTATCATATTTAATTGTTACATTCCCTTTTGACACCATTCATATAAAGTGTTTATGAAAGTTAATTACATCATTTCATTGAGATGATACTTTGTACATATGCATAAGTGATGTTTTAGCTTTTATATGGATGGAATTAAAATATGTTATATAATAGTTAACCATCAAAAAAAATTACGTCATCAATATATTATATATTCATTAAATTTATCCATATTCAAAGGAATAAATGAAATACTAATCACATCGCTTCATGGAGGTAGTTGTCCACACACACACACAATCAGTATTATTGTTTTCCATTTAATTAGAAGGTAAGTTGGTAGATAATATTATATAATTATAGAATCCTTATTATATAATAATTTTGATAAATGAACATTAAATCTATAATTACAACCAATAAATAAATATGGTGATGGAAATTAAATCATATAGCTTTTTGAATACGATAGTCCACATGTATGCATTAGTGATACTTTCATTTCCCTCTTAATGGAAATGGTGTGGAAATTTATTGTCAAATCATCAAAATGACATCTATCAATATTTATTATAATAGATTAATAATTTTATAATTTATATAATAGGTTAATATATAGTGTACAATGAATTGAAATTGAATGTTATTAGTTATGATTCATACACGATCTTTGTGAGACCCCATTTGGCTTACACCTTATGCAATGAAAGATTGGTCTTGGGAGAATACCAAGGGATATAATATGAAGTCACAGAATCTGGGAATGTATTATAATAGTTATTTTAACATATATAAGTCTATATATTATTGAATAAAGGAGGATAGTATGAGTTATTTTATGTATAGGGGAGTGGAAACACATGGAATAACATAAATGATTTAAATATAATTAATGTCTTTATCATGTATAATGCTTAAAATGTAGAATTATTATAAATTAGTATAATATAGGGACTGAATATCACAGTAAAATTAGAATTATAAATTTTTATGTGGTGATAATACCCTTAACATTTAGTTAATCCAACCTCATTATACTAATTTAAAATTAACTATGGTAACCGATATTTTCTATTACTACTTTTTATCATTAATAAAAAAGAAACTAAACTCAATAAAAAATTGAACCTTATAATTCAAACCAAGGAATTAGCTTTATGAAAATTATTTTTTATATGTTTTATAAATTAATTTTATAATAAACGTGCAAAACTCAATGAGAATATATTTTTTGAAAAGGGCATTATTAAAAATAAATAAAACATACTCTCACACCATTCCTAGAAATTACTATTATATAAGTGTAAAAATATTTGAAATAATATTTATTTTAATAATTTAATTATAATAAATCATCAATGCTGATTTATAGAATTTATTATGTTAAAACACATTGCACACAAAAGGTTTTAAAAATGCATCTTAAATCCTCAATATTAAATTATATGAAAATGATGTAAAATATTGATTAAAATATTATTAATTAGATTACTTATATTTAATGTTTATTAGTGTAAAATTAATATAAAATTTTAAAAAAATTATTGGAGTTTAATATTATATAATTTTTTTATAATAATTGATAATTTAACAGAAATTTAAATTTCATTATTAACATAAAAATAAATCATTTCATTAAAAAATTAAAAAATCACCCTAATTTAATATTGAAATCATAATTTCTAAAATGATATTACATTAATCCAATAAATTTTTTAAAAAATGAATATATTTCTTATTATTTCTCTACAAAAAATGATATAAAAACACATTTTTTGTGAAAAAATATTTTTAAAATATAAATTAATATAAACAAAATATATTAGATTAATATAAATAAATAAATAAATTTTAATTAAAAAACTATTTATAAATATCTTCCATTATTTTTTATTCCTATTAATTCATCCAATTTTCGGTATACTTCATGATAGTCATATTTAAATAATAATTTTACAGTATCTCCATATTCACATGAAGCTCAGTGTTGCGTGTCAAAAATGTTATCAATTATTGTAATATGTTAAGATAAATTTGAAAGGTGTTTTATTCCCACCCCCCATAAATAATTTTTTTCCTCCAAAAAATTATTAGAGTAATCTGGGGTTCAATATCAATAAATACCTTCATTGAAAAACCATATCATGAAAAGGTATAGAAAAACATATATGTAAAGGAGATGTGGGAAGTATAACAGTTACCAGATATAACACATAATCAGTTTACCATATATGGATAAACATAATGTGAAGTGAAAATGTTCTAGTGGATGAGATATATAATTTACAAATAAAAATATATTGTAATTGAGAACATATTCGAGAGAAACATAATGACTGAAAAACCATAAATATGTAGGCTATAGAAACGACCAACAATTCTTAAAAAATGATTGTAAAAAGGATAACATTTCATTTTCACGAACAGTTTTCCTATATTTAGTGAATTAATTTACTATGGAATATAATAAAATATACTTACATGATTTCATGGATTAATAAACAAAATTTAAACTTTTAGTTGTGTGTTTCAAATTGATTCTACCACTCTTAATATCATATTACAAAAGTAAGTAAATTATAATTATTTTTCCAACTTAGAAAACTAAAATAAAATTCTAATAGATAATAAGATCTAAAAAAGGTTGGAAAATTATTTCTCTCATTTCAATTAAATAACTAAAACATGTTAAGTTTGTGATAAGATAACTAATTGGACTGAAATATCATTCGAAATATTAGAAAAAAATATTTAAATAAAAATATGAAAAGATATACTAAATTATTTAGATAAATATATAAATTCCTAACTCCTCAAATCATTCATAACCTATATTTGGAAGAAATTATTTTTTTTAAAAGTATAAAAATTATAGAAAATCATTTTAACATTATTCCCCAAATAACATAAATTAGTTCTTAATGTAAAATACCAAACATGTGAATACCTTGATCATATATTTCCCGAAAACATGCTAATAACATGAATCAATATAAAACCTCACTGAAACAATATATGAATACAAAAATTAACAAAATAATTGCATACAAAAAATTTCATAGACTATAATATATTCAATAAACCCAAAAAAATGAAATAAATATCATCAATGAAAAATCATGTCACTTTGTCATTAAATAACCAATTATTTTTAGGTCACAAATGCTAACAAATTTAAATTATCAATAAAAATTAAATATATATCACAAATAAAATCTATTATCTTTTATTTAGTCACAGATTAAGGGTTATATATCCATTGATCATGTATTTTCAAAAAATATACCCTTAATTATAAATCCCTTCTCTATTTCATCAGTACGATTCTACATATGCATGAAAATCCTTAAAAAACTACTCTAGAGGAACCATTTGTAGTTTAATTATTATAAAAAATAGAATATCATCAAAAAAATATTTATACAAGATACATATATATTGAAAATACAAAAATACATAAAAAATTTCACAAAAATGATTGGTATAGAAAAGGGAATTTCATATTTTAGGAGTTAGACCATGGATTATGGAATTAACTCAGATAATGCACAATTTCCCCCCACATAGAAGATATTAAACTATAAATGATACCTTAGGATGAAATTTATGCCCCTATATTGAACACATAATTTTTCAATGTAAATTATTTTATTTATGCTCTTCTTTCTAACCACTAAAACTTCTCCCAGTTCCATTCATACATTTCCCTATGTGCTTGTTCCCACATTTTCATCATATAAGAAGATGAATCTTCATTCATCCATGGTCTTCAAAAAATTAAATTTTTATCATATTTGGTTCTTTAATAAAATCATTTATTTTTGGTTGATTAATTACATACCAAGATACCTGGTTCAGTATAGTCATAACATTTTAAATTTCATCTCCCATTTCATTTGGTTTCCCATGAGGACCATCAATGTATTTTCCATTACATTTAGAGTTAAAGTGATCCCTCCACATTCTGTACATTTACTAAAAATCAAATGTGTTGTATGAGAAATAATAATTATAGTGATTATCATATGATCAAAAAAATAATCCATAGTATGTATAAATCATGACACCTTATGTTCAATTTATAACACTTTAGTATTAACCTAGGTCATATTGGTAATTATCTATCGAAAATAATTATAATGGTTTATAATGATAATATGAATTAAACTAAGAATATCCCCCATGAGTGTCTTGTTAGATCAATAGTATTATCACCACCAATAATTCACCAATGACGATAGAGTTAAAATCCAATCCACCTCTTTCAGTATTTTTACCCCTTCTTTCATTTGATCCACAGCCATTTCCACTTGTTGGTATACATATAATGATATATTTTTAATGAAAAACAGACTTCATTCATTACCAAAATAGAGTATGTTCTATTATACATATGGTTATTATAATGGTTCTTAAAAAAGTTTCCTTATCATAGTTTTCCAAAATAACTATACCATTTACTACTACCAACTGAGGTGAGACAATAATTTCATATATAAATATTACATTTTATTATACAAATATGCATTATATAAAATTACAATCCATAACATAACCATACATTTATAGTGAATTTACAAAATTTGATACATATGAACTAGTATATATAAAATCTATATTATTTCCCATGAATTTATTCACATATGGAACCTTTCTAGAAAAATCATACTTAAAACCCATCTTCATATATTTTGGAAAAGAAAAAATTATAATGGGTGGGATAAGATACTCAATGAGTGAAAACATGGGAGATATCAATGATCATTAATGAATAACATGCCAGTATGGGTATGAAAACATGATATTAGCATTTTAAATCTATACCCAGTTATTCATAGATCATAATAACGAGTCATGGAATAAAACCTTGTATTTAACAAGGCATTAATAATAATTGAATCAAAGAACATGAGGAATGTGGGAGAAACATTGGAATAAGATCATGTCATAAAATAGTGTAATAATGTGATTTATAATCATAATCTTAGAAATTTTATCTCAATGATACCTACAAATTCATTCATCACATTTTAGGCATGGTATGACCACCCGAGTACATGCTTTAGGCTTGGGATAACAACCCATGTGCCCTTTTTGTGACTTGGATAACATCATCTATACCCATTGAGTTTATAAATCCTTAATATTGACACAATTAGTTATAGGAATATAGTGGACACAACCATAATTCAATCATAATTCATTTATATATATTCCACATAGAGATAAAAACATCTATTATTCACAATAATTAAACACATGGAAATAAAAATGAGTTTCGTCAATATTTCACCATCATTACAATAAACCATATAGAGAAATAAGAAGGATGGTATCATATAATCATTTCCATTTTAGTAACATTATTTTATCTTATCATAGAAAAATAATATTTTAAAATTTTCATTGGAACATTTCTAGAGGAAACCATGTTTTTATTTTGAAATCACTTATTTATGGTTTAAACATTTAAAAAAATATCATGGAAAACATTTTCCCTGAAAATAAACATGGAATCATTTAAATAACTCTTATAAGAAAAAAAATATTTGTGGTGGGAAAATGCGATCAGGCGCTATATGTTAAAATAATGGTTCTTTCATAATTACCAATAAAAACAACCTCATTCAGAAAATGAAAAGAGGTTTACTTTTAAAAAAAATTATATTATGAAAATCATGGTTACAAATAAAATAAAAACATATAGTATAATATTAAAAATAATATTGAAAACATTATAAATAAAATATGGATATGGAACTAAAATATTTCCAATCGAAGACAAAAACTATATAAGTTTTCTTTAAAAACATGCATAAAATATATGATTTCATAGGTTGATGAAAATGAAATAAAAAATTATTATGTCAAAAAATGTTAGAGGTTAAAAATAATTAAATATGAATTATGCAGGATAGAACATAAAAAATTATCATAGGAAAATTAATCATAAATAATCACAATAAAACTATGTTTATAAGGTAATACCCTTACTACATTGGTAACATCTGAATCAAAACCAACACCGACAACAAAATAGAGTTATATCAGCAAATAACAAAAATTATGAAGGATCCATTTTATATCATGTGAATTTAGATGTATATAGACCTTATAATCATAAATTGGTGCATAACATCAAGCATTTCATAACAAAACAATATTGCGATAAAGGACCATTAACTTATGTCCGAATTAATTCATTGGTTTTCTATACTTTTGTTTAATGAATATATATTTTTTATAATTATTTAAAAATAATTTATATACAAATAATATCATATATTATACATTAATTACATTTCAATAACCATTTTTAGGAAATATTTATTAAATTCCAAGATTTGGGATAATAACTATGTAAATTTTCGAATATTATCATATTCAACATTTATGGACCTTAAAATTTGATCATGGATTATTCATCTAAAATATTTTAATCATGTCATAATAACAATACATAATAATTATATTCAATTTTATAACATTTTTTATAAAGTGGTATTTAAAAATGGATGAAATCACTTTGTGGAGATGGTGTTCAGTATGCACTCATGAGTGACGTTTCCAATTTTCAGTAGATTGGAAAAAGTTAGGTAAATAAAAATTAACCATTTCCGAATCATTAGTATATAATAAATTTAATCTATATTCATTAAATATATCTTTATTACCACCCATTATAGAAAAATTGAAAAATGAATCATATTGTGTTTTGGAAGTGGTAGTCCAGACGTACATATGAGGAATGCTATCATTATCCAATGAATAAGAAATTAATAAAGTACACAATTTATTATAATTAAAAAAGAATTATAATGTCATCAATGTCATATATAAAAATTAAATGTTCCATAAAACCAATCCATTAATTATGGTTATGTAAATTAAATTATATCGCTACATTGAGGTGGTAGTCCACACATATGAACGAGCAATAATTTCATTTCCCATTTGATGAAATTGAGGTAATCAAATATTGTCAAATCATAAAAATAATTTTTAATTATATTCATTATAATTGATATATCATGCTATAAATTATACAATAATTTTAAAGATGGTGCAATAAGATATAAAATAGAGAGATCTAGGATATGATTTGCATCTCTGCTTTAGGAGACCTAATTTGGATTTAACCTTATGCATTGAAAAGTAAATTATAGGATAATAAATTAGGATCAATAAAAATAAAAAAATATAGGAAATTATTAGTTTTGGTTTTTTTCCATTATAGAAATCATAAATTTTTTGAATAGGGGGTGGTTTTACGGTATCATTTTATAATTGAGGGAGAGGTCTCTCATGGAATTATATAAGAGATTTAAATTCAAGTAATGTTTTTCTAGATTATAATCCGTCCAAATGGAAAACAGTGTGTTTTTAGAATAATAATGGATATATATATATATATATCCATAAAATAAAAATTACAGTTGTTAATTTGTATATATTACCTTTATATTTAAGCTTTACCCCAAATAAACTCATTTTAACATTAACAATGATAACAAAATTCCATCGTTTTTTCTATTCACATCGTTAAAAAGTTAATGTAAAATAATTAAAAAAATAAAATACTGGTTCAAAATATTTAATATATTTTATTAAATTCAAATTCATTATATATCAGAAATTAATATTCAAATAATCTCATAAAACCAAACGAAAACTTGTTTTTAGCCAAATTCACTTTTTAGAATAAATCTGAGTATACTCTCACTCCATCCCAATAAATTACTAATATATGAATGTAAAAATCTTTTATAAAATATAAAATATATAATTTTATGTAAAATTATTAATCAATTTTTATTTAATTAATTTATAATGATAAAATTACATTTTAATATAAAATAGTTTCAGAAAATGTGTTCATAATCCCAAAAATGAACTTCTTGAAAATTTATGTATAATGTAAATCACTATGTAATTAACTAGATAATTTCTAATTAAATTTGATTTAAATTAATTTTGGTATTAATTCAAATCCAAATAAGACTTTTAAATTACTTTATTTAATGAATAGAAATGATTGTTTAACAAAAATACCTATTTTTCAACATTCACTTAAAAATAAATAATTTGAAAAAATACAAATAATTCACCCTAAGATGATATGTATGTTATGATTTCTGAAATGATATTAAATTTTAAATATTAAAATTTCAACATAAGTTTTATATGAATTATAATCTCTATGCAATAAATGTAATAAAAACAATTTTTTATGAAACCATATTTTTTTAAGAAGAATATACATTCACTTAAAACTGAAAATTAATTTATGATGAATTAATAATTAAATTAACATTATAAAAATGATTTATAAAAAATTGATAATTTTTTTATTCCTATTCATAACTCCAATTTAATATCATGGTCATAATTGTCACATTTACATAATTTTTTCATCGTATATCTCATTCTACTTAAAACTCAAAATTGTGAGTTAATAATTATACTAGTCATAGTATTCTTTTAAATTAACATTTTTTTGTGATACACTACCTCCCTTAATAAATTATTATTTTGATTCATTCTTCTAATTTTCAAAAATAACCCCAAACGAAACCCTCCTTTCAGTCATTTCAAATACACATTGTCATCCTGGACACATATTTTTTTTGTTTTATCTCATCCTATGTAACCATAGTGGTATTAATTGGATGATATGTGGGTTTATTTTAGTTATGACTCAAAGTTTTTTGGAATATATGTCAAATAAAGTTTATCATATTACACTTTGGAGCCTTATTCATTAATGGAAACATGTTATGGGTTGTCATGAGGGGATTTTATTCGAATTGACGTAGGTATTTCCGTGAAATCTACATATATGGAATATCAACTTGTTCTTGATTACTTAAAATCCATTTTCATCAATTTATAATTACATGTGATATATCTACATGGTTTTATAAATGTTCTCAAGTAATTTATCAAATTGAAAAAGGGTAATTAATGGTTTTCAACTTTATAAAATGAATATCTTGATTACCAAGTCCCCAATAACACGTGATAGTAGATGTATAATTTAAATATCCTAATAAATACACATGATGGGAAATATCCTATGGTTTTCTAGGATGTAAACCAAGGTATTATAGGATAACCATTGGGTTATATGAATAGATTTATGGCCTATGGTGGTTGGGTCATGAAAAATTGTTACCCAATAGATTAGTGGTGGTGTGTATTTCTAGTCCTCCCATGAAATAAATTATATTAATGATTATGAGTGAAATATAGAAAACTAAATTATATATGTATTAACTATAATCATAAAATAATCCCTTGAGGGAAAAATGTGTCACTTGATGATGATAAAATGTATAATTAATTTATAAACCACATAAATAACAAAATTATGAACCTGATTCATCATATTAGATGTTAAATGGTAATAATTTATAGTTCAAGATACTATAGTCCTTTAAGATAACATTAACGACAAAGGAATCAACATATCAAAAATTGAGAAGAGGGAAAATTAATTAAGAATTTTCCTTCTTATACATCATAGGGTTTTATTATAAGAAATAATTCAAAGAAAAAAGAAAATATGATCTACATAAAAGTGTAATGTAATATGAAATGATATATAAAGGAAGTAAATATAGTATATAAATATTGATATTAAATATGTATGGATAGCCAATAAATCAGAATGATAATGGTGGTTAGAGAGTTCCCATACCTCAGGTCCTGACTCATAATGATGCTCCAATGACAACCTAGAGAGTTGAATTGGGTAATTTAATTGACAACACTAAAAAAATTGTAATTTAAATAGTTATAATCAATTTATTTCTATCATTTATTAATTTATTAGGTTTAATTCTATAGTTTTAGTTTTTTGGGGTTATTTATTTAACTATACTACAACTATTTCTAATTTTGGTAAGGGTTACAGGTGTTGAGAATTTTTTAAAAAAATTAATAAATATAAAGAGTATAGATTTTTATATTATATCAATAAATAATAATGGATTATAATTTATTAAATATATGAATTATATCTCCGTAATATTTTTTGGAGTAGTTTAATTTCAGATAATTATAAATTTATAATATTATGTTATTAAGCTATATTATCACCCCAAAACCCTAAGCATGAATTATGTCTATTATTAGTATCCTAAATAAACATTAATTTAATTTTAATTTTTTTTCAAATGTGGTTATATAAAAAATCATCATTAGTATAAGGGATATAAACCCACCATTATATTAATTATGTTTTTTGAATTTCTTTTAAATAGATAAAAAGTAGTAAATATTTTTATTTCATAATTATATATGAGTATAAATATGATATAAATTTAAATTAATTAAATGGATATTATTAGATATAAGTGTGGTAATATAAGGAAGAATGAAAAATAATAGTTAAAGGATGTTGTAATCTTGTCTTTGGGATTCCCCCTTTAGAATACTTCTAAAGGATTCTTAGAATGGTTTTTTATTAGATAAATCATTAATAATTTGGTATGGATTTATTTTAAGGAAATTTTGGTATATATTAGGATTTGAATGAATTTTAGAAGTGAGTATTAGGTGGTGGAATAGGGGGTGTATTTTTATAAGAAGGAGATGAGTGTTTTTAAATTATATATTGAACAATTTATTTTTTTTCTTAGGACTAAGAGTAGTGTAGATAATTATCATTGAATCTAATGTAATATTATTTTTTAACATTAAAACACATTAAAAATAAAATGGTATCAAATAAAGATATTATTTTTTATAGTTTCCTATTTAAATTAATTGTTATATTCCTTTATAATCCAAAATATATTATAATTTACTAAATTTATAGTAGTTGTGGGTAATTTAGTGTATATTATCAAAACCCCAAAAAACATCATTTTAATTATTTGATAAATAAATTTTGTTTTACTTTTATAGTCGCACCCTTTATTAGGTGTTTTTTGAGGTTTTTATAGTTGAATAAGCTTGGGAAAGACAAAAAGAAATGTGAGATCAAGAGGGAAGATGAACGATATGTTGGGTAATGAATGATACATTCTCAAGATAAATGATCCTTTTTTTTGTCTGTCAAGAGGGAATTATATCCAAAAGTTGCTCTCATAGAATACCCCAAGGATGAGATATCACCAGGAAACAAACTTAAGGAAATACCCCATGTCACATCTTAATTCTGACAAAGTCAAGTGTTTTCCCATGAGAGTATGTCAATATTATAGTGGATTTTGTATCAAATTTATAGAACATCATCTTGGCCAACAATGACAAAATCTAATCCAACCAAAGCCCTATTAATACCCATCATACAGTCATACTATATTATTTTACTATAAAATCATTAAAATATAATCTATTATAAGAAAAAAAAAATACTTCAAAGGGAAAATGTAATGTGCATTGTTCTCATATTCCCAAGAGATCATTGGAGCCAAATTCATAGCCTAATTTTCTAACCAATAGCCTTTAAACCCTCCAACTTATCATCCATTATCCCCAATGATACCTTTCACCAAAATACATAATCCATCAATCCATCAATGTTATCTCAGTTCGAATTCATGCTACATTGTGTGTCAAAAACATCTGTAGAATAAGTGTTTCCCAAATATTCAATGAAATATCAATAATATAGGGATATTACATATTAATTATATAGAAATCCACATGGAACACATGAATTTCTATGGTACAATTATGAACTATTTATATCCACTACATAAAAAATAGAACAGTTCCCAAATGAGAATGTTGTAGGGAGTTAAATAAAGGTTTGATAAAAGAATGAGATCATGGGAATAAAAACATAGAGTTTTGAAATATTATATACGTAGTAAAAAATAATAAATCCATTGAAGTTACCTTAGAGGAATTAAAAATTGTTTATATTTTAATATAAATATAGTTTAATTCCTCGTATATGGGGGGGGGGTCTATTAATTATATTCATTTAATAATTTTGTATTAATTTGAGTTTTTCAATTATTTTATCATTTTAATTACTAAATTTTATTCTTCCATCATTTATTTTCTTATATTTTTTACCATAATCTCTAAATTCAATGATGATGGATATTTTCCCCATTACATAATCTTGTGGGGGGTTTTTGGTGTTCTTGAACTATTTTTTTCTCATTTTTTTAATTTCATTTTTTATGACGCAATAGGGTGTGTGGAGTTGGGTTAGGTGATCATCAATATACTCAACATATCTACACCCTTATTTATTATTTACATTTACATTTATACTTCTCTTCAATTAACATCACTATTATATGATGATATTGAGGGAGTTGAGTGATGATAATCATATGATGGATTTGGGAGTTAAGAGGGAGGCATTCCATGATTATGGTTTTCTATTATATATTCCTAATGGTGGAAGTGGAGTCTTATGTGTTAATGATATCTCTATGTTGTACTGGTTTTCTATAAACATAATTAGTGAAAGGAAGATAGTTAATAATATTGAGTAATCAATGGAATGAATTTATAGTTACAAATAAATCTATATTGGATTCTAGGTAGCGGATCCTTGGATTATACCTTTATTATATTAAAATTTTAGCTTAGATTTCACTAATTTCATTTATATATTCTTCACTCCAATTCATAAATCAACCCCTTATATTATTCATTATTTCTTTTGATGATAAAAATACACAAAACAATTCAATTAAAAAATAGATCCCTATGTAAAATATCAATCATCCACAGAGATGACCCAAGTCTACCATTATGCTACACAAGGATCATTAAATTTGTAAATGATTAGGCTCTAGGAGTTATCCTAAATCACAAGAATTATTTTCTATGAGTATTAGGTTACTACATTTAGTGTGTTCTTGGTTATTTAATTCTATTTTTTCATTTATTTAGATTTAAAAAATAGATTCCATGATGAATTTTAAAAAAACCATATTATAAAAGGAATAAATTCACTTTGGTCAATGTTGAAGTATATGATTCAATAGAATCCTAATTCAGAGAACATTATTGTGAGATTTCATTTTTGGGAAAACTAATGGAATTAGTAGTTAAATACCGTTAACCGTCCATCGACAAGCATATGGGCCCATACGAACCAGTACTAATAATGAAAGAAATTTTACCAATAATATATCTTATTGAGGAACCATTATATGTTGAGAAGAAACTACCTAAAGTGTAAATATTATAAAATTATCTATCACTGTTAGAGGACATAGCTGAATTGGACATGGAAATGATAATGTTATATGAGATCAACAAAATATTGATTCATTATATAGTTAATTTTTAGATAGGAAATTATATTTAATCCATTTAACATTGAAATTTATTATTCCCAACAAATATATCTCTCTATTATCATTGAATATGAAGATACCATTGAGAATGTGAGAATTGAGGAATTGATGGAGTTAATTGACAATAATCCAACTCCTGTGACAAAAACCTCTACATGGAATTAGAAAAGGACTAAAAGTTTAGAACTCAGCCAAGATAGTGAGTTAATTTTCATATGAACTAAATTATATATAACTTTATTAAATGTAAATTACACACTATGTCTCACTAATTTATGTTCAATAAAATATTATAAAAATTGGAATCTAAGTATATTTATGAAAAATAAAATTATCTTGAAGTGGAACCAAATTATGATTTTCTAGTGGGATTTTATGAAAAAATAGAGATATAAGGTAAAATTATTATATGGAAATTTTTTTATTAAAACTAATCATCCTTTAATTTCTCCCAATTTAAATTATTTTTTGATTCCCCAATTGATTACATTGAGGAAAAACCAATTATTCGGCCCTTTAATTTTGTGGAAGATGTTACAAAAGAAGTTATAGTAGTAAACAAGGATGAATAAAAATACCGTATTCCACCCCACTACCAAAGATACCAATATCATTAAATGGGTGAAAATGTAATTCAATTCATAGTATTTGGTCTATAATAAGTGGATTTGAATTGGTGTTAGAAGGAAAATGATGTAGTGGTATACATTTAATAATCCATGAACCCTATGTATTATGGATAAAATGTATAAAATTCCTAAAGTAAGTTATCTTAAACTCATTATATACTTATGGGATTAAAAAAATATATTTTTTCTTCTATATTTATTTAAGTCAATTTGTATTAATAATTATTCTTATTTTTATTTTTTTATTTTAGGTTAAAGAATTATCAATGTATAGTGTATGTGGGAAAAAATAAAATCCATTAAAATGAGTTAAGGAGATATCATAGAGAGGGCTATCTAAGTACTACATCCATGACTTGATAATCTGAAATAAACTATGTTGATACTAGATATTTGAAATAAATTATCACAGTATAATCCTTACACATTGAATCTGTGTTATACATCTAAATGGATCGGGGAAAATATCATAAATTCCCAATTGTGAAGTGATAAGTGGAATAATGATAGTAGAAGAAAAGTTGTGGATTATGTGTTAGATTATTTCATGATACATTTAAAGGAAGATAGAGACATACTAGTGAATAAGGAACTTGAGGGAGAATAATTTAAGAAGATTCTAATTGACAATATAAAAATTCATCTATTCACTTTTAAAATGACATTTATTCATATGAGGATTTAACATGGGAATACATGTAATTATTATAAGATATTATCAATGATATGATTTTGGATAAATTTATTTTTATAAATGCGGAAAGAGATATGTGTGGAAGAATTTATTGATTAATATATATATATATATATATATATATTATAAGACATTATTTATATCCATTCCTAGTCTACTATACAATGGAATATATTACATTTTGACTTTTTGTGGATAATATGTAGTATATTTTCAAATTATCCGAAAATAATGATTTTATATATTAAATAGATAAATTGTTCTTTATTTTGAAATTGGTACATTTAACTTTATTTTGTAGCGATTATAAAAATGTAGTAGTTGAGACAACCCATGAAAAAATGGAACATCAATTTATTTGAAGAAAGAAAATTAAAACAACATAAGATATGTTCTTGAGAAAATGAATCCTTCATTTTCTCACGATAGGGTATCAAATGACCAATGTTCTCCACATGAAGTTATTGAGAATACACTTGATAGCTAATGCGGCCCCGTAAAAACATGTTGGCACTTTGGATGTCCTATGTTGTCTTGTTTCTACTCTGGAGAATACATTAGAATTCTAGAAGATAATTTTTAAATATTGTGAGACTACATATATCCCAACAGTACCTATGTACATGAGAAAATATTGATTGATTACAATTAATATATTTTATTTTTTTATCATTATACACCTTTTTACAACATATTATGGAATAAGAACTCAAGAATACATTGAATGGAAAACGTAATGATCTTTACAATCACCTATTTTTGATAACATTAAAACGTAATTCCAAGTCAATGTCACAATGTAACTGAGTCTTGGGACTCAAGTATAGTTTTTATAATACATAATAATTCCTAACATTATAATAAATCATTTTTTTCAACCATAAATATATAATCAGTCTAAATGATGAGATTATAATCTTTCCTTAGCATATCTCCATAAATATATTACATAATATATTGTGTGGATAGAATGTACATCCACTAATATCATAAAAATGATTATATGAATCATCAAGAAGCGTTAAATATTATATGATTATAAGGGAATAATTAATTTGGTATATATGTTTCCTTGGAGACCATCATATATTTCTCATACACATTATCTATCCAAAATGGGTGGTTTCTTGAAAACAAATACCCATGAATCTTGATCTAGGTGAAAAAAAGGAATGATATCATTAGTATACAATCACTTAAATAACAAAGACTACATATGAGGCAATACATGTAGAAACCATCAGGGACCCCCATGTTGAATTATAGTGTGTTATTAGTAACATATAAATATAGGAGAACGTCTACTCTAAAGGGAGTCTATTATTCATTTACATAGTGTAATTATATATTAATATTATTTTCAAAAATGTTTTTGATATTTTATTGGAGTATTCCGGTTTCTTCCTTAATATATTTTCAAATATTTAACTCCATCATTTATGAAGTCAATGTTCATGGATAACTAACTCAATGCCTTTATATAAGGGGAGGGAATTCTATTACCAATCTTTTTATTTATTTTTTATTTTCATAATAACTATTATTATGGGGAAAAGTGTTATATGGAGTTTTATTTAGTAACAAAAAAGAATCTTCACATATCTAAACAGTAATAGTTTCTTCTACCAGATTATATCTATATACATTCCTTCAGCATATCCAATATATGATTTGATTGGGGTTTTGAGTGATGAATAACATATAATAGTTTTGGGTGTTAAGGTGGTGGAATACAGTTATTGTGATTTGACATTAACAATCAAATTTAGAAGAAATAAAATATAATTTGTTAGGAAAATCTCAATGATGCATTGGGTTTTCAAAAATATAAGTATAAAAGGGTGGATAATTATTGATATTTAGATATCCATTTAATGGATTTATATTTACAATATGTGAATGATTACATTTTGGTCAACCTAGCATAATTCCAATTATTTATAACCAAGGTTATTTTAACACGTATACATTTCATTTATTAATTCATTATTTATATAAAATATCCCACCATTAACCTATTTATTTATTTCATTTATTTATGGATAAAAAACGATCCAATAACTGGAATGATCATGGATTTTAGTGTAAAGACTCTGTTGAGATGAATCAGTGCAACAATTTTTCTACTCTACCTGTTCTAATTTTTCTTGTGAAAATAAATCTTAGAACATAAACACTCCACCAAAAATTATGAATTATTATTATTCAACAAAAACTAATGGAGTGAAAATGGTAAAACAACATGATGAAATTAGAATAGTACACTCATTTCATAAAAAAATAACATTCTCTTGGGATTTCATAAAGTATACCTTTAAAATAATTTGAAGAGGAATGACCTTTTTAAATACGTCAAAATTATAGAGAGAATTGATTAAATAAGGGAAATATGTATATATACTGTAAATAAAGATAATTCAAGACAATATAATGAAATTAAATTTCATAAATACTCTAATCAAGATAAAACTAATGAAGTTTAAGGTTAACCCAAAGAATTGAAATTGGGATTTGAATTATTTTTTGATATTTGTTCATGGTAATGGGTGTACATGGGAGAAATTAATGAGTTATAAAGGGGTCTCTAGTCATTAATACATTATAAGGGAATTTTGGGGGAGGTGTGAAAATATACCAAATCCATTGGAATAAAAAATTGAAGATCACAATAGAGGTGAGATTCTTGAATAAAGTCCAAAAAGAGATGATCTCATAGCTTAGGCTCGACATCCATAAAACGTGATTAAACCTCTTATATGATGTTTAAAATAATGTTATTAATATTTTATAGAAAAATATTATTTTTTTAAAAACCAATCCTGATCATTTTATGACATCATTCAACCGATTCATTAAAAAAAATTCATTATTCCATTTTTTTGGTTGCTTGCTTTACATGGTTTCCATTAGTGCTTCGTAAATGATATTCTTATTCATAGGAATTGAAACTAATGAATTTGAATGGAATTGTATTTTCATATTTACAATCAATAATTTATTCCATTTATCATTTTGAGATTTACATTATGATGATTTGTATGTTAAATCATTATTGATATATGATTAGACTATTTTGGCGATTCTTCAATAATAACGAACTCATTTTGTTTTATAAATTAATAACATGTGTAAAAAATGATTACAAAAACTTATATAAGATAATATTAATAAATTATAATCCAGTTCTTCCCTAAATTTTTATCATTACATGTCATAAAGGATGCTATTGAAATTGAAAACACATCATCCATGATGTATGTAAATTGACACATCACAGACGATGTTGTAATTTCTTGAATACGTGAGAGAAGAGAAGAAGTATAATGGTGAATATTACATAAACGTGATGAAATAACGAGTATGTAAATTCATTCAAGCCTCTTGGATAATGAGAGGTGATAAAGAAAGAAGAATATAAAATAAAATGAAAGTACAGAATGAAAACAAAAGATGATGTTTACCTCTTGATCTCTTCTCCTTGAGATCCTTCTTAAGGCCCTTGTTTATGGCATTTTGGGGACACCATCACGTATTGGAAGAGGAGAAGGGGTTTTAGAGGATTATTTGGAAGAAAATTGGAAAGGCTCAAGTCTTGAGAGGTGTGGGAGGATGTGGGGGGAGTGGTTAGTATTTATAGTGGATGGGAGGAGAAGATATGCGTTATTTGAATCATAATTTATATATTTTTTCACATGACAAAAAATAGTAATGATTCAAAGAAAAAAAATGTAATAAGTGCATGTTAGTTCAAACTAATGGGTTTTTACATCATCCTTGATTTTGGGAACAATCTATTTATCTCACAATGTATTTATACCATAATTACAGTATTTTACTATTCACCATAAATTCATGAATTTCAGAAAAATCCAAACAATTCAGCATATGAATTTTTCGATGTTTAGAAATAAAAAATGAACTCCATTTTCGTAAAATAATTTTCTATATAGGATTAATTTTATTATTAATTAAATTAATATTTTATTCCAAAAACAACAATTTTAAAACATTTATTTACTTATTCAAATATATGGGTATATCATAACATCAACTAAATCTTATATTTATACAATCATATATGATGTTACTATTCATAATGGTTACATTACTATTCATAAGGTTATGTTACTATTCACCAAAAAATAATTCAGTCTTATTAGACTCTAACTTACTGATTGGAAACTTTAATGTCAATTTCTCAAAATTCAAAACACATAAGAGGGAAAAATAAGTTTAGTGCTAATTATAACAATCTACTTAAAAATGATTCATAAGTTTAAATTTAATTTTAAAACCTCTGGTAGTTACATTATCCCCAACTTCTATAAATTGCATCATCACAATTTTATTTCCTCATAAAACAAGTGTGGGTTTGTTTCCCTAATAGCATTTTTGGATTCCAATGTTTCATCTTCTACCATGTGGTTTCTCCACAAAACCATTACATAGTGGATTACCTTATTACACACTAAATTATCTCTATGATCAAGAATATGTAGAGTTTTCTCTTTATAAGAATGTTTCTTTTCCAACTAAACTAATTCTGGCCTAAAATAATTAGATGAATCTGACTAATATTTTCTCAACATTGACACATGAAAAAATTCTGTACCTGA
The DNA here is from genome assembly GCA_963277665.1 of Viscum album. NCBI lineage: Eukaryota > Viridiplantae > Streptophyta > Magnoliopsida > Santalales > Viscaceae > Viscum > Viscum album. The sequence continues at coordinate 943,036,292 of OY728121.1, read as the reverse complement.
GACAAACTCAGAGGTAATGCTCCTCAATTTTCAACTAGTCCATCAATCTCCAGAATATCAAATGTACTGATGAAAAATAGAAATATCTTCCTTTCTTACCAAAATGAATCCTAGAATTCCAAGGAGATATTTTAACAAAACATGTTCACCTTCCATGAAATAAAATTATTTCCTTTTATTATCATTATATCATTTATTCATTCTCTGAGTTGTCCTCATGTGTCGTAGGATCATCTTCATTTTTCATCCCCTTCTTATACTAATTCTGGACCCATCAACATTCTTTCACTGAATTCATCCCAAAAATATGGATTCGGACACCTCTTTCCATAAAATTCCACAAAAGGTTTCATCTATATAAACTAATAAAATATTTATTATAAGAAAACTCAACAGAAGAAATAAATTGATCCAAAAATCCCTAGTAATCCATTAAACGAGATCAAAGAATATCCTTCAATGTTTGATTCATTCTTTCTAACTACCCATTTAATAGAGGATAAAAATATGCACAAAAATTTGATTCTTTTCCAAATGAATTTTGATGACCCTACCAAAAATTAGAAGTGAACCTGGGATATTACTCAGATACAACGTAATGAGGTACTCCATGTAACCTAACAGTTCCCTTGAGGTATAATTGAGATAGTTAATCCCTATACATTGTATCCCGATTACAATGAAAATGTGTAGATTTAGAAAACATGCCAGTAATCTTCCAAATCACATTATTTCCTCGAGATTTCTCTGGTAGTCCAACAACGAAGTCCATTGATATATTCTCCCATTTCCACTACATCACTAGTAAAGGCTGCAGCATCTCTTTGGTAACTGCCTATTTACAATAACCAATTCGCATGCCAAACATTTCATATTAAAATCATCAATATCCCTTTACATTAAATCCCACCATTATTACTCCCAAAGGTCTCTGTACATTATAATAATTCTAGGATGAACTGAAAATGGAGAACTACGAGCTTCACACAAAATTTATTTCTTATGTTGGGAATCAAAAGGAACAAACAACCATTTACAAAATCATAAAAAACAATCTTTATTACGGATAAATGCTTTAAACATACCCATTTGAACCAATTCTACCTTTATCTGTTACTAAAAGAATTCCATCAATACTTATTTAATTATTTAAGACAAAGATAACTGTAATGAATCCAAAAAAACATATGTATTTACTACACCAGAAACTTCTATGGCAAAATTCATCAAATAATTTAGCAATATATTATGTTCCAAACGTATCATGGTTAATGTAGCATTACATTTCTAACTCAATGCATCATACACTCTATTTTCTTTATCATGATCGTAGTAATTTGTGAAATAATAATCCTTAATTAGTTCTATCCTTATTCTATGTCTAATGTTTAATACATTCTGAGTGAAAATATGCTTTAAAATTTTATGGTCAGTATATATTTCACATTTGGGTCCATATAATTGATGCCTTCAAATTTTTAATGCAATGAACACAGTTGCTAATTCAAAATCATGTGTAGGGTAATATAAATCGTGGTGATTCAACTAACGTGAAGCATAAGAAATTATCTTATCATTATGCATTAGAATATAACCATGTCCTTTTAATGAAGCAACATTGTAGATGAAAAACTCACCATTTTGGGAGGGCTATTCCAAAACTATAGCATTCACCAATATATTCTGCAATTCCATAACGCAATCATCACATTATTCTATAAAATTAAATTTATTGGTTAATAGTTTTATCTTAGATAGTGTTCTAGATAAATTTTAATTGTTTTTAACAAAATATCAATAATAACATTAAAATACAAGAGCTCTATGAATCTATGTACCATTTTTTGGTCTTTTCCATTCATCAACAACACTTTTTTAATAGTATAATATGTTCTTCCATTCATATTTTAAATGTGACCACAAAAAGAAATTTATTGTAGCAGAAAATCACACTTTTTAAATTTTATATATAGTTTCTTTTCATTTAAGGTTTTGAAAACATCCTGTAGATGTTTTTTATGCTCATATTTACTTTTAGAATATATGGAAATGTAATCATTATCCAAAGCACAAACTTATTGATAAACTCATGAAATATTCTATTTATAAGATCCATGAATACATCTGGTTCATTAGTTATTACAAAAGACATAACAAAAAATTCATAATGACTATATCTACTATAGGACATAATCTTGGGGATGTCTCCATCATTTAAATTCAACTGATGGTACCCCGACCTTAGTTCAACCTTTGAAAAATACCGTGCTCCCTATAGTTGATCAAAAAAATAATCGATATGAATAAAATTATACATTATTTAACAATAATGTTATTAAATGATCTATAACCAATTAAAAGTATCATTTTAACAACATTCATTTTTAAAAAACCAGACAAGATCACCCCATGGTAATGCGATATGTTAGATGAAGCCTTTATCTAATAATAACTACAACTAATTTTTTTAAATTATATAACTTCCATTTATGATATTCGTTAAGAGGGTTTAGGAATTATCATAGAAATAAGAACTAAGAAAATAGTAAACTCAACCAATCTGTTAGGAATAACAATAGGAAAATCATTAGGAATGACATCCAGGTATTCATTTACAACTTTCAGATCATTAATCTTGATAGTTCCCATATCAATAAAAAATGAGTATGATAACTACCATTTCCATATTTTATCAGTCTCCTAGCATCCTGATATGTTATTAGTTTTATAAGTTCATTCATGTACACAATCTAAAACTATTTCTAAAAAACAACTTTTTTTTCTCTATAATCAATCATAGCATAATATAAAGAAATCCAATCCCTAACCAAGATAACATTTAAACTCTATTAGAGGAAAAATAACTAGGTTCATTGGTAAATTCATTCCGCATAAATATAAAGGTAGATTAATATAATTTATTTTTTACACAATATTTCCTACAAATTTTTTAACCATTAGTTTTGGTTTCATATAATGAGGTGGAATTACTACTTTTTGCCAAAAATTCTCAAAAATGATGGAATATGTTGATCTTGAATCAGAAAACAAATATGAAAAATCAGTAAAAACAGGAAATGTACCTAATACCACCATATTTGATGGCTCAACATCTTCTAATGTGGTTTTAATGGATTTTCTAAACCCATATTTTTTTAAACATACTGATTTCTTAACTGTGTGACTAGATTCTTAAAAACACTATAAAAATGGCATAATTACTTACAATTAAATCATCTCAACATCGGCTTCTCATTAAATTTTTGATCACCTTACTTGCACTAATGAGACATGTGTCTAAACATTCAACATCAGTAGAACTTCCCATAATTTTGAAGTCATTCAACAAGATTCCTTTTACCACACTTTTCATAAGAAGGGAAATTGAATTTCTTACCTATATAATTCATTGAAGAATTCATCCACAATGAATTCCAACCTAATAACTTCATATTCTTGTCATCATGAGGAATATATGGGTCAGAAAACTCCATCTTCGCATTTTTGGAAAAATGAACAAGATTCTCATAGATATTAAACAGTCATGAAGCCAATTATATTCATAGAAAATGTTTCAAACCAATGTAAAATATATTAATTTTTATATCAATGTTCCGAGTAAAATAAGTAACATAACTGAAAGGACATTTAAAATTAGCTTCATTTGATGCCCTAAAATCATCATCTTCCAGCTTCAGTTCAAAGAATTGTTTCTCCATTTTGAGTCGAATAGTTTTAGAAAAAATATTCATCAAAAAACACTTAAAATAATCCCATTCTAGGAATTCAACATCATAACTATCTCTAGTATTTATTACCAAATACCATCATTGATTGGATTCATATTCCAAATGATAAATGGATTTTATTACCTTTTTTTGTTACGAAAATCCCATGAAATCAAATATTATTTTCTAAATAATTGATCCATCCTTCTACTATCAATTTATCTCTAGTTCCATTGAATACTGGACGGTGATGCCTGCTTAAATGCTCCACAAATGTCATTTTTCTTCATGGTATATGATATTCCTTTCTAGCATGGATACCACCACTATTTATTTCTTGAGTTAAATAAGACACTGATATCACAAACTGATCATTTCTTATTCCCACCATTCCATCCTTCAAATTCGGATAGACATTAGCCTCTTGGTACCTTCCAACTTCAGAATCCATGTTTCATCTATGGAAAACAATTTTGAACTGAAATATCATAGATGAAGAACCATTTAAATCATTAAATTATATAATATTTCAAATTATCTATATATTAAAAAAGTCATTTATTGTATTTTTTATAACATCTCTCTAACCCCTAATGATATCTAAATTCCCCTATGATACCAAATATAAGGATCTAGACTTCAAACATTACTAAATCTTTAATTTTGGTCATGAACATACAATATTACACATTGAGGATATTTTCAGGTTTGTAGTTTTAGAGAACTAGGATATCTTACATACATAACCTAAGCCATTGTTATAAAGAGGATACTACTAAAAAAATTACCCATTTTGTTTTCAAAATATAAAACATTAAAACATAAATCAACATTTCTTTGACAACAGTCTATATCATTCATCATGACTCCATCTTTCGCTTACCGATCCATTAATCCTATGAAAAACATTTTTAAATATTGGTATGAGTATAAAAATCAGAAAGGGATATAATTAAATAAATCATTAATCATGTGATAACATTAAAACAATATAAAAACACAGTCATAAAAACTCCTATGAAAATGAACATCATGTTGTTTCATTGGTAAATATTTCCTAAATAACTCTTTACATTCACCCATACACATGAAATAATAATTTTTGTCAACATCTCTCATCAGAGTACCCAATTAATTGGATATCTATAATAGGGCTCACCCGTTATTTATTGAACTATAATGGGCTCATCCCAACATATTTTGAGCTATAATGGGTCACAACCATCATATCTGGGTCTATAATGGGATCAAACCAAGATAAATTATTTCTGGGGAACATATCATGAATAAAACACTTCATTACTCATTTACACCCTCGAGAAGACACATTCACATTTCAAAATACCCTTTTTCGTGAAAATCACCCTTATAACATAAACACAACAAATAAGATAATGAATTATTAATATTAAAAAATTAAAATTGAGAGGAAATTTTAATCAAATATCATGAAATTATTAGAGTAAATTCATGTCATAAAAAATAACGACCTCGTTGGATTTCATAATGTAGTCATTTAAAAGGATTTTACACATAAATTCCCTTAAAAATACACTAACATTGGAGATAGAATTGATTATATGAATGGAATATGTATATATACTATTAATACATACAATACAACATTATATTATCAAATTACATTTCAAAAATCCTCTTATCATGATAAAAATATTGAAGTTGAGGGTTAACATAAAAAATGGAAATTGGGTTTAGAATTAACTTACAAAACATTAGAATGGTAATGGGTGTACATATGAAGGAATAATGAGATATAAAGTGGTATGTCATCATTAATACAAAATAAGGCATGTAAGGGAGAGGTGTTAAAATATACATCATACTTAGGAATAAAAAATAAAGATCACAACATAGAGGAGATTCATTAAGACAAGCAAGAAATAAAGAATGCATTTCCACGGGTTACACTTCCCTCAAACGTGTTTAAACCACATGTATTAAGATAAAAATAGTGTTATTAATATTATACAGAAACTTATTCATGTTTATAAAACCTTTCATGAACATTTTATAGCATCATTCAACAAATTCATTAATAATATTTCGTTATGTCCATTATTTTGTGTGTGTGTATTTCACGGTTTCCATGAGTGGTTCATAAAGTCTATTATTATTGATTATAAGTGGGAAGAGAATTATATTTTAATGTTTCCATAACCATAATTTTTACCATTTATCATTATAAATTCAATCATGAGGATGAATCATAAGTTGAAACATTATTTATATTTTAAGGTCATTTTGGCCTTACATCGATTATAATGAACTCACTTTTTTAAAATTAATAACATGTGTACAAAATGATTCGAAAAACATGTATAAAATAAAATAAATAAATTATAATTTGGTTAAAACATAAATTTTTTTTGATGGCTAGTATTTAAGGATTTAAATGAAATTGAATTCAAATTGTCCATGATGTCTATAAATTGGCACATGATGGAGGGTGTTTTTATTTCTTGAATAAGCGGGAGAGGAGAAAAAGTATAATGGTGATTAATCCAAAAACATGATGAAATCCGTAATATGTAACATACTGGACCATTAATTCCTCTTGGATAAGGGGAGGTGTGTAAAGAAGATGAATATGAAAGAAATTGAAAATAAAATAAAGAAAACAATAGAGGATGCTTACCTCTAGATATATTCTCATGAGATCATTCATAAGGACATTTTTTGGCCTTTTGGTGAGACAAATTGGTCCAAGACATGTGGAAGGAGTTTGAGAGGAGAATTTGAAAAATAATTGGAAATGATCAAGGCTTGAGTGTTGTGGGAGGATTAGGGGAAGTGGGTATTATTTATCGTGGAGGAGATGAGAAGTTTTACATTATTTTAATCAATTTTTATTATTTTTCCACAAGATAATAAATAGTTATGATTCCGAGTCCAAAATATTAATAAGTGCATGTGAGTTCAAACTAGTGGTTGCTTACAACATCCATGATACATGGAATACTGTATTTATCTCATAATGTATTTATACTATAATTACTGTATTTTACAATTCACACAAATTAAAGTATTTTAGAAAATTCCAAAAAACATACACTCACCATTTTTTGAGTTGTAGATTTCAAAAATGATATCCAATTATTAAAAATAATTTTCTGAATATAATGAATTTTATTTTTAAATAATATAATTTTTTTTCCAAAAAAATAATTTTAAACATTTATTTACCTATTCCAATATATGGGTATATCATATCATAAATTAAATATTATATGTATACTATCATAGGTAGGTATACTATTCAAAATCGTAATATTATTATTAATAAGGGTATGTTACTATTCACCAAAAATGAAGTTGTTCTTATCAAACTCGAAATAACATAACGATTGCATCTGTGTGTGTCTGTTTTTTGAAATTCTAAACAATAGAATGGGAAAATTATGTTTAGTGATAATTATAACTATATATATAAAATAATGTTTCAAGAATTTCAAATAACTTTTAAATCCATATAGTGTTACATTATGCCAAAATTTTGGAAATTTAATCCTCACAATTTTCGTTTCTTTTAAATCAAGTGAGGGTTCCTTTTCATCATTGTGTTTTAAGATTCCCATGTTGGTTCTTCTAGAATGTGGTTTATCCACAAACCCGTTACATGGTTTATTACCTTATTACATATTATATTCTCTCTACGATAAAAAATCTGAATAGTTTTCTCTTCACAAGAATGGTTCTCTTCCAGCTAATGTAATTCTAGGCACAAAACATGAGATGAATCTGGAACATATATTCGCAACATCGAAACATGAAAAAAAATTATGTACTTGAGATAATATCTGAGGCAATGCTACTTTATATGAAACATGTGAAATATTTTCGAGGATTTTTTAAGGATAGATGAATCATGAACATATATTTCCTTTCTTATCAAAACACATAACATATTTCCATGGATATATTTTAAGGAAAACATGGTCACCTACCACAAAATTGAAGTATTTTCTTCTGTTATCTTCATAACATGTATGCCTTCTCTGAGCTATTCTAATGTGATACTGAATCATCTCTACTTTCTCATCCACTTCCTCTATAAACTACGACCCCATCAACGTTCATTCCCTGACATCATCCTAAAATACTAGAGTCCAACACATCTTCCAATTAAATTCCTCAAAAGGTGCCATCTGTATACTAGAATGAAAACTGTTATTAATAGAATACTCAACTAAAGAATTATGTTGATCCCAACATCATTTGTATTCCATATTATAATATCGAAGAATATCCTCCAATGCATGAATCATTATTTCGGAGTTCCTATATGATTGAAGATGAAAAGGTATAATGAAATTAAATTATTTTCCCAACAGCTTCTAAAGGACCTTCTAAAAGTTAGAATAGAACATGGGATCTCAGTCAGAAAGAAACGAAATAGGCACTCCATGTAACTTGAATGTCTCATTGATCTATAGTTGAGAGAGATGATAATTAGTCATTGTATCTCGAATAGAATGAAAATATATAGATTATTAAGCCAATCAACAATCACCCAAATTGAATTTTTACCTCAGGAAGTCATTGGTAGTCCCACAAAAATGTCCATGGATATATTCTCCCATTTACAACTTAAAATGAGTAAAGTAGGACCATCCCATTTGGTTACTCCCCCTCCAATTTAACATATTGAGAAGTCATTAATTTCCCAATAAAATTAGAAATATTCATTTTCATTCACTTCCACATATAATTCTCTCGAAGGTCTCTTTACATCTCTGTACTGCCCTGATGAAATGAAAATAGAGAACTATGAGCTTTAGACAACAATTCTTTCTTCAATTGGGAATACCAATTCACACAAAACATTTTACCAAATCATAAATCAAAAAGTTTTTTAAGGATAAAATATGGTAATTTATCCATTTAAACGAATTATATTTTTCTCTGTATCTCACGGTCTTCCTTATGCACATTCCTAATTCTTTTTGAGAAAGATGACCGCACTGAATCCTAAAACAAAAAATATTTATTTCCCACACAAACAACATATCAACCAAAATTCATCAAATAATTTACCAAAGTAGCACCTCCCAAATTTATCAGGGTTAATGATGCCTAATTTTTTGATTCAATGTATCAACCTCTCTGTTTTCTTTCCCATGATGGTAATTAATCATACAATAATAATCCTTGATTAGTTCCAACCATATTCTTTGTTTCATGTTTAATTCCTTCCAGGGGAATATATTATTTAAATTTCAATGGTCAGTATATATTTCATATTTTTCTCCACAAAATTGATGCCTCCCAATTTTTTAAGTAAATACCATCACTGATAATTATAAATCACGTGTAGGGTAATTTAATTCATGGTGTTTCAATTAACGTGAAACACAAGAAATTACATGATCATTATGCATCAAAACTCAACTATGTCCCATTAATAAATCATCATTATTGGTGAAAAATTCACCATTTTGGGAAGGAAATTCCAACATACGAGCATTCATGAATAACATATTTAGTTCCTGAAAATAATCAGCACATTCTTATATCCAAATAAATTTAACCCCTTTTCATGTTAACTTATTTAGTGTGCTAGATAACCATTCAATGTTTTTAACAAAATATTAGAAATAACCTAATAATTAAATGAATATATGAATATCTATAGAAATTATAGGTCATGGTCATTCATCAATCACTTTTATATTGGAATTTTCAATTATTATTCAATATTTATTTACAATGTTCCCAATAAATGAAATATGTTGCAACCAAAAATCACACGAGCTAAATTTTCCAAATAGATTATTCTCTTCTAAGGTTGAAAAAACAGACCTTATATGATTTTCATTATCCTCTATATTTTAATAATTCACCAAAATGTAATCAATAAACAAAACCAAAAATATATCCACGATCTCATGATATATTCTATTCATATGATCCATGAATATTGAGGGTTCATTAGTTAACCCAAAAGGAATAACTACAAATTCATAATAACCATATCTACTAAATAATTTATTATTCGGGATGTATTCATCCTTTAATTTCAACTAATGGTACCCAAAACACAGTTCAAACATCGGAAAATATTGTTCTCCCTGGTGCTGATCAAACAAATCATTGATATGAGGCAAATGATAAATGTTTTCAACTGTAATTTTATTCATGTCCCTATATTAAATGGAAATCTTTGTGGAACCATTTTTTATCTTACAAGACAATAGAAACCCATGGTAATGTGCTATGTCAGATATAGAATTTATCTAATAATTAATGCCAATTAATTTTAAATTATAGATCTTCTATTTCATCCATTTTATAAGTGGTTTTATAAATTATCTTATCACTGGGAACTAAGTCAATTGTAAGCTCAACCTATCAATCCAGAAAAACACCAGGAAAATAATGAGGAAAAACATCCAGGTATTCATTTACCATTGGACTATAATTGATCTTTATATATCCCTTTCTTCTAAAATATTAGTAAGATAATTATCATTTTGATATTTTATCAGTCTTTTAGCACCAAAATATGTTATAAATTGTATGGGTTCATTATTTTACACAAAAAAAACTCGTTGTGAAAAAAACTTATTTTTCTATGGAATCTGTCTTAGCATGATAAAAAAAATCTTGTCCATTCCCAAAATAACATCAAACTATATTACAGAAAACACATCATGGTTTGCAGATAAACTCAGTACACATACATAGATATGTATATTATTATAATTTATTTTTACTACAATATTACCTCTATGTTTTTCTTTCCATGAGTACTGGTTTTATTTAATGAGGTGGAATTCCCATTTTTTCTGAATATTTCTCCGAAATAAAGGAATTTGGAAGCCCAGAATCAAACAATATTTATTTTGAAACCTCTAAAAACAATCATTTTACCTGAAACCACCTCTTTTGATATCTGAACATCTGCTGATGTTATTGCATTAGAATTTTACACACCCATCTTCTTCAATTTTTTCTAGTTTTCATCATGAGTTATTACCATTGGACAAACAGTAGAAAAATTATGTAATTCTTTATAGTTAATGAATCTCACCATCAACATGTCATTAATTTTTGGATCATTTTTCTTACACTCATGTGACATGATTTCAAACATTACATATTGGTATAACTTCCTAGAATTTAAAATTCATTCACCAGGATTCCTTTTACTACATTTTTCACAAGAAGGGAAATTGATTTTCTTACCTCCAAATTTATTAGAAAAATTATTCCCCAATGCTTCCCATCTCGACTACTTCGTATTCATGTTATCACATGGGAAATACATGTAAAAAATCTCCATATCCAATTTTTTGCACAACAAGCAAGTTTCTCATAGATTTTTTATTCTTATGAAGACAAATATCATAATAAAAACGCTTTCAAACTAGAGTAAATTCTATAATTTTTTATATCAAAGACCCAAGTGAAATATTTTAAGTACCTGATTAGTCTTTTAAAATTAGCTTCATATAATTCCTCAAAATCATCATATTTCTACTTTAGATCCTAAAATTTTTCTCCATTATTATTCAAATATTATTCGGAAAATATTATTTTACAAAAGGACTTTAAAAATAATCACATTCCAAAATATCAAGATTATCTCTTTCTCTTGTATTATTATCAAAATAACACGATTGATCGGATTTACCATCCAAATGATAAATGGATAGTATTACCTTTTGACGTTATGAACATCCAATGACATCAAATATTATTTCTAAAGCTTTGATCCATACATCTACGATCACTGAATCTCTGGTTCTACTTAATGCTGGAGGATGTTCCCTCATGAACTGCTCCACAAAAGTCATGTTTCATCATGGTAGATAATGTTCATATATAGCATGGGTTACACCACTATTTATTTAATAAGTTAACTGATCCATTATAGAAACAAACTACTCGGTTCTGATTCCGATTATTCTAGGGTGAAAATTCAAACATACATTAGCCTCTTGGAGCCTTCTAAAATCAGCATCCATGTTTCTTCTATGAAAAACCATTATGAATAACCAAATACTAGAAAATGAAACATAGAAATCATTTAATACTATAACATTTCAAATTAACCATATAGTAAAATTCATTTTTGGTATTTTCATAACATAATCCCAACCCATAATGTTATCTAAAAAATCCTATGATACCAACTATTAGGACCATCCTTAAAACATTATAAAATCATGAATATTTTTCAAGATAATAAAATATTAAAAATTAAATATATTTTCAATTTTAGTGTTTTATAGAATTATGATATCTTATATACATAACATAGAACATTCACTCAAAAAGGATACTACTGAAAATAGAATCCATTTTTTTAAAAATATAAAACATTAAAACATAGAATATTATTTTCTTGAAAACACTACATATCATTCATTGGGACTATCTTCTATCTCTTAACCATCTTTACATCCACTAAAAATCATTTTGAAATCATGGGATGAGTATAAAACCCAGTAAGTGATATAAAAAATTAAATGCTTAGTAAATTGATAACATAAAAACATATAAAACCCATAATCATAAAAATCCATATGCATTGAATTATCATGTAGTTGACATGGTACATAATTTCCATATCACTCTTACATTCATCCTTACACATGAAATAACCTTTCAGGTCAACTTCCATCTCCAGAGTACTTAATGCATTGGAGAGCTACAATGGTGCTCCCCCATCAAATCATGAGCTATAATGGGCTCAACCCAACATATCATGAGCTATAATGGGGATATTCAATCATATAATTAATAATAATTGGATCATACCAACATAAATAATGTCCATGGAACATATCAATAATAAAACACTCTATAAATTATTTACACCGTTGATGAAAACACATTCAATTTTCAAAAAACCTTTTTTTGTGATAATCACTCTTAGAACATAAAAAATACACAAAAGATAATGAAATATTAATATTCAAAAACATATAATGGAGATACTATGGTAATATAACTTCATGAAATAATAATATTACACCCATTTCAAAAAAAAGAACATCCTCATTTGGTTTCAAAAAGGGGACATTTAAAAGGATTTTAAGAGGAAAGTCCCTAACAAATACCGTAACATTACTGAGAAAATTTATTAGATAAAAGCAATGTTTATATATAATGTAATGAAACAAAATAAAACATAATATAATCAAATTAAATTTAAAAAATCCTCTTATCTTGATAAAACCATTGAAGATGAAGGTTAACCCAAAAAATTGAAATTCTGTTTAGAATTCACATAAAATTTCGGCATGTTAACTGGTGTACATGGGAGGGATTAATGAGAGATAAAGGGGTAGTTAATAATTACAGAATCATAAAGGAATAATGGGGAGGTGTGAAAATATACCACATATTTAGGATTAAAAAATTATAGAGCACAACATAGAGGAGATTCATGAATCAATATGAGAATGAGGGGACCCCTTACCTCAGTTTTGAATTCCATAAAATGAATTTAAACCACCTGTATGAAGGATAAAATAGTTATATAAATATTTTACAAAAACATATTGATTTTTATAAAACCTTTCAAGATAATTTTATAACATCATTCAACCCATTAATTAATAATATTTTGTTAATTCCATTTATTCGTTTGCGTGCATTACATGGTATCCATGAGCGGTTCATAAAGTATATTCTTGTCAATTTGATATGAAACTCATGAAATGGAATTGAATTATATTTTCGTATTTCCAAAACCAGATTTCATACCAATTTTCACTTATAATGCAAACATGAGGATTGTTCATAAATTAAAACATTATTGATATTTGTTTGCATTATTTTTTAGGTTCTTCAATAATAATAAACTCAATTCATTTTATAAATAAACAACACGTAAACAAAATGAATCCACAACCTTATATAAGATAAAATAAATAAATTATAATCTAGTTTAACCATAATTTTTTTTTCATAACTAGTCTCGAATTATTTAAAAGAAATTTAAATGGCGTCGTCCACAATGTCGATAAATCAACACATTACATATGGTGTTTTCATTTCTTGAATAAGTGGATAGAAGAATAATTAAAATGTTTAATCTTCTATAAAAATTCTGAAATACATATTATGTAAGATACTGAATCATTAATGCCTCTTTGATAAAAATATGTTAGTAAAAAAGGAATATAAAACAAAATGAAATGAAACGAATGATAACAAATGTGGATGTTTACCTCTTGATATCTTCTCATTGAGATCCTTATTAAAGACCATGTTTTGGCCTTTTGGTAAGACCAATAGGTATTTGATGTGGGGAAGGGTATTGAGAGGATTATTTGGAAGAACATCCACATTTTCAATTCTTAAGATGTGTGGAAGGAAGAGAGAGGGAGTGGGTGGTATTTATACTGGAGTAGGGGAGGAGATTTACATTATTTTAGTCATTATTTTAATATTTTTCCACAAGACAAGAAGTTTTTATTATTCCATGACCAAAAATAATAATAAGTTCATAAGATTTCTAACTAATGGTTTCGCACATTGTAAAAACCCAAACATTCATTAATGGAAATTACTCTTAGCCTTTTTAAATATCTTATTATGTAAAATGGTTATGTAAAACATATGTACTTCCATGGTTTTATGTTTTTGAAATTATAACTTTTTCTAATATGACCATTGAATAGTGATCACATGATTAGTATAAATATAGGGCTTTAATAACCCAATTTACTCAGACAAAGGAAGTGATGGTCTCATTCAGTAGAATTTATCAATACTAATCCCAATTGTTAGAGCTCAGAAAAGAGGTGGCATCATTGGGCTTCGCTCTTGACCAAGACCAAGCTGAGCTTCAACATTTTAAGCTTGAACGTAACCGTCTACAAGAGAAATGGATGTTGATAGAGATCATCAAGCACAAAATGTTATCTGAGCCACCCCTAGAGTCTGTCACCATCACACACCTTACCGTTAGGTCTTATGAGGCTATTTTAAGTGCTTATATAACAAATACCTATCACTATTATTATGTACATTATTTGGTATATAATAAAGAATATACTTTCATTTTATTATTGTTACTATATACATTGTTTTTAAAGCACAAATGTTGTTTTTATATAATATTCAACTATGAAATCTATTTTTATGAATAAATGGATTTTTTAATTATATATGTTTTTTTAAAAAAATTATTATAATTAAATTATTTTTTATTAAATAGAAATTATTATATAATTTTATGAAGGAAATTGTTATTTTTGTTAAGGTTTGAAAGCTATTTTTGTCAAAACCCATGAATTGTTGATAAATGTCAGGTTTTATTTTATAAGTAAAAATTAACATAATTAAAAAATATTTAGATAATATGAATGTTTTTTTGGAATTAGGACGTCGAAATTATCCAAAGGTGATTTTTGCATAATTTTCTGAGATAGTTGAATTTTTTGTTAAAAAATTAAACACAATTTTAATATATAATGTGTTTCATGACATCATAATATCCCAATAGTGATGTAATAAAACACTATAAATGATATTTTCGGACAATAAATGTCTAATTTTAAAAATAATGGGATTTTAGATTTTTTTTATTAATTTTATGATGCCTTAGTAGACCATCCATGAATTATAAAACATGTTTTCTTTTGAAATTTTTTTCCTTGAGAGTGTGACTCACCTCCACATAAACAACCCTATTATTTTAAGAAATTAGGACTTTTTCCTTAGAAAATATTGTTTTCCACTCCCCATTGGAAAAAAACCCATGGGAAAAACCCATGTGCGGGTTTGTGGATATGTTTAGTTTAATGTGAGGTGTCCCAACCCTAAATAATAATCAATTCCCTCTCCTTTTATATATAAACATACCCATGCTCCCACTTCCTCCTCACTGAAAGCCTTTAATGTTTGTCCCACCTCTTCCCTACTCTCTCTATAGTCCTCCCAAGGTTCCCCAAGCACCCAATAATCCTCTCTTAATCCTCTCTCAAGCTGTTGGAAGCACACATCCATGTAAGGGTTTTCTTCCTTTCTCAATTTCGCCCAATTATCATTAAGTTGTTATAACCAATTTCAATTATAAATGTTGGGTTATTGATTTGAACCTCCCCAATACTACCATATTTATGTTTTAAGGATGGCATACCCATTTATCTCTCATTAAATTCCTCCCATTTACACCCATTACTATGATGAAATTCTGAATGGAATTTCTCTCTCCTCATTTACATTCATGAAATCATTTTGTACCATGAAAATAAATTCCATTACATTTTTTGGGACATGTATATATATGAACCACTTACTGTCCATGTATTTTAAATATTATGACACACCCATTTCTCTCTCATAAACTATTTTTACTAGTTCTTATGTCACACCGTTTTGCTGCCGAAATTGCACTATATTTTTCCAAGCCAAAGTCATTTTGTAGTAAATACCATGCCTATTTAACTATCAATGGTATTAATATTTATGCACATTTACTTATTGTTTAAATAGTTTTATGTTTTTATTCCACATTTGTTAATCGAGGAATAAATGATTGTGTTGAATGATTCAATTTTTTATGATCCATATGACACACTTATACATGAAGTAAAATGTTTAAGAATGGTGCGACCTGATAGGGATCCAATAAATTGGTTAGTGTATAGTATCATGATATTTCATGTGCAATGGGTGTTTACTAATGCTAATTCAAGTGAAACGAGGGTTAACTATCGATTCATGTGCAATGAGGGTTTACTCTTGCTCCATGTGCAATGAGCCTTGGATCATGGTAATTCCATGTTAAGTATTGTTTCCACATTTCCATATTATGAATATCAATCTTTATCAAGATGTTATGTTTATTATTATCTTGTTATATATTGATATGAATATTTTATAACATGTATTTTATTCCTCATTTTATTCCATGTTTCATCCCTTATTGGGCTTTATAGCTCCCCCTTTTCTTATGCATTTCCTCAGGTTATCCCATGCAGTGCTATGTACGATGGAATGTAGTGGTAATGTAAAGGAAGTTTTCATAAATTATGTTTCATGTTTTATGTTATATGTTTTGTATTTAATGATCCTAAGCCCCAAATATAGTATAACTCTTGATGTTATATATAGTAATGAGTGATGTTTATTTAATAAGTCATGTTTATGTGTATAATAAAAAGAAGGATTGTTATAGTTGTTATCAAAGGATAGGTTTAGTTATTTTTGGTATTAGGATTAGAAATATATAGTGAAGCCTTAGAGACAATTAAATATATAATAAAAACATCCCTATGTTTTGGTGAGTATTGAGTATGTGGTTTACCATGAAAATACATCCCTATCGAGATACGAGTAGGTAGAGGCAGCTCTCGAACAGATGTATCCTAGGGGTAAAACCCGAAATCACAGGTTTGATCTAGACTTGAATGGGAACTGGTGCACGAAAATGAGCCTCACTGCACTCTCAGTTATGACACTCCCGTGAGATATTCAATGGTAAATTCATAATCTTATTATGAACCATTAATAAGGGACTTATAAATTTTTTTGGAATAATATATGTTAGAAAGTAGATCATGGATAACACAATTTGAAGATAATAGATTCATAAGTTAAAAAAATAAAAGTATTATATAATTAATCAGTTTTTCTCATTGGATTAACCTTTATGTGTTACACCTAACATTCCTTTTATTCTTCCCAATGGATGGTATCAAGAGGACCCGTGCTAACAAACGACGTGAAGATCATTGTGATGACTGTACTAATGAGATTCCCAATACAATGGGAGTGAGAATCACCAACATTATCATCTTTCTCTCTCTGTTAAATAAAGATTTGAATATAAACATGGGACAATATAAACGTTCAACCCCCCCTAAGAATTAACAATTCTTTATCGAGTGCATCATGAGTCAAAGGCCTCCTACTTTAAGGGTTATTAAGATCCCTCTATCGTCAAACAATGGATCAACTCCATTGAAAAGATCTTCTCCATCCTTAAATGTTATGAACAACATAAGGTTCTTCTGGATTCATATTGTATGGAGGGTGAATCTGATCAATGGTGTACAATGTTATAAAATATGAATCCTGATGAGGAGATCGAGGCATTAGAATGGAAGGATTTATAAAATTTGTTTTTCGATAAATATTTTCCACGAACCCTCCAGTATAACATGGAAAGTGACTTCCTTTCCCTCGAGAAAAAAGATGGAAAATTTGTTGGAGTGTACAAGGCCATAATCAAAAGTCGTGCATGATACTCCTCCTGATTTGTCTTTACCCCCGAATGTGAGGTTGACCGCTTCTTTGGTCGGTTGAAGCCTAGCCTGTGAAAAGAACTGGCGATCCGTGACTTCGAAAGCTATGAGGATATTGTCCGATGTGTCCTCAAGGTTGAAATGGAGATCATAGAATCTCAAGGGTATCAAGGGGATAAGAAGCATAAGATGGACTTCAATGTTGGTAGACCGATGGATAAATCCAACGGTGCTAGGAAGATCCAACACCCCACTAGACAAAGGTGTGGAAAGAAGCACCCCGGAAATTTCTGGAAGGGGACAAGGAAATTATTTAGGTATGGAAGAGAAGGGAACTAATCCACTTATTGTCGACAAAGAAAGACCCACTACTACGAAAGAGAATAGGACCACTCCATTCAACTCCCAGTGCGTTGTTCATTTATACAACTGCTATAAACTAGGACACCTTCAAATCAGTTCCCTAAGCCATGTTTTTTCGGAGGCAACCAACAACCTCCAATGCAGCAAGGGAGAGATTTTTCCATCACTACCGCCGAAGTGAACCCCGACAAAAAGTGGTGACAGGTAGGCTATTTATTCATTCCGGAATAGATTACAAATCTTTTGATTTAGGTTGTACACATTCTTTTATATCCCGAATGTTTAGCAGAACAATCCCAACACCACCACAAATCATATATGTAAAGATGTTGGTGGGTACGGAAAATGAGGCAGTCATTTCATCCCATGAATATAACTCCTCCCTTGTCATTATCTATGGATTTAACTTCTTATAGAACCTCTTCATACTCCCTCTAGTGGTATTCTATGCAATTCTTAGCATGGATTGTCTTTCCTTATGTAAAGCCAACATAAATTTTTATGAGAGGGGAATCACTCTCCATGTGGATAGTCTACCCCCGATTATGTATAAGTGAAAGGAGGAGGATGAATCTTTGTTAGCTCCATAATCTCAAGTGTGGATATTACTGCTCTATTATCACATGTATCTGGCTCAGATGATTGAGTCCAAGGAAGCAACCATCCTTGAAGACATGCCTATTGTGAGAGAATTCACTAAAGTGTTTCCGGAGGAATTTCTTGGTCTTCCTCCTAGATGAGATGATGAATTATTAATTGAACTTATACCTTGTGTGTTACCAATATCAAAGACTTTGTATAGAATGGTTGTTGTGGAGCTCAAAAAATATGAAGAAACAACTATAAGAGAATCTAGATAAATGGTTAATAAGACAGAGTCCTTCACCATGGGGTGCAGCAGTCCTCTTCATCATGAAGAATGATGGGTCAATACTCCTCTTCATCGATTTTCGTGAGATTAAAAAAAACACAATAAAGAACAAGTATCCTATTCCATGGATTTATGACTTGTTTGATCAGCTGCATTGAGCACAATACTTCTCCAAGGTAGATTTGTGGTCGAGATACTATCAAGTAAAGGTGAATAAGGAAGATGTCCCAAAGAATACTTTTCGTACAAGATACAGGCACTATGAATTGATAGTAATTCATTTAGAAATAAATAATGATACAATAATATTCATGGACATGATTAATAGAGTCTTAAGAGATTACCTCGACAAATTTGTGGTTGTTTTTTGTAGATGATATTTTAATATTCTTTAAAACCACTGAGGATCACGAGGAGAATATGAGAACTGTACTAGAGACCTTGTGAAAGAATAAGATCTATAAAAAGTAAAGCAACTGTGAGTTCTGGTTGAATGTGGTCTCATTATTGGGCCTTATCATCAAAAGCAATGGGATACATGTGGATCCCTCCAAGACAGATGCAATAGAGGGATGTTCGAGGCCATTATTGGTAACCAATATCCGTATCTTCTTGGGGTAAGCTGGATATTATTGACAATTTGTGAGAAATTTTATATGATTGTACAACCCTCTTACCAAGGTAACTCGTAAGGGAGTAAATTTTTTTTTTGAGTGATGAATGCGAAGAAAGCTTCAAGGAATTAAAAAGGAGGATTATCATTGCACGTATGCTCAATTTACCTACAAGTGAAGAACTATTTGTGGTGTATAGTTATGCTTTTAAGAAATGATTAGGATGTGTACTAATGAAAAATGATAAAGTGGTATCCTATGTCTCAAATTAGTTGAAAATCAATAAGAAAAACTATCCAACGCATGATCTAGAGTTGATGGATGTGATCTTTGCCTTCAAAATATGGCGGGATTATCTCTATAGGGAAAATTGTGAGACATATACTTACCAGAAGAGCCGAAATATATATTCATATAGATTGATATTAATATACTCCAATGAAGATGGATAGAGATCATCAGGGATTATGAATGGTCAATCCACTTCCACCCCAGTAAGGCAAATAAGGTGGCATTTTCTCTATGTAGAAAGGATCATGTATCTTTATCAATGATGAGAATTGAAAAGGAATCAATCATCTTATATTTTCAAAGGATGGACCTGTGAATCATTAAGGGAGGAACATCATCAATCGTTTCTCAAATAATTTCTCAACCATCCCTCCTAGAGAAAATCAAGGATGCTCAATGAAAAGATGTGAAAATTCAGAAAAGGGTGGAAGCTATTAGAAATGGGAAATACTCTAATTTCAAAGTTAATGAGGAAGGATCTGTACGATTTGGGATGCGATTATCTGTAACATTCGATCTAGATAAAAATAAGGAGATATTGGATGATTCACATAGCTTGACCTTCTCTGTCCACCTATGGAGCACAAAGATGTATCAAGATCTTAGAAAAAGTTTTTGGTGGGACAAAATGAAAAGGAAGATTGCTGAATATACACCATAGTGTCTGGTATGTCAGCAAGTGAAGGCTGAGAGACCAAAGTATAAGGGGATGATGAAATCAATACCCATACCATCTTGTAAGTGAGAGAACATTACCATGGAATTTTTCACTGCACTTCGAAGGACATCCAGTGGAAATAATTCTATATGGGTCATTGTGGATGGTCTTAAAATGACAACTCACTTTATTGCGGTTCGAGAGGATTTCTCATTGGATCAACTGGCACAGATATATACTAGGGAAGTGGTAAGGCTGCATGGAGTGCCACTATCTATTTTATCCGATCAATATTCATGATTTAACTCTATGTTTTCGATGAGTCTTCAACATGCTCTGGATACTTATATGAACTTGAGTATGTCTTATCATCCTCAAACTGATGGCCAGTCCGAGCGAACTATCCAAAAAGTTGAGGACATTTGAGAGTGTGATCAATGGACTTCAATGGAGGGTGGGATCAACATCTTCCTCTGGTTTGGATATCTTATAATAATATATTCTAATCGAGAATACAAATGGACACTTATGAAGCCCTGTATGGGAAGAGGTTAAGAACACCAGCATGTTGGGATGAAGTCAGTGATCGTAAGCTGTGAGGACCAGAAATGGCCGATGAAATGGTGGAGAAGGTGAAAACCATTCATCAGCATATCAATGTAGTCTAGAGTCGACGGAATAGTTATGCATATAACCACCAATGAGACCTTGTGTTTAATGATGGAGACCTGGTATTTCTATGCATATCTCCATGGAATAATGCCATGATATTTGGAAAGAAATGGTAGTTAAGTACTAGGTACATCATCCCCTTCAAGAATCTTGATCGTGTCGGGGTTGTGGCCTATTGAATATCAATTCCACCTACCATGGCCAAGGTACCTGAGTTTTTAATGTATCCCTCTTATGGAAGTACATACCAGACCCATCACATGTACTCTCTTCGTAGGAGATACAACTAGAGGATGATCTCCCTTATGAGGAGCAACCGGTGAAGATCTTAGATCGAAGAGAAATAGTTCTACGAATTAATAAAATTCCCCTAATCAAGGTGTTGTGGTGAAACCACAGGTTTGAAGTTGCGACATGGGAATCAGTGGAGGTGATGAATCAGAGTTACCATCATCTTTTTAGAGTGGGAAAAAAACTTTCGAGGGTGAAATTTCTTATGGGTGGAAGATTGTAAAGTCCCAAACATTCATTAATAGAAATTCCTATTGGCCTTTTTAAATGTCTTATTATGTAAAATGGTTATGTAAAACATATGAAATTCCTTGGTTTTTTGTTTTTTAATTGTGACTATTTCAAATATGGCCGTTGAATAATGATCACATGATTAGTATAAATATAGAACATTAAAAAGCCAATTTGCTCAGACAAAGGTAGGAATGAAATCATCCAGTATAATTTTTCCATAGAAAGCCCATTTTTCGGAGCTCTGAAAATAGGTGGTGTCACTGGGCTTCTCTCTTGAGAAATCCCACACCAGTCCTCAACATGTTAAGCTCGAACGAAACCATCTATGGGAGAAGTGGAAGTTGATTGAGATCACTATGCGTGGAATGTTATCTGAGCCAACCCAAGAGTCTGTCAACATCACAAACCTTACCCTTAGGTCTTATGCGGCTGTTTTAAGGGGTTATGTAACAAATTCCTATCATGATGATTATGTACATTATTTTTTATATAATAAAGAAAGTACTTTCATTTTATTTTTTATAATTTGTAAATTGTTTTTAAAGCACAAATGGTATTTGTAGTTAATATTCAATAAAGAAATATATTTTTATGAATTAATGGATTTTTGAATTAAATAATATTTTAATAAAGTATTATTATTAATATACTAATTTTTATTAAATATAAATGATCGTATAATTTTATGAATGCAATTGTAATTTTTATTATGGATTGAAATTGATTTTTGTCAAAATCAATTAATATTCGATAAATGTCGGTTTTTATTTTAAAAGATAAAAATCACTTATTTAGAAAATTATTTAGATAAAATTAATATTATTTTTCGAATCATGACGTCGAAATTATCTAATGGTGAATTTTTCATAATTTTCTGAGAAAGTCAAATTTTTTGTTAAAACATTAAATATCATTTCAATATATAATGTGTTTTATGACATCATAATGACCCAATAGTTATGTAATAATATACTATAAATGATATTTTTGTCCAATATATGTTTTATCCTTAAAATAATGTGATTTTAGATTATTTTTTATTAGTTTTATGATGCCTTAGTGGACCCTCCATGACTTAGAAAACATTTTATCTTTTTAAATTGTTTTCCTTTAGAGTGTGACCCATCTCCACATATGAAACCCTATTATATTAAGAATTTCGGACTTTGGCCTTAAAAAATATTTTCTTCTACTCCCCTTTGGAAAAATCCATGTGCAAAAACCATGGGATAGTTTGTGTTTTTGATTTGTTTAATGTGATCTGTCCCAAACCTAAATAATAAACAATTCCCTCACTTATCCTATATAAACCCACCCAAGCTCTCACTTTCTCCTCACATAAACCCTTTAGTGTTCGTCCAACATATATTCTCCTCTCTCTAAAATCCTCCCAAGGTGCCCAAAACTCCTAAGAATTCTCTCTAAAGCCTTTCTCAATCCTTTTGAAGCACACTTCCATGTAAGTGTTTTCTTCCTTTCTCATTTTTGTCCAATTTTATTTAAATTTTTATGGCCATTTAGTTTCAATTATAAATGTTGGGGTATGGTTTTTAAACTCCCCCATACTACCCTATTTATGTTTTAATCATGGGATACCCCATTATATCTCATTAAATTCCTCCCATGTATAGCCATTACTATGCCGAAATTCCGAATGTAAGTTCTATCTCCCCATTTACATTCAAGAAATAATTTTGTATCACGAATCTAAATTCCATTAAATTTGTTGGAACATGTATCTATATGAACCCCTTACTGTCCATGTCATTTAAATATTATGGGACACCATTTTCTCTCTCATCAACTATTTTTACAAGTTGTTATGTCATGCCATTATGCAACCGAAATTCCACCATGTTTTTTATGCCAATGTCATTGTGTAGTGAATACAATGCCCATTTCTCTATCATGGGAATTAAAATTTATACACATTTACTTATTATTTAAATAGTTTCATGTATGTATTCCACATTATTTTATCATGAAAAAAATTATTATATTCAATGATTCAATGTTTTATGATCCATGTGGCACACTTATACATGATGTGAAATGTTAAAGAAGGGTGTGCCCTGATAGCACTCCAATGCATTGGGTAAAGTATAGTACCACTATACATCATGTGAAAAGGGTGATTACTCATGAGAATTATATTGCAATGAGGGTTTACTCGTGCTTCATGTGCAATGTTAGTTTACTCATTCTCCATGTGCAATGAGCCTTGGGTCATGCTAATTCCATGTTATGTGTAATTTCCACATTTCCATGTTATTATTATCATTCTTAATCATTCCTTTCTGTTTATGCTTCTCTTGTTCTCTATTGATATGGCTATTTTATAACATGTATTATATTCCTCATGTTATTCAATTTTTATTCCATTACTGGGCTTTATAGATCACCATTTTATTATGCACGTCATCAGTTTATCCTATTCCATTCTAAGTACGAGGGAATCTAGTGGTCATGTAAAGGAAGTTTTCAATAATGATGTTGCATGTTTTATGTTCTATGTTGTCATGTAATGATCCTAATCCCCAAATACACTAGACCCCTTGATATTCTATCATATATCAAGTGATGTTTATGTAATAAATCTTGTTTATGTGTGTAATAAAAAGTAGGGTTGTTATATACACCATCCATGATGCATGGAATATTGTATTTATCACATAATGAATTTATATTGTAATTACCATATTATACTATTCACCAAAATTCATGTGTCTTAGAAAAATCTAAAAAATTCACCACAACCATTTTCGACATATAGAATTCAAAAACGAACTCAATTTTATGAAAATAATCTTATTAATTTTATTAATTTAATTTTTAAATAAATTAACATTTTCTTCCAAATATAAGAATCTTAGGACTTTTATCTAATTATTCCATGATATCAGTATAACCTAATGTCAATTAAATCATAGATGTATACTATCATAGGTGAGTTTACTATTTATAATGGAAATATTACTATTCGTAATGGTATGTTAATATTCACCAAAAATTTAGTTGGTCTTATCAGACTCTAAATAACTTACAGATTGCAACCGTTTATGTCCATTTTTTAAAATTCATAACACCGAAGTGGGAAAATTATGTTTAGCACAAATTATAACTATCTACATATAACAATGTTTCAAGAAATTCAACATACTATTAAAACCTTGGGGTTTTATATTATATAGAGTAGAATGATTCTTATTTGGTAATTTATAAAAATACATTTTACCAATATATGGGCTCTCAAAGTTCACTATATATCCTTATATAGAGTAGGTGGAGAGATAATGATGATATTTGAGCACTATCTAACCAATCCTTGTTTATATAAATGTCTTATGGTTTGAAGAATACTTTCCTATATCATAAAACTCCAAATATCACTCTTGATATTTAATACATTCGCATTAATTCTAACATCCACATTATATTATATCTCTATATCATTCCATTTCACTTACTTAATCTACATCAAAATAGATTTTATGAAATTCATTTTGAAATATAAGTTGTTGTACCACCCTTTATAATTCCCATGTCCATCATTTACGTGTAAAAAAGGATTAGATTTCTTTTAATCATAATCATGGATATGATTTTATGATTCTTTCTTCTCATAGAATTGGCCACATTCTCTCCATTTCCCGAATAATATTAGATTTAGTATTCCATGAATTTGATTGTATCTAATAATTACTGTTGGAATATTTTGAGATATTTTTATATGATTATAAATACATAATCATTTTATGTTTGGTATGTCTATCATTGTTATCTCGATATATAAAATGTATTTAAATACTCATGAAAATGATTGAAACCATTAACTCTAGATCATAGTTAAGGTAAATCTTCTCATGTATCTTCAAATTTCATGATTCAAATATTATCACTTCTTAATTATTCCTGATAATAATACCTAATAAGTTTTTTGAAAATCCAATTTATATCAAAAATAAAAACACAATTGAGGGTGGTGTGAGTGTAGGGGAACTGACTATCCTATTACTAAACACCTTAATACATTATTCAGATTTATTTTTCCATAAAAAATTACTAATTTCTATGTAATACTAGATAGTGGGATTGATTATCATAAAAAAATGTTTCAAAAAACAAGGTAAAATATATATTTTCCATTGAATATATTAATCTACATGAGTGACGATGATTTAGTTGAATCATCAATACAAATATTCATTGAATCGTCCACAAATATCCCTTCCCTTGTGATTACATGCCCTATGAATTTTATTTTCCCCCCTAGAAGCACATTTAGTTATATATTGAAAATAAATTATACATTCTAAATTCCTATAGTATTGTACACAAATTTTTATTCATTCTTACTATTAATGTATTTTAGAATAGAATCTGTAAATACTGCCAAATATTTGTTGAGGTGATATCTAAATATTTTATTTATTATTTGTGTGAGTACTTCTTGAGAAATTGTGGGCCTGAATCAAATCACTATGAACATATAGTGTTTTAATATAATTTGAAAGGTATTTATTTGAATATCCTTATCATTAAATTTATCTTTAGTATACTATGATGAAACAAACACCTTTGAGAAGTATTTAACCCCACATAGATGATCTAATAAGTCATCAAGACCATGGTTTTGGATATTTTTTAATTACAGTGACCTTTTGAAAGACATAAAAATTAATAAAATGCTAAATTTATAAATATTAAATTATTATAATGATGATTGGGGTACACCATAGTGATTTATAAGGGTTAATAAACCCTTGTCCATGATTTATAGTATTTTCTTCTTTAACTTATCCCGCTGAATGGGTATCATTCTTTGGGAACACATGGATATTTGTGGATCTCAAGATATATGTTCTATTGACAACACGTCCTGTTGAGTAATAGGGATTCTAAATAGCTCTTGGTGGAATGATTTATAATATTCCCTCATAAAGGGAATTTCTATAAGAATGACGCTTTATATTTTTCAATCATTTTTGAAATATATTATTTCTCATATTTTTATAATATTCATTCTTGATAACGGTTTACCAAAATATTTTATCCTTTATCCTTGTAATTATATCGAATAGAAGTATTTTTTTGGGATACGTAATAAATTAGTCCATAATTTGATATTGAATCTATAGAAATTATACCATATTAATTTTTTTTATATTTTTGGTGGTTATTACTACAATAGTTAGTTTAGAAATATTTATATAATTGGGATGTAATGATTGAAAAACATGGTTTTTCACAAATAACTCATACACCCTTAATAATGGTTTATGTTATTTTACACCACTAATATAATTATCATTCTATGTGACAAAAAAATCGGATGATATTATCTTACATGGAATATTTGGGAAAATGAAATAAATTTTGAGTGGAATGTATCAACCTATTTCCAATTAAGGAATTGGAAGATCCATCAAAATTGGGTTCCATTTTTCACATAACCATCTATATCAAAATTTAATCCTTCTATAGAGCCTTCTTGTGCTCCACACGGTTCATGTTATCATTTATAACATGATTCATTTAATAAATTTCTTCCTCAAGTTTTTCAACTCCTTCTCCAATAATATTAAGATTATCATTTAAGAAATATTTATATTACATTGAACAATAGTATTTGACTAGATTAAATCTATTTACTACCATTTACTAAATAAATGTAAATTAAGGGATGCTAATAATTTAATTTGAAAGAATAAAGAATAAACAATATGATATCATAATTAATAACTCACAAATCACATATAAATCCAAACTTATGACATCTTAAGTCTAAATGTTTGTTATTTAGGGTTTATTTAAAAATATATTTTCTTACCTATTCACCAAAAATAATTTAAATTTCTATAATGGAAATAATAATGAATTTTATATTAAATAATTGTTATTATATAATTTTTAACCATAAATATTTATAAGAAAACACAAAAATGAAGAGTTATAATTCCTCTCATAGATTTGAATCGTACAATAATATCATAAAAAATATATAAAATTATATTTAATTTCCATATTTTTTATTATTATCATAGATTTCAAAATGTTATATATTTTTTAATGGAATATTCTATAGACATAAATAAAAATAAATTAGCGATCTATAAATCTTAATAAGACAATAATAAACATGATGGTTGTGTATATGATTCAATAAGTCTAACATTATATCAAAAAAGTACATGACTATAAAAACTAATATTGGATCATAGAATAAGAGAAACAATTTTATATGAATTTAAAAAACATTCGAATAATGATAGTATGGGACAAAAAAATTATATACCATCATAAACATTGGCTATAAATTTTTTTAAGACATCATAATATATATTTCTACGATTACTTCCCATGTTCCATATATAACATCTCTAGAGATTTATAAATTAACAAATAGATTCATGGGTTTTATAATTCTAATCCCACTCATTACAATGTAAACTATCTAGAATATATGATCCATACATAAAATAAATCAATGATACATCAATCGTAATCATCAAAACAAACCCATTAAAATGGATTGGGTTACTTAATTTTTCTAGAAAGAAAATAGTGAATATTATAAATACATAAGTTATTAGCGGGATTAATAATATTGGATATACAAATATAATAATCAATATATCATAAAATAATACAATATATTAAGATAATATTAATTATAAGGAAAATAATATTGGAAATATTTTGTAGAGGAATAAGAATTGTAATAGTTTCTCTCTCAAAAAATATAGGATTTGAATTTAATAAATAATTCAATAGAAACAATCAATTCAGGCATATTCCCAGAAGAAATAATAAAAAATGAGGTATATAAAGAACATTATTATACTCTATGATAAATATTAATAGGTATTAAAAAATATATTTAAAATAACCCAAAATGAGAAATCTTCTTTGAGGGTTCCCCTACCACATACCTTGACTCAGTTGGATAAAAAAATAAAAAAATTTATAGTTGAATTATATTTGATTGATTAATTATACATTACCTGAATACTATATATTTCATATTTTATAATCAATTATTATCATATTTCATTCATTTATTTTATTTATATTTTTCATTCCTATTATAGAGAGTTCTTTAATTAATTATTCTAAAAATTTATTTGTTATTTTTATTGGTAATAGGTTTTATAAATTGATTTCAATGTTTCTAAAAAATTAATTTAATAGATTGTTTTATATTCTAGTGGATCCAATTTTGTATTTTCCAAATTTAATCTAATATTTGTTGCAAAATATAATTTATTTTTCAGTATGTTGGTTTTTAGCAGTATAAAAAAAATAATTTTTTGTTAATAATGAAGTATTATTAAGTTTTATTATCCCCCAAAAACTTTAAATGTGAATTTAATTGGATATTAATATAATATTTTTAATTTAATTTATTTTTAAACTGATTTAAAAAATATTTTTATAGAATAATTAATCAGTCATATAGGTGGTGTAAACCAACCATAATATTAATAATGTTTTTTTAAAAATTATTAAGAAATAAAAATTGGTTTTTGTATCCAATGTGTGAATAATGTTTTTTAATTTTTTTAATGGAGAGTAAAAGTGGTTTTTGTGAACCAAGTGTTCGATTTTATTTTTTTCCAACATGTCAAAAATGTATTTAGTTATGGAAAGAGGTTATTCATTGAGGATTTTTATGGATTATATTATCCTAATTTTATTTTTATAAAATATGCACTGGCCATCAAGAATGTTATGATTAAAAAAATTGATAACAATATTTGACTGAATTTGAAAGCCCTCACGAGTGATTAATGATATATTAATATGTTTTCTATTTATTATAGTTAGATAGAAATGTTTCTGAAGTAATTATGTGTTTATATGAAAAATGTTGGAATTCTGTTTGAGTTTGATTTTTGAAAAATTGTTTGTGTAAGTGTGGTTTTGCCTTATTTTAAGTGTTCTTTTCACACTGTACACATGTTACTGAAAAATAAGATATTTTTTAATGACTTATGTATTTTTTAGGCACAATAGTGGATGTTTTAAATCAATATGTATATGAATTTTAATGTCACTTCACATAGAAAATCATTATGATCAGTATTTTGTATATATGGTTGTTATATTGAGTTAGAAAAAATAAACTGTTACATTTCTAACACACAGTTGACCTTTATGGTTAGTAGGTTGTAAATGTGCTTTATCCATTGAGTTAAAATACATATAGGGGCTCGTGTCAACCTAATTATAAATCATTATAGTCATTCAATTATACATGAAAGTGATTCATTGTGTTGAATAACATATACTATCATTTTCTACCTCATGCTCAATATTCATAGAATGAATTATACATAATAGTAAAACTTATCACACATAGTGGATTTTTATCGAATCTTCAAAGTGAAAAATAGATATTACTATATTTTATATTCTGAATAAATTTTATATGGTGATTCGATATCGATCATGTGGTTCTAAAATATCAAGGGCCTAGTAATTTCGGTGATTCAAGGCCATATTTTCGATGTTTGAATGAGATTAAATGATAAGGCTCATGTCTTATTATCATGGTATATAAAATTCAAAATTTGAAATTATATTCTCTAATCAGATATACTAATCTTTAGTGATTATTAATTCAGTCTAGTATCAAAGGAGTTTATGTGGATCATTATATGAAATAATTTTTTGACTAATGACCTCTTGAGAAAAACTAGTATATTCGGATTAAATTTTATTTTGTAATGGAACTTATTATTATAGAGTTTCAATAATTATTTTTTAAAACACTATAATCTCTATTTGAAAGTGACTATTGTGACAATTGATGGTTGAGGGTGTTTCGAAATACAAATGGAAATAAAAATACTCACATGGTGTAATTAATGTGAATATATATATGGTTCAGGTGTGAATAATAATGATTGATTACTAAGAGAACATTCATACAATATGTAAGAGAGAATTTATGATTCTGATACAATATAATCGAGGATATTTAAGAATTAAAATATATGGTGCCATTAAAAAAGATGGTGATATGATAATGATCCGAGTATTCATAAAGGATGAAAATTATCCAAATCTATGAAGATAAAAAGGAAGTATCAAAACATTGGGAACGTATGAATACATTAGGCTATGTAATATTTTAATGTAATTATGTATGTAAAAATAATTTAATACATCTTCTCGTATAGGGTGGAAACCATGATGAGGTGAAGAATACAACCAAAGAATCTTGTAAGTCTTCATCTACTAAATAATAATTTTTAAGATTTTTGTATCATTCAGGGGAATTTGGAATCTATAATAGCATAATATAATCAATATTGTACGCTGTTTTTGAACAAAGTGTAATTATACAAGATTTGGGGGATAACCAATCATGGTAATGAGTGGGCTAATCTGGATGAACCACACACAAAATTTGTGTTTCACTCCCTCTCTTACTTATTAATTCTTTACATGAGCTGAGTCTATGAGATTAAATTGAGTTGATTGAGTACCATAACATGTTTAATTAGTTGAATTATGAGAATTTGTAAAATTTGACCCCTTATTCACAACATCCACTTAGTGGTTAACCAGGAATTTGAATTACACATGGTATTAGAACATCATTTTTAACTATAATTATCCAAGGGAGAAATTATTGAAAAAATGGAGAATTATACATCAACAACCGAAAAAATAGTATAAAAATTAAATAGAATGAACTAACACATCAAGATAAGTAGTATTCAATCATACCTCCATTCACTCAGCCAATATATTAGGGAATCCACTAAATTGGGTTTGACCACATTGTTGAATGTACTGTTATGACTGAAGATGATAAGATAAATATGAAGTTAAGGGAAAGGGATCAAAATTCAATCATTATGTACCTATCATTAAAGGTCTACATGTAGGTAATGGGACTCTAAACTACCAAGTAGATCTGGGATATTTTTTGAAGAAGCTATAAAGGATACATTAAGGTAAATGTAGTCACGTTTTGGGTATGAGGGATAAAATTTTAGGATATTTAAATGGATGATTAGACGAGTAAACATGATTACTTAATTGTTCTTAACGAGATAAATAGAATCATTTGATGTGTTTTTGATATTCTAGAGGATTTATCATAGTAAATAATATTAATAAATTTTTCTAGACATTTTTTATCACAAAGGATTATCATTTGATGATATAAAATACATTTCCATAGATGAAGATTATAATATTCACATAGCATATTAGATAAAAAAGCACCCACATTTAGGAATATGGAAAAATATGAGAATGCCTTTTAAAAATCTGAAATAGAATAGCTAAAGATTGATTGAATATAAAATAAAATGATTTGGATGTTAAGGAAAATTACGTCTCCAACCAAATTATTTATCTGATATAAAAGTGATTTAAGAATGGTAAATGGAAAATCCAAGGTAATAAATTACTAAGGTGTTATAATTTTGGTGATATTGGTCATATTGAGTAATATTTCATAAAGAAGTGGGTTGATGAATCAAAATGAGATGAGAAGGATTAGAAAAAAATAGAAAATCAGTCTGTATAAGTGGAATCCTTATTTGAATGATACAGAATGATGTATCAACTAGTTCTTCAATTGATAATGTAAATTTCATTTTTTATTATGATAATGGATTTGAATAATTAAAGAAGGATAATAATGGATTATAAATTACATAACATTAGTGGGAGATAAGACATACGTTTTAATATTATTTTGAGATAACTTCATTAAATTAAAAATAACATGTGAATTTTTTGAATGAGAAAATAAGGAGGATAAAGAAATGGGGCGTATGATCATGGATGAAATAAGTATCGATATGAGATAAAGAAGAAAAATTTATAGATAGCTGAGAATTAAAAGGTATTGTCTGATATTAAAATAAAATTAACTCATAAAGGTGAATAGTTAAATGTGAAATGAACTATTTTTTCAAGTATCTAAAATAATCTAAAAAAGGGAAGATATGAACTCATGATGTCTACCAATATTAAATGAGAACATTATTATATTAGTGAGAATAATGGTCTATTAGAAAATGGAAAATCATTACTTAATCACTAAAAAATATAATTTATTTCTATCATAACATGTGTTAAATGATAATATGATGATGGTTTGACCAAAAATATTTTATAATAATTCTTCCAAATGAACAGAAGAAAAAAAATAAAATGATAAATATTCCCTAGGGAAACGGAAGGCTTATCAAGTAAGAGGATAGTGGTGTCTTATGGAATAGGTTTATAAAAAATATAAGAGATAAATTTTTTATAACTGTTTATTTGGAAGGAAGGACTCGAGTTATATTCTTATGAGATCAATATTTCATTTCCCAGAAAAAATGAACATTTATGGTGGGTTTGGAGATCATTTGAGGATAATATTAGAGAAGACTTATAAATATTTCATGAAGTTGTGTATGAACATTTAATTGGGCAAACCATCCAAGGATATAAAAACTGAGATGGTTCAAATTATTATATAGTAAAAAGTAATGAAAATGAACTAAAATGTTAATAAAGAATAAGTAAAGTATGAGAGGAAATTGTCTCCCGAAATGTTTCCTCCAAATAAACATAGTGACCCTAAAAATTGCCTATTTTTTTTAAATTTTGATAACATTCATGGAATTAAAGTAGAAGAGTTGATGTTTTCAGTTCTAGGTAGAAGGAATTTGATATTTTCATGGAGTAATATGTTCTAAAAACTACCATCTAGAAGATAAAGATAAGGAATCTCGTGAGGGGGAGAAAAGAAAAAAAAGAGATTACATTCAATCATTTTCAGTTGAATATATGTATTTATAAAACATGGGGAACTAATGTAATGAGTAATGAAAATAATATTTACAACCCTTGGTTATGATTTTAATTAACATATTTATAATGGAGTTCTTAGTTAATAAAATCATGAGAAAATCGGCGAGTTATTCATCATGCACATTATCTTTTTGATGTATTGGATTAAGTGCATATAAGTACGTTTCTATTAATATATATATTTTGATCATTCCTATAAATTATGGATCCATGAATACAATATCATGTGTCTAATTGTATAGATAACATAAATTATCGTAGGTTAATATAACTATTTTTCAATATCAGCTTATCCTACATTGACTTACATAAGATTAAATAAATACATTTTTGTAATAAGAATCATTTTGTATCACGATTCCCAAAAGTGGATCAAGATATTTTTTCGTTCTCCGATTAGTAAAGACTGGCCTCAGAGTAGCGGTGACTCGTTATTCTCACATGCTAGGGTTTTCATTCTCCGATTTTCTCCCCCCCCCCCACACCTCCGGCGTGGCACGGTGTGGGTCAGTGTCCTTTTCTTGGTGTCGTCATGCCTCAGTTCCGATTGCCATTACAGCCGTGTCATCCTGGATTTCATATGGGTGGGGCCTCGGCTCCGTCTTCTTGTCTTCAAAGGTGCAGATTCGGCTTTTTCTGTTATTGTGGATGCTCTGGTGTGGTTTCTTCTGGAGCATCAGCTTGGTGAATGGGTGGATCTGGATTCTTTGAAGGCATTGGCGTGGTTTTGGCTTCAACTTCGATAGGGATTGACGAGTTCCAGGCATTCGGCTCTTCAAGCGAGGTTTAGAGATGGACCTAGTGTTGCGCGGAGGGGGGGTGGTGGGATTTTTGGTTCATCCTTCTGGCATTACAAGGATTTCAGTAGAGGATTGATTTTAGAGTTTTTCTATTATTTTTGTTTGTGTTTAAGAGATGGAGCTTCGGTTTGTTGTTCAAAATTCAGAGTCGACTGGTTCGTGGTTGTGTTGTGTTGTCTGCAGAGTTGGGTGCGGCATCTGAACTGCCTGATATTCCACATTCTGGTTTCTTCGATACCATTTATGGATGTCCACTTGGATTATCTCACATCGTTGAAGGGTTTGGGCATACTCCGACTGCAGTTCACTTGGGGGTTGTAGATTTGGGATGGTGTCGACGGTCGCACTGGTGGGTGCTCGAGGAGACCAGTTCTGTGGTTTGTCCAGCTTTTTTGATGATTGTGTTTCTTGTTTTTTGGTTCCTCATCCTTCTCTTGACGATTTCAACCCCAACTATGATGGTTTTTCTACATGATTCTTGAATGGGTTGTCTATCCATTGTGGTTGAATGTTGTTTTTTGTGAAGTCCTGTTTGTTTGAAGTGGTGAAGTGGGGAAGTGGTGAAGTGGTGAAGTGGTGTAGTGGTGAAGTGGTGAAGTGGTGAAGTGGTGAATTGGTGAAGTGGTGAGGTGGTGACATCATGTTTGGTTTCTCAATTTTCCTCAAAAGTGTTTGCATTATAATAAAAAATAATTTCTATTCAAATAGAGGATTTGTTCACATTGTACATTTTCATTTTTTACAATACGATGAAGAATGAGAAACACAAAAGTTAAATAAATTTTTTAGTTATTGACTATAAACCAGATGGGATGATTATTATGCCCAATGTATTTCATTGTATTATTTTCAATACGTCAATTTCTTTTTGGTGAGGTAGAGTACCAATTCTTTGAGTAATGTTATGGATTATATCTTCATGATTTTATTGTGATGATTGTTTAATTGATATTCATGGATATAAACAGTTATGGATTGTTTTATATAATATTTTTTTGATGATGGGAGGAATTAATCATGATTGTAAAAGGTTGAATATTTTATTGAGTTGTAATTAAGTGGTTCAAAATGATTTATAGGCAGTGGTTTGATTATATTGAAATTTATGGATTTTTTGTTTTTGTTTTCAAATATGAATTTAATATGAGTGTTTTTTCATTAACGTAATTTTGTTCGGGACACTATGTATGAGTCATTAGAAACATGTGTATGTGTCATTTTATGACCTCTGTATATGTGGTTCAATTTAGTATAAGTGTCAACTCACCATATATATGTAATTTAAGGCAAATTCAGGTGGTTTATCTTCATGGTCAATAGGGTTTATAGGATTTCAATGAATATAATTTAAAAATATATATAATTAGTTGTCTACCTCATGATTCATATTTATATTCAGTGATTTTTAAATGCAGATGATTCATTTAGTTGAAAAATGTATATGATCAGTTGACCTACTCATGGAAGATCTTCATGATTAGTAGTTTGTATATGTTGTTGATCTATTATGTTGAAGACATATGTGATAAATTATATAAAGAATGTTAGATATTCATATATGGTTTTATACCTTAAGGATAATCTACATACAATAAGAGAACTTTTTATGGATTCTTCTGGGAGAAAATATGTGTTTTCGTAACTTGTATGTTTTAATGAATTTTAATATAGGAATGATATGAAGATTGTGTATTAATAATAAATCTAGGGGATAGTCAAAGAGCTGATTTAAGAGCATATTTTTGGGAGTTAGAATAAAATAAAATGAGAAAAATCAAGGTAAATGTTCATGGTATTTCAGATTTGACATTTGAAATTATCTTTTGCATTCAAATATTATATTCTTAATGTATTATTCATATAGCTGATATTCCTAGGTGTTTCTTTAAATAGTTATAGAATAATTATTTTAAAACTTATTATATATGAATATATCTTAATTTAATAATTAAATATGATATTTAAATGGAAAATATTATTATCATGTTTCTATTTTTTAAAAAAATATCACCCATTTTTGGAAGAGAATATCAAGCATGTTGATGAATATGGGATTTATAAACTAAAATATAAACAAAAATATTCATGTTATAATACATAAGTTAATATATATATATATATATATATTAAAGTTGATATTATGAATATATGATTATTTATATAACTCACATATACTCAGTGAGATAATTCTAAATATTTTTATACATTATAATTGATAAGATAGAATTTGTTGAAGTTTGGGAGCCCTTGAAAAAGAAGGAGATCTGCTATTGAACACACATATTCATGATGGATGAGATGATCTTGATCAATCATGATATTTAGGAGACCTAAATATTAGAATACCAAATCATGTCAATAAATATGTAATTGTACATTTCTAGACATATTTATTCCTCTTATCATGGAGGTGGTCTGTCAGAAGAAGTTACATTGTATAGTAAAATCCATTTGCATCGATTTCTTTACTAGATCAACATTAATAAAGAGGTTTGGTATCTTCCTATGAACTTTGGAATATTTGGGATAATAGAGGGTTAAGTGTTATATATGAATATTATATATAGTGGGAGAATCCATGATTCGGGGGATAACCAATCATGTTTAGTAGTATACTAATCTTCTCTGACATAGTAACTAATTAGGTAAATTTTTTGAATACAACTCAATGTATTGGGAACCATAACAATTAAAGAGGTTTAAATATGTGAATTTGTAAATATAATACGAATGACTCACCCCTCATCTCTGGTAAAGAAGACATGGGAATAATTGTTGAAAATATTTTGATTTATAAATTATAATGTAATAAAAATATACTTCAGGTTTAATAATATTAATCTTATAATATAATATATATATGTGGGGTGGGGGTAAAAGTAGGGTGAAAATAAGGGAGTAAGGGAATATTGATATCACCATTCCCTTTGGATTCAACATTAAAACACATCCATGGGCTTCTTGGAATGGTCAATTCTTTTGATCAGTCTATTAGAAGGTGGTGAAGATGGTTTGGTGGGTTAGTTGGATAACTAACTTTTGAGAAATATTTTATGTAATATACATTGGTCGAAGATGGGTTATTTTTATAAGAAAATGAGAGTATAGCTTTATTATAAAATATTGAAGACTATATTATATTTTATATAGACAATTAATAGTATATATTACTTTAACTAATAATATTGTTTGATTAAAAAATTTAAATTTTCTTTGAAATTTCTACTCCTTCAAAATCGAATTGTATTATTTTAATATTTAATTAAATATAATGTTTCAAAAGTACATTTCTACTAAAATAAAATAGCATTTTGAAATTGAGAATTCATTTATAGGTTCACAAATTATGTTTATAATGATTAAATATATTGTTTTTCTCATTAAATCCAGATTAATCCATAAAACATTATTTAAGATTTATTTATCAATTTTTACATCATCATGATATAATAAAAACAAATGTATATAGAGAAACATTGATTTATTTAAATTAATAATCATTCAACAAATTTAAAAAAATAAAAAACCAAACCCATGTTAATATAAATATTACAATTCTAAATATGAGGTCCATTTTAAGAAAAAATATATATAAATTTGGTATTTATCATTTTAATTTTTTTCCACATAAATTAAATTACTAGTACATTGTGGTGTCACAGAGAAGAAAGAACGACACAAAATTATTAGGTAAATTTATATTAGACATCATCTCCTAAGGGATAAACCCCCATCTATCTGAATATTAAAAAACATTATATGGGCCAAAGGCCCCAGTTATCCTATTCAAAAAGAAAAATATATTTTCTCGATGGATGTATAATTTTTTTTCCACAAAGACAACTTCTGTTAATAGTATTATTATATCACACTTTCTACTATAGTGACATAATGCAATAGTACCTACCTCAACTATGGAATAGAGTATGATATCATATAAAATCCCCCAATATGGGGGCCTTCTAGTATTGAACCCCTAATCTAACATTATCTAACATAGTTCATTTTCAACTATTTATTATTAAATTAATGGAAAATATTATATGTTAAATAATTTACATTTACAAATAACAAATTTATATTCCTTATATCAGTTATTATTCAAATTTTTAGTTACTACTCAATTGATCTCATAATAATTATAATTTCAATAAACACACTTTACTTCCAAAAAATTTCATTTTATTAGATTTCACTCTATCTTTTTGTTTTAAAAATTTTAAAAAAATCCCATCATATTTCTATTGATTATCTTGAAAATTTAATGTTCTTTAATGGATGTGATAATTATAGGATACATAAATAGACTATAAAATTTGAACAATTTTATATTATTTACATTATTATTTTATCTCATTTTAATATATTTAATTTTAGAGTGTATTTATCCTTAATATATACTTTTTTATAATATCAACACAGTAAGTTTCTCTTTTAATATGGTGTTCATGCTTTTTATATAAAGTTTTATACATATATTTCATAAAAATATATATTTACGAGTAAAATTACATATTTTATGTCTAATTCATTTCATAAACTCCTTTGAAACCATAAAACTCTTCTATCGTATGGATGAAAATAACATTTCTCTGATAACTGTAAACATGATCACAGAAATGGGTTATCCAATAAATATTTATAATAATATAAAATTTATATATATATAGATTAGAAAAACACAAAAATATCATAATTCATTGAGGATATTTGTGCATGATGGATATCTTGAGATATGTCAATCTCTCTTTAAAAATTGATTATTGAAATGAAATACTCAAGATAATATGTAAATATACAAAATCGAATTATAATTATGAAAAATAAAGATATATGAATGGGCTAAATTGGTATTAAATAATATTATAAACAATGTATATATAAAATGTATCACAATTTTATCATTGATGATCCCTTATTGAGCTCAACTACAAAGATCACCAATATAAATAAAAAACCGGCACATATCCTATGATTCTAAACTAATTCTATCAATATCACTATAGATATATCACCAAAATGAATCTATCCAGATAAGTTGTATCACCACTCTACCCTATTTTCATTAATAAAACCCGAATGGAACATTGATGAGTTTTACTAACCCATGAACAAGATTACTAAGGGGAAAAAATATTTACCTCCATGCTTCAGATACCCCTTATGAAAAAAATATGAATTACTAACACATTTATATAATAATTATATTCATTTGTCTTTATAGAATAAAATTATCATGTATATCCAATCCATACACAATATTTAAAATATAATGATTACATAACATTATTTATAGAATAATAAATATTATTCATTAGATTCCATGATCACTAATTTTCATAAATAAAATATTCATTATTTTATTTATTATAACCCCTTTATCCACTATTATCAACCAATTATCTTATCAAATCCCCCCAATAATTAATAGTAATATGATATTTGTTTATATCCCCCATAGCTGTGAGTACACAATGTTATCACACCCAAAAATGAAGCATCATTTTTATACCATACACAATATATTTTTTTAATAGATTCATCACTACCTAGAGGTTGATCAATATGAACAAAATATATGAAAACATATGAATAATAAATATATATGTGAATCATTGTTATAGTTTCAAACTTTTATGATGTTTAACCATTCCATGAGATGCCCTTGACCATATTTACATGAATACAACTTTTTGACTAGAATTATAATGATTCCTTGAGAATGAAAACTAGAATCTTCTGTATTTTCCCTGTAGGTCCATCGGTTAGGTTTAAAATCTGGAAAATATCCTCCAATAATTACCCCATGAGTCAGTACCCATCATCTATTTTAATTAAAATATGATGTGGTGATTGAAAGTCGATGAATATTTTTTTATTTTCCTTATTATCCCATTATGTTTTTCCTTTCAAGATTTGAATCACAATAAATAGATATTAATTAATAATCACATAAGTGGGAGTATTTTCTTCTACTATAATTGGTGATTATGCAACCTCTCCTTCTAAATACACCCCAGTATATCACTTCAATACCACCTCATTGCCTTATGGGTCATATTAATTTTTTGTTAGAATATTAATTATAAAAAATAAAACAATAATTAACATTAAAAATATAAATTTCACAAAAATTAACATACATGTCAATATTTATGACACTTTATCACAAAACAATCAATCATGTCAGATCGATAAGAACACATCATCATATTAACCACATTAATTTTTTTAAACCAATTAACTATTAATAACTTATTCTATAATGGATTCAATAAATATTAAATAATTCAATCATTTTACCATATAAAACCCCTCAAATATAAATAAAAACTAAATAAATAGTCTTGCATTCACAATAATTTGGGACCATATACACTAAAACGATTCATGATTTTCAATAATTTGGACATTAAATATGTGAATATATTACCCTCAAATGTCATTATAAATATATTGATCAAATATCATATCTCCAAGGCAATATGGTCTTCAATTATTATTTTTGTTGAAAATACACACATGCTTATATTTTATACCATCTTCCAACCCCTAAATGTTTTTCAATAATTGTATAAAATATTAAAATCATATATATAAAAACTAATTTGGTATCATTTTGTAATAACGTACACACACAGTACCATTCCACTGGAAATAAATGACATATGTCCTCATGTTCATTACCTAGACACTAAATTATATCGATTAACACTGTGGTTCTATCTGTATCGCTTCGGTTGAAATATACCATAACGTAGATTATTAAAAATTAACAAAAAAACTATACACTCAAAAATTCCTAGAAAAAAACATGAAATAATATCATAAATAATAAAATGTTATATTTTGTCCCAAAACTAACAAATAATAACGTCCATATAAATAATGATATTGTATGGAAAAATACTAATTTCATATGGTGTTACATGAAATAGAGAAATATGTAATAATAAAAATAACCCTCAAATAGACACTAAAATCCTTAATAAATTCCATTATTTCTGTTACATAATGATAACACCTACATAATATTCCACATTCCTTTTCTTATATCATAATATATAAAATATGTGGACAAATGAGGTATAAATATATATTGTGTTTAAAATGATGTCAAAAAAATCCCCGGTGAACCCAATCCTCACCTGGAGTTGAAAATATTATTATGTTAGTGGTGTAATTATATTAAATGATTTAACAATCCATAAAAACAGAAAATATAAAGGATTAGTTACTAACTATTCACTGTTTACATTACCTATCATATTTTTATCTATTAACCATGATTCTTTAAAACATCAGTCATGAAATAACACAGCCGATCACATTTCCCATTTTTTCCTTTTAAAGACACATGAATAATATTATCACTCTCCCAAAACCATTTAATTTTATCATTCCTTCACATTAAAAAAGCAAAAATGGAATATTTTTACATACCCATATACATGCATCCAATAAATTTCAAACCCATGGACCATATTCATATTAGAGAGAACTCATTGATCTCATATTATGTAAAATGATATATAAAAACAAAAAAGAATGTATAAAAACTATTTGAAATAAAGAATAAAGTAAAATTAAACATTATATTAATATTGTTTTGATATATAAAAAGTCAAATATCAGTTTCATAATCTTCTTTCCATGTGTTTCCATGCATACATTTTATATCTGAAATGAAATATTCATAACATTTTTTTAATATTCCATAATATGTATTAAACACTTAAATTAATTTCAATTCTTATAAATAAAATCCCAAAATTTCAATATAAATTTAATACTCCTAGTGCAATATTTCTCAAAATCATTACTAAATAAAATAACTATTACAAGAATAAAATCATTATTTTTTATATTACTAATGATAAAACCTTCATTTGTATTATAATTAATTATTTAAAATTAAAAGATTTAATAAATAGTAGATTTTTTGTATGTTTCTTTCGATTCTCTATCCATCCATGTAATCATTATATTGATGTGACCGAGCTATATATTTTATAAGTCATGGATTGAGTTATTTTTAGATGTTATTTATGATTTTCCCCTTATTTCATTGGTGTTTAGATATTTTGTTCATTCATGAACATATCATCATTGTTCAAGGTATTTTTTATGGATTATCATTTTCATCGATTTAAATTCTCTTATTTCCCATCATTCCAATATATCTATTGTGTCACAAAAAGTTTTATATTCATAATTATGACCATGGTGTGACTATATATTTATGTAAGGGTTTAATTGTTTTTATAGTTAGAGAA
Source organism: Viscum album (assembly GCA_963277665.1). Classification (NCBI taxonomy): domain Eukaryota; kingdom Viridiplantae; phylum Streptophyta; class Magnoliopsida; order Santalales; family Viscaceae; genus Viscum; species Viscum album. Next base: position 942,993,437 of record OY728121.1, on the reverse strand, counting down.
CCCACATATTTTAATTAGGATTCATTCCTGGATGGAATATTCTGACGAATTGGTTTGGGAGGTGATTTATGAATGTATATGATGTGGGACTGTTGGTATAGTTATGGATTGGTGATTAAATGTTCCATAAGATTGTTTATCTATACTCATTATACTATTGGTAGTTTTTTTTGGAACATTGGATAACTAGTCTTTTTTAATTTAATAATGAATTAGTCTTGATGGTCTTGATTTGGGGTCACTATTGACACAATACATGCATGATTTTCCTTTTTTTATTATTTTATATAGGATTATAAAAAAGAAATAAAATTTTCATGTGTTTACCTTTGTTGAGATATCTAGCATTTTGTGTTTATGATTGTTTTTATTGGTTCATTTAATGTGTTTTTGATTTTATTGGTTTTATATATTCCTTTTCATATGATGCCTATAGAGGCATCAATAATTATTTTTAAATTATTTCTCAATTGAGATATTATCTATAATATGATATTTAACAAACCCAAACTAGGATTCATATACTAGTGCGAAAAACATAATCTATAAATTTCTAGATTATTACTGGTCAATGTTACCCAATTGTATCCATCCAACTAATAGAACATGGAAAGGAAATACATAATCACTTACAAGACCATGTAAATTATAGATTTAAAATAATCATACATAAATAATACCAGTGAAATCATGTCAGGTTTTTCTCACTACACATATATTTCCATTTTCCAATTTCAGTCTTGAATAGCTACCATAAAATGTTACCTATATGAAACGTTCTTGTCACAAAACATTTTAAAATATTTTTCATGACCTTGGGAAAATGAAACGTAAGAAGGGTGAGCAGAAATGATCAGAAAGTGTAAAACTAATAATTAACGAATCAATGTCATTAGTATGAATTATGTTATGCTGACACACTCAATATAAACGAAACAAAACAACCCATTCCAATAAAAAATTTAATTAAAAATCAGACATTCCATAAATATCCAAAAAAGGAATGATTTATAGTAATAAATAGTCATGACCTATGTGATTTAAATCTTGATCAATGAATATATTTAAACCCTATATTAATCCTAAAGAAAACATTTTGGTATATTGGAACAGTATCTTAATATCTCAGGAATATAATAAATGGTACTTAATTGTCACATGGCAACTCGAACCACCACCACCAATATGGAGTGTCACGTTGCCTCATACACACCTCCTGAAACGCAAGAGGATGATGACTAGTAGTGAGCTTCATATTACAAATTTGTGGAGAATATTATCACAATACCATGTCATAGGGTCAATAAAAAACAATAAATAAAAGAATAAATCCTCAAAGTAATCATATAGAATAACTGAAGAAATGGAGTACATGACAAGAAAATAAAAGAAGATATCATAAGTGGAAAGCCTTTCCAATAGAAATAAATCCACTAAAATATAAATGATAAAACATACGTTCCTTCAGTTCCCATCCAATCCCACCACTATCTCTACACTCATCATCTCAGTAGCCCTCCCTGAGGCACATTACATTCACTAGACCCCTCTTGAAATCTATAAGCACACCGAAATTTTTAATTATGGTGTGATTACTAGACTCAGTATAAGACCCCCAATGAATCCTTAACCAAATGTGCTCAAGTAGACAACTGAGTTTGGAAAAATATTTTAAGAACAATAGTAACACATATTAAAGAAACCTAGTAGTTGTTCACTAACCAAGACACCACAAACTTCCAATCATACCTACTTTAGTACGTTTCCCAAACTATAATGGTGTTTTAAAAAGAATCATGTACAATCATCATTTAGAAATTGAATGAATTGAGAACGTACTCCATGGAATCTTCTATTAATTGAATGAATCAAAATACATCCATGAGGAAACAACGCATCCTTATCCTTTGCATAGTTTAGTCATCACCATCATCAAAAGTCATGTGCACTCCCCCTATAAGGGATAAACATGACATGATGGACCACGTGCCTTTGGTTCTAAGAATAATACCACAAAATCACACATATAATGATTGGATACATGATAAATCCTTTCACATCATCATAATTAAAGTACCAGAACTATACATGTGACCATCCTTGAAAATAAATAACAATATACAATCTACCCATGAAAACAAGTGTCACATATGGTTGTTAGGGCTACACACATACCCACATGAGATCATCATTTAAAATTTTCCTCAAATATGTCAGTTCATAAATAATATTAAGGTTATATATTTAACAAATTCATTAAAGGTAGGGAACATCCTACCATAACAATCGTTGACATAAAAGGGATGGACAAACAACCCTATATTGCTCAATAGCTGTAGAGGAAACCTCAAAAGTCAATAATTCCCCATCATGAACTTATTATTGTAAAAATCAACTTGTAAATGTTTAATGTTCACCATATATTCTTAGAACTAAATTTGGTTATTTTATTTTAGAATACAATATAATTACACATGTGTTGGTACATTCACTCTCCTAGAAAATTTCTAAATTATCATTCTTCGCTAGTATGTTATCTCAAAAAAATATCCATATGAATAATTATCTAATGATAATTTAACAAAAATTATCAACTTATATTTTTATATTGTTATTTTCTCAAAAAAATATCATTGTTATTTGATAATATTTTATAAATTATCATTTTATAATTACTTATTTATAATCTCACAATTATTTTTTTGATAATTTAGATAATTAACCATGATAATATATTAAATATACTTTTATAATTTTAATAATTATCCATGAATAATTATCAAATTATCATTTGTTAATTTAAATAATTATCCTTTGTTAATATCACAACTATCCTTTGATAATTCTTATAATTACCCTATGATAATCTTGAAATTATAATTTTAAAAAATTAATAAATATCCATTGAAAATTATATATATTATACATTGATAAATCATTGCAATGATCATTTAATAGTTTTTATTATTATCCTTTGATAATTCCACATTATTATTATTTGATAATCTCGTAAAATATTTATCTTTTTACTATTATTTATAATTAATATCTTATAATTTACAATAAATTATTCACTTATAAATTGTTATAAATTATCTAAGGAAGTTTTTAGAATAACCTCTTTATAATTTTTTTAACCATAAAAATCATTTGGATAATATTGGTAACATTATCATTTTTGTAACAACATTTTTTCAAACAATTTAAAAATAAAAGGATAATTTAATGAAAAAATATTAATAAAAAAAATAATGGTTGTTTTAAATCTTGGGAATGCCTTACAGGAGATAAATGAGTTTCCGACACTTCCACAGTGCACCTAGTTAAGAAACCGAAAAAAAAGATCAGCACCTTCACTAGAAATGTGCAAGGCGGTCTCTCAGAATCAATAGTGAGAACATAACCGAGAATATTAAGCCTAGAGTTTTTTATGAACCCAAAAGATGGGTCCATACATGTTTTCTCCAAAATAGAAAACCAAAAAATCATTTCAAACCAAAATTTATTATTGGGCATTTATTTTCCACCCATTAATTATGTTACTAAACTAAGTGGGATATAAAAAGTAATTAATTGATGGTTTTGAAACATTCAGTTCATGAAAATGATGTGTGGAACTATTTAGTGAAGATGGAGAAATTAACTGAAAATTAAATTTATTAAAAACTTTCAAAATAACTATATAAATGAACATTCAAAAGATATTATCAAGTGAAATATGACCAAAACCCAATGCGTATACAAGTTTTGTCACACCTATGGTAAACCCCACATCTCGATCATAATGGAGGTCTCATATTCCTCATACAATTCCCCATTTGGGTAATAATCAATTTTTTATAAAAAATAATACACTAAACTATTAAATATGTTATCCTAACATGTGGTTAGGAAAAATTCTCAACACACACAAATCTTATGCCATGCCTATAGTAAAACATTCATCGTGGTCCTATTAGAGGTTTCAGATTTCTCATATGACCCAAGAATTGGGAGGTAATAAATTATTTTTATATAAATATCAATAAAATATTAAATAATTTATCCTCATGTGTTATATGAAAAAATTATTGATGTGCCCAAATTTTAGGCCATTAATTTGTTAAACCCCTCATCCCGTTCCAAATGGTGATCTCAAATAACTCATATGACATATCATTTGAGAGATATTAAATTATATTTGAAATATCACTTTCCCATAATATAACATATTTATTATCATTATTCTATCTGTAGTGAGGATCTATGATATCCTAATTCTCATTCTATCTTAGTTCCTAATTCTGCAAATATTACATATAATATTCCAATGTGTTAACTAGGATGTTAAACTTATATAAATCTTTTAAATCGTCATTTGTGTTATTTTTATTTAATATCTTCATATTGAAATGTAAAAAAAATTAATTTATCATTAGTGAGGGTTTTTATTATCCTTAATATTTTTCATATTAATATTCTCCCTCTCTATTTAATTCTAATCCTCAAGAACTATCTCTCAAGGTATTTCTCAAAAAACTCATGCCACTGAGAACAAACATCATACATGTGCTCCGACCTCTCAACTTGGATCTATGCATATGCCACCGAATTTGGACTAGTGGTACTATCTTTCCATGTTCTAAATGATGTATCAAGGGAGACTAAATTAGAGTATAACAAGAGGAGAAAATCAATCTGATCATCGAAATTCAAGGATATAATATGACGAGAAACCCTTGTATCGAGTAAGGTAGAATATAATTTAGAGGCAATCAGAATTATACATTTAATTTTTGATGGTACCCCTACACATTATTCTGGGGTTTATTCTATAGCATTCACATGAACTTCCATATCTCCTCTTTTCTATCCAATAGGTGCAAGACCAGTTGGTTTCCACTGTCAATAAACCCAACTAGATCATTGTGGAATACCATTACCAATGTGGAATCACATTTCATGAGAAAAAGTACAGATGATTCCCCTTATTAACAAACTTTAGAAATGTTCTCTACTTTTACATACATAACATATAATAATTTCTATCATATCCATAGTTGAAACACTGTAAAGATCCTCCCAAGGGGGATGATGAAGCAAAACTCTATTACACCTATAAACTATTGTGTTTTTTCATGTATCTAGACATCCCCTTCCTACTACTATAAGAAACTCCTATAGTAGTGAGAGGAATCTCAATCACTGAATAGTTATCAGTTGGGAGTAAGACTATTACTGTGTCTTCCAAAATTAACTTCACAATGTTTAATTACTTATGCAACACTTCTGTATAGGTAGAAAGGTCAAAACCTATAACCAATTTTTTTATCATTAGTCAAATACATATCGAAAACATTAAAGCATTAAGAGCCTTGGTCCTAAATGACAAAGGAGAAAAGTGAAGAAACATCATAAATTGGGTAGAATATGAAGATAAATACACAAAAACTTGTCATAATTCCATCTGATATAGGGCATGATCCAATATCATCATGTTTTGAAAATAATTCGTAAGAAATATATACTTGTAAGTCACATGAGTGAGACCATCTCATTTCCCAGAGTGACTCGTGGAAGTCCACCATCTCTATGTGTGTCCAAAGAAAAAAGAGGACTCTAGGATCATGTGTCCCACCTCATGATTCTATACCATCTTAATGATGCTCCCAATAATGTCCAAACAATCATTTTCATCTTTCAGGCCATCTGTACTCTAGAATTCTAGAGGGTGATGGAGCCGGAAATCCTATGAAGGATCAGTCATAGTCCAATGTGTGGCTTCACCATGGATAGAAACTATCTGAAAAATTCCATGTTGAATGTTCCCTAGAGATTAAATTGCCTACTATGGTATATGGGTGTTCTAGAATATATCCCCATGTACTACAAATGTGGGAATGAGTGTACACTAGGCTACCACAGCTAGAATTCCTCTCAATGATCTCTATGATAGAATATATGAAATAATAATAATATTTGAAAAAATAGATCATATCTAGTCTTTGGGATCACACGAGGTTCTCCTAGGAGTTCACCCTTAACCCATTATATAACCCATATAACACTGTACCTGGTTTATATCTCTATACATTAGTCTTAATGATTATATATATAATATAAAATAATAGAATTATTAGATCAACTAATTAAAACTAATAAATATATACCGCACATCATTGGGACATGGATATATCACACAAGAGAAACTATCCTAAATAGATAAAAAAATCAAGTCATTTAATTAATGACATACTATGTAACCGATATATATATATATATATATATATATGTTGTGAAACTATGTTCTTATTCAGGATGTAAGAATGCACATTAAATATCACAAATAACATATAAACATCATTTTCATCATCAAAGGTGAATTTACTTAATGATAATAGAAAATAATAGTTACCCATATTATGGTAACTCAAAAATCCACTATATAGTATTGGCTAGAGACTATCATAGTTCCTGTAAACAAGTAAAAACTATCCAATATTTGTTTTATATTGCCCCATCCCAATGAAAATATAAGAACAAGTTATTTAATCCTCATCATATGATACCAAAATCTAACATTACATCCCAATACAATAAATCTGAGCTAAACTCTCACACAACAACATGCCTTCCTCCCAATATACATGAGGATGCTGACTAATAGGGAGGGTAAGACTGTGATATTGGGGAGATGATACCCATAATACCATGTTATAGGATCACAAGAAAGAAATAACTAATATAATGTATCATCAAATTAAATATGAAAAAATGAATTAATTAAATACACGATTAGTAAATAAAAGAATCTCCTAACATCACCTATCTTAGCCCACCACCATCCCCATAATCCTTATATTAGTATCCTACCATGGTTCCATTCCCATTACCAGATCCCTCATGAAATATACATTCACCCGTAAATTCTGGAGTAGGGTGCGAGTACACGACATAGTAGGACACCCCCATTGCGTCCATGTACAATTGTTCTCATGTATATAATTTTCATCCATAATTGTAATAAATCTGTCATAAGAATAGTAATACACAATTCTAATCACAGTAGTCCTACACTAACTATACTACCACAAACCCCTTGTCATACTAGCTTCATCTCATTGATAGAAGGGAAATTAAAGAGTTATAAGAATTGATTACTAACCCTGAGTCTCATAAATCATGTTTCATGAAATCATGTGATTTGAAAAATTGGAATACACTATTATTATGGATTTCATGTCCTCAGTACTCTATAGGCATTGAAATCAACTCGACATTCACTATAAAATGAGTATATACCCTTTGTAATTCTCTTAGAATCAAGTGCATCATATGAAATCTATGAGGCATCATGATATATCTACACTTTTCATTGGTCCCTCATTTCCATACCCACAATTTGTGCACACTCCCCCTCTTATGGATATACATTTCCTGATGCTCCACCTACCTCTGGTACGATGATAAATTCCACACAAAAACATATCATGGTGGGATAAATGAGAATTCATCATACATCTTCATAATTAAGAAATCACAATAATACATGTGATCAACATCGATCATGAATAATAACTTATAGTGTAATCTTGGAATGAAGTGTTTCATACAGTTCATGGGATACAAATGAACATGTGACATAATATTGCATGTCAACCAAATTTGTGTATGTATAATTATTATTAATGATAGATGTGTAACAAATACAAGTAAAGTATGAAACATCGTACCTACAATGACCTGGATATTAAGGTAAAAAATAATACACCCTATGTGGTTCAATAACTAAATTGGAAAACTCAATAGTCAAGATCACCTCTTGACAGCCATATATCATAAATTTTTACATGTCAATGCTTGAGGTTATTCATGTGTTACTAGATCTTAATCCAATTTTTATATTTCAAACAGAATGAAAATATAGCATGTAATGCTAATTTACCCTGACTAATTATCAAATTATACATCTAGTCCAGTGCATGTGCTCCCAAAAAGTCTCCTTAATAAAAACTATCTTTTGATAATTTACTTCAAATTTCATTTTAAAACTATCTCTATATAATTTATCATAAATTATCCAAAAAAATTATCTTTTGATAATTTATTATTATTATAACACCTGAACCCCATATGTTCAAAGTCAATGCATTATGTTAATACACTGGAATGATCACAAGGAATCAAAACCAGAATAAAAAATTAGTTTAGCAGTCTTGGAAAATAGATTACTTATGTGGAAATTACATTTCCATTCAATGAATAAAATAATAAATAATAAATCCTTGGAGAACACCATTTTTGTCTTAGCGTAACCCTGCATATCAGTAATAAAATACATCTTGGTATTCCCAAAAAAACATAGAAAATGGGTCCACTTAGATGCTCAGAAAGGTCATAAAATACCTCAAATGCTATCATAAATAAACATAATCATTTAAGATAGGGTATAAAATTAAAACACATTCATTTCAAACATTACCTTCAGTATAATATAGAATGAATAAATCAAATAATTCAATTTAACTAGTCATAAGGATATTATACTAGTCGTATAATCACATGTAATGTCAGTAACAAATCTCTTAACGAGTGAATTCATAATTCAGGACATCTAAAACATATTGTTGAGTCCTCAGCCAAGAAATATGAAAATAAATGGGTATGTCATTAGCCAAATACATATACAAAGATAAATGGTCAAGGTCTTATCCAAGTCTATATCTAGTTTGTCAAATGATACCTATCGATGCATTGAGGGGCTCCAGTGGGCCTCTCTCGTCACTATCGATTACCAATACATTTTTTATACGAAAATAATTAAGCATTAAAATAATCATCATTGCTATTAAATTCAGGTATACTAAATATGGATACATTAACCATAAACTATAAATTTTATCTAATTATACCATCCACAATCAAACCGATCGTATACCCCGCAATGAAATATTGTAAATGATATCACAAGAGATCGACCTCAATAAATCACAAGATCAAACAAAGGATATTTTCATAGATAAAAATACTATAATAAAATAACTAAAAATTTCTTCAGTCAAATAAGCCTTATTGATTGAAATAATTTTTTCAAATGTTGTGTACTAATATAAGAAGACATTTAAAAATTGATTTGTGAATCAATGTGTCCCATACAACTTTGAATATTTTGAAAATTATTAACATTTAAAATCATTCATATACATATAAATAAGTCCTTAAATTTTATTGAAAACATTTACATTAATCAGAATGTTTTTAAAAGGATAAATGAATATAAAATTTAAAATTAAGTTTTAATTAAGGGTACTCCTAAGAAACAATAAAAAGAATCCATTATGAAAGAATTTGGATGATCAAAATAATTGACAAAAAATTTCCATTAAAATAATTTTATATCAAAATAAATAGTAATTTAAATTAATATCATGAATATTGGAATGGAGAAATGATTAATTCTTTAAACATTAAAATCATCCCACAACGCATCGATCAATTAAATCATATGAAAAATATCATCATATAAATATTTAAATACCATGAAGATAAATGTATTAATTATATGAAATACAAAAGGGGAATTACATTCCCTACATGCAAGAAATAATTCTTGAAAATGGCTTATATCTCATAAAAATTAAAAGTGGGATAGAATTCCATTACCATAGGTCTGATACTCTTAGTACGTGTATAAAACTCATGTATAACAGTTTAAACATATTATTAACCACTTGAAAAATATTAATGTTACTTATATATAATAAAATAATCATTTATCACTTTAAATTGACCGTTTATTATTAATTTCCATGTTAAATCTATATTTCTGTTAATATTCGCTTTCTTTATTTCATGTGTTTTGACTTGTTTTCTTAATCGTATTACTTAAATTATGAATTACAGTTTTCCAGAATTTATAACATGATATATATATATATATATCATATATATTCATAATATCAATATATATAATATATATATATATGAAATGGAATACACCATTTATTGAAATTGTAGGCCATACGTACAAATGAATGATATTTCTGTTTTCTTATTGTATTGAAAAGATGTAAGTGAATGACATATATGTACAAACATACATACATAAATACACACATATATATATAATCATTGTATAATTATTATGTAATATATTTCATACTTATTCACAATATATATTATTATATACATTCTTCGATGTTGAAATTAGAAGATGAATCTCATAGGGTTGTGGACACGGTAAGTTGTTCATACTCGTGAGTGATGATATCGTTTCCTTAATGGTTAAATGTCATGGAATTTGATGAATAAAAATTTAAATAATAATAATATCATGTTATATTTATTATTTACATCTATTATATTCATCATTATACCAAAATAAATAAAGTGTACATGAAAAACAATTTACACTTTGGCGTGGAGACCATATGTCATACACACACAATCATGATGATATGGTTCTTCATAGGATTGTAAAATGGAAGAATATGGTTTTCCTGTAATAATTAAAACATCCTATAATACAGTGTATTCTGGATTTCTTACTTTATTGTGGAAAAAATATGAATTGTATGTAGAATAAGAAAATAAATTTAATAGAATTTGTAAAACATTTACCTCTTCATCGAGTGTCTCCATTTAATTTGAACTAACAGACTACATAAGTTGTATTTTTATCTAATTTATAGACAATAGGATGAATTTATGGAGGTATGTAGAGAAATTGGGTTGGGTTTGGATGAGACATATAGTTTTAGAGGTTTGAATTAAAGAGACATAGATATTCCCTATTATAAGAGGGGGAAGGGAAACTGTTGGAATATCATAAAATGTTAAATTTTTATAAATTTATTTTTGGTTTCAAATAGATAAAAACAGATTTATTTAGAGGATAATTTGAGTTTGAGTGGAAATATAATGAAATAATTAATTGTATACATCATTAGTCCATAAAATTAACCATATCTTTTTTATTTAACCTTTAGTTAAATAGTTTAAATCATAAAGTGTCATCTCGTATTTTTACACTATATCGATAATATATTTTTTATAAAATTAAAAAAGAACCCAAATTGGATCATTATTCTAATATTTTACATTATACAAGATATTTTTGTTAACCTTATATTTTTACAACTTCTATAACATTTAATAAAATTTTAATTTTTATAAATATAATATTTTCCATTTATATTAATATTCCATTTTCTCATTTTTAAAATTATCAAATCAGTATGATTACTTTGAAAAAATACACAAAATTTTAAATAAACATGAATATGTTATCTATAAAATTATTTTATGTCTCGAATTATGTAAAAATATATTTATTTAAATATTTATAATATCATTTATTTTATATCACAATTAATTAAACAATTACTACATAATCATCATGTTACCATATATTTTATTTATTTAATGTCTACAAATTACAAATAAATTTTATTGATGTATGTAAATTTCATAAATTTCAAAATACTATTTATTATTTACTATATGACTGATATATCCTTTAATTGAAAAGAAAATAGTTATTCAAATTTTCATATAACATTTTTTACACATCTATAAATAAAATATAATAAATGTTCTAATCTACTAGAAGTGGCATAAAAGGATCCCATTTCTGACCTAAGGTTTTCTTGCGTCTAAAAATACTTATCCAATGATAGTAGGAAACGTTTCAGGGTAATTTAATAATATTGTAATATTTTTTTACCTTTAAAAAACCTATTTACCTTTGACCGTGGTAAATAAAATTCAAAAGTTTCTATTCACCAATTTTTTTATGATCATATTAGACCACATTTTTCATACTTATTAAAACCATGTTTTTCCTTTTTTTTAAATTCAATCCATAGAAGCTATAAAATTACATTTAATTAGAATATTCAAATATTGCTAGAAGGCGGGTAAAAAGACGTTAAAATAATAAATGAATTTTTATATCAGGTTATTATAAAAATGGTTCTTATGGACTACATTGGGTTAATATATGTATTATTTATCTATTGTGACATGAAAATGAATTTAATGTAAAATATATACTTAAATTAAAAAGTGGTTTTTTGACTATAATGTTTTGTTTTTTAGTACTCATAAAAAACTGAATGTTATAAAATAAATACCAAAATTAAACCTGATCTAATTTTGATATTAAAAAATAAAAAATGAAGTCTTTTTTATGAAATTAAATATATCATAATGTCTAAAATTTATTTTTTTTACTATTCACAAAATGACATAACAAGGTAGTTCCTTTAATAAAAGAATATTTTTAAATATATAACTATTTTACTGAAACATATATATTTCATTATAAATATTTTTTTTGTAAAAAAATTATAAATAAAATGTAAAAATTATTTATTTCTATATATATTACTATATTTAAAGGATATGTTATAAAGATATTATTCAAATAATTTTAACACCAAAGTGTTATTTCACATAAACACAATGTTGCATGTTACACAAGCCAATTCAGTGTTTCATGAAAAAAAATCTATTTAAGATAATGTACCATGATATTTTGGTGTGTTACATTCTCCTCTACAAAAATTTTGTTTATCCTTGTAGTTTAATCTTGGAATCGAAATCTATTGGTTTGACTTCTCAAAAATTATTTATTGAAATCACACATTAGAAAAAGAATTTATGGGACCACCATTATAGAATAATGAATGTGATGTATTATTGTAACCATAGATAACAAATATTAGGGTTCCGTATATGAAAACATGGATATTAAAGATAAATATAACCGTCATGTTCTGATGGAGAGTGATAGGGAACATGGTTACAAAAAAACTAACAATCACAAAGCTAGAAGTCTATGATGATATAATGGGCCATTGGATTCGTCCAAAAATAATGTACATGGAAATATTTTTGGGTCTTAATAGCCTTTCCATATATTTTATGTATTAATTTATATCATAGAATAAGAATAAAGGAATAATACATATGTTACAAGTATATTTTCATCCTTTAACCAATTTCTACCAAAACCTCCCATTTCTATAATAATTAAAATATTCAAAAATATTATATTTATATTAATCATATAGGGTTCTGAAAATGAATTTATACAGCATCTATTAGGAAATTTAATGAGAAAATACTATGTTATACAAACATGGACATCTCGTTGGCCACTAGTATGTGATAAAGACTTGTCTCCCTTTGGATGTGGGTTTGATTCATATAGCATAGTTTGATACAACGAGTTTTCATCGCACTAACATATTATACTTTTATTTAATCAGTATTATTATGAAATTCCAAAAATATCATTTAAAATTTTTTAACCTTAAAAAACAATATCCTATGTCCACTATAATCCATTAAAACCATTAGTATTATCCAAATTAAATCTATCCAAATGCACATTCCAAAAATGTATAAGTAAGGTCACTAAATATCTAAAATAAATAAAACATAATGCATTTATATTTTCTCACAAACCAAATATGTAAATACCATCATCATGTATCCAATTAAATCGTGGAAATTACCTAAATTACCTTAAAACCTTATTGAATATTTATATTATTCAGTATTACTTAGTAAAAATATAGAATATTGGATATACTCCTTAAATCGAAAAATTTTGTAAACTCCAAAAATATGGGAATAAACAAACGGTTAGCTAGTACCATGGAAGTTGATAATATCCAATATAAATTTTCCAAATAATTCGACTCTTTATTCCAACATCATTATCTTAGGGTCAGAAACATAGTATGGATTATTTTTTCCTCAACCATATATTATCCAAAAATTTCAACTAGCAATTGGGTCACTTTACTTGGTACAATATAATCTCAAATCCATAATCAAATAGTACTATTGAACAATATTTATTTATTTCTATAATTTTTATGACAAGTAAATCATTGATAAACTACTCAAATGAGATAATTAAACAATACCAAAATAAGTACATAATCAGTCAACTTCGTATGTTGTAGAAGCATAATATTTTTTGTGATCCATTATCAGGTTTTGGGGAATATTCCTTTGATTATTAGGCCATTCTCTTGCATAGTGCCCCATATTATTACAGTTGAATCATTGAACAATGAAAAATACATTTCTCCCCTTTAAATCATGATCATGGTGTCATTTTTCCCCACACATGAATCAATATATTTTTTCCTCTCAAGAAGCCTCAGGGTGTTTCCTTCATCAATTATCATGTCTGGGAATATACTTCTTTCCCTTCCCCCCTTTATTGAAATTTTCCATAGATATTGTTTTATTCTCATGGTGCCCTCCAAAGTCATAATACATACATATTTATTTATATTTATTACATTAACATGATATTATGTCAGAGTATGATGAGAAAGCTTGGGAGATTATTTCCTTTCAAAACATTGCTTTTAGACCATGAATGATATGATCCTTAATAATTTTTGGATCATGTTCATCAGTGATGTTCACATTCCTTATACTAGGAACCATTTATAAATGACTACATACATTAGGTTAGATCATATCATAATTAAAAATCCAAAAACCAAGAAAATAATTAACATAAATTGAATATTTACATGCATATAATCTAATAATAATTAAAATTGTTTCATAGGGGATATATTTACTCATAAATCCTTTAAAAATATTTTGTAAATAATATCTGAATTATCATAAGAATATCCCCCAAGGAGTTCCAAAACAGGTGTATAGTATGACCAATTGTTGTGTACCAGGATACCTCAAGTCACGTCTAGAAATCCTTGTCAGAGTTATTACTCTTAGGTACATCTATTATAGAACCACATCCACTTATAGTATCTAGTAATGGATTTATTTTCTAGGAATACCCACATAATCCCTAAATTACCAAAAACATGAGATGTTCCTATATACTTATCCTCTATGTATATCATAGAGTTATGATCCCAAATCAATGTTTTAAAATCTACTTTCCAAGGTTATTGTTAAACATCATTTGATACCAACTATAACACCTCGACCCACAATTACTAAAGTTGGTGCATCTTTTTAATAAATTGGATTTATTATAAGGAATAAAATCATGAAGGTCCAATTAGTTTAGGATTCTTGGAAAATAGATTAAATCTGTGACATTTACATTATAATTCAATGAATAAAATACAACATTACTAATGCATTGAGAATACTATTATTATATTCACATAACCTAGTATATCAATCATAATACAATTATTGTAATCGAAGGAAAACAAAACATAATAAAGGGGTGAGATCAGATTCTCATTATGGTTAAACAATACTGTAGAATCAGTCATAAATAATTCTAAAAAGTTATGGAAATGTATAAATTTAATCAAAATCATTTTAAACATTACCATTAACATGTTATTGAATGTGTAAATCCAATAATTCTATTTAATCATTCAAATGGATAATATAAAAGTCGAATAATCAAAAGTAATATCAATAAATAAAATCATTATGATGAAATTCATAACATCGGGGATTTGAAACATACCATCGGGGCTTTGGCCAGGATATCTGAAAATAAATGGTTAAGACCTCTACCAAATACATATCTAAAAATAAATGGGTAATCCATCCGCCAAGTCCATATATAGTTTGTATCACGAAACTTACTAATGTATATATGGTCTATAAATGGATCATTACATCACTTAATAAGTCCAATACATTTCTCATATGAAAGTGGTGATACATAAGCATCCTAATCATTTATATTAATAACTTGTATACGAAATATGAATACATTAACCCTAAAGAATGAATGGTATATAATTATCACATCCATAATCAAGATTATCATTAAAATTTCAATAAATTATTGTAAATCAAATCCCAAAAGATCATACTCAATTTAGAATAATATCTATCAATGGATGTTTTCATAGATGAATGTTTGATGTTAAAATCACTATAAATATTCTCATAAAAAATACTCATTTTCTTTCAAATCATTTACTCAAAATTCATGCACATATAAGAGAGGAAATATAAAAAACTATTTTTGAATCTATGTGTCACATACCAATTTTAAATTTTTTAATAGAATTTAAATTTTAATTCATTCATTTATATAAAAAAAATCCTTAAATCATTTTGGAAGAAAGGACATTGTTGAAAAAAAATTTAGAAGGACAAATCTATAAAACATTTAATACTATGATTCAGATAAAGAGGCAGCTACATAAAACAACAAACATATTTTTTTATTTTTTTTATGAAATTAAAAAAAGACATAAAATTTCCCGTGAAATATTTTTATATCCATATAAATTTTAATGTATAATAATATCATGAATATTGAAATGGAGAAAGGATTAATTATTTAATCATTAAAAGCATTCCATACCACATTGAACATTTAAATCATATGGTCTATATCATCAATTGAATATTTAAACACCATGAAGTTTAATTTATTCAGGATATGAAATATAATAGGGACATTACATACACCAGAACAAGAAATAGTTGTTAAACACAGCTTATATCTCATCAAAATTAAACGTTAGACAAAATTTCCATACCTTAGGTCTGATACTCTCCATACGTGTTTGAACCAATTATATAATGGTTTTAAAAATATTATTGACTTATAATATAATCATAATAATTTTTTTATATAATATATTAGTCATTTATAACATTATATTACACATTTGTTATAAATTACAAAGTTAAACAAATATTTCGAGTATTAATTTCATTCAATATCACATGTGTTTTGATATGTAATTCTTGATAGTATTACATGGATCAGGATTTAATTAAATATATAATTTATAAAATTATTTATATATCAAATATATTAAGAATATAAATATATATATTATATAGATATATGAAATGTAATAGACCATTCATGGATATGGTAGGTCATATGTATGCATGAATGCTGTTTCGGTTTTCTGATCTTATTGAATGGATGTAAGTGAATAAAAAATATGTACATAAAAACATACATACATACATACATATATAGATATATTATTCATGTTAAATAATTATGTAATATATTTCATACTTAATTATGATATATAATTTTATAATCATTCTATAATGGTGAACGTGGAATATGAATCTCATTGCGTCGTCGAGACGGTAAGTTGTACGTATGCATGGTGATGCTATCATTTTCATAATGTTTAAATGGTATGGAATTGGATGTAATAATAACTATAAATAATAAATATCATGTTATATTTATTATTTATATCCTTTATATTCATAGTTATATACATATAAATAATGTGTACATGAAAAATAATTTTCACCACAGTGTGGAGATGGTAAGACGTATTTATTCCATCATGGTGATATTGTAATTTTTTAGATGGGCGAAATGAGGAATATGGTTTTACCATAAGAATATCAACATATCATCATCTATTGGATTCTATAGTTATTTATTTATTAGGGTAAAATAGGATGTGTATGTAGAAGATTATTAGAAATAGAATTGAATTGGTAGAAACAACTACGAATTAATTGAGTGTCTCCTTTAGATTTACACAAAAGGAATCCTTTGGATAGATTTCTATCCATGTTTGGATTCTAGGATTAAGTGATGGAGTTTTGGAGATGAAACTTGAAGGCTTTGGTTAATAAAAAGGGCATTATATGAGTGAATTAGTTATAAGGGAAGTGACTTTTTATAAGAGAGTCGAGGGTCACTTTTGGAAGATCCTAAAATATTAATTTATTGCAAATTTATTTTCGGTTTCAAATAGATAAAAAGGGATTTATTTTGAGAATACGATGATTATGGGTATTAATATCATCAACCAATGAATATTATATCTCTTGAGGTCAACATTTATAACCTTCTATTTTGAATTTTTCCCCTAGTTGAACAGTTTAACTCCTACAATTTCTTCATTTATTTTTACACAAAGTGGTTAATATATTTACAATAAAATACCAAATGATACCCAATTGGATAATTTATGACCACTTTGACATTATCCACGATTGTTGGCTGAGATTTATTTTTTATTTACTTTTTTACCATTTAATAAAATAGTATTTTTTGTAAATATAGTTTATTTCAATTATAATACTATTTAATATTGGACTTTTTAAAAATACGAACACAATATAATTACATCGAAAAAATACATCAAATATTTCATTAACGTGTATAATTTTTCTATAAAATTAATTGATTTAATTTATAAAGAAAAATTATATTTATTTTAATATTTTTAATGCCATTTATAGTATATATAAATTAATTAAACAGTTACCGAATCATCATTGTGTCACTATTTCAAAATATATTTAACATTTCTTTAAATAAAATATAATTAACCTCTTAATCTAAAAAATTTTTCTAAAATGATTCATAATTATTAATTGAAGTTTATTTGGGTCAATAAATAATTATACAATGAAATTAGTTTAACACCCCAAGCTTCTATGGTACGTTTCCCTTTAAATACTGCAATAGCTTCCATTGTACGCTACTTCGAGATTCTTACACGCCACAACCAATCAAAGTAGCCATTATGAATAGTAATACCCACTTTTTGAAATTTTATAAATTTTAGTAGTCTCATTGAACTTCATTTTTGGATTTGGAATATCAAAATTAGCTTAGGGTGAATTTTTGGTGTTTTTCTTAGAACATCCAAATTTTGATGAATAGTGAAAAATAATAAACATTAAATAAAAACTACCTTTTTAATCAAAATATTTTATAGTGATAAATTATACTATTGAGTGGTTTTATGTTATAATTAGATTTTATTTTTATTATTTAATCCAATTTTGGTCATTGGACGTAATTTCACATTTGAACTTGACATAAACAAATGTCAATCTTTTGATAGTTATTATTTCATTAAAATATGGTTTTTGTTTTAACAACAAGAATTAATTTTAAATTAATTTCTTCCATTTCTAAGTTTTGAAATTAGAAAAATGAATTCCATATTTAGAATTAGGATTTCCAAATTGTGTAAATAGGTATCTTTTAATTTTAGACATTTTGTATAATTACTATGGTAAATATTATATTAACCATGGTTAAAGGGTAAATCCTGAAAATAAGGGTAAAATAATAATATTATAATAATATTAAATTACCCTAACACCTATACTAACCCTATTTGATGATGCATTTCCAACCATGGGCATACTTGGGTCAATTTTTGGACCCCATGGAGCCACTTGTATGTTATAATGACACTTTATAATAATTATGTTAAAATAAATAGAAAAATGACATAAGCATATATCTTTTTGTAAAACAATTTTTACATAGGGTTATATAAGTTATCACTTTGACTATAAATATTTGTTATAAAGAAAAAAATATTTTTCTATATAACTGTATTTTATTTATAATTTTTAGACATTGAATAATTAAATTTATTTGTGACACAATAATGATGTAGTATTTTCCTTGGTAATGAATGAATCAAATAAATGATATTAAAAATATTAAAATAAATATAATTTGAATGTTTTGATTCCGTCCACGAATTTTATAGGTTAATATGAAATTTTATGATTTATTAAATGAATTTATTTGAATTAATAAAGTTGTTAATACTTTTACAAAAATCAATTATTAAATAGTGTCAATAATGACATAAAAGAGTTTTTAAAACAAATATTATATTATTAATTGATATAATATATCTAAAAATCTATGGTTTGGAAAAATTACATAGATAAGGTTGTATATATTAATATTTATTCACTTGGGGTTATAGTTTCTTGTTATAGTATGTTTATTAACAATATAATATAATAATACCAAGGGACATGGTAAATATCAAACAAATTAACTAAGTGTTAAATCTAAGAGATAAGGTTAATATAGTGACCCAAACCAATCTAAAACCTATTGGTTGAAATGATTTAGACCCATCACCACCTTATCCTAGAAATAAGACACTTTTTATCCATTATAAAAAAATATTAATTTATTATAAAATAATATTTCTAGTTTTCATAAGGTGCCCTTCACCTCTCTTATAAAAGGGAAATCCCCCTTCTCTCTAATTAATGCCTTTAAATCCATTCTTCTAGGCCAAACCCTGCCAAAATACCATATAACTATCCTCCCTTCATCCAACAGGCCTTACATTAGTCAAAAATCCATCCTATGGATCCCTTTTGATCAAATCAAAAGGAAGAACCCGAAGAAGAGGTAAATATTTCATCAGCTATTTCCGGTTCCTTTCTTCTTCCACTTCTTCATTATTTGTTATTTATATTATAAAATAATAACTACATTATATTCTATATACTTTGATGTTATTATAAATATGTTACAACCATATTCTATATTATATCCATCCTTTTAATGACATGTCACCATACATGCGGATGTAAGGCTTACCGTCTCCACGTCGTGGTGTAATTGTTATTCAATACATTATTAGTTGGATGGGTATGATAATGAAGTGTAATTTATGTAAATAATAAATATAAAATGATAATGATTCTGTATATATGATATACCATCCAATTATATATTATTTTAATATAAAAATAATGATATTGTCACTCGTGCGTACGTAAGGACTACCGTCTCCACGAACACGATTAGATTCATTCCCCAACGTATCCATTCAAGAATAATTTTCATTTTATGGTTAAAAATAATGTTTAATGACATAATATAATTCTGTATATAAATGAAATATATACTATTCATAACAAACATTACTTATGTAAAAAATCATATAAAGGAAAAATAATCAGTTAACACCCAAAACGACAATAATACTAAAATATCTTTAACAAAGCAATATTAGAAGATTCTATATGGTTTCATAATTACGTATATGGTTCTTGTATACTTTAATAAGAAATATTTCGCCATTAGACACGAGTTTAACATACTCTTGACCATGGAAACGTACAAGGAAAGGGTTTATTTCACAATCTCTTCATTATCCGAGGTTGTTTATATGTAATTATCTACTAGGACCTATTTATCATCCACATCCATGTTTGTTAATGATTTATTTCAAAAAAAATTACTATTTAATAATCAATGGATTAAATTAATTTATACGATTATTTTACATCATACATTTTTGAAAGTAATCTTTCCGTCATTTTCCAAACATGATACTTTTTGACCTTTTCAACGTATTAAAGGTAAGAATGTTTTTTTTTCAAATTATAGGGTGGGTGCCGCTATTTTCCACCATTATAACATCATTGAAGCTTACTTTACAAGCTTATAAGAATATTTTCAAAATAAATGTTTTCTTTATAATTTTGTGACTCTTAATTGATTTAAAAATATAAAGATATATTTCTCTAAAAAGTTATTGATATCATCTATGTCAGCATCCTTTGATGGATTTTATGTTTTTGAGAAGTTGATATATTATGATACAAAACATCCATATTATATTGAAGGTTTTTTGATATGGTTGACTATGGATGTGTTATTTCATACCATTCATGGTTTATCGATAATGTATTGACATTTCGTATGGTAGTTTTAATACGAATGTTTATGTTATGTTAAAACCTTTTCATATAAGGAATCAATTGGAAATTCTATGTGATGGGTGGAGCCTACTATATCTCCCAGATGCATCGGTAGGTCTCATTAGACAATCTGGTGTTTTGGAACAAGATGTTGACAAAATCATATTTGTAGTCTTTGAACAAGACCATGACTATGTGGTTATGAAATTATGGCAGTATTCACTCCATCATTATGAAAGTGGATATTATTGTTTCATGTGATTATTATACTAGTATAATATCCATTTGAGTAAGTAAATGAAATTATTTTGATTTATATTTTTCATATTATGATGAATTTTAATTTGTAAAGTGTTTTTTAGTTCTATACATTGCCTTAATTATTTATGCTTATTAATGAAAGTTTTTGCTATATTGTTATCCTTAATGAGAATCTATGCTCACCCCTTTCAATGTTTTATCTTTCCCAGGATGCGAAGAAGTATATTATAATTGACCTGCAGGGATAGAAAATGGGATCTTAGTGTTGTCTATTGAAACAATGTGTTTGTAGTTTTCCATGTTATGATGTAATGAAATCCTTATGAATGTATCTAGTACTTCCAATACTATTATACTAATCGGTATTTCGAGACATGACCTTTTGTGATAACGCCAATGATACATAATAATTCACAGACTCTAGGTAACTGCAGTTGGGGCATTACAATTGGTATCAGAGAACGTTTAGTAAAATTCTTGGAAACTAGATTTAGATAAACTTTGATTGGAGAATATTACCCTAAGATAAACATTAAGTATTTGTATAGAATAAATTCCTAGAAATTTTTTTATTGTAGTGATTTTGTGAGTTTTACAAGTAATACATCCATGTCTGGATACGATCTGGTAGAGGCGGCACTGGAACAGATGTACCTAGGGGTAAAACCCAAAAAAACTGCTTTGATCTATACTCGAATGAGAACTGGTGCACGACAACATGCCTTGCTTCACTCTTGGTTACTACACTCCCAGGGGATATTCTTAGGATAATTCTCATTTTCATTACAAACTATAATGAAGGGTTTATGAGTATATAATTCCTCAAAGAATTTATTAATATGATTATGGATTATATCCATAAACTGTTCAATTTATGTTATGTATTTTACAAGTATTAATTTATGTATTGTGATTCATAAACTAATCTAGTGTATGCCATTGTTTAGAAATGGAACCTAGTGGAAGGAATGAAAACTGTATCAATGCACACACTCCATGTAGGGATTTCCCCCCTACTCAAGATAATTATAGTGGAGCTGGTGATACAACTGGTGCTGATCAGTTTATCACTATACTGGGACAACTCACTCAGGTTATGAATAATATCCTTATCCATATGGAGCACCTTGATCCACAATGTGGATGGTAAATGTTATATCATTTCATGAGTAAAAAGCTAACAATATTCAATGGGGTTACAACTTTATTGGTAACAGAGCAATTGATAAGTTCCCTAGGAAAAACATTTCAGGCTTTGGGAAGTACTGAATGGGAAAAAAATTTCATGGCAGTTTATCACCTCACCAGAGATGCTGATCAATGAGGATCATTGATATGAAACAAAAATGAAGATGAAGATGTATCAAGTATGTAATGGAGGGTGTTTAAATAAATTTTCTTAGAAAAATACTTTCCTCATAACCATAGAGATGGTATGGAAAGACAATTCCCGAGTCTGAGGCAAAAACAGGATGAGAATGTTGCAATGTATGTTGCTAACATTACAAGGTCAGCAAGGAACTCGTCATATTATAGATGTCACCCAAGGAGTAATATAGATCATTTCTTTGATGGGTTACTGCCATTCCTATGCCGATAAATAGTCTCACAACCCTTCTCAACATACGAAGATATAATCTCATGTTTTATCAATAGAGAAAAGGAATTCTCTAAATCTTATGACAATAATGTAAAGAAAGAGAAGAAGAGAATGGTGGAGCAAGATACAGATAATGGGAAAAAGGGAAATAAAGATTTTCCATTATGTGATAATTGTGGGAAGTAACCCCCTAGTACTTGCCAAAAAGGAATTGGAGATTGTTACAAATTTGTAGAAAATGGTCACCAGGATCATGATTTTAATGGAAAGAAATAGGTTGTCAATGATGAATGCCATAATTGTATAGAAATGGTGCATTATGAAAATGAATTTCATACGCATCAAGGAAACATTCCTCAAAATATCCTAGGGATCAAGGCCAATCTTATTCTATTTCAATATTTGATGTGGAATAATTAATGTATTTGTGTTTCTGGACTCATGGATTATATTCTGGTTATGAGAATAATGTGATATATATAAAGATTATACTGTTGTACTTTCTGTTTTCATTAGGGTTTTAATATGATGATGTTAATCATATTTATAGTATGTGACAATAAAATAAACTTTAATTTTGTTGGGGAATCTGATGTTGCAATTGATTTTGGAATTTAGATATCTTTTACAGATAGTTTGGAAAGAGGTACATTAGATAACTATAATGTTTAGAATGGATTAAGATGAATAATGGATAGTATTGTTTAATGTTAAAAAATTTCTTATGATTATTTTTGGAATATTATCAAACTATAGGTTTAGGAAAAAGACATCCTTTAGGCTGGGTGACAACCCGCCACGTCAAACAGAGCTGCAAGAATTGAACCCACAACCATAGTGCAACATGCCTTAATTACCTACCACTTCCTTAAAGGATGTCGATGGTTATTACAAAATATTTTTATTCATTAAAATGTTATGTGTTTACATTTGTAACCATATACGATTAGGATAAATATAATATTTTTGAGATCTATTATCTTTTGGAGTGAAAGATGAGTTAGTGGTAGAAATTAGTTGAAGGATGAAACTCTACCTGTCAGGTATATATATATATATATATATATATATATATATATCTTAATATATGATGAAATTAATTCTTAAACTTTAGGGAAGGGATATTAAAACCAAAAATCTGTTATCCTCATACCTTATGTTTTGTTGAACTGATGAAATTTTAATTCATCTTAGATTGATGGCTTTGAGGCCCTCAATTTCACACTTGTTTGTGATTGGTGACCTCAATCACTCTGTATAAATATTTAAATTTTTCCTCTAATTATGAGTATATAATTTCCACCAATGTTCTCCTATTAAAAACCTTAATTTGGTGGTGACATTCTCATTTCCCTTTCCCTCTTATTAAAACAATATTTTATTAACCCTATTTCTGATGTGGGTTTTCCACAAAGGTATTTTCTATTTGAAACCATTGATTTTCAATGAAAAATTTCAAATTGTGAGGATGGAATTATTTGAAGGAGGGTAGAATGTAACAACCCAAGCATTCATGGTATTTTCACTTTAAATAATGCAATATCTAGCATTGTACGCAACATCGAGATTCTAACACGCTGCGACCAATCAAAGTAGCATTTATGAATAGTAATACCCAATTTTTGAAATTTTATAAATTTTATAATTTAAATTGGACATCATTTTTGGTAATGAAATATTAAACTTATATTAGGTTAAATTTTTGGTATTTGTTTGAGAACATCCAATTTTTTTGAATAGTTAAAAATACTAAACATTATTTAAAAACAACCTTTTTAATCCAAAAAATTTATAGTGAAAAATTATACTATTTAGTGGTTTTAATGTATAATTAGATAATTTTTTTACCATTTAATCCATTGTTGGCCATTGGGCATAATTTCACAATTAAACTAGACCTAATCAAGTGTCAATCTTTTGATAGTTATTATTTATTAAAAACATGCTTTTTTGTTTTAACAACAGTAATTAATTTAAAAATAAATTATGCCACTTAAGTGTTTTGAAAATAGAAAATTGGATTCCATATTTAGAATTAGAAGTTCCTAATTGTTAAAATAGGTAACATTTATTTTTATACATTTTGAATAATTAATTCGGTAAATATTTTATTTACCTTGGTTAAATGATAAATCCGGTAAATAAGGGTAAACAAATAATATTATAATAATATTAAATTACCTAAACATGTGTCCTAAACCTATGGGATGATGCATGTCCAACAATGGTCATCCTTGGGTCGATTTTGGGACCCCATGGATCCACCTGTATGTGATAATGACACTTTGAAATAATTAAGTTAAAATAAATACAAAAATGACAGAAGCATATATCTTTTAGTAAAAAATATTTTACATATGGTTATATATGTTATCTCTTCGACTATAAATATTCATTAGAAATAGAAAATTATTTCCTACATAATGATATTTTATTTATAATTTTTAGACATTGAAATATTAGATTTATTTATAACACAATAATGATGAAGTATTTTTATAATTAGTGAAAGAATCAAATAAATGGTATTAAAAATGTTAAAATAAATATTATTTGAATATTTTTATGACATCCACGAATTCTCACGATAAATATGACAATTTATTATTGATTAAATGAATTTAGTTCGATTTAATAAT
The DNA here is from genome assembly GCA_963277665.1 of Viscum album. Lineage (NCBI taxonomy): Eukaryota > Viridiplantae > Streptophyta > Magnoliopsida > Santalales > Viscaceae > Viscum > Viscum album. The sequence continues at coordinate 942,967,502 of OY728121.1, read as the reverse complement.
GTTTTTAAGACTCCATCAAATATCAATTATTAAATAGTGTCAAAATTGACAAAAAATAGTTTTTAAAACAAATATTATATTATTAATTGATATAATATTACTAAAAATATAAGTATCATACATATGACCTAGATAAGGTTATATATATTAATAATGAATCACTTTTGATTCTCTTGGATTGTTATAGTATGTTTATTATCAATATAATAAAATAATACAAAGAGACATGGTAAATGTCAAACTAATTAACTAAGAGTTAAATCTAAGAGATAAGGTTAATATATTGACCCAAACATATCTAAAACCTATTGTTTGAAAGGATTTAGACCCATCCCCACATTATCCTAGAAATAAGTTACATTAGATCCATTATAAAACAAATATTAATTTTTTATAAAATAATATTTCTAGTTTTCCTAAGCTGCCCCTCACCCCTCTTATAAAAGGGCACTACCCAGTCTCTCTAATTCACACCTTCAAAGCCACATGGCTCAGCCAAAAACTTCCCAAATACCCTCTTAAATTTAGTCCCTTCATGTTAGTGTCCTTACTTTAGTCATAAAGCCATCCTACATGGCCCTTTTGATCAAATCAAAAGGAATAACCCGATGAAGAGGTAAATATTTCATCACCTCTTTCGTGATATTTACATCTTCCACTTATTCTTTTTTTGTTATTTTTATTATAAAATAATAACTCCAGTTTCTTATATATACTGTGATTATATTATAAATATGGTACAGCCATATTCAGTATTCTATCAATCCGTTGAATGACTTGTCACTATACGTGTGTACGTACGGCTTACCGTCTCCACGTCGTGGTGTAATTGTTATTCAATACATTATTATTTGGATTGGTATGATAATGTTATGTTATTGATGTAAATAATAAATATAACATGATAGTGATTATATATATATGATATACCATCCAATTGTATATTATTTTAATATCAAAATAATGATATTGTTGCTTGTGCGTATGTACGGACTACCGTCTACACGAACACGATTAGATTCATTCCCTATCGTATCCATTCAAGACAAATTTTCATTTTATGGTTATATATAATGTTTAAAGGCATAATATCATTCTTTATATTAATAAAATATATATTATTCATAACAAACATTACTTACGTAACAATGAAAATAAAGGAAACTGAATCCATTAACTCCCGAAATGACGATAATACTAAAATATATTTAACAAAGAATTATTAGAAGATCATATATGATATCATAATTACGTATATGGTTCTTGTATAATTTAATAACAATTATTTCACCATTATACAGGTGATTAACCTACCCTCAACCAAGTAAAAGTTCAAGGTATGGTTTTATTTCACAATCTCTTCATTATCACAGGTTGTTTATATGTAATTATCTATTGAGACCTATTTATCATCCACATACATGTTTCTTAGAAATTAAAATCAAAACATTTTAACTATTTAATAGACAATGGGTTAAAGTCATTTATACCCTTATTTTAACCTATACTTTTTTGAAAGGAATATTTCCATCGTTTTCCAAACAAGGTTCTTTTTAACCTTTTAGAAAAATTTAAGGTAAGAATGTTTTTTTAACTTATACGGCAGGTGCGGCTATTTTATACCACTATAACATCATCGATTCTTCTCTTAAAAGCATATAAAAATAATTTCAAAATAATTATTTTCTTTATAATTATGTGACTCTTAAATTATTTCAAAAAAGAGTGATATTTTTCTCTAATTTTTTTTGATTTCGTCTATGTCAACATCATTTGATGGATTTTAAGTTTGTTTGAAGTTTATTTTTTATGATACAAGAATTCCAAATTTTATTGATGGTTTTGTAAATTTTCTGGCAATGGATGTGTTATTATATACCATTCATGGTTTATAGATAAAGAATTGGCATTTCATATGGTTGCTTTAATACGAATTTTTATTTTATGTTTAAACCTTTTCATATGAGGAATGCATTGGAATTAGTATGTGACGAGGGAAGCATGCTATAACTCCTTGATGCATCATTAGGTCTCATTAGACAAACTAGTGTCTTGGAACAAGTCCTTGATCAAATTTTATTTGTAGTCATGGCACAAGGCCTTGACTATGTGGTTATGAAAGTCTGGCATTATGCATTCCATCATTATGAATGTGGCTATTGATACTACATGTGATTATTCGTCTATTAGAATATACATGTGAGTATGTAAATGGAATTATTATGGTTTATATTTTCAAAATTATGATGAAGTTCTTGTTGAAAAGGCTTTTTTTTAGTTCTATACATTTCCTTAAATGATTATGCTTATTTATGAAAGGTTCCTCTATATTTTTATCCTTACTGAGCATCCGAGGTCACCCCTTTCTATGGTTTATTTTTTCCCAGGATGCGAAGAAGTATATTTTGTATGACCTATAGAGATAGACTAAGGGATCTCAGTATTGTATATGGAAAAAATGTTTTTGTAGTCTTCCATGTTATGATGTAATGTAAACATTATGAATATATCGAGTACTTATAAGACTACTAAACTAATCGGTCTTTTGAGACTTGATATCTTGTGATGATGCCAATGATACATAATAACACCCTGACTCTAGGTAATTAGGGTCGGGGTGTTACAATTAAGACAAATAGTAGAGTAATTTTATATTATTATTATATTATAAGTACCTTTAATTACATTATTTAACGTTTAACTATGGTAAATATAATTCAGAAGATAATTCTCACAAAAAATTAGTTTGATCTAAATGGAACACCATTTCAATAAGTATTATAACATTTTATGTCCATTTTTATAAATTTACTTCATAGAAGCCAAAATATTATATTTAATGCTGTTATGAAAGTGCGGCTAGAAGGCGAGAAAAAGTATCTTAAAAAAGATGAATTAATTTTTATATCTAACTGTTACAAATATGATTCCAATGACCGAAATTGGGTTAATATATGTATTATTTATCTATTGTGACATTAATATCATTTTAATATAAAATAATTATTTAAATAAAATGTTTAGTTTTTTAGCAATAATGTTGTGTTTTATGCAATTCATCAATAATTTAATGTTTATACAAAATACCAAAAAAACTCACCATAAGATATTTTGGATATTACGAAGTAAAACAATTAAGTCTATTTGACCAATTAAATAAGTAGTATTGTCTAATTTTTTTTCAAAAAAGGACAGAAAAAGTACTTCCTATAAGAAAATTTTATTTTTAAACATAATTTTTTTACCAATTGATATACATTTCATTATAAATAAGTTTTATTAATGTGAAAACATAATAAATAAAACATAAAAATTATTTATTAATATTTATTTTACTATATTTAATTGATATGTTATTAATATATCATGTATATAATTTTAACACTAAAGTGTTTTTTTGCAGAAACTCAATATTTCTTGTTAGTAAATCTAATTTGGTGTTGTGTGAAAAACAAGATATTAAGGATAATTTACCTTGAAATATTGGGGTTAACAATTATTTTATCATTTTATAATTATCTTTTAAAAATATGACAATTTTTATTTTTTAATTTTAATAAATTTCCTTCGATAAATAAATGTAATTATCATCTGTAAAATTCAATAATTTATCACCTGATAAATCCCTATGATTATCCTTTGATGATTTTTAATCTATAAATTTTCCTTTAATAATCAAAAAATTATCATCACTTTTTTTAAATAATTATCTTTTGATAATTTCACAATTAAAATTAGATTGTTTTATTAATAATCATTTGATAATATGGAAATTATTATTTTATAATTTAAATAACCATCCTTTTCTAAAAATTATAAATATTTTTTTGATAAATCATTAAAACTATCGTTTAATGATTTTAATTCTTATCCTTTGATAAATAATCATTATTATTTTCTCATAATATTTGGTAATGTTTATCATTCAATAATTAATTATATTTATTTCCATATAATTTTTAATAAATTATCCATTTATAAATTTTTTTATATTATCCCTGATAATTTTGGATTTACACCTTGGAAATTATTTTGTTGACAAATCCATTCAAAAAGCTATGTATTATCAATTTTTCAAAACAATTAAATTTTTCAAAATTTTTGATATAATGTGATAGTGGAATGATAATGAAATAAGAAATAATAAAATAAATGGTCATCATCAGATATTATAGTTCCATACATGTGAAAGAACAAATTGATGTTATGTACTGCATCCAGATATGAAACCAAAAAATAGGATGGAAACCTTTATGCAACATGTGCATGGAGTACTCTCAGACATTAAAGTGAAGCTCCAAGGGAAAAAAACGGAAGCCTCGACTATTTGAGGATCCTCAAACAGAAGTTCATCAGTGTTTTCTCTAGTATAGAAAATCAAAAAATCATTTTAAAAAAAACTGATTATATGCCATTTAGATTTACTCACTTAAGAAATTACTAAATTAATATATTTAAAATGAGTGAAAATTATTGGTTACAAAATCTAAAATGCAAAAAAATGGTGTGATGTGTTGTTTAGAGAAGATAAAGAAATTAATTAAAAATGAGTTCTACTAATTAAATTCATAATAATAATATAAATAAATTTTCAAAAGGTATTATAACATGCGATGTAACCAAACACTGGACGTGTATAAATTTTATATACATTTTAGGGTAATCCCAACATCATAGACATAAAAATAGTCTCATATTTCTGATGACACACTATTTTGGAGATATTAAATTTTTTATTGAAAATATTATAAGATATATATTATATAAATTATCCTTCAAGTGATCCAATAAAACTCCCGACACAAAAAACGGTAGGTCACGCCTAGGGAAAACACTAATTCCATACCTATTATTGGTCTCAAAATTTTCATATGATACACCATTTGAATAATACTCTATTATTTTTTAAAATATAAAAAATAAATATTAAATAAGTTATGATCGCAAGTGATCTAACCAAATTCCAAATGCATACAAATGTTATGACCCTCCTGGGTTAAACCACACATCTTGGACGAAACGGTAGTTTCAGATATCCCATAAGACTCATTGTTTGGGAGATATTCAATTATTATGGAAATATTACTAGAAAATAATGTAACATATTTAATATTTTATTCCATATATGCTGAGGATAAACGTGTTCCGAAATCTCATTCTATCATAGTGGATAACTAACAAAATTCTATAGAATATTACAACCGGTTAACTATCCTTTTACTCTTATACAATGTCTTTAAATCATCTATTAGGTTAATTTCAAATAAGAAACAAAATTTGTACAAAAAAATAACAATAATTTAACATCAATAATGGTTTTTATTATAATTAAAAATTTAGGATATTTCACTATACAAATACATAGAATAAATAACCCTATTTTAATCCATTTATCGTTCCATTTAAGATATATAACAATACCAAATTCTTTGGAAGGCTATATCAAGCTAACCATACATATAAGCTATATCAGTCTCACCCATCATATAAAATATATCAGGCTCACCTGTTGTATAATTTGTATCAGGACAACCCATAGTGATAGTTATATCTAGACCACCTATAATCTCTAATAACATATAATTACCATTAATTAATAATTAATATAGAAGTATGCACATTCCAATATATCAATAACCATTATTCATTTAAATCATGATATACCAATGGAAAATATACAATTTCCATGAAAATATCATTCAAAAAATTGATAATATATCTTGAGAGATAATTTAAATGGAATCAAATAAAATTATCCCCATTTTAGAATTTGTAATATCTTGTGTTGATATCATTTATGAATATAAATATCAATAAAATATAACTAAAATAATTCTTTAGAAAGACACCCTTTCAACTTTGAAAATAAATTTTAAAATCTAAAAAATCCCAATATATTGTGAAAATATTTTTCATTTAAAATTACCACTAAAACATATAAATTAATGTTAATATAAAATAATTATCACGAATAATTTAAAATACATTAATTCATAATGGTTAAACATAAAAATTAATTCCTTGTTTTCTTAAAGTGAGTTAGATGTGACCAATGCCGAAAAAATTATGAAAATTTCATTTTAAATATTTTAAAAAAGGTAAATGATCATGTAAAATTACATTAGGAAATCCTTTATGTCATAAAATATAATTATCTAAATTATATCAATAAAATTGAAGAAATTATTGGTTAAAATTATTTAAAAACATTAAGCCGACATTTTTAAAGAAACCCCCTTTATGACATTTTAAAACACACAATCATTTGAAATTTAGAAGATAATGAGGAACATATAAAACCATTAGATTAAAAAGATTAATTATATTATATATCACCTATACTTGTATATAAAATATAAAATAATTTCAATGAATAACATTTAAATATTTCTTAATGAATATAAATTGAGATGAAATGCCTTACCATGAGTCCAGAATTGTCATGAATTTCAATTAAAGCTTTTCTAGTAAACTTATATAAATAATTTTATTATTTAAATGCCTTAACTAGGTTTATTAAATTATAATTACATAGTTTGTTTCATTTATTTAAATTATATATTTAATTACAAGATCAGTTAAGTAAATGTCATGTATTTTGAGGACGTTCGGTTCATAATTTCAAAACGGCTTCAGGGATTTGACCAGGGTCAAATGGTTCATTATTAAATCATATCAAGAATAAAAATCATGATATAATTATTATTTCTATACATAAATAAATCATTTTAAACCATTCATTATATATGGTTATTAAAAATTTAATAAGTTATAATCATGGAGACAGTGAGTCGTACAAATGCTTGGGTAATGTTTCCATTTTTCAACAAGAATTATAGAAAGAAAGTGTGTATTATATTAGAGTTATAGAATTATTATATCTTAATAAATATCTTATTATATATTTAAAGTACCTTATATTAATCATATATATGATTTTATGAGAAAAATGAATAACATCTATTCCTAGATGTGGTAGACCACATGTACGCTTGAACAATGCTATCATTTTTCAATTGGATGGTATGGTAATATATATGTTGATATATTTTCATTAATAAATATTAATTAATTCATGAATATAATATATATATATATGGATTAAATTCATCATTATATCCATTAATTAGTAGTGGTCATGGAAAATCGATCACATTGGCTAGTGATGCAGTCATCCACCGTACAAAAAAATGATGGATTCAATTCCCAATTAATTGGAGATGGAAAAATATATAGGATATTCTATTAACATAATAATATCTCTATATATTTAATATAATAATTTTAATTTTTTTTATCATTTTTTATAATATTTCTTGGAGGTATAAGATCAAATAAAACTAGAAAATTTCATTAAAAGCTAAACCTCTTCTTCGGACAGCCCCGTTTCCTTACAATTTATATCTTCTAAGGTTGGTATTATGTGAAAAAGAAGACACCTAAAACATGGGAAGTGATGTTATTATGTTATTTATATTTTAATTGTATGAACAATTTTTTTTTATGTTTTAAGAAAAGAGGACAATAGATTACCTATTTTAAGTAAAGCGAGGAGCATTCATGGAATTACATAACGTATTAAATTAATATAAATTACTTTTCAAGAAAAAATGATGAAGAATAATATAATTTAAATATAGAAAGTGTTTAATTTAATATAATTTTAATTAATAAAGTTTTCATTTATTTGGGTTATCTTTTTACCCTTATCTCTAGGTATTAAACCTTCATTAACCGTTTTGACCATTAACATTGTAGCACTCTAGTTTCTGGAATGTAACGCATTATATTTAAATATTAAATATATAATTTATAAGGGTTATTTTTTGGGAGATTTTGGGAAACATTAAAAGTGTTTTTGGGGTAAAAGGGGAGACACACGAGCTACACATGTTTTCCTTATACCAGGCATTAACAGTTCGGTTTGGAAGATGGAATTGGGAAAAATGATACAGTTACTTCAACACTAATGGCACATACTATTGTATATTGTGCAAGGTGACCATTCATATGTCATCCTCATTGAAGTTTTCAATTTATGGTTATGGTGTGGTTTTTCTAACTCTGCCACTAAACCATGCGCATGGTCAAAGTGAGATCCGGAAAAAGTGGATCTCAATCATTTTTGACATTAAGAGGATTGTTTTTCATAAAAAAGGGTAATAACATGGGAATCATCTCTATCAATGATTATATATCCTCTCCCAAAAAAATTAGAATTTATTTGGTGCCATTCCATGGTACGTTGCAGCTATATTCATGAGGCAGGTGATCATTCTTCATCATTCATGATGAGTTTTCTTCAATATAATTCTCTTCTTTTCATGGTTTAGTAGATCTATGCTTGTTGTGGGGGATCTAAGATTGTTAATTACAAATAATTCTATGTTTTTATTGGTTATTGACATGGGAAGAGATCTATGGTGGTTTTGTGTTGATTCAACCTGTTGTAGTTACATTTTTTATGTGGTTTATCATTTTCACAAAAATTCTAGAAGTGGGTGGATTTACATCCGAATCCACTTGTTAGAATTGATTATATTAGTTTTAAATTTTTTTATTTGAAATAAACTTAATGTGATGGTTTTTTTCTAAATGTGATATAAATCCTCTTTAGTGATGATTTATGGTTTTTTCGAGAAGTTGTGTAATTTGGATAAATTGTATCAAAAATTGAATTGGTTAATGGTTTCAAAATGTATCTTTGTTGGAGTTTTGAAATGTATTATTAGAACAAATAGTTTTTCAATAATATTTTGTTTTATTAAAATTGTTTCGGAATGTTATTTTTGGTATGTGTTTTTTGGCGTACATGGTGTGCATGTTCATAACGAATTTACAAGGCTTGGTTAAAATATGACCATGTGGTCAGTGGAAAAGATATAATGGAACATGGGATATAATTACCTATCGATGACGTAGTAGATCTATGATAAACCGCTCACGATATTGGAACTATCATAATGAAGCATTCATGGTTGGTGGTGTAAATATGTGCAATGGATTTGGTTATACCAAATGGAAGTTCTAACATGTGTTTATAGAATGGATTGGTTTTTTTCTTGAAATATGTATTTTCAATAAATTTTTTTGGTGAAATAGTTGTTTATATTTAGTTTCAAACTATTTTAGATATTGTTTATATTTTTTTATAAATTATTTTTGGAAATTCTTCTATATATACATTTTTATATAAATATTGCTAACTCATCTATCCTAGTGGTGTGAGTAAGAAATCCATTACAGAAATCCTAATGAGTTTTAGTACACACTCTTAATTGGAAACATTGTTTCTTTTATAGATTTCATCTATTCAGAAATGGTTAAAGGTAATTTATCACATGTCATTATTTGAACATCGTTATACTTAGGCAGTTTGGTGAAGTTGAAGCATGGATCTTGTGGAGAATAGAGTCTTGTTGTTGTCTTGAGTTGGTTTCTTTGTAATATACTTTTTTTTTACTTTGGTGTTGGATTGTCTTCCACTATAGACATCATTGGTTCATTTTGATATAAAATAAATGTTTGAGTTGCAATTTTTTTCATGCATCATATACTGGTATGTTGAATTTGGTTTTTTTGGTTTAGTTGATTTATTCTATAAGGTTAAATCATCCCAACATTTATTGAATCAATTTGGAATGTATTCCCAGCCATTTTAATCTTGGGGATGTAACATAAAGAAATGTAATAGATCACCAAACTTGTAAGACAATGAGAATAATTGGGTCATTAAAAATGGTATTATCTTGTTCGGTCAAAGACTAATAAGTGTTATTCAGTTTCATAGTCATCGGCTTCATAGTCATTCAGGTCTATTCTTGGTGTCGGGTTGGTAAAATGGTGTATGATTTATAGGAAACAAAATGTAGGGCATATAAGATAATAGCTAACATTTTTATGCTAAACTTCGAGTTACTAGGGAGTTGGGTACATAAGTGTTTTGGAGGAACTTATAGGATTTTGGAATTTCATTTTCAGGTATGTATCCAATGAGATGAGAATTCCATGCATTAGAGGAATGAATTGCCACTAGAAATTCTTATTTAATTTTTAGTAATGTTATATGATTCAATTAACTGTGTAAATTTTTGAAATATGTTGTAATTGTTTCAAAATAAACACTTGTAAATGATCATAGTGGGTAAATTTTGAAAATGGGTTGATATTTAAATTTGTATAGAAAATATTTTGAAAAATGGATGAACGTGGAAATGATTTATTTTTTAAAAAAAATGTTTTTATCGTTGATGTGATAGATTATGAAATTCTAATCCATCAGTTTCTAGAGAGTGAGACTTATATAGTTGTCTATTCATATAGAAAATGGCACCCAGAATGCATTGTATAACCTGAGCAGAAGAATCTATGGAGAATGTGGTTTCATCTGAGAATCAAGTGACATAATTATTGGTTCATATTATTGTTCTTGAATTTCCAGATGTAGGCATAGAGAACTGGATGGATGAGCCAATACAAGTTTATCATTCTATCTAGTTCTATAAATATAATCCACCAATCATCTAAGGTGATTCTGAAATGGATAGATTAGACGAGGGGATGAACATGATGAGTGGTATCTCCAATTTATTTGGTACACCAGTGGAGCTAAAATTAAACACGACCATATATATGTTAGGGTATATTTAACACTAATGGTAGCAACTAGTGCTATAGGCTAAAGTGGATCAAGGACATTGTCAGGAGTATTTTAATGAGTTGTTTAAAAAACAATTATATCCTCACAAATTCCAGATCTAAGGACTTAAATACTTATTCCTATTAATTCATGAAAATATCTTTTTCAAATATAATGCACCTAAATTCATGAATTTAGTGCACTATTCAGCTAAGGTTGTGGCTAGTGCATATTTGAAGGCATGAATCATTAAATAAGGGTTATGGGAGGGGATTTTCATGAAGATAGTTGTTCTCTATATTATGGATTATACAGAGATGGTGGGTGGAGTGAAAATGGATAAATGTCATATCTAAGGATATATGAGAGTTATATGTATCATGATATCAGTGGGTAATTTTGGGAAGACTAATTCTAGAAAAAGTGGAAGAGGAAAACATATTTCCAATGTGGGATTGTGAATCAAAATTAGATAGCTCGATCAGTGAATCTACCTGCAAGACCCATAAAAAATAATTATGATTTTAATGTGGCACATTTGACAACATGATTTGTTAGTGTATATCATCACCAAGAGAATTCCATAATTTCAACAATATGGGACATATTAAATGTTATTTTCACAATCCTATATGGTCAACTTCTTGAGACACATCTGAGATATTGTAGGCATCTTATGCTTCTATGGGGTGAGGGAAACAAAATCAAAAACATCAGCAGAAAAAATATATCCATGGTGATTCTAAGAATACAATAACTCTTCAATGAGGGGAATCTTAGAAAGGAAACAAGGAGCAGAGTATAGCGACAAAAACATTATATGAATCTGAGTTGGTGATTGTTGATGATAAGTTTGGACCATATATAGTGAGAGAAACAATTCATTTTAATTCTACCCTTATCCTGGTATTGTGGGATACTGGTGAATCATATTCCTTAATATCTTCACATGCTGTTGATTTTTTATTTATAATACTGGAGATGATTCCTTCTATGATAAAACATTAATCTTTTCATGGTTGAAGAAAATATCGACCCATTTTGTGTAGATCCTATTATATAACATCTGATGGATCTGAGTGACAATGATATTTCACTGTGTTTGACATGGATTTCTATGACATACTCCTAGGTATGGATTTGTTATTAATGTTCAAGGTTCACATAGACTGTTATAGAAGGACTGTTAGTTTTATGGATGAAAATGGAACTAGACATCACCCTAGAGGATACAGGGTTGTAAATATATGTTCAATGGGCATGTTGGTAATAACAGTGGGAATGATGTATTTTTAGCTGGTGGCTTTAAATTTGGTATCGTTGGAAGATATCGAAGAAAATAGTTTTCCAGCAATAGTGGATCACCATCATGATGTTTCTTCAAATAACATCTCAAGGGTACCACCTCTACAGGATGTGGATTTTAGAGTTGATATCATTATTGGTACTATAACTATTTCCCTTAATATTACATTATGGAACCAATGATGTTAAGGTAGTTGAATATGAAATTGGAAGGGCTAGACAGAATGGGTTTCACTCATCCAAACACATCACTGTGGTTATAACTAGTCTTATTCTCGAGTAATTAATATAGAACTCTAAGGATGTGCAGTGATTATCATAATACTAACCAAGAAATGATAAAGGGTCAATATCCACTACCATTCATCGATGATCTATTCGATCATTTCATGGTATCTTAGTGGTTATCTACAATTCAATTGCATTTAGTATATCACTAATTATGAGTATGGATATAGGATATTCTGAAAACAAATTTTAGAAGAAGATGTTTCCATTATGAGTTTGTGGTAATACCTTTCGGATTTATGAATATACAAAAAATATTTATGGAATTTATGTATAGGATATTCGAGCTATATTTGGATTCATTTTTTTTGGAATAGGTGGAATACATGCTGGTGTATTCATGTATAATGGCTGAGTATGAGCAACACATGGCGATATTGTTTGGAATCCTGATATATCATCGTTTTTAAGAAAAATTATCAAATGTGTATATTTTTCATACAAGAGGTATGGTTTTTGGGCCATTAAATTTCTGAAAATGTTTTTTTTGTGGATTTTGGATAAGATTGAAGTTATTATTTATTGGCAGTAACTAAATAACCTATTTGAGATTCAATTCCTCATTGTCCAAGATGGCTATTACTAATGCTTTGTTCATGACATCTCATTACTGGTTTCTCCTATGAGAATTATGAAAAAGTGGAACATTCGATTCAAATAGTGTGAGGAATGGTAGAAGTATTTTCATGAGCTAAAGGATTGCCTTACAGGTGCACCGATTATAATTATTCTAGAATTAGGACATGGTTATGTGGTGTATTGTGATGCTTTGGGATCTAGGATGGGGTTTGATCACAAGCAAGGAGACCATGTTGTTTCTTTTGGATCATGGGGTTTAAGATTGCATCAAAAAAAATTACGAACACACATTTTGGAGTGTTCCATGGTTTCCCATGCCCTGAAGACTTGGTGTCATTACCTATTTGGTGATAAATTTACTCTGTTCAAAGATCATAAGAGATTGAAACATATTTTCTTAAAAAGTGATTTGAATATGCAGAAAAGATGACTAATGGAGTATCTCCAAATTTTTAACTACGATCTAATGTATATACAAGGTAAAGTAAATTCGGTGGTAGATGCATTAAGTAGAAAGTCTTATGCTCCATTGGAAAAATAAGCATCAGATGAGAGGCAACTGATTTTGATCTTAGTTGAGCTGAATATGGAATGTGAATACGAAGGTGATTTTGAATTTTTATTTTCAGTTTCCATTGTTCCTGATCTGGTGATGATGGATAATGAGGTACAAACATCTGATGCAGAATGTGTTTCTATAAGTTCAAAACTCCATGGTGGGGAGACCATAAATGGATGGAAACTTTATGGGAACTGCCTTAAACAACACAAAATATTGAATTAATTTAATAATTTACATTGAGGATCTTTCCATATTTAGATATTTATAGAATTAAGCTATAACTTATACATAAAAACTTGAATATAATAAAGTAGACACTTCTACTTAGTATCCATTTTTCCATAAAATAAAAATTCTAAAAAGATGAATCATGTTTAGTTCCCTATTTCAAATAGCATGAATTTTCCATCATGCTATCGATAAACCTATTCCACTGTATGTACTTTGAAAAACATTTAAAAACATGGGATTAGCAAAAAAACCTCATTAATGGATAAATAAATAAGGAAAACAGTTGGATTTCAAAGAAACATATAAAACATGAATACTTTATCATAATGTAATAATTTTCACCTTAATGAAATAGAAAAACAATTCATTTAATATAATCTCATTTATTACCCTTATATTGTAACTAAAATATTACCATAAAACCCATAGAAAGAAACAACTATCATATAAAGATAACTCGATACATAAACAAACAAAGATTGAATTACAATGTTGTCAACCTACAAACTTGTCACTAAATGGAATCGACATATGGCCGAATTCCATACCCAATTCATTGGATATTATAACATAACAACCCATCTTTGGTTATCTCGGAACCACCCATCATTTTGTTTTTCTTGTAACCATCCGTCCTTTGATTATCATGTAACTACCTGTCAATTGTCTAAGTACCATTACATAATCATAACACATAAAATATTGAAAATATCAACATTTCAGTAAAAACAATTAATTTTCATTCACAATATATCATTTTAGGATATTGAAATAATCAATCCATTTTCAATTCCAAGACACCAAAAAATTAAATAATGGATTTCTTTTCCTTTTAAAATAATTATGTCTTATTGAGGAAACACAATAACAATTACAGCGGTGGAGAGTTAATTATCACTGCAAATGTTAAAAAATTACAATTTTTTGTTTAGTAAAACACTTCATAGAAAAAATATTCCCTTTGAATGAAAGTAGAAGTAAAACGGTTTTATTATACACCATATAAAATAATGATGTATATATTATCGAAATATTCCTCAATGAAAGGAGATTGAGACGATGTAACCTATGATAATTAGGCAGCCTAAAGATGCCACTTTAAAATTTAGAAAAAAGTTTGATGGGAGAGAAAATGAACTATAATAACTTTTACATAAATTTTACAGAAATAGGGATATATAAGAACACATCCAAACATAATAAAATGGAAATTAAAGTACATAATGTAAAGAAGTCTTTAACTAAAAGAGATCGGTGAAATTTTCCTTTACATCGAGACAAACTTGTCTCGTATGTTCCTTATTATTCATGAATAATCAACTTAAGTTAATTTATAGTTGATTCAGAAAATTATTCATTCTTGTTATTACATTATTATCACATATTAAATTTCTATAACAATTGTTTAATTATTTGAGTTCATATCAGACATTTTGTCGATGTTCAGAACATGAGTTAAAAATAAACTTGTTATAATTACAAATTGTCCATGTGGTAAAAAGTAGATAATCTCCATATTTATATTAATGATTTAGATATCTTATATATAATATATTTCTTGTATATACATCTATTTATAATTTTCCATATCATTTGGTTATATGAAATGAAATGCACCACACATGAAGATGGTAAGACGAACGTACACGTGAATGCTACTTTCATTTCAATTTTCATATTTAAAGTAATGAAAAATAAATGATAATATGTATATTATAATTCAAATATATTTTAAAATATAATTTAATTAAAATCATCATCTATATGATCCATGTATGGCATGATTTAGTAATATAACATTGAGGGAGCAGTAGTCCAAACTTTCTCAATTGAAATTATCGTATTAATACGACATGAAAATCATAAAGGTATGTTCTATTTGATAATTAAATAAGTATAGAGATAAAATAAATATCATATATATCATATATAATTAAATTTCCATCATAATGGACACTGCGAGAGGAGGTAGGAGATAATTGAACAATCATCATTTCAGGAGGCAGTAGTTCGCCATTCAGAGAAACAATATATTCTAAATCCATTAGATGGAGGTGTGTGTGAGTGTAGGTGGATTAATTATCAATAAAATATCTTATTATAATAAATATTCTAGTTTTTTATAATTTAGTGGAAAAAAATGTTTACTAGTGTTGGTGATGGAAAATAAAATAAATGAACCTGAGAGAAGATGTTAACTCAAATCCGGTATCTTATTTTGATTAGAGCCACAGGGATTTCATGAATTACCTTATTCCATGGGTAAGGATTCAATGAAGAAGATATCGATGTTGAGATATTGTTGTAGATATTTTTGGATGATCCATGGGGATTTAGATTTGTGAGTAATGGGTTAGTTTCGATGTCCTTTTATAAGAGTGACGAGTGGAACTTTATGAATGTTTTGAAGTATTGTCTTATTATAAACAGAATTACTATTTTCAAAAGGTCCCCAACACATTTACTTCTAAGATATGGTGAGTATTGATCGATATCCTACCCAACAAAGGGTTTTATACAGACTTAGGTAAAAAATGTAACCTTATCTTTTAGCTTTAACATTTAGTTAACTTATTTAACATTTACCACATATTCATGTATATTCTTACTATATGGTTAATATATTTACTCTAAAATTCCAATCGAACCTAATGTGGTCCATTAATGAAATTTTAAACCTTATCATAGTATTTTGTCTGAATTATTGTTTGGAAAAATATTATATTATTTAAAAAAAGTATTTTTTTTAAACCAATTTTTTTCAATTTATATACTATTAATATCATGACTTTTTATAAATCCACAAAAACATGACAATTTCGAAAAAAAATTCATTAAATAAAATATAACAAGTTATAATCATCCATAATATTAATTTACAAAATAAATGTTTTAAAATAAATTTATATTAGTATTGTTAATCTCATATATTTAAATCATTCATTAATAATATAATCACTACATCACCATATTATCGTAAATAAATTTATTTATATCATTTATAAAAATAATAAATAAAATACCATTATGTTGGAAATATTTTTTATATTTATAATGACTATTTATAGTGAAATATAACTTATATAACCCATATAAAAATTGTTTTACTAAAAGATACATGTTTAGGTTATATTTTCCTTAACATTGAATTAAAATTTATTAAATGTCACTTTCAAACACAAGTGGCCCTATGGGGTCCTAAAATAGGCTGAAGGATGCCCATGGTAAGACATAAATCATCCAATATGGTTAGTACATGTGTTATGCTAATTTAATATTATTAAAATATTATTTTTTACCCTTATTTACTCGATTTACACATTAACCATGGTAAATAAAATATTTATTAATGTTACTATTCATAATGTAAAAAAATAAGAGGTGCCTATTTACACAATTTGGACCTCCTGATTCAAAATAGGTTATCAATTATTTCAAATTCAAATCATAGATGTTTTAGAAATTAATTTAAATTTAATTCTCATTGGTAAAACCAAAAGGATTGTTTTTATGAAATAAATACTACCAAAATATTGACATCTGTTTATGTCTAATTTCATAGTGAAATTACATCCAATTACCAACATTAGAATAAATGATAAAAATAAAATCTAATTATACTTTAAAATTATTTAAAATGAAAATATAATTATATAAATATATTAGATTAAAAGGCATTTTTCACATCAGATGTAGTATTTTTCACTATTCATTAAAAATTGAATTTTATCAGAAAAAAAAATTTACCCAAATTATTTTTTGATGTCCCTATTCTAAATAATAAGTTTATCTTGTGAAATGGAATATATAAAAGTGAAAAAATAGGAATTAAATGGGGTTCTCAATCAAAAGATGGTAAATCGACCATTTAAAGAATATTAAAGTATTTCTTGCTTCTAATCGGATTCATTATTATTTTATGCCTCTAAAATTTATAAGATAATTTTAATGAAATTTAACAAACATGTGTAATCATAATGTAGTTAGTTGTGTTAACTCACATTATACAATTTTTATGTGTTAACTACCATTTAAAAAAAATTATTTTCATATTATTTTTCAGTATAAGTAAAAAATGTGTGGAACATAAGATTTCAAAGAAACCCATTGTTTCATGTTGAGTATTTTCTAGAATAATATGTAATATTAAAAATAAAATTAATATATTATTCATAAGTATTAATTTAAATCAAAATGTATTATTCTATAAATACTCTGGTCAATAAATTCATCCCCCTTTTGGAAATTATGTCCTCGCAATTTTAAAATTAAGCTTCGAAACCTCATTGAAAGTCCCACATCCGAAAAAGATTCAATAAATATATCATATTAAAAGAAAGTTATATAATTACAATGGTCACCCGAGATAACACATACGAGGATTCCATGTAGAAAAAAATCGATATGGATGAAAAAATAATTGTTAAGTTTGTATGGAGATTGATAAAAAACATGATTAGGTGAGTGTTAACAATCGAAAAACCACAAACATGTGATGAGTTAAATGGTATTTGATTCCTGAGTAGGAAAATTAATCAGACATTGTTTTTATTTTAAGTTCATTTTTATAATGTTGAGGAATTTATTTAATAGTTTGACTAAGAACATAAGGTAACATAATTACATGAAAAATAGAGTTTCATCCATTAATTAGTTTCTACAAAACACTCATATTTTCTCCTAATGATGAGTATTCTAGATGAATTGGTCACACATGAAGCGCTAGAATCAACTTCTAGAGAATAACATGATCTAAAAAAGATGAACCATATATTTACCATGTCTTTAGACTTTTAACAAAACCAAAATCGTTAGTACAAGATCAGATAATCCCTAAAAGATAATATTTTATAAAAATAAATCCTACTCTTAGTCTAAAAAATTGAATGAACAATACCCAAAGTTCAACAATGGAAATTCAATAAAATTTTGTCCTTAAAATTCATCCATATAATCAAAAATAAAATTGAATCCCAAAACTCAGAAAAACTTTTAACACATTATCTTCCACAAAAATCATAACATTTATATCCAAATAACATCAGTTACTCTTAAATTATCATACTAAAAATTAATTAAACTAATCACATTTTCTAAAATATAGGTTAATTTTTTCCAAAAATAAACCAAATCACTATAATTCCACAAGAATAACATTTTTTATTCCAAAATAAAATTCCACCATTACTCCTCAATTGAAATCCCAATGTATTCTATATTCATTAGGCATATAGTGTTCCCAAAATAAAAAACATCTTCCAGAATAACCATTATCAGATAATCACCAAATAATTTTCTTATACTAAGGATACCCATTTGATAAAATATATGATCACAAATAAATTTAATCTTGATCAATAAAATCACTTAACTAAAAATAATTAGTCTTATTGACCAGGGACATCACGTAGTCTAGTTCTAGGAAATGTTCCCTTGTTGCCCTTCATTTTTTGGTACGATTCTGATGGCCTTGCCGAACGTGACATGTTGTAACCCAACTTGGAGGTTGTAATTTTTCAAGAACCATATCATTCATATAAAATTATCAACATAATATAGTTTCCTAAACAACAACCATAACATGATTTATACTGAAAGGTTATCTAATACCTTTCATTTTTCATCCCAAAATGTAATAACCACTTATCACCTCAAAAAAAATATCATATGATCCCCTATGGTTAGCAATTATCTCCACTCAATAAATGATAATTCATTGTTGAATAACATTTTGACAAATAATCCTTTAGGGATACATACACTAGAAAAATTCTTCCAATGCAATACAATCATCAAAAGAGCCTTAATAAATTTACAGATTTCATCATCAAAAAATCTACCACAACTCATGAATCTCTTATATATAGACTTTATACTCACTAAACGTTATTAAAGATCCTTTATCCATTATTTTCCATTCTCTTCTGTAATACATCATTCTTACAGACAAAATTTGGAATCATATCCTATGATTCAAAAATGTCAGAACATCAGTTAAGAAATAATCCAAACCATTCATTGGTCATTGTTAGTTTATTCATCCTCAATTGGAATGGAATTATGTATTGGTAAAAATATATTTTTATAGTACTACTAATCCCATTACTAAACCATTTTAATTGTATATCTATTTGTGTAATGATCATGCAAACCACATTTAAATCATTCAATTGATCCCTCAGAAATAACTTCATTCCGTTTCCTGGAGTAAACCAATCGCTTCCTTTTTCCAGGGTAGTATTTTGATTTATGACTTTCATTACCACATCTATATCAACTTACCATCCCTATTATGTATTTTCCAAGGTGTTTCTTTCCACATCCGTGAATCATAGGTTTTGAACATACTTACCTTTATGATTAATACCCGATCTTCTGTAGGTACTTGTTTCACACATATACAATTACTTCTAAAAATCACCATGGTTCAGGTGTTCAAACATCACTCCAAATAATTGTATAATAATAACCACAAGTGTTCTCATTGAAGATCACATTTCATTAATTTTCTCATTCCAAAAAGCATCACCATTTTCTTCACATCCATTGTTACTTTGGTGCCTGATAGATCAATCCATTTAAAAAAACTAAAATGGCCAATGTGAGTATACTATATAAACCTAAAGAAGAGGTTATTATTCTATCACCTCTTTCAAGGTCTTTTATTATTCCACCTCTTCATTCATTGTTGTTTCCAATATAAAATAATAACTGCAGTATCTTCTATATACTATGAAGTTATTATATAAATGTTATAACTATATTCGTTATTCTATCCATTCTATAAATGAAAATGTCACGATACGTGCATACGTACGGCTTATCATCTCCACATCGTGGTGACGTTTGTCATTCAAACACGTCATTACATGGATGGGTATATTAATGAGTATAACAAATTCAAATAATAAATATCACAAGATAATAATTATGTATATATGATATACTATCCAATTATATATGATTATAATATCAAAATTATGCTATTGTCGCTCTTGTGTATGTACGGATTACAGTCTCCACGAACGTGATGAGATTTATTTCCCCATAGTAACCATTCAAGACTAATTTTCATTTTATGATTAATGATAATATATAAAGACTTTATTTCATTCTGTATATTAATAAAATACATCCTACCCATAACAAACATTTATTATGTACCAAAATATATATAGGAAAATGAGTCAGTTAACACCAAAAATATTAATACTACTAAAATATTATTAACAAAGAAATATTAGAAGACCATATATGATATCATATTTATGTATATGTTTCTTGAATAATTTAATAACAATGTTTTTAAAATTATAAGGGATGTTATGGTACCCTCTATAATGTAATAGTACAACGTAATGGTTAATTCTGCAACCTCTTTATTATCTGAGGTTGTTTATACGTGATTATCTACCGGGACCTCTTTATCATCCACATCCATGTTTATTAAAAATGTATTTCAAAACATTTTACTATTTACTAGAAAATGGGTTAAAATCATTTATAATATTTTTGAGTTTTTATAAGATATATATAAAGGAATATTTCCATCGTTTTCCTGACATGTTACATTACACAATTTTCGACAAAATTAAAGAAATAATGTTTTTTAACTTATATGGAAGGTGCAGCTATTTTATGCCGTTATAACACCATTAAAGATTCCCTTAATATCTTTTAATAATATTTTTAAAATAATTTTTTTCTTCTTAAATAATGTGACTTTTAAATGATTTCAATAATAGAAAGATATGTTTCTATCAAATAGTTTTGATTTCATCTATGTCAACATCCATTGATGGATTTAAAACATGTTTGATGTTTATCTATTATGATACAAATCTTCCATACTGTACTGAATATTTTGTGATAAGTTTGACGGTGGCTGTTTTATTATATACCATTCATGGGTTTTGGACAAAGTATTGACATTTTGTATGCTAGTTTTAATAAAAATGTTTATATTATGTTTATACCATTTAATATGAGGGATGTATTGGACTTAGTAAGTGACGAGTGGAGCATGTTATAGCTAATCGATTCATCGGTAGGTCTCATGAGAAAAACAAGTGTTTTGGCACAAGGCCTTGACATAATATTATTTGTAGTCATGACACAAGGCCTTGACTATGTGATTATGAAGTCTGGAATTATGTATTCCATCATTATAAAAGTGCCTATTGATATTTCGTGTGATTATTCGACATGTAGAATATCCATGTGAATAATTAAATGGAATTATTTGATTTATATTTTATATATTATGAAGAATTTTATGTTTAATAGTCTTATTTTTTGTTCTTGTAAATTTCCTTAAAATATTTAAGCTTATTTTTGAATGTTTCCACAATATTGTTATCCTTGCTAAGAATATGATCTCACCCATTTCTATGTTTTATTTTTCCTAGAATGAGAAGAAGAATATTATGAATGTCCTGCTGGGATAATCTAAGGGATATGAGTGTGGCCTATGGATACAATGTTGTTGTAGTGTTTTTTTCATTTTTTAATTTAATGTAAAACTTATGAATATATTTAGTATTTCCAAGACTGCTAAACTGATCGGTCTATCGGGAAATGATTTCCTTGTATCATGCCAATGTTATGTAATAATGCACCGACTCTTGGTAACTAGGAATGGGGAGTTACAAGTGTACCACCAAATGATTATAGTATGTAACCCTTTATCTATACTTTTTATGTATATAATGTATAAGGGTAATGGTTCAGAGATTTTGCGGAACAGTCAACATGTTTTGGGGGATAATGGGGGCACATGGGCTACATCGTGTTTGTTTAAACTATATAGTAACCATGTTCTTTGAAATATGGAATTTTGAAAAATGAGGTAGTGGCTTCAACATTGTTGGGGGACAGATATTAAGAACATGTGAGGGAACCATGATATGGTAATCCTCAAGGCATAGGATAATGCATGGTTAACACCTTGTTTGTCTAACAATGAATAAAAACCATGCGCATGATCAATGTTAAATCTGAAAAAGTTTATCTCACTTGTTTTTGAATTTAATTTCAATTTCCATAAAAAACGTCCCTTACATATGATTATCCTCTCTCAAAGGTTGGAGTACAACTCCCAAGTAAATTGGAATCAATAAAATGCATCTTCATACTGCTTTTAAGCTCGATTCTTGATGTATAATATCATTCCTCATTGATCTCCATGTATTCTATTAGATATACTTCTTCTTTATTCATGGAATTTTATATCTAATCCAGTATTTGGAAGATCTAAGGTGGTGAATTCCAAATAAGGTGAAATTTTACTTGGTTCTTGATAGGAGGATATATTTATGGTGAGTTAGTGGAGATTCAACTCTTTATTATGAGATTTTTAATCATGTTTATCATTTTTTTTCAGTCGTTCGAGGTTGGTGGATTCATTCATAACTCCTCCTTCTAGAGTTTATACGATTAGTTTCATATTGATTTATTTGAATGAAATTGAACATGGAATTGTTGGCGTGAGCCTGATATAAACAATCATTATTGATTATTTATTATTTTTGGAGACATTCTGAACATTGGGTAAATTTTTGTTGAATGTGATTTGGTTATAGATTTTAAAATGATGACATTAAAATATAGTTTTTGTTGGAATTTTTAAATGTATTGTTGGAAAAATAGTTTCCAATAAATGGTTGTTTTATTGAAATTGATTGGTCATGATAGTATTGGAATGGGTTTTGGGGAATACAAGGTGTGTGTTCATATTGAATTTATGAGGATTGGTTAAAATATATCATTGTGATCGGTTCCAAAGGTGTAATGAAACATAGAAAATAATTTTATTGTTATGACTTGGTACATCATTGAGAAACTACTCTAGAGTTTGTACTTTTCATAAAAAAGCATGTATGGTTGGTGGTGTGAATATGTGAAATGGATTTGGTTATAATAAATAGATCCTCTAATATGTTTTAAAGTATAGTTTTGTTGTTTTCATGAAAATAAATTTTTAGGGAAAATTGGTTTGGAAAATACATGTTTATATTTAGTTATTAAATATTTTAGAATTAGTTTATATATTTTTTAATCTATTTTGGAATTTGATTTTTATAAATAATTTTATTTAAATATAGATAACTATTATGTCCTAGTGGAGTGATTAGGGAAGTCATTGGGGAGAACCTACTAATTCATAGTACTCACCCCTACATTAGAACATTGTTTCTTTTTCAGATCATCTACTCAGACAAGGGAAAAGGTAATGTATCACACTCATTTATCACCACTCGTGATACTTGGGCAGTTTGGTGAAGTTAGAGCATGAAACTTATTGAGCATGGAGTGTTGTGGTTTTCGTGAGTATGTTTCTATGTATGCATCCACTATTTACATTGATGGTGGATTTTATTCCACTATAGTTTACATTGGTTTGGATTGATATAAAATAAATGGTTGAGTTTTTGTTGTTTTTATCATGCATCATATAATGGTTTTTCTTGATTGGTTTTATTGGTTTAGTTGTTTTATTCTATAAGGTTAAGACATTCGCCACATGTATTGAAACCCTTCCGTATTTATTTCCAGCCTTTGGCATCTTGGGGATGTTTCTTAAGGCTATGTAATGGCTCACATACCTCTTAATCCAATGATAAAAATGGGTCATTACAACCATGGTTTCAATTTTTTTTATCTGTAGGGGTCTGTACAATTACTATAAAAATACAATAACACATAAATGGACCATGGATGATATATTGAACCATACCCCATTCACGTGCATTAATATAGAATTTTTATGAGTTTTAAAACATTTAATATAATATTATATATTTTAAATATGATTATTGTCATTTTGGTAACTATTCAAAAAATTTGAATTTGAAAACAACATGAAAGTAATGAAATTCGATGATAAATATTTCAAACCTTAATAATTTATCGTAGTTATCAAAAATAATAATTTATCAATTTAAATCACCCAAAAAAATATTAATTTTGTATTTTTGAGAATCATTTACTTGATTTTCTATTTCTATAACAAGAACAACGTTTACATTAAGTAAGAATTTAATGTTGTTATTTTTTCACAAAAAATTAGAAATAAATGTACATAATTTTTTTATCATTTATATGAAAATTTATAACTGAGAATAAGTTATTTTATCCACATCACGATATTTTATATATAATAAAATAAATATTTTGTCATTATTTATAGTAAATTTAATTAAAATAATATATAAGTATTTTTGAAGAAAAAATACCCAAAATAGCAACATATTAGAATTTTAGCTGAAAAATAAGAACATAACTCTTATAATAGATTAATTAAAAGTGAAAGTTTTATTTTGAGTCTTTATCATATTATTTATAATTTCTATTTTAAAATACATTTATACTAATAGTTTTAAACCCTGGTTACATCCCCCAAAACCGTGGGTATAGGCTACCCGCATGGATTTGGGAACTGTGGGGAGATAAGGTATCACTACAGACCTAAACCCATGTTCTTAAAAAAGCCATGGGTACCGGTCGCATGTATTTTTTTATGCCCATAGTTTTAATGAACCATAGTTACAGACCTATAGCCATAGATTGAAAATTTTGGGTATATGTATTCCAATCAGGCAACTTATACCCACAATTATATAAACCATTTGTATAGGTTGCTACCTTCATTTGGAAACTTCCCCACTAACTTCTTCTCCATGCACCTTAACCGTCGAATCTGTACATCAAATAACCGAGACAATATAAATTCAATGAAGTATTGATTTTATGACATTTATTATCCAACCAACAGGTTGCAATAATTTTCATACCATATAAAATACAAAAAATATAAATACACATCCAAAAAACAAATCAATTTATGTCATTATAGAACTCCACAATTCTAATTCTAGAAAATTAAAAAATTAAGGGGATAAATATCTATCATATCTCCAACATTCTCATCCTGAACAAAATTAGTGACATCATCAACATCATCATCAGCAGTAACAGTTGCAGTAGTAGCAACATCTCCAACAACATCATCATCTAGAGAAACAACATCATCACCAGAATCATTTCCACAACCTTCAGCTCAATCTCTACAAGGTCTATAATTATCATCAATCAGGGAATTATTTAAAGAACACATTTATGCCATATAAGAAACAATTTTAGTATCATCCTCTAATGGATGTGACTGACTGATAATATATATATCTTTTAGGAATTGTTCAGTGGTCATCTTTCTTCTATCACACTCCTAATTAGTTATTTCTTGCACCTCAAATGCAATTTTTTCCTTTACTTACTTCTTCATGACCACCATGAAGCATGTGGGTTTGAGAGACTTGAGAGGAGTCCTATGATGAAAAATTATAGAGTGGATGATTATTATATCTGGTATTCATTGGACTCTACCATAGTTCTCATCACATAAATCTTACTCAAATTATCAATTATCTGGAATTTGTCATCTTATTAACCAACAATGACCTTTGGGAATGTCTGTTGAAAATATAAACTAGATATTTAATTAATAATTTGAGTTTATGTATATAAATTATCAAAATAAACATCATATAAAATAATCAAATTAAAAAAATTAAAATCCAAGAAAATAATAATTCATGGATTTCAATAATAACATGGATACATGCTCAAAAAAATTTAATAATTAAAATCGTCACATGTTATATCCCTAAAAAATAAATTTAAATTTATTAGTAAATATTAAATTAATACTTTCCCTATTAATGTGATATTATCTTAGATCACAAAATAAAATTACACATTATTTCAAATTGATGCTTCATTTTGATTATATATTGCTGACTTTTTGGGAAATTAGTCGAGGATGGAGATGCCACCACCTATGATGAATTTGGAACCAAATCCCATAATAAAAAGTTATGGGTATTTTAATATCTGGTAATTGATTTAATAAGATATAATGTTTATGGAATCATGTGTTTTTATCAAATATGATCAACCATGAAGAAGATGTATGACCTGAGCTTGTAATTGTTATCATAAAATTTTCATACACTTGATACCATCGAGATGGTTTTATATTTGAGTTAAGATACATTTTAAATCAGGACTATGAATTAGATCTATTTTAATTTGATTATTTGTATATTGAGGATGAGTTAGATGTGTTTTATATGGTGATAGAGATTTCTAATGATGAATTGACGGTGATAAAGGATAATTCTGTTCTATATTGTTTAAGTAGATGACTTGATAATCACTACTTCTTACTATAGAAGAATATTGAAAAAATATATGTTTAATATCCATGTTTATAAGACATTATATTACTAGTAATTGGTAGATTAGTATGAAAATTGAAAAAGGGATCAAATATCAAGGGGTTAAAACATGAATTATTCTATCTAGCATGATGGTTAAAATGAGTAGTATGACAAAATATGTGAACACATGTCAAAATCACATGTAAGTACTGGTCCAAATTGTTTTATGGTATGTGAATATTTAATCATTATCTATGATCATGAATTATAATTATTGAATCATGATGACAGAGATATATTGAGGAATAATAAGGAGACCAGCCTCTTGCGGATATGGACATACATGAACTAGAATAATTTGTTATTATTCAAATTTTATTCTAACATAGTGATCAAAAGATTTAGAGAATATGGAATAACCAGTGGTTTCCTCCTAGACATTGTGTCTACAAATAAAATTGGTGACACCCTATGATAAAATATATAGATTTATATTCGTAACAATGGTTTGAATAAGGGGATTGATTTTCATTTGAGAACACATGTGGGGAAGTGACAGAAAAAGTATTTTGGAGAATAGATCCAGAGGATTCTATATAAAAGTTAAGCATAGAGATTCTAAATAACAGTTCGATAAAGATGATTCGTATCAATGTCTTAAATAATAAAAATGACATGGTGTTCATAGATCTACAAGTAAAGCATAAACGTTTTAGCAACACATAACTTCATTAATGCTTAAATTAAAACTTAGGTATCATTCGTGTATAAGATCCTAAATAAACTGTTATAATAAATCATTCATATCATGTTCCAAAAATATGGAAAGTAGATATGTAAAATCCATCATTACAATAATTATCTAACACATGTATGATATATATCATGATTTTAAACTAAGGCAAGGCACAACCACCGTAAAACGATATAAAAAATTTCTACACATGGATCTAAAAATAATAATTTCATTATATAAATGAAGAATAAATTAAGGGAAGAATGGTTTATATGGATTTTAAAAATCCAAAATTTCATAAAATAAAACATTTAATGCATGACTCCCTTTTAAATTTAAATATCATGGGAATATATTAACATGTTAAAAATTTATTATTAAATTGAAAAAAATTAAAAGAAAAAATGTTATAGATGCTAAAAAAATTACATTTTATAATGTCTATGAGTTATTTATTTTATTCATTCCCATAATGATATGTGATCATCATAATGTTAATGGTTGAAACCCTAGGCCTGCTCTTCCTGATATGATGCTATAAATAAAAACATTATATTAATTATGATTAAAGTACAAACATATATATCATTCTGGTATGTTTTCTATAACTCCACAATATCCATCAATCGTGCAATCTTAGAAGCATCAATTCCAAGAAATATAAACCGACTCTGCAATAAACATGTTATTTTATATGAATAAAATATTAATATGGATATAAATTATAAAATTTTCTTACCCATATATGATCCCAATATTTTTCTTTGATGTATTTACTATAATTTCTTCATCATACCAGTTCCAAAAGAATGATATCATGGTATTTGGATAATGTGTCCATGAAACTTGTACACCACGATGAATTTTTTCCTATCATTTATTTTTCATCACTTTAATATACCATTATCATTTTATGGTGATTCCAATATTCCTTCATTCATGTGCACCCATGTTTCTTGTCATTAGATCCCTCTGAATAAAAAATGTAGGTGAGGAAGAATTAAGTCATGGTACAACATGGAAAAATAATGTGATATAATAAGAAACAATAATAACAAAAATAACCTATTGTTGGTTTCTTAGTATACCGTGATGGGTTTGTGGGTTTTCCAAGATATGTAGCCTCTAAAAGATTTTTTTGTTCAAATTCATTCTCTAGGTATTTTTCTTGTAAATTTGTGTAATATGAAGGGACAGAGTCATCAGATTTTAGATAGATGGTATGAATTGTTGGAAGCATAGACATGAATAAATATGGGTAGTAGACTCGGGGATAAATTATAGAATATAAATAATGGTGGGGACATTCATGGATGTGGAGTAGTCATGGTATGTGAATAAGAGTGTTTATGAGATGATGATGGTCGAATCAGTGGGATTATCCCTAGAGGGGGCTTAGGGGTGGTATGTGAATATGAGGGTAGCTTACATGATGTTGGAGTTATGGTTAAGAACATCATTGGAGACTCAAGAGGAGGATTTAAAAGTATGTTAGATGGGGTTTCCACTACTGGGATAGTGTTGGAATCTGTATGATAGGTGTTCTGTGTTAGTCTATGAGCATCCAAATTCAGACCCATGCCAACCGGGTGAGGATTCAACTATTTTGAAAATAAATATACCACAAAAAGTAATGATGAATATAATAATGAAATTATAGGTAATGAATAAGAAAAAATTAAAATTATTATACACACTGAGGGGAGCGAATAAGGAAACACAAACTCTCACACTAATCGATCAGGATCAAATTGTTGCTTCCTTCAATGTTCTGAATAATTTGGAAATATAATCATACCAATGAAATGTAAATTTATTTGGATGAATTTTCATAAATCCTTCATATAATTTAGAAGTAAATAAAGGAATATGAAGTGTCATAAAATCTTCAAAAAATCATAATTTCAAACATAGTGGAATTTTTAAAAAAAATTAATTTTAAACCCGGTTTTCTAAATTAAGATAAATGTTACTAAATGAAATGAATCCATAAAATTATAAAACAAACATATAATTCCAAACTGAAACTAAATTAATGTAATTATTATAATACTAACTTGGTAAACTCATGTAAATGTAAACTGAATGAAAAATTAATTTATACTTTTACTTATATATATTACACAATAATAATTTTTGTCCAAAATCATATCTCACAATAAGAAAATTTGATTCATCAAATGAAATATTTTGTTCAACACAAACGGGGGTGTC
Source organism: Viscum album (assembly GCA_963277665.1). Classification (NCBI taxonomy): domain Eukaryota; kingdom Viridiplantae; phylum Streptophyta; class Magnoliopsida; order Santalales; family Viscaceae; genus Viscum; species Viscum album. The sequence goes on along the minus strand of OY728121.1, from coordinate 942,937,728 downwards.
AAGGTAGGATATTTCATCACTAGAATCATTTAAAATATGTATTGGGATTGGATCATTAATAAAATTGTAATTTGGTCTTAGGTGATTTTTCACATAAAACAATTATTCGATTGATGCATAATTGTATGGTTCATCTATACACAAGAATAAAATCCTGTAAATAACCATAAATCCATGGTAATTAATAAATATACCTTATAGATTTATTGAATCAAGTCAGTTATATTTCATCATAATGAATTGAACCTAATAGAATAAATAGAATAAAATAAATTCACAACAAGTCTATAATAATACAAATATTTATATTGAGGAAGAAAATCTATAGAACTAGTATAAAAACCCAATGTTGAAATTAGCATTATTACATCATTAATTATTCGCATCCACACTAATCCATCTGTTGTAAAAAAAACTTGTACCAATTGATTAATAAATATATTCATTCAAAAACCAATGAATTAGAACAAAAATAAAATGCTCTTGATATTTGAGAAATGAATTCAACTGGTAAACTGAAGTCCTGAAATATTTATGAAAAATAAAATTAAATGAAAATATATATTTCATTCTATAAAAATTAATGTTTATACCTTTGATTTCAACCAAGTAGGAATCTCTAGGCTATGCAAAGCCTCTGTCCTTCTCAAAGGAAAATATATTTGAACACTATATATAATTTTTTTATCTTTCCTACATAAAATTATAGTAAAAACCTAAGGTATTTGTGAAATTTACTAAAATTTGATAGCATATAAAAATCCAAATTATATACTTGATGTACTCATAGAACATAACATTGTAAAAAAAATACTATGTGATGTGCCATAACATGTTCATTAAGGCTCAATATAGCCAATGTGAAAGACCAACAAAACCTCCTTTTTGGGGAAGATATGGAAATGAGGGCTCAATTACGCCATTCTATTCATCTTATTTTCTCATTAGATGTTTATGTATGGTTATCCCATTAGAAAAATAAATTGAACAAAAATCAATAACATATCGATCTAGATAACCATACAAAATTGATCCTTTAGGATAATTATTATTTCACACATATGATTTAACTGTGCATATTTTGATTTTCAATAGGATACATCCACTGAAAATAATTTGGTCCACCAGGACGTGTTTTAGCTGGTTGATGGAGTTTTAAATAGAACATGTAAGTGAAAAAATTGGGAGGAAATGTTTTTCGAAATCACAAAAAATTAATGGAATATCATGCTGCATTTTTATAAAAAATTTCATGGATAATCATTCAGTATAATTTCTCTAAAATATAACACAATAATAACATTGTCAATAATAAATTATTGGATATAAAATTTAGAATTTATATTGTAATCAATTCATGAATCAATATGTGATAATCATGAGTTCTTGGAAATATTAGTTTCACATCCCTTATATTGATTCATTAAAATATATAGTTGAATAGCCATCATGAACCCTAATATTCACCAATTCTACTAGAAATTGATCTTTCTCTGACAGTTTTCTCACAATAGAAGCACAAGGAAAATTCCATTTGTTTTCCATGATACTCTACAGATGTAGTTTTGGTTGAATACCCTAATAAAACATTTACCTTAATGATTTGAATTCATCTTTGGTCCTCCTCTTAATATTTAGATTAATTTTAAAATAAATCACATATATTTTCCCAAATTTGTATTGAGTCTAAACAATGACCAAGCAATAGGTAGAATAATTTGTATTCTCAAAAAAGATACTACCCATTTTTGAGTTATAAGTGGATTTAGTGGTAACATTCTGTCACTTTTTATATTTCTTCACATTATTCTCTAATGAAAAATGAAATGTTTAAAATAATTAATAACAACTATACCTGAAATACATTAATGTGGTTGTTTAGTTTCAATAGAATTATCAATCCTATGATTATTTATCATGTATTGTGGATTCATTGGAATGAATCATGGATACCACCATGAAACTGAAACTATGAAGATATTTTAGCCTTGTTAGTCATGAATTCTTCATACTTGTATTACTTGATTGTTTTCCATTCATGCTCCATCCTTACAAAATTACATAATAAATGAAATCACTTATAGTCTATAGAAAGTCATCACACATCTAAATTAGGTTTTTTGATTATACATCGATTGTCTGCACATCCATTTTCCAAAGCTACTCCAACTATCTTATTAACTTCTTCTAGTGGATATCTATATCATTCCACGGATCATAAGGTATAGATATTGGTATACTCACAAATTTTAATGATTTTTTAATACACATCATGGAGGAATATTATGAACATTAATAAATACTGGCCATGTGTTGTGAGTAGTAAGGATGTGAAAAAATTGATTAAAACCATCATATGATAGACCTAGCCAGACATGAAATAGCTCTTCTAAAATATCGGGATGTTTTTCATCAAATTCCATCCATGTTAATCCATCTGTAGGATGAACTAATTAATCATTAAAATTAATTCTCTTAGAAAAATTCAATCATATATTGGATTTTATTTTTCCATACAAGAATAGATTATGACTTTGGGAATTATTGGGAAGTACCACATTACATACTATGGAATATTATATGGGTTTCTATCCATATTTTTCTTCAATAGAGATATACCAAATTATTTATTGTCTGTATTTTTGGGTGTTTCCACCAGAAATAAATTGTAGTCTATCAGATAAGCATGAACATTATTAGTATAAAATACAATCTTCTTAATTAACATTCAGGTATTGAATTGATTTAAGATAATATCTACCCCATTAGGAATAATTTCCTTCAAAATTGATAGAATATAATAAATTTATGTTTTATTAATTCCATAGAAGGTTTTTCTATGATATAACCACATTTATAATTCCAACATGATAATTTTCGTACATTCCTAATATACTTGTCTATTAGAATAATCAATTAAAATTTTCAATCTTTCAGCATCATCAACATCAGTATTTTCATCAAGTGTGTTGAAATCATTTTCTTCTTGAATTGGAACACTATATCTATCATGATAGTGTACAAATGTAAACTGATCGAATATCAAATTACTCATACTAATTATTTTTTCGGTCACAAATAGTATAACATTATCTCATCTTTACACGGTGATACTATGTATAATAGTTTTTTTTTGAAATTAACCATTCATTATTTTGAAACTAACTAATTCCTAACATAATAATGGTTTTCCAATACAATTATATCATGGAAACTATATATAAACTCCATTTGAAGTATTCTTAAATGACAATGATAAAAAACATTCCAAATTATTTTGAAAATCAATTGAAATATGATTAGTATTATACATTCATATTATATCCATTCTATTTTAAGGGAAACACGTTATCATTTAATCAAGAATGTAAACTCTAATTAAAATATTCATATATTTTACATCAATACAAATGAAATAAGTTTTTTTGAAATAAATTACTTTAAAACATAGAATAATAACATAATGAAATATTAAATGTATTATAAAACATAATGAAATAACATATAAACATACTCATCGTATTTAAAATACATCCAACTATAACATATAAAATATAAAACAATGGAAAAAGGGAATTTTAATACAATGATTCTATATACCTAAAAATGTTAAAAAAAATTATAATGTATAATAGAAAAATAACTACATATACCCATATCAATTTAAAATGTATGAGTGTAGAATCTATTATATCATCCAATCATGAAAGATACTTCTAATAACCATTATCTCAAGGAAGATTTTTTTTATTACATTCATGAAATGAGACCTAGTTTATATGAAAAAATATTTGTATAATGGTTTTCAGAGTTAATTTCATTTTGGATTACACAAAACTATCTATACATTAAAATTAGGAATAAAAGATAAAAATATTTTTTAAAATTCGTATAAGAAAAAAAAACCATTTAATTATATGAAATAAATCTAACAACATGTAAAAAATATTATATGACTCTTTCCCAAAATAGAAATTATAACAAAAAATATCCCTTAAATTGGATTACCAAAATATTAGTTTCATTTCACAAGAAATGATAACTATATTTTTCTTTAAAAATAATAAAAAAACAAGAGATAGGTTTTTAATCTATGTGGGTTCATATATTGAAATATGAAGAACCTGAACCACCTACACAATCAGATTATGTAGAAGAGACATATGATGTTTAGAAATGAATTATAACTATAATCTATGAAATATTTATAAAAATCATGTTTACATATAAAGGAAAACTATTCCTTATATTATTCTAATATAATGGTGTTATAAATTATATAGAAAACAATTATTAGAAGAAAACAAATGCATTTGACCTTAGGGATCATTACAAAAACATAAAAAGAATATGTGGGGGAAGAGATAAAAATTAGTTAAAATTTTGGTGATTGGATATTGGAATTTTGAAGATGGAAAAGAAGAAGCATGATGATAAAATAAATGGTGGATAATACCTCTTCCTATTTAAAATCTGAAAACGTTCATGAGAAATAAAAAAAATGTATTGAAAACGTGTTTCTGTATTAAGGGTCCTCAATCATTGATAAGGGTAATGTTTAATACATATACATGGAGAGAATTCTTAGACGTAATTGAAATAATGTAATGAGTATAAAAAAAATTGGAACATGTTGAGAAATGTTCTAATGAATTGCATTTGAATGAAATCTATGATAAATAAAGAGTTTTTCAGAATTGAAACATAACTTAATCCAATGTTTAAAAATAATGATAATGAGAAGGTCATGAAGGATGTTAATAAAATATCATTTTGTGAAATAATACCATAGAATTCATTTGATGTCATTGATGAATTACATTCATCGCATATGATATATTGTCCCCTTGAAAGGACACTCTCAACTAGGATGATCCTATCAAATATATCGATTAACATCAGGAGATCCCGAAATTCATAAAGTCCACATATCAATCTGAGAAATGGGTTAACATCTCTTAGAATGAATGGATGAGTTGTGAAATCCCTCTCTAGGAATTCTGTTTTAATGGGAATGCCTCCTATTATGATTAAATAATTCATGGAAAGGAAAAGGTGTTTAATAGTGATGGTTTCACCCATGCCCTTTAAAAATATAGCCTAAAAAACATAATCTAATGTGCTATGAAATGTGTCTACCAGATCATCTTCTAAGGTGTCAATGACGGTATGTATGTAAATCATTATGATCCTAAATTAGGGTAAGTATTAATCTAAATGGGATACTGTTGATGATTTTGAATATGGGAATTACGTGTCATATTATTATCATTAGATCTATTGTATGATGGTCGATGGAAAGCTCATTTGTTTGACCCCTTGTCTTTCCTTTTTATTTTTTATTCTTAATAATTGGTCAGATTCTTTTCTTCTGGATTGACTTGTTTGATAAATAAAAAAATAAATTATATATAAAATTTACATAAATTTTTTAAATAACATTAAATAAATATTATTTATTTTTGGTTGTAAAAGTTTTAAACACAGGAAATTATGTGCAATAGAGGATGATAATAAATAGTTATCCACTTATATAGATAAAAAATATTACATGAAAAATATTCATACCTATAAAAGAGTAAATATTGGGGAAAATTTATATAGGAACAGTAGAATTATAGAAGGTAGATTTATGGAAATAATTTCACTTATTATAGAAGATACTTGTTTAAGGATATTGAAAATATTTTACGGTGTTTGTTCATAAACACTTTTTATTTCTGTTCACATTTATGTATTCAAGGAATATATGAATAAATTATTATAAATTGTTAGATTAATGATAATGAATCAATAAAAAATAAATATATTGACACAAAATCATATAATATATCCCATCAAATAAATCCAAAACATAAAAATACGCATACTTATACTAAAAATTCCACCCACGCTACAAATCCAATTCAAAATTCTAAAAACCATCTATATTTTTATAAAATAATAGGAAACCCAAAAAAATAATGAATCAAAATATAACATCAAACCACATCCATAAAAATTAAAAATAATGGGAATGGTTTCCTTGGTGGCATGAAGGAACACTAATAAAAATGAAAACCATACTAAACTGATTGGTAGAATGATTATAAACTCACTTATGTGATGCTGATGAAGATTCAAATAAAAAATAAATTAATATAGAGGAGATCACTGGAGTATTTGGAGGTTTCCACTCATTCAATTCTTGGGAGGTCACTGGTCACTCGGTAGGTCATCGGTCACTCCAAAGGTCGTTGGTCAGTTAAAAGGTCACCGCCCAGGAGGTCACTGGTCTATTGGGAAGTCGCTATATAAGAGGTCACCGCTTGATCCTGGGGTGTGATATTAGTATAGGATATCATGAATGGGGGGTGGCTTGGAGTGGTTGAATTTGAGAAAAACATATACCGGTGTTTTCTAAAAATCATTGAGATAGAACACTCTATAAAAATAGTATACAAAATGATTGTTATATCATTAACTATACCAACGGTTAATTAATCCCAATTGTATGACCTTATATAAGGACCCATCCTCAAAACATTACATAATCATGAATTAAATGAATAATTCACATAGAGGATCATTTCAGGTTTATAGTTTTATAGAATTAGGACATAACTATTACATCTCAAAAGATTACAAAGTAGACACTTCTATTATGTTTACATAAAATAAAAACTCATAAAAATAAACATGTCTAGTTCCATGTTTTCGATAGAATGTCTTTCCTTGATCCCATCTGTGGCCCTATTCATCCTTAAATCCTACGGAAAAAATTTCAAAAACATGGGATGAGCATAAAAAGCCCAGTAAAGGATACACAATGAAGGAAAACTGTTAGTTTTTTCCAAAACAACAAGTAAACCACGAATACTTTATCAAGGTAATACTTTTCACCTTTATAAAGTAGTAAATACTCTTCACTGAATAAAAGTTCACTACATACCCTTTATAAAAAAAAGATTAACATAAAAACCAAATAAAGAGCACATAACATATAAAGGTAACTTGGGACATAAACATTCTTAAATGGAATAACTATACGGTCAACATCCACACATATCACTACATGGAATAGCCATATGGCCCACTTCCATACCCATTTCAAAGGAGGTTATAATGTAACCACCCGTCCCGGTATTCACTGCACCACCCATCATATGTTTTATCACGTAACCACCCATAAAATGTACAAGTACTATTACAAAATCATAATACATAAAACTAATATAATGGAAAGAAAAAATATCCCCATTTCAATAACAATATATCACATAAATATATTGACTTAACAAATCCATTATCAAAACCATTTTCAATACCAAATTACATAAAAGTGTATATGGTATTTAATTTCTTTAAAAAACATTACTGCTTGGTAAGGAAGCCAAAGGTCAAATAGTACTCGCGGCGGTGGAAAAGGACGTTGTCACCACGAACTTTAAAAGAAACCTTTCTTTTTTTCATTTAGTAAAATTCTTCATAGAATAAGATTCCATTTGAATGAAAAGTCAAAGGTGTTTATACAGCGTATAAAATAAAGTTCTGTATAATGAAAAATATGCCTCAATGAAAGGAGATTGAGACAAAGTCTGTTACAAAGTCAGTATCCTTAGATTAAGGATAAATCAATTACATAATTATGTGTGAACAATATAAATGCACCCAATATAAGAGGATATTAAGTGTAAAATAATCAGAATTAATCCACAAATATTCATAGTATGACATAATGAAGAGGAAGAGGTTTAACCCAAACAATTGAAATTAGGTTAAGAAGTTCCCTTACAGAAATTCGACAGCCTACCAATGTCACATTAAAATTCAGAAAATGAGTCGATGAGAGAGAAAATGGTATCTCATCACATGGACATAAAATTAAATCAATAAGGATATAGAATAACATATCCCAATATAATAATATGTAAATTAAAATACATAACAAAAGAAATCATTTAAAAAGAGAAGGGTGAAAGGTTCCCTTACCGATTTGGGTAACTTTCAAAATGTACACCCCATAATAGAAGGGTCATACAATGAAGATTTAAATACCCATAAATTAAATTATATTACACAAAGAATAAAATCATGGGCATTACATACAACACACAAAAGGAAATAGTGGAAAATGTAGCATGAATCTCGGAGGAACAAAAAGTGAGATAAAAAATCCCTTACGAAAACATGGCAGCCTAACGGCGCCACTTAAAACATTCAAAAATGGATTTATGAGATCAAATAGGGTCTCTAATAATATTAAAATAAAAAAAAAGTATGATTAATATTAAATAACATCCCCAAATTTATGAAATATGAGCTTAAAGGAAATGACATAAAAGACAGTACTCAAAAAGGAAGAGAGAGGTAGGATCCCTTACCTCAAGTCCGACTTGTCTTGTTCGTTTCATTATATTCATGAATAATAAACTTTGGTAAATTTATAATTTATTAAGTACATCCTTTTAAGATTATTATTCAGTTCATATCACATATTATAATGTTATAATAATTGGTTAATAATGTGAGTTCATATCAGACGTTGTTGTCGATGTTCGGTACATGAGTCAAAATTGAACTTGTTGGAAAAGGATTTTTCATTAGTTATAGGTACAACATATACAGAATAGTATTAGTGATTTAAATATCATATATATCCAGTATTTAATAATTTTATACCATTACATAATTTTGAGATAAAAAATGAAATTCACCATTCATGGAGATGGTAGGCCGTACGGACGCATGAACGCTAGTTTTATTTCATTGTCATATTAATGGAATTAAAACTAAATGAGAGATATATATATTATAATTACAGAATTATATCCCTAATTTATATGTAATATATGACATATATATCCATTTTATATATGTACTTATAATAGTACATAACATTTGGTGGTAAGAAATGAAATGTACCGTTCATGGAGACAGTATGCCGTACGTACGCATGAACGCTGCATTAATTTCTATTTTATACATTAATGGGATGAAAAAATAATGATACATAGGTATATTATAATTAAATTATAATATAATATATAACATCATTAAATCCACCATTTATACAGATGACATTTGGTATTAATGATTCAAATCACTTTGAGGGGGTGGTAGTCCACACTTCCTAAAATGAAATTATCGGGTTTTACCCATTATGGAAACAATAGAGGTATGAAATAAATGAAAAATACTTAAGCATAAGGAATAAATAAAAATAATTTATATATAATATATAAAAACAGTGACCTCTTAAGAGGTTTTAAAAGAATATTGAACATTCATCTTTTCTTGAGGCGGTAATTCACCATCCACAAAAACAGTATGTGCTTTAACCATTAGATAGAGGTGTGTATTTGTGTAGCTAGAATCCTCATCATAACATCATCCTATTATATTTAATATACAGGATTTTTTACAAAATAAAATAATAAAAAAAGGTTAGGGTGTTGGAGAAGAGAAATAAAACAAAAGAACATAAGTGAAGACATTACCTTCAAATCGGATAACTCTTTTTGATTTGAGATCAAAGGATTCCTTGGAAAATCTTATGCCCAGTGTGAGGCTTCTAGGAGTAATATAGGGATGTGGAGAGACAATATGAGGATATTTTGGTTGAGACAAAGTCTTGACATATGTCGGTAAGGGGGTAGAGGTGGGGGCCATTTATAAGAGGGAGGAGGGGCACTCTTGGAATGTCATGAAATGTTACTTTATTATAAAATGATTTTCGTATATTAATGGACCCAAAATTATATATTTCTAGGATAAAGTGATAAGGGTTCTAAATCCACCCATACAATAGGTTTTTTACAATTTTATGTCTTAGATTTTACATTATCTTTTCATTTTATATAAATTGTTCATTAATGAGGTAATCGCTACATCATCATGGTGTCATAAATAAACTAATTTATATAATGACTAAAAATTATTAAAAAAATACTATGATATATTAATTCCTTTTAGATTTCTAATGAATATTTATATTCTAATTTATGACTTGTATAACCCCATGTAAAAATTATTTTAGTAAAAAAATACATGATTGTGACATTTTTATTTTATCTTTAAATAAAAAGTTATTAATGTCATTTTCTTACCCAGGTCACTCCATGAGATCCCCAAGCTGACCCATGGATTTTCCTGGTCTTCCATGACCCATAAAATAATTTTATGACATGTTTCAAGGTCATTTCAAATTATTATAACATTATCGTTACCTTTAATTACACTAATTACCTTTAATCGCGATTAATAAAACGTAAAATTTACTATTCACCAAAAAATTATTTTAATACCATTGAACCAAATTTTACATCCTAATGCAAACCTTTTATGTCAGATTTTTTAAAATAAAATCACAAAAGTTTTAATGATTCATTTAAACAAAAAATCAGTTTTTTAACTACCACTTAGTGGTTTCACTATTCATCAAAAATTTATGTTTTTCAGAAAAATACCAAAAATTCACCCTAAGCTATATTTGATATTCCGAATTCAAAAATTATGTCTGTTTGAAAAAATTAAAAACAAATAATTTGAATTAATTAATTAATTAATTAATTCCCACTGTCAAAACAACTAGCATGTTTTTAAGAAACAATATCTATTTAAAGATTGACAGTAGTTTAAGTCCAATTTTAATGTGAAATTAATTCAAATTACCACCATTGGATTTAATGTTAAAAATATATTTTAATTGAACATTAAAACAAATTAAAAAGATGATCTAATAATATAAATAAATTAGATTAAAAAGAGGATTTAAATGAAAATAGAACATTTTTCACTTATTCATTAAAAATGAAATTTATCGAAAAAATAAAAAAAACATACACAAATTAAATTTTGATGTCCCGATTCTAAAAAAGTATTTTATTTGGTCCAATATAACATATAAAATTGTCAAAAAGTGGATTTAAAAAGGGTTCTCCATCAAGAGGCAGTTAATCGGCCTTTTAAAGAATATTAGAATATTTACGCTTAAATTTGGATTCATTCACATTTTAAACCTATACCATTTATTGGATAACAGTATAAATATTTAAAAAAAATATATAATTATTATTTTCTTAGTTCTGTTCATTCCCGCCATTACAATAGCTAGGTGTTAACTACCATTTAAAATAATATTATTTTATTATTAGAGTGCATCGTAAGATTTCCAAGAAACGCGTTGTTGCATATTGGGTACGCCATCGAGCATAGAATTCCGTTTTAATTAATATTAAGATTTTACTCACAAATGTGGATAAATATGAAAATTTTATATTCTTTAATTACCTGGGGTGTTACATCCTTCCCCCCTTTTGTGAATTGCGTCCTCACAATTTTAAAATTGGGCTTGGAAACATAACTGAATGCCCCAAATCGGAAAAGGAGTAAATTAAACTCTCAAATTAAAAGAAAGAAAGAAAAGTATCAAGGTCACCCGAGACAACAAGTACTAGGATTCCATGAAAACATGGATATGGAAGAAAAAACAAAGGGTTAGGTTCTGATGGAGAGTGATAGAAACATGTTTAGGAGAAATTTAACCACCAGGAAATCACAAACTTGTGATGGGTTAAACGGTATTTGATTCCCCAGTAGGAAAAGTTAACAGACATCATTTTAGTTTTATGTTTCTTTCCATTGAATAATTTATTTATGAGCTTAACTAAATCACAAGGAAACATACTTTATTGTCATTTAGACTTTCATCCCTTGCTATATTTCTTACACAAACTCATTTTCTCCTCCAAAAGATGAGTATTTAGGATGACTTCTTCACATTAAGAGAACTATAATCAACTTCTAGAGAATCCCCTAATCCACAAAAGAGAACTATATATTTCCCATGTCTTTAGACCTTAACCAAAACAAATATTTTTAGAACAAGATCAAATAATCTACAAAACGATAATCCATTATAAAAAGAAAATCTATTCTTAATCTCCAAAAGTTTTCCAACAAAACCAAAAGTTCAATGAAGACCATTCGATAGACAATTTGTCCATAAAATTATTCAATGTAAACCAAAATAAGATTGAAACCCAAATATTTTAATGATTTAATCACATTGTCTTCCAAGGTAAAAATTAACATTTATCTCCAAATAACATCAGTTTCTCTTAAAGTCTCATATTGAAAAGTAATTAACCTAATCATATCTCCACCATGATAGGTCAATATTTTCCCAGATAACCCAAAATCAACTTATTCTTGATTCATAAAATTATATAACTAAAAAGAATTTGTCATACTAACCAGGGAATTCACATAGTCCAGTGGTAGGCGATAAATTCCACTCACACTTTTGTTTTGAGTTCGATTCCAACAGCTTTTTCCGATGCGACGGGTTGTCACACGGTCTGTGTGTTGTCCTTTTACCAAAACTATATAATTCTCAAAACATTCCCCAAAAATATATAAAATCCTAAAAATAACCATAACATAATTTAACCTCAAGTTTATCTCATTCCTTTCAATTTCCATCATAACATATAGTAACCCATAATTACCCCAAAATTAAGGATCATATAAACCATAATGATTAACTTTATAATTATTACATGAACTTCCACATTGAGTTGGTCATCTCGTACATGATGAATTAGAGAACTCACCATGGTTCAAGTGGTTAATCATGCCTCCTTATAGTTTGTTTAGAATAACCATGATATTTCTCATTGAATCCCCCATTTCATCTAGTCTCTTAATTAGAGAACCACCACAGTTTTCTTCAAACCCGTCATTAATTTGGTGCCTGCTAGATTCATCCATTTACTAACCAAAAAGGCATGTGTGAGTATATCATTAGAATCATCATATAATACTGTGATATAATTATTCATCTTATCTTAAACTCTTTCACATTATCTAATACTATGACCCTTTCGGAAATCCTAACCATTATGGTAATGTCACTTGTGCTTAAAGAGTACCTAACCTCTAGAGTTATCTAAACTGACCTTTGATACCAACTATAAGGACACAACCTTAAAACATTAAATAATCATTAATTAAATAAATAATTCACATAGAGGATCTTTTCAGGTTTAGAGTTTCAGATAATTAGAACATTACTATTACATCTCAAAAGATTACAAAGTAGACACTTCTACTAATTTTCCATAAAATAAAAACTCTTAAAAAGAAACATGTCAAGTTCCATGTTTTAGAGTGCATTTCTTTACTTGATCCCATCTGTGACCCTATTCATCTCTATGTCCTGGGGAAAACATTTCAAAAACATTGGATGAGCATAAAAAATCCCAGTAAATGATACACAAAAAGGTAAAACTGTTAGTTTTTTCAAAAAAAACATGTAAACCATGAATACTTTATGATAGTAATACCTTTAAACTTTATGATGTAGTAAATACTCTTCACTAAATAAAATATCAATACTTAACCTTTGTAACCAAAAGATTACCATACATCCCAAATATAGAACACATAACATATAAAGGTAACATGGGAAATAAACATACTTAAATGGAATAACCATTAGGCCGACTTCCTCACATATCACTACATGGAATAGCCATACGGACGACATCCATACCCAATGAATTGGAGGTTATAACGTAAAGACCATTCATGGTATTCACGTCACCACCTATCATATTGTTTATCACGTAACCACCCGTCAAATGTCCACATACCATTACAAAATCATAATACAAAAAACTAATATAATGGAAAGAAAAAATTTCCACATTTCAATAAAAATATATCACATAAATATATTGACATAAAAAATCCATAAACAAAACCATTTTCAATACCAAAATACATAAAACAGTATATGGTATTTAATTCATTTTAAAAACATTACGACTTGTTAATGAAGCCAAAGGTCAAATAATACTCGTGGCGGCGGAAAAGGTCGTTGTCACCACGTACGTTAAAAGAAACACTCCATTTTGTTGTTTAGTAAAATGCTTCATAGAAAAAGATTACCTTTGAATGAAAAGTCAATGGTGTTTATATAGCGTATAAAAGAAAGATGTGTATAAAGCAATATATGCCTCAATGAAAGGATATTGAGACAATGTCCCTTTCAAAGTTAGTATCCTTAGATTAAGGATAAATAAATTACATAATTATGTGTGAAAAATATATATACACCAAATATAAGAGGATATTAAGTGTAAAACAATCAGAAGTCATCCACACATATTCATAGTACGATATCATCAAGAGGAAGAGGTTTAACCCAAATATTTGAAATTAGGGTAAGAAGTTCCCTTACAGAAATTCGATAGCCTAACGACGTCACTTTAAATTCCTAAAATGAGTCGATGAGAGAGAAAATGGTATCTCATCACTTGGAATTAAAATTTACATCAATAAGGATATATTATACCATATCCCAACATAATAATATATAAATTAAATGATATAACAAAATAAGTCTTTTAAAAAAAGGAGGGTGATATGTTCCCTTACTGATTTGGGTAACATTCGAAACGTACACCCCATGATAGAAGGGTCACACAATGAAGATGTAAATACCCATAAATTAAAGTTTATTACACAAATAATACAATAATGGGAAGTAAATACTCCACACAAAAGGAAATACGGGCAAATGTAGTATGAATCTCGCGGGAACAAAAATTGAGATAAAAAAATCCCTTACAAAAACTCGGCAGCCTAACGGCGCCAGTTAAAACATCCAAAAATGGATTTATGAGATAAAATAGGGTCTCTAATAATATTAACATAAAAATTACATTATTATGAATAATAAATAACATCCCCAATCCTAATAAGGATGAGCTTAAAAGAAATGACATAAAAGAGAGTACTTAAAAAGAAAGAGAGAGGTATGATCCCATACCTCAAATTCGACTTGTCTTGTCCGTTTCATTATATTCATAAATAATAATCTTCGGTCAATTTATAATTTATTAAGGACTTCATTTAAATATTATTATTCATTTCATATCACATATTATAATGTTATAATAATTGGTTAATAATGTGAGTTCATATCAGACATTTTTGTCGATGTTCAGAACATGAGTCAAAATTGAACTTGTTGGAAAATAATTTTTCATGTAGTTATAGTTACACCATCTCCATAATAGTATTTATGATTTAAATATAATATATATCAAGTACATATTCATTTTATACTATTCCAAAACATTTGGAGATAATAAATGAAATGCACTGTTCATGGAGTTGGTAGGCCGTACGTATGCATGAATGCTACTTTCATTTCTTTGTCATATTAATTTAATTAATGCCAATTGAGAGATATATATATTATAATTCCAGAATGATATCCATAATTTAGATGTAATATAAGACATATATATCCATTATATATATGTTCTTATAATAGTACATAACATTTGGTGGTATGAAATGAAATGTACCGTTCATGGAGAGGGTAAGCAGTACGTACGCATGAACACTACATTCATTTAAATTTCATACATTAATGGATCAAAAAATAATGATAGATTGGTATATTATAATTACATTATAATATAATATATAATATCATCAATTCCATCCTTTATACATCCCACATATGGTATTAACGATTCAAATCACTTTGAGGGGGCAGTAGTCTGCACTTCCTAAAATGAAATTATCGTGGTTACCCATTATGGAAACCATAAAGGTATGGTATAAAAAAAATAAAGAAGCATAAGTAATACATAAAAATAATTTATATATCATATATAAATATAATGGCATCTTAATGGCCACCATGAGAGGTGTTAAAATAAGATTTAACTATCATCGTTTCGTGAGTCAGTAATTCGCCACCCACAAAAATAGTACGTTCTTTAACCATTATATGGAGGTTTTTATGAGTGTAGCTATAATTATCATTATAAAATCGTCCTATTATATTCAAGATACTGGTTTTTAAAAAAAATAATGGAATAAAAACAGTTTATGGTGTTGGAGAAGGAAAATAAAAAAAATAACATAAGAGAATACATTACATTCAAATCGGATAGATATTTATTATTTGAGCTCAAAGGATTCCTTGGAAATACTTATACCCAAAGTGATGCTTCTAGGAGGAATAGAGGGATGTGTAGAGAAAATATGAGCAGATTTGGGTTGATCCAAAGCCTTGAGAGGTGTGGGTAAGGGGGTAGAGGTGGGGGCCTTTTATAGGAGGTAGGAGGGGCACTCTTGGAATGTCATGATAAGTTACTTTATTTTAAAAAGATTTTCAGATATTAAATGTCCCAAAATTATAAATTTTGAGGATAAGGTGATAATGGTTCTAAATCCACCCATAAAATAGGTTGTTGACATGTTTATGTCTTAGATTTTAAATTCTCTATACGTTTTATATAAATCGTTCATTAATGTGGTAATCCCTCCATCATCATGGTGTCATAAATAAATTAATTTATTTAATGTAAAAAAATTATAAAAAAATACTATTGTGTAGTATATCTATTTATATTTCCAATTAATATTTATAGTCAAAAACATCACTTTTATATCCCCATGTAAATTTTTTTAGTAAAACAATACTTGTTTGTGACATTTTTATTTTAACTTTAAATAAAAAGTTATTAATGTCATTTTCTTTCCCAAGTGGCTCCATGGGGTCCCCAAGTTGACCCATGGATTGTATTGGTCGGCCATGAATCATCAAATTAGGGTAAAACATGTGTCATGTTCATTTCATATTATTATAACATTATCTCTACCTTAAATTACACTAATTACCTTTAATCGCGATTAATAAAACGTAAAAGATACTATTCACTGAAAAATTATTTTAATCCCATCGAACCACATTTTACATCCTAATAAAATCCATGTATGTAGGATTTTTTAAAATAAAATCACAGAAGTGGTAATGTTTCAATTAAACAAAAAATCAGTTTTTTAACTACCACTTAGTGGTTTCATTATACATCAAAAATTGAAGTTTTTCAGAAAAATACAAAAAATTCACCCTAAGCGATATTTGATATCCCGAATTCAAAAAATATGTCTATTTTACATTATTAAAAACATATTAGTTGTATTAATTAATTTAATAATTAATTTCCATTGTCAAAACAAATAGCTTGTTTTCAAAAAACAATATCTATTAAAAGATTGACACTAGTTTAAGTCCAATTTCAATGTAAAATAAATTTCAATGATCACCATTGGATTAAATGGTAAAAATATATTATAATTTCTCTTTAAAAGCAATTCAAATGATTATCTAATCATATTATTAAATTATATTAAAAATGGGATTTGAATTAAAATACAACATTTTTCAGTTATTCATTAAAAATGAACTTTATCGAACAAATAACAAAAACATACACAATGTAAATTTTGATGTCCCAATTCTAAAGAAGGATTTTATTTAGTCGAATATAACATATAAAACTGTCAAAATTGGAGATAAAAAGGGTTCTCCATCAAAATTTGGTCAATCGTCCTTTTAAATAATATTAGAATAATTACGCTTAAAATTGGATTCATTTGCATTTTAAAACTCTAACATTTATTGGAAAAAAGTAAAAATATTTGACAAACATATATAATAATTTTGTAGTTAGTTCTATTCATTCCCTCCCTTACAACGGCTAGGGGTTAACTACCATTTAAAATAATATTATTTTATTGTTAGAGTGCAACATAAGATTTCCAAGAAACTCGTTGTTTCGTATTGGGTACGCCATCGAGCATAGTGTTCCTTTTAAATTAATAATAACATTTAATTAACAAATATGGATAAATATGAAAATTTCTTATTCATTATTTACTTGGGGTGTTACACCTTGATCTAGGAACCCTATACCCAAGGTTTTCATAAACCGTGGGTATAGAGACATTAGGATAAACCCAATTTCTAGTAGTGAACCATAATTACCAGATTTACTCTTACCATGGTGATAAATTTTTTTATACGATTAATATTTATATTCCAAAAAAATAAAATGGGCCTATTTATTATGTTTGGACCTTATGATTCCAAATTTTGAATACAAATTTTATTTTTCAATTTCTATATGTGTTATTAATTAATTTTTTATTAAAAACAGACACAATGAAAGACATATTTTAGAAAAAAGTGTTTTATGACAAAAAAATAACTTATACCAAAATTATTTATAATGATGATTATTAAATTATTTATTAGACAATTTATAATTAATATATTTAAATGTTTATTTAATATCAAATGATATTTTCAAGTTACATTATTTAATGAAAACATTTAAAAATGTTACAAAAAATCGTATTTTCACTCATCATAGAAAAATGCATCTTTTGGGAAAACTTCCAAAATTTCACCCTTAGATAATTTTAAATAAATGAATTGAAAATTCATTTCATTTTATTAATAAAATTTATAAAGTATCTAGTAATTAATTATATTATTAAGTAAAAAAATAAAAAATAAAATCTTAATAAAACATGTCATTGAAGCATAAAATGATGTTATTGAAATATTAGGTGCATATTTTATAAGAATTAATTAACACATTTGTATTCGATATGACCATTATATATATTTAATAATTTTCTTAATCTTACTCTTTCACTCAAATGTAACGCAGCATTATAAATTTGACATTTAAATAGTAATATTTTTTCCCTTTTAAGCTCATTGTTGTGTTTTGTATACACTATCACAAAAAGTGATATTTTTAAAATATAAGGATATTAAATGATATACTCATTTAAGAATCTCACGTGAATATAAAAATTTTATTATTTCAACGATAAGATTTCATAGTATTAATCAATCATTTGTTTCATATAGTATTTTTTCCTATATTTTATAAGGGTTTATGGTTTTAGAGATTTTTATTATTTTACATTGATGGAAATGATTCAATTTGTAGAAAATCAAGGAGTATATAAGGTGTAAGAGGTGAATTGGTTGGTCACCGATTTGTTTATGAATCATGTAGGTTATTAGGGGATTGTGATTGTAGGGATTACTAAGGAATAAGGAATTTATGTTTTTTTAATTTTTTTTCTCAATATCAATATGTACCTCGATATTTTAAATAATTCCCCCTATATAGGATTAGTTTTACAAATTCTATCGTGAATTAATCTTGATAGATGTTGGATGTTTTGGTCTGTACTATTAATTATTCATTAACATTTTCCAGTGGTGATGTCATTCACATTACAAATCAGACGTTCATTTGAGGTTTGTTACTTGTTAGGGTTGTTTGATAAATAATAATGTTAAGGAAGAATTTTCAGGATTTTCTTAAAGAGATAATAGGATCCACTAAGTCAAATTCAGTAGATTGAGAAATGATCAGGTAATTTTTTTGTTTAAAAATATTTGAGTCAGATTTTAAAAGTTTATGAGCGTTGTATCTAAATAAAAAAATTTAAAATATAAAATATATTGTAGTAAAGATAGACTAAGATATAACATTACATATATTTTTTGGAACATATAACTATTGTGAGAACACTATCCTGGGATTTTATTTTTACTAAAAAAACAGGGATTTATAGACTCGAAAGAAAAAATATGATAGTGTATAGAATTTATTCTAGGAGGTAAATTTTTTTAAACTAGGTGGTTGTGATGTGCCCTATTATGAGGAGTCCGTTTCATCTACTCCGGGATGAAATATTGAACTAAAAAGTGATACAAAATAATACATGAAAAAATTAAAATTTAATTCACTTATAAATCTATATTTCTATATTGAAACATAGTTAGGATTAATGTTATCATATATGGATCCTCTAGTTTTTTATTTCATTTTTAAACACCAAAATAATGTAGTTTCCCCATTGAATCTCCACTTGAACAAATAACTAGTGGTAAGAGATCAACACACTAAGGGTCAACATAGAGGTAGGCACCGTGAATCCTCAATTTCCCATTTTCTTCATCAAGATCATTCCAAGAAGCAAAGTTTGTTCTATTTCTCTCTCAAAGATTAAAATACGATTGAAATTAATTGTTTCTTTTTAATGGAGGGAGGAAATTTTTCCAAGATTCGTAAAGGATAGGTGAAATTTAAAAATACATAGGTATTGGGATGGGATATAAGTCACATAGATGACCTAGAATAAAGTTTATTTTTTAAAAACTAAATTCATAATATCATTCTAGGATATAAAAATGCACACCATAAACAACGAGAATGTGAATTTGATTAAAGCTGATCTGTTGGAGGTATCAAAAATAGCATCAAAACACACATAGCACAAATTGGGGGACATTGTATCACTAATGATCAACATTACTAGTAAAATGATGAATTCACCCACTATTAAGAAAAAGTAATAAAAAATAAGGATTATAAATAAAAATATCATGGTGAAATAACATTATGCATATATATGTTAGAAGAAGATAAATATAGAGTAAACCTAATGAACAATCAAAAATACATGTATATCAAAATTTATCAAATAAATTTAAATTAAAATAAAAATCTTGTAGAAGTTGTTATGTAAATATTTACATTCAAATTTAATTTATTTTCACAAATTTTTCAAAAAACATACATTTTAGAATTGGAAATATGTTATACATCATTAAACAATTTTTGAACTTGACAAAAGTCCCAAAAATAGTCATGATACCAGTACAATTCCCCCCCATATGTACATTTTTTCATGAACGGTCCAATATTATATAATATACCTAACTAAATGAAGCTTAATGTCGATTTTGTTTTTTATATCATGGAAAAAATATAACTTTTCAAATATAAAGCACTTTGGCATTGATAATGAACTACTCTAATATCAATAGATAAATATAACTCATTATTGAATCCACAAAAAAATACTTACTTGATTGCCTCGTATAATGCAATATATTCACTTTCAATAGTGGAAAGTGAATGGATAAATTGGATATCAAATTATAATGATATTGATCCTCCACATGCTAGAAACAAAAAAGATACCAGTGATTTATGATTATTAATATTTGTATCAGAATCATAATTACTATGTATAATTATAGTATTGCTAAAACTATCATTTTTTATGTAAAATGCATACATTAATAGAGAGAAAAACCTAAATAAGGATCCAAATTAAATCATTTCAATGATTTTTACCAGGAATCCTCTTGAATCTAATCAATGTATACAATGGAAAACAAATATCTGGTCTTGAACAAACCATTTCATAAATATAACTTCTTGCTACAATAGGATACACAATGTTATTCATAAATGGAACCTTGGATTGATTACTAAGCGGATACATAAATAAAAAATTAATGATTTTTCATTGGGTATTATTAACCGACTTTTTATGCTCATATTGATATCACATTAATTCATTTTTACATATTTATGCTAATACAAACAAAATGATCATTCCTTATCTCAAATTTATTTCATACAATTCATTTTTTTATTACCAAGATCCTTAATCTCGTACATGGAATCATTTTGGTCATTTACATAGTTTATAAGTTTCATATTTTAATAGATTATGATCATTCCATCAACATATAAAATAATGTAAGTAAACACAATATTAACATTCTAAATCTAAATAAACGCATCAAACATACCACTTTTATAATCAATTTCAATTATAAATGAATTAAGTATTGTATACCATTAAGGTCGTATTTTTTATGTCCATAATTTGATTATTCAAAATAGAGAATATATTATATTTTAATTTCTATTAAAATATCTTATGATTCACCATATTAATATTTTCATCATGGGTTTCATGGTAGATACAATATTAAAATCCAACTATTCAATATGAAAAAAATTTAATCAAAAAAATCATGATAAATACATATTAATAAATTCATAAAAAAGAGGACTTTATTTCACTATAATATATCCATTCATGAGGAAGGAACCCTTTTTAAACAACTCAATATTTATATTTCATTTTAAATTACACAATATTATTCTCGATTAATTGGAATTTCTACTTGAAACCAATAATCATTTAATTATTTTTTTTTTATATAAATTCAAAATTTATTATTAATAAGTGATTTTATATCATCTTACATGGAAAATAACCACTACCAATGTTATTTAAACATTATAACATTCAAATTGGTTTTTTATCCTTCATATAAAATTTACGAGCTATACTAAATATGTAGTAAGAAAAATCCACTTGGATAAACTAGTCTATAGTTATAGTGAATATTCTCACTCAATATTTAGTCTGATAAAAATACTTAATGTTATCATAATATTCTACCTCTGGTTTTCCGTAAAAATCATAATTACAAACTTCATGATTTTACCGAGGAAAGTTACCTTAAATAGCTATTGGGTCATGTTTTTCTCTTGACACTAAGAGAAATTCAATAACAAAGGGTTGGGGCGTAGGTGTATCTTCACTAGACTAAATTACGATGTATTTACATAAATTAGGATCAACACTCTTATAATTTGATGGAACATACTCATGGAAAACCACATGATGGCTGATAATGTATTTATAGTATCAATGTTAATATTTCCATGCGATATGACACTTGATTCCATCTTGATAACCCAATAAGATACAAAACAGTGGCATAAGTGTTGATTAAGAGGAAGTTACATAATTAATAATGAAGGGATTAATTTCATTGTAAAATTTTAATCCAAAATAAAATCATCCATAAATATTTTCTATACAGTTGTATCCAATTGACATATAAAATAAAAAAAGAGAAGGGATGAAATTAGAAAAAAAGATTTATAATATTTAGTGTAATATGAATACCCTCGTCCACTCAGCCAGTGATCTCTCTAAAAGATTATTGATTTTTAATGTTTATATTCTCGTCCATGGGACCACAATAGTAGATTAAATAAATAGAAACATATTAAAAAATGTAACAATATATTTTAAAGGCATCTTCTTTTTAAAAAAGACTTATCCATGTACTTAAAACAATTAAATCTAGGAGTTCTCAATATATATAATATGATGTTTCTGAATAGATATATTTATTTATCTCACATTTTCAAGAAGAAACATTAAATAATGTAGGATCTTAATGTATAAATTATCTTTTAATTATTGTATCTATAAGATCTTTTTACAGTGTTTGATATGATCTTTATATTATGTCAACCAATTATTTTCAACTTTTTAGCGAAATTTTTTTTGTATATTCAGATAAGTATGATGTCATCTATATTCTTCAAGATGAACTCTATTTCATTCGTGTTCATTATTTTCTTGTTGTATTCTATCTTATTTTTTTGTTATATAAATTTTAATTTGGAACTCAATATAATAATAAAATATTCAAGAGAAAATATAATAGTCAAAATAGTTATTCTTTTTTCTCATATGTGACATTAAATTACAACAAACAGCAAATGAAGACATCAATGTTGACTATATAGATGGAAAAAATTTTATCTTTACAAAATCATAGAAATTGAGGTATTATTTAATTTTAGTTTCCTTATCTATGAAACAATATTTTTAACAAAAAGAAATGTAGGCATTATCTTTTATCAAATTCCTACAATGATCAGAAATTCATCGAAAGAGTGAATAAATATCTTAAAATTGATACCTCAAATGAATACAAATTAGAGGAGATTTATCCTCTTAATATATTATTTACAAAATCAAAAAATTTAATAATTAGTGAAATGACGAAAATGAAACATCAAGGAATATTTTTTAGTTATATATAAATCTTAATCATCATAATATAGTTTATATCATAGAATATGATATTTAATTATTCTATAAGATAAAATTATATTTATAGGATAATAAAATTAGGAAAACTACTTTATAATATATGTTTCACATTGATAAAATGTTTTTTATATATTAATGATTAATTTTTTACTTCACATTATAATTTTATTTTTCAAATGTCATCATTTTGATTTTATGATCTCGTGGGACAATTTTCCACTTTGTTTGATAATTTTATAGGTATATGATAATTAAAATTTCTAAAATAATAGAATAAAATAAATTTTTAACCTCATTTTATATTTATTAAATGTAATATATTATTTGGAAAAATTAATTTCTCAATAATGTAAAATATATAATGAAGATCTCTATATATTCATATAATGATTAATTTTTTCAGAAAAAATATTTCCCTGTAGCGTAAGGAAAATAATAGCTAATATGATATTTTTTCACCTCGTATGATATTTTATCATACTAGAAGATAATTTCCATAGAAAAATTATTTGACCAAGAAAAATATTAATTTAATTGAAATAGTAATGAAATATTAGTTAAGGAAAAAATCATTATTTTTTGAAAACACTAATGATAAGATTATTAGTAAAAAATGTGTATTTCATGACAATCAAAACATATGAAATATTTAGATATTTTCGAATAATATTATGATATCAAACAATTAGCCCCGTTTTTTATGATAAAATATCCCATGATAAATTAAATATTTAACTTCATAGATATGATGATATTAGATTTTCATTTTCTATGTAAATCTTAAAAATTTATGTTTACACTCTTATCCTCCATTTTTGATATGAAAAAGTATAATAATATGAGTGATAATAAACCAATTCAATATTTCATAGTCAATAATGAGTTTAATGTATATATATCAATAAATTGAAAATAATTTTTCATCTAGATAAGAAATGTAAAAGACAAATAATATGTAAATAAATTGAATCAATAAAAGAGAAAACGAAACCACAATGAACTATATTTAATTAAAATAATAGAATTAAATCATCATAGGTTAATATATATAAATATATAAACCATGAAAATTGTATCAATCATATTTCTCTAGGTTATAATTTGGAGAGGTATGACCATGATGAAAATTACCAATGTTAGTGATAGATAATTAATGTTTGGACTTATTTGAAAAACATTAGTAGTTTCTCAATCAGACATCCAAATATTATATATAATATAACAAATAAGATTCTTGGAACATTCATCAATAAAATTATCATCAGTAGAGTAACAGAAAAATGAGTCATGAAAAAGGAACATACTTGAGTAGAGGTAGAAGCTTCCTTCGGAAATAGAGCCTCCACTACATATTTTTCCATTTTAATTGTATAATGAGGAGTAAATACAATATAAATTCTCTCAATAAATTCCCCAAATAATATATTAGGATTAACCTTATTATTTATCCTTCCTCTAGGATGAATAAATACATTGTCACATATTTCTAACCCAAAAACATGATAATAATAGAAAACATGTTGAAAGGTAAAAATACCATTTATAATATCATATCATAATTATTCTCAAAAATTATAAATATCATCATTATAGAATATATTTTTTTCATTCAAATAATTAGTCTACTCTTGAATTAATTATAAATTGATGGATGATATGGAATCTAAATTTATATGATCTTGAAGGCCATCATCTAAAATGTTCCTTTGTGAAAAAAAAATTGTATTCAATAGTAAGAAACCTTCATGACATCAGAAAAAAAGGATTATATGATCTCTCATTATGTGAAACTACATTATATGATCATATTAATTTATAACATAATAATGAAAAATCTAGATCTTCTCCCAAATTATTTTTGTAGGGAGACATTAATGGATGGTGGATTTGTAACCAATGTAGATTCCCACTTATCCCTAATAGTGAAATTATTTCTATATAGATAATGTGTCTCTCATGTTGTTTCATTTTGATATTCAAAATAATTTTATATAAAAACATCAATTCATCCATTTTTAATAGATGGTATCTCATATTATATAAGAATCATCTTTAACATGATGTAGTCTGGTTACAATATCCTTACCTAGGAACATAATGTATTCCAATGATACTATATCACATTTCTTCTCTTGAAATCATCAGTATAACATAATTAATTCTAAGTATAATTCTCTCAATTGATCATAAGTAACCCTTGAATTTTTTTATGTATAGGACAAGGTAACAATAGATGGAATTTTATTCATAAACTAAAACTGATAAATTAGATACTTATTTAGATAATAAATGTCTATTTTGATAGACTTTGTTTCTTACAACATAGAAATAGACATATCAAGTTAGAAAACCTGATGAATTTTCATCATCTCTGTTTGAAATCATATCATTTCTCTAAGATCATCAAATTTTGAATTTGAAATAGGGTTTCATTTCAAATCAGGTAATTGGATTTTAATCTAATCAATGTCATCCTTTGTAGAAGTAAACTCATGAAGAACCATTTTTAAAACAAAATCCATTACTCTGTATCCTCAGAAATCTAAGGATCATCCATAATAGGATCTAAAATCCTTCTATATAATAAAAGAATAAAAGGGTTCTTTAGTGGCCCTCTTCTTCTACATTTCATAACCAAGTAAGGTTCATTAATATATGATTCTTTTTCTGAAATGACATGCTCCAAAATTTTAATTATTCTTCCATTATGTAATTTTACAAATCTAGTAGTTTTATTAAGATACATATCATTGAGATAGTTTATTTCCTCTAAAATATGATTATTATGTTTTGAATAATAATTATCATGAAAGGAAGTTGTTTCTAACACAAAAAATTATATAGATATCACAGTTCAATTAACATTACCAAGGGATTATTTATATATCACCCATTTTATCGTAACTTCATCAAACATATATTGAGGTTAAATGAAATCAAAAATTGCATCTTTATGCCGATATTGAGCAAAAACACTTCCTCTTCTTGAACAAAAATAAAATCCTTAGAACATATTGCATTCACAATAGATTATTCCTTGATTCTAACGTCATTAACATGACATGAAATTATTTTTTCCTAAAAAAAGAATTCTTTATCTTATTCTCATACCTTGAGGAAATTCATAAATTGAGTTCTCTAAATTTTTTTGAACAACACCTGCAATAACAAGAGCAGTGTCCCCCCATAACCAAAGTAGGGATATTGTAACACCCAGAGTTTTTATGAACCATTATTTTTTTCGAATCAATTAATTTTTTCTAATGACTTTTGTATCATGATACACAATGTAAAACCTTAGTTATACAATATAATTATATAATAATGTGCTATACTCAACACCAACATTCTTTGTGTTTCAGAAAACACTTAGTTTCTACAAAACAACATCTTATAATTACAATAAAATAAACAAGATAGTTATAAAATATCCTATAAACATGGTAATATGAATAATAATAATTAATCTATAAATATTATTTATACAGGTTTGATGAAAATAAAACATATTTAGGTAAAAATCAAAAAAAAATTTATAAGGCATTTAAATTTCTTAAAATATTATTTTCTCAACATTATTGAGTTTTATTTCCTTCTGTGAACAATAATAATATTAATTTCAGATAATTTAATAAAATTATTTTGATAAAATAAAATTATTTTTTTTATTCATATTGTTAAAATTATCTTAGGGATAATTTTTTGTATTTTCTCAAAAGCATCATTTTTGGATGAATAGTGAAATACATTTAATATTAATTCAAATCTTCTTTTTCATCAAATTTATTTATATAGATAAATTATATTTTTATTTCATTTTAATGTGTTTTTAGAATCATTGTATATACATTAATACTATTTAGTTCATTGGAACCAAATTTCACCATTAAATGGTTTATAAAAACATTTTGGACTTTTCGAATTTTTTTCTTACAAAATATACATTTATTACGACATGTCCAAAGGAATAATTTTCAAAAAATATAGGAAAATTATATGATTTTTATTTTGAAATATTAATTTCATATTTTTAATAAGTATAATATGTAATTTCAAATATGTTCAACATAGTATTTCATCAAAATTATTATTGATTTTAATTAAAATTAATTATAGTGATTATGGGAAAAACATGTTTAATTAACGTCCAAACACTAATCCTAAAAGGAAAAATGACATAGAACCATATAAAAATCCATTTTCATGAAATATTTATAATATTTATCCACTTTTATAAAAATAAACATTTATTGGCGACACATGATGTAAGGGAGTCCTCTTAATAGGGTTTACCTTTTATATTTACCAGAATGCCACTCATACACTACAAAAGGTAACTCACTCAACTCACTAATCTACACCTCTCCAGGCACATTGGATTGGAAACAATCTACGAAACTTTTCTCCCAAATTCTATACCTTCATCCCATAGTCCTCCCATTGGGATTAAATTCATCCAAGAAACCCTTTTCTGCAATCCAAGTGGAGTTACCCAATGAAGAGACAACATCATTCCACAAACTCTTTTGTTTTCTTTTCAGTATACACCCTTAAAATATACATATTACATGATTATATAAAAACATAAGTATCATAAATATAATATTTTATATTTTTACATGTTTTATACCAAAAATTATAGACACTTCCATTTAATGGGTAATGAACTTATCATTCTTATGTACGGCGAACTACTGCCTCCTGAAATGATATTGTTTATTTTTCCTATACCACCTTTTATGGTTTTGAATTATTATATAAATACTATTTTTATAATATATTTATTGTAATAGTGTTTTAATTATGATTTTTTTAATTATATAACACATAGCTTCATGCTTTCCATTTTTTGTAAATACGATAACTTCATTTGTGGTGTCGGGACTACAACCTCCACAATGAGATGTGACTCATTCACAGAGTACATGGAATGTATCAAGGATGTGTTTTGATAATATATAGGATATATAGGATATATTAACTCTAGTTCAAAAATTTAAAAAATTTATATAAACTTATATGTAATTCAAATTCATTCTTTCAGAATGGAAATAAAATGGAAACAACAATCATGCGTACGTACGATCTACCGTCACCATTACTGGTGTATTTAATTTTCTATTTCAACCATTATTTATTTTAATAAATATTAATATATATATTATTTATGATATTTTTATCATGTTTTAATTTCACTAAATAATTAAATAATGTTATGAGTGAGTGGATTAAGAATAATAATTCAAAACATAAATGAAAATCAATGCTTATATAACTCGAACCATAATATTAACATGGATTATAAATAAATTGGTAATAAAAAGTATATATGGTATTATAAATATTTTTTTTGTGGTGTATTCATTGTAATCGTATATTTATTATACATGAGTTTTTATTTATTATTAATATAGTGAAGACATATGATAATGGATTTCTACTCTCACATTTATTCATACGAGACTAATTTCTTATTCACCACTCATTTCTTCTTGATTTTTTATATACTACCTGGGAAAGTATTATGTAATTTTTAACCTTTAATTTATGGTTATTTACATATCCATGTTATGATATATAATTCATGGTGTTCTGCAGTTCAAAAGTTACCAAATTTGTAATTTTGTGTCTTCACAATTTAACTTCTTTGAGACAAATGTTTTGTTATGAACTAGTATTGTTTTATTAGGTATATATACTACAGTTTTTCTTGTTATATCCTGAATATAAATATTTTTATGATATTTTAATCCTCATTTAATTTAAATTTATTACATGGTGATTCTAATTAAAAGTTATAAAGTTGTTAGATTTTATTGCAACAATATTACTGTTTATTGAGATTACATGTAATTATGCTTTAATTGATGATATATTAGGATACATTTCCAAATAAATATCATGAATTTACATATCCCTTTTATATTAATGATATATTCAATTATTAGAAAAAACATTGACTCATTGGAATATAAATAATTAATAAAATGTTTTTAAGAATATATGACCTCATATCTCCCTTTGACTGGAAATTTGTTTTACTGAAAAAATAATGTTTTCAAATATGCTTTCAAAAAGGCTTTTTAAATGACATCTTATACTCATTTTGAAGGAAATTTTATTTATCAAATTTTTTATTGTTTTGAATTATTCATTAATTTGTTTTAAAGGAAAATTTAAAAAAAATATTTTCTCTATTTAAATTTTTTTTCAAAGAAGAAATGATATTTTCATCATAAAATTATTTTAAAGGATACACCCAAATTATTTTCTATCTAAGATAAGATCATTTGGTGTTACACATTCCTTTAAATTGGTTCTATCCTAGAGTACATTCATGTTATTTCTATGAATGGTTTATATTTTGATGCATGATTTCGATGACACCCATTTCTCCTCCATAATTTATATGATTATGAAACTAGATTGTTGTCCTCAGTTTTATTTTTTATAAAAATATTATCAAAACTATCTCATTTCCACAGTTTATGGTATGATTACATGTTCATAATAGACATTATATTTCATGAGTAATGACTTGATTTTTTATTATTGTGTGGAATATAAATATATGTCTTCATTAGAATATGGGTGGGACCAATATATCCCTCCAATGAATTGGATAAAGATTTATATCTCATGAGGTAAAAAGGGATTGAAAGTTGTGTGATGTCAGTTTATAAAATGAATTTTTATTCTAAGATGGTATTGAGTCATAACCATGACAACTAAAATGGACTTGGGAGTAAACCATGACTACCATGATTGTATGGGGAGTGATCCAAGACTACAATGATAGTGTTGGAAGTAAATCATTGAATATTATGGAAATAATTTTATATTATTATGTGTTTACCACAATTCCATGTATTATACATGTGTTATTATTCTAATATTATTACCTTGATTACATTATGATTAATTTCCTATGAAAATCCAATTATTAAGCCATGATTCATGTTTTTGATTTTTGATATTAAGGGTATGATCTTTTAATGTTATGATCACATTATCATACCATTATGATCATATTTACTGTTACATGTCCCTTTGTTTACCCTTATTGAGAAAATTAGCTCACCAATGTTCAATTTCTTTTCCTCATGTTATGAAGATATGTATTATTTTTTATTTTTATAAGGAGCTAGTCATGAAGAACCCAATGGAAGATAACATAACTCAGTGATGAAGAACGTAATGGGAGATAACATAGATCAGTTAGGAAGAACCTAAGATGAGATAACATGGATTATTAATATACCCTTACTGAGTATATTCATTCTCCCGTGTTTACCCTTACTATATGTTGTAGTTGTGAATACATTTCATGTCTAACAAACCCCATTAAAGAAAAAGAGTCTACATGGGATGTTGGATTTTTTTTCTACTTCTCCTCCAGGTGAGCTGTATAAGTTGTGTAATATATGTTGACACTGTGTGAAGATGGAGTCATTTGGTTGTTATGTTAGTGAGATTGGATTGATTTTTTTTGGTTTTTATGGATGTTGGTATTTTTTGTTATTTGTTTAATTTTTCAGAATGGTTCTATTTATATAGTTGATTTTGATAATAATTATCAGAGAAAAATGACTCTATGAAGAATTATTGTAAAGATGTGGGAAGAGGATCGAGAGTGATTTCCCACATCGATTCATTAGATATTTGCAGGAGTTTTTCTCTGAGATATTCATGATATGGGATATGGAGTAACTATTTATTCAGATCTAGTTAGAGAGACTCAACTTGGTCAAAAGATGGAAAATTACCAAGGGTTCCTTATGAATAATATTGTTTCCATCCGAAGTTGCAGAGAACATCAGGAAGTAGAGTAGTGTCTTGATAATATGGAACAGATTCAACAAGGATTAGTTGAAATTTTTGTCGGAACAATTTGGGATATTGGAAAGGGAGCATGTCCTAGTCCCCGCCTAGATGGAGAGACTCATCCTGTTTATAAGAAGGAAAAATCACATGGGTCCCCTGTGAATAAGAATATTTCCTTCCGAGGTACTACAGAACATTAGGATGTTGTGGAGTGTCTTCATAAGTTAGAACAGATTCTTGAATTTAGTGAAACTACTGAGGATGTCTGTGAGAAATGTGCTTCATCCATGATAGAAGTTCTTAGTCAGACAAATTGAAACTATGAGGAGTAATATAGAAATCATTAGTAGATGAACTGGATATATATCAATGCAATTTTCAATGATCATTACTATCCTATGTTCGTGGCCTATGACATATCCATGGAGTTTATGGATCTTTTAAAGGGATACCAGAAAATGATGGATTATGCCATCTGGTTTTTTGAGCTTGTTCTCTACACACATGAAATCATTTCCAATGAGTATATCATGTCATAGAGGTTCGATATGGGGTCTCATCCATAGATATATCCTCTTATATTTTTGGTCAAGATAGATATTCATGATGATTTTGGTGAATGTGATTGTTTGGTGTATATAGATCGTAAGGAAATGTATAGATCCTATGTATCTATGGTAGTATTGTAAATTGGTAGTTCATTTTATAAAAAAAGGAAGTGGGATGAGTAGGGTAATAAGGGAGGCTGTAGTTCTTGCAATCCTTTCTAATAATATTCATCTATTGCATCTAATGATAGGATGGTTATGTTTCCATCATCCCAAGAAGGAAGGACACATATGACCTTCATGTATATATCCTCCTAAACATTTCCATTAGTTCATATCTATGAGGCACATTAGGCATTGTTAAAAAGTGATTCTACCAAATAAGAGTGGTATTGGATCATTAGCTTCCAAGAGGATGTTAGGTCAGTCAGTTCCATCCCGGATGGTGGCACCTTGATTCATTGGTAATGGAGATACGACTGGATCCTCTTCCGGTTAGAGTCATTTTAGGGAAGTGTCATAGGTCAGTTTTTGCGATCATAGTCTTGTATAGACAACCCATCTACAAGCTATGGACCAAGCACTAATGGAACCTGTTGTAGGGCCTTCGATAATTTTATGTACCATTTTGATTACTTAACTTATAATTTTTTTGCTTGTGTGATACTAGTGAATCTATTTCATTAATCTATACTTGTCATATGAATTTTTTTAATTTCCGAACTGATCTCATCTTGTATCGTTGGGAGTGGGTAGTGCCCCTGGGTATGAAGTCAGAGTAGGGTCTCAGGTGTCTTTCTTTTGCACTGATAGTGTTAGGGGTTCATTTAGAATGGGACTTCATGGTCTTAGAAATGTAACACATTGATATAATTATTGGCATGGATTGGATGGTGCACTACATGGAATATATCAATTTCTATAGGTGACAGGTGAGTTTTGTGGAACCTGAGGAAAGTGCATAGGTTATTTAAGGAGAATATGATCCATGTTTGGCTCATTCTAGAAAACCACTCCTAATATTTGGTATTCTTGTTCTTTAATTTTCATTACACACATTGGAGGATGATGGAAG
The DNA here is from genome assembly GCA_963277665.1 of Viscum album. Classification (NCBI taxonomy): domain Eukaryota; kingdom Viridiplantae; phylum Streptophyta; class Magnoliopsida; order Santalales; family Viscaceae; genus Viscum; species Viscum album. The sequence goes on along the minus strand of OY728121.1, from coordinate 942,904,674 downwards.
TTCACACATTGATAGATTACATTTAGTGATGAATGAGTATCCAGAGGATTTTTAGAGGATTTTTCTAGTAGTCCTCTATAGGGGGACATGCAGTTCTCTATTGATTTGGTTCTGGGAACACAGTTGATATATCTTCCCTCATATGGTATTTCCCCACAATTTCAAGGGAACTAAATATACATCAAAATGATTTGGAATCCGAAGGATTAATTTTCCAGATAATATCTCCCTAGGCCACCCCAAACATATTTGTGATGAAGGAAATGGATCACTCCTATTGTGTATTTATTATCAAAAGTTTAACAATGTAACCATCAAGAACAAGTATCATTTTCACCTAATTGATGACTAATTTGATCAGTTAAAATGGAATATGTCGGTTTCTAAGATATATTTTCATTCTGGTTACCACCTAATTATGGTGAAAGAGGCCGATATCTCGAAAATTATTTTCCAGAGAAGGTACAACCATTTCTATTACATGCTCATGCCTTTCGAGTTGACTATTTCTCTACTGGTTTTCATGGAACATATGAATCGGGTGATCCACCAATATAGTGATTGTTTATTTATGGTATTCATGTAAAAAATCCTAATTTTTTCACAATCTGAGTAGGATCATGAGAGGTATTTCTAAATCTTATTGGGAACTTTGTAGGACAATCACCATTATGAATTGAAATTAAAATTACACATTATAGATTCATAATGTGAGGTTTTTATTCCTTTTTATCTCATAACAAGGGTTCTTCGTGGATCCTGAGAAGATCATAATAATTTTTTCCAGGGATAAAAAAGATAATGTGTTTGATATCATAATAATTCTAGGACAATATGGGTATTATTGGTAGTTTTTTAAGGACTTCTCTCAGCATTATTCACCCATGAAAGCACCCACCCTAAAACTGGTGCCGGTTAAATGGAATGCAGAGTGATTGGAATCCTTTGTGGAACTAAAGTGGTTTCTTTCTACCACTCTTGTTTTGATATTTCAAAATTCTAGGAAGTTATATATGGTTTATTGTGATGCCTCAAATACGGGTCTTGGATGTGTGTTTATTCCACATGACCATGAGGTGGAATATGGATCATTGAAACACTGACAACTAGAAATAAAATAACAATCCCCTGATTTATAATTATAAACAATGATTCATGACCTAATAAAATGACTTCATTATCATTTTGGGTTGAAATTTTTTGTTTCCTCTGATCAAAGTAGCATGTACTATATTTTCTCTGCAATGGATTTGAATTTGAGGCAACACCATTAGATTGAGGATCTTCTGGGGTTCAAATTTGATATACTATATTCCACAAGAAAAGGTAATGTTGTGGAAGATACCTTGAGCACAAAATATTCTACAAGCATTAAGATACTCTAGTGATGAGTGGACCATGATAGGGATTCATGATATGGTACACCAAAGAGGTGTATTCCTGGATGGTGATTAACTATATCTTTCTAATATAGAGATTATTTTGTCAAAGGATCTAGATGATGAATTGTTCCAGTAGTATATGCATTTTATTCATAGTGGGTAGACACCTTACGATTGGCCATTATCTCATGAGGGAGTTTTTTGTTACATGGGTCGCTTTGTGGTGTTGTTATCTCCGATGAAGGTGTTGATGCTTGATGGCTGCAAGTCTCAATGGGATATCCATCTTGGATCCACCAAGATGTATTATGATAACTATCAACAGTTCTGGTGGCCAGGTATGAGCTGGGATATAACTACATTTTATTGAGGTGTTATACGTGTTAGTAGGTAAAATATGATCACCAAAGGCCATCATGTTTTCTCTAGCCATTACACATTTCTACTCGGATGTGGGATGAGATCACCATGGAATTTATTGTTTTCATACCTTGTACACCTTGGAGAAATAATAAAATTTTGTTTGTAATTGACTATTTGAACTAATCTACCCATTTCATTCCCATCAGAGATTCATTAATGGTTGATTATTTGGGAAAATTATATGTTTAGGAGGTACTGGGTCTTCATGGTTCACTGTTAGAAATGTTTTATAATAGATACCCCCTTTATAGCACTCATTTCTTGGATTTCCTTAAAATATAATTAGGGTCTCAAGTCAAATTTGTCATGGAATACCATCCTTAAATATATGGTTAGAAATAGAAAGGAAATCAGATTTTGGAGGACATACATCGTGCATCTATCTTGGATTTTAGGGGATCGTTTCATTATAATTAATGATTTCTCTTGATTTTAAAAATAATAGTTATGGGTTTTCAGTCTATGTGGATCCTTTTGAGGATCATTATTTCCATTTGTGTTAGTCCCCATTATGTTGGGACGAGGTGGGTGAGACCCTAGTGGTGGGATGGAGCCTTGTGCCTGAGACATTTGAGAAGGTCAAGATGATTAGTATGTGGTTTTTCAAAACTCATATTTACAAAAACATACTATGTCAGCTAGAGAATCCATGATCTGTAATCATTTATGGGTGATCAGGTGTTCCTGATCATGGAAGCTCCCTTGGGTCCCCATCATTTGGGTAAGATTGTAATCTAATGCAGATTTATGTCTACCCATTTATGATTACTGAGTTGGTTTCTAAGGTGGTATATATCATTTATTTTCACTCTTATTAACATTAATACATGATGTGTTCCATGTATCTTAACTGATGTAGTACAACCCAGATACATCTCATGTATTGAATTTGGAAGAGTTTTAAATAAATCCGGATTTATCTGTGTTTACGTAGCCCGTGAAGATAATAGATTCTCAAATAAATAGCTTCATCGGTAGTTTATTACATTGTTCTAGATAATTTTCCATCACGGTAATTATAAGAATCTGTCTTTGGAGTGGAATTCATGGGTTGACTAAGTGTATCAATTTTCATTATCTAATCAAGGTTCAAGTGGAATTTTCGGGAAAGGAATGATTTCATGGTTGGAAAATTGTGACAACAATGATTTATTTTATTGTATTTTTCTATTAATTTCTTATATTTTTTCTCTTTTGGAATTAATTGAGTTTTTGGACAAATATTTGAAAAGATTAAAAAATTAGCATGTGCCACACGGTTGGTGCAAGGTTTGGAAACTCATGCTCCATTTCATAGGTAACCGTATCACCATGTGATGTTTCTGGAAAGATATGTATCACACGGTTAGAACATGGTTATAAAATCATGTGGGATTAACATGTGGGAAGTCATTCGTAGATAGTTTGGGGACCATGGTTTCCCGAATAACTGGAAAACCGTGAGGGAAAACAGTGCTGACTGTCCAGGTAATTAAAAATTGGATTTTTCATTTTTTACATTCACAAATTTTTTACCCTATCTCCCAAAATAATCCTTATATTGTATTATTAAACGTAAGAACCTCCCCCATACCTCTTTCTCTCTTTGATATCTATATTTATGGAATATTTTTTGTGGTTTCTCCAAGATTCATCAATTATAACCTATTCTACCCTGGTTTCTTCATGTTTTCTAGGGTTACCTTCCTCTTTCTTTGGGGATTCATTTTTCCAATTGGGAGAGTGAATTTTTTAGGGTTTGTTCTTGTTCTTTAAGGTTCTATATTGATTTTTATGGTTTAATCTTTCCTTTATAGGGTTCAGTTGAGGAGTGATTGTGATTTTGTATTATTCTTTAGATGTTTCGTCACTCAAGGTAGGTGGTTATATTCATATAAATAGTTTATTGTTTTTAATAATATTTATTTAGTTTTTATTATTTTCTATGATTTATTGTTTTGGTTTTGAAGGTCTTTTTGAACAGTTTTGATATGTGTATGACATAAATATAGCTTTTCCACTGAGAATTGGTTGTGTTTCAATTGTTATCCATTGATTTGGAAATTGAATATGAATTATAAATTCTATGACATGTTTAATATGTCATCAATTATGTGTGAAAGGCATTTTAGAATTTTTTTTATTGTGATTTTGGGTTTAAATGTGGATTCATATGTCCAGGTATTGATTTATCAATCATGGTTATATTTTTTGGAATATGTTAATGTGAAAGTGATCCTCTATGTGTCATGTAAGTTGGTAAGTGGCCATGAATGGAATCTTATGGATCGAGGTGTTAATAAAAGGACTAGTATGATAGATGGATTAGAGTTGTATTTGTCCTGATTCATCTAGAAATAATTATGATACAAGACTAACTAAATGATCGTGATGATTGGAGAACACTAGGCCAATGGGTTGTCTACTCTTAGTGTCTTGTGCCTGAGAACATTGTAGGTTGTGGTTACTATACCACATTATAGTGATATATGATGTACCTAGGGTCCCAATCATAGATAGTTCTAATTGGGTTCTCCTACGACATAGTTCTATCTTGTGATATTGTAGTCACCATCAAGATACACTATATTATGTTGGATATTTATAAAGGAAGCTTGTTTTCCTTTAAAATGTTTCCATTAAAAGTATCTAGTATTTATTTAATAAAACATACATATTAATTAATCTTATAATGATTATTGCATTTAATTCTTTTATTCAGTGTAAAACTACTAGGCTTTGGATAACATCCTATATACACCCTTGGGTGTATGTATACTTGGTTATGATTGACATATGTGAAGGAAAGATGTTTGGATATGGTGTTTTGGGATGCTAGTGGTTTTCGTGGTGTGGTGTTGGTAGAGGGGGTTGGTTGAGGATATCACCCCTCTAATTGTACTACAGTTTTTGGGATATATTTTTTTCCTTTTTTACCATATAACTTTTGGGTTTTTTAATATGTAAATATTTAATTTGAAAACATTTATTCCATGTTTGGATATTATTATTCAGATTTGGTTTATTTATTATATTTTGTTATTTATGATTTTTTAGAAGGGTGAAATCATTACCAAGATACTTTTTTGATACTCAGGTTCTAGTTGGAAGCACTAAGAGATTTGGAATTCCATTCGAGCCATGAAACAAACCAGTTCTGATGGTGTCTCAACATTGTTCATATCAATGAAGTTGAAAAAATAATGCTATTGGGAAATGAGATAGCTGATTAAATTACTGATAAGGGTTGAATAATTCACTACTATTTTAATGCCTCACAAAGTGGACATAAAATTTAGGTTGATAACCATTAGTGTGATGTATAATTTATTGGTAGTGAGATGGTGTTTCTAAAAATATATCCCTAGAATAAGGTCTTGATATTAGGAAGAACATGAAACAAGGAAATACAATTATTGACCACTTTGTAATTCTTGATCACATCATGGTGATAGCATATATCTTGGAACATCCACTAAATCAATATCAAGTCCAAAAAATGTTCCATATATATCTCTATTAAGGAATAAAAAACCTTACACTTTAAATTTGCTAAACACAATAGTGAAATAACTGAAACAAGATCATTCATACAATTAAAAACAAATTGAAATTCTAAATCATATTGAGAATGTTCTATGAAAAATAACCACTCACCTAGTCAATGATTTGTGGAGAAATAACATGATATTGGAATTTATGTGTAATGTTTGTGATATGATGTGGCATAAGTATCATCAATTTTTTGTATGGATGATGAATTTCATTGGTGAAATTTATTATATGGGGGTAGAAAGTAAAGTCTCGAATTATTTTGAACCGTTGTATTTTTTAGAATGAATTAATTTTCCATGATGACTTGAATTTCATCCTACCCAATGAAAATATTTTCTATACTCTATAACATGATAATGATGTGATACATGAAACCACGACGTGGCTTGTGTTACATGAAAAACTGAGTTTCTACAAAACAAAATTTTACTAATATAATTAATTAAATGAGATAGTTATTACATAACAATTAAGAATAGAAATATGAAATTAATAAAAAAAATTCAAAAATTAATTATTGTTGACTTATATAAATAAATATATATTATGGAAAATATAATAATTTTTTGAAGAGAATTATATGTTTTAAAATACTATTTTCTCAAATGATATCCTAATTATGTCCTTCTATGAACAAAAATGAAATTAATTTTAGTACCTTTTAGAAATTTAATTGTATTAAATAAACATCATTTTGGAAATAATAATTCCAAAATTATCTTAGGGTGAATTTTTGGGAATTTTTTAAAAAACATCATTTTTAGGAATATTAAACATCACTGAAATTTAATGTAGAACATCTGTTTCATAAAAAATAATTATATATTTATATTATATTTTAATTTTCTTTTAATGTTTAATTAGGTGAATTATAAATCATTTAATCTAATTTCGTTCATTTTAACCCATTTCACAGTTAAATATTATATTAATGTATTTCAATTTTTTGGAATTTTCCTTCTAAAAAACAAATTATCGTTACCCATCTGCGTGATTAGATTTAAAATAATTTCACAAAATTTTATTTATATAATTTTGGAAAAATTTATTCCAAATTTTGAATTATAATAATATATAATTTAAAATAATTTATAATTGTTTGTATAACAAAAAAAATAGTGAATGTAATTAAAATTAGTTACAATGATTAAGGAGAAATGTGTTAACATAATGGTTAAACATTAATCATAAATGAAAAAATAAAAAAGGAAAATGTATAAAAGCCATTTTGTCGACATATTTATTCCAATTAACCTCTTTTAATACAACATTACAATTTTTTTAGGAACATTATTTAATGGATACATCCCAATATTGTTTACCTTTTATATTAACAAAAATGTTACTCCTCCTCCACTATAAAATGGAACTCATCCACCATAATTATTCACACATTTCATTCCCCTTGTTCACTAATAAACTCTTAAATAATCTCATGCCAACATCACATACTTCATCTTAGAATAATCCCCTTAGGATAAAATCCAACCAATAAGCTATTTTGTGCAAACAATGAGGAGTTATGAAAAGAAGTAGTAACATCCTTCGTAAGATCTTTTGATTTATTTTCATTCTACCGACCCTCAACAATTCTGATTCAAGGATTTTATAAAAAAGGAATACTCATAAATATTAGATGTTTTTAATATATTTTTTTGATTTATAGTTAGACACAAATCCCTCTAATGGTTAATGAACTTAACGTTATTGGGTACGATGAACTACCTCCTAACAAAGCGATGTTGTTCGTTATTCCTTTACCATCACCCATGGTTGGTAATTTTGATAGAAAAATTATTTATATATATATATATTATATTTATTAGACTTATGATTCTTTAAATATTATATAACAGACACCTTAATGCATTCCATTTTCAGTATATATGACAACTTCGGTTGTGGACATCTAGACCTCCTCCTCCTAAAAGAAATGTGATCCATTCCCACATTACATGGTATGAATTAGGGATGTGTTTAGTGAATATATATATATAAATGAAATAATAATTCTAAAATAATTACAATATATATAAGTATATACATATATGTCATTTACATTCTCTCTTTCAAAATGGAATGAAAATCGAAGCAACGATAATGCCTACGTACGTCATACTATCTCCATGAATGGTGTATTTTATTTCCTATTTATAAATTTATTGATTGTTATAAATATTTATGTAATGAATATTTATTATATTTATATCATGTTTAAAATTTTTCAAAAATGTAAATTATTATCTATGTAAGAGGATCATTAATAGGAATTCAAAACATATACAAAAAACAATGCAGATATTACCCGGAATGAAACATTGACTTGAAAATTTTACTGAAAGGGTAATATTAAATAATATATGGAATCATATATAATAATATTGATATTTTGTATATTTTTAATAAATTTATATTAAATATATAGGAGGTTTTAATGAGTACAAATAGAATAAAGACATCGGTTATGGGATTTCTAGTCCACCTTTTATTTTTGCGAGACTTATGCCTTATTCACCACTCATTTATTTTATGTCAGGTCTATACTAAAAATTAATCAATTATATATATCATATAATAAAATATATATTTATTTACATATCCATTTTGTTAAATCTATTTCATTGGTTTTTAGTGATCAAAATTTGTCAAATCAGTAATGTAGTTTGGTCGCTGTTTGAATTCTTTAAAACAAATGGTTTATTATGAACCTATATTCATTTTTAAGTTGTATATAACAAAATTTTACATATTATATCATGAATATAATTATTTTTTATGATATCATAAGTATAATTTAATTTCATTTTCATACATGGGGTGTCTTCTTCAATGTTTCCATATTGTTTATGATTATGCTTCCATTGAAGAAATATTATGATCCATCTATCATGAAAACTAATTAGTTTTATTATCCTCTGGTTGGTCATGATATCTTCTTATATTAGTACCATTTTTTCACCCTTTGGAATATATGATAATTAAGAAAAAAATTTACGAAAATATGACCTTATTTATCCCTTTGGTAAGAAATCACTTTTCTTCCAAAAATCATGTTTTCAAAAAACAAATCAGATATTTTTTTCTTAAAATTATATATTAATATAATTTTCACTAATTATATATTTAATAAAAATGTTTTTTCTAAATATTCCTTTATAATTTTTAAATAAATTTTCAAATAATAATGATTTAAAAAATATTTTTTTAAATCATTTTCAAATAATAAAGTATATATTCCTAATGAAAATATTATTTAATATCCATAAAAATTATTTATCATATAATATGAAATACTTTGGTAATACTCGTGCCTTTAAAAAAATATTATCCAAGATTATGATTCATATTATTTCTATGAATGTTTTAGTATTTGATTTCATAATTTATATGACACCTATTTCTCATCCACAGGTTATATGCTTATAAAAAATATTACTTTCATGAGTTATAATTTTGATGAAATGTCTATGAAACATATCGATTTTATATAGGTTATGATATGATAAAATATTTATGATACCAATTTCATACAATGGGTTATGATATAATTTTTAATGATTTTGAGGAATAGTTATGTATGATTTCATTATGAAAAGGTTGAGACCTATATCTTCCTCCAAATCATTGTGTAATAGAAATATATCTAATGACACTGACATGACCAGAACTGGGAGGGAACATGGTTAACAAAATTACATTGTCTACTAAGATGGTATTCAGAGTGAACCTTGAATACTATGATTGTTATGGGAGTGAATCGTGACAACAAATATGGTATGTGGAGTGGACCCATACTACTAATATGGACTTGGATGTGATTCCATTACTACTATGGAAATAATTTTAAATACATATGTTTTTACCAAACTTTTTTGTCTTATTTCTATATTATGATTTCGTGGCCAATTGTCTTGATTCCCTTATGATTCATGTCCTATGAACTCCCAATAATTATTCCCAGATTCATGTTTGTGACATTTTACAAGCAGTGTATGATATTTTAATGTTATTATCACAATCTAATACCCTTATTCTTAGGCTTATTCAAACATATATCCCTTTTATACCCTTACTAAGAATCTAAGCTCTCCCCTTTTTATGATTCCTTTCCCCATGGTAGGAAGATATTTATTGAAAATGATTTGATCAAGAAGTTTGATAGTCATGTAGAACCTAGTGGGAGATAACCTATATATCTTATGTACCAGTGTGTATGTTTCTATGTTTCAAGAGGTACAAAACTCGTACATTCTTTCAGTTATCATTTTTGTAATTTATTAAATATTCCACATAAATGATCTATTCTTAATGTATGATTATATATGGTCTCTATATATTTTCGTTTATTTCATCATTCCATGGGGGAAATAACATCCATGGATCATAGATATTAAAATATCCAATTACATTGGTAATCCCAACTACATGAGTGTTCTGGTGATGGAACTCCATTATCAAAATTTCTTTGAATTCTACTCAATCATTTTGATAGATAAATGTAAAAATAATTCCATAAGGATATAAAATCAATGTTGTTGGTTGGAATAATATATATACCTGTGAATTTAACATGATTGAGTGTATTTTTCTCTAAATTAGTAGTATTTAGAGAGATGAATTTTGGATAGTATAACCTTCTCTATCTCACCATTTTAAAAAATGATTTGAGGTAGAATAAAATTAATAAAGATAATTACTTTAACATCGATAACAATGATATAATTTTTCTATTTTATTAGATATCTATAAAGATGAATCATAATATTAGTAGGTCAAATATCATCGATATTCACAAGGGAAAACTAATCTCAAAACATCCTTTCAGAAGGTAGTGAATATCTTTATAAAACACCACAAATGATACCGAAATTATCTCCCCACAATTTTTCGATACATACAAAACAATATAATTGACCAAATAGGAACATAGTATTTTCATAAAAATACATTAATTCATTCTAAATTATGAAATCAGGTTTCCTTCAATCCAAAATAAACTACAAAACTTTTAAGTTCAACATATTTCTGTAAAAAAATTTATCTTCTCAACTAAGTGAAACAGATTTCATTTAGAATATTAACATTTAATAGAACTATATTCCTTTTCAAAATATATGGGGCACCTATTCAACACTTTTTAGTAATATCATTTATATTATAAAACAAAAGTCTTGAGGTTCAAATGATTTTCATAGAGTTGTTATGGTTTGTACATTGAAGATAAGAAGTTCACTAGTTAATTAAGGTCATGGTTTGTAAGAGACAAATGAAATTCCATAAAATGATCGAATATTCCTTAAAATGTGATAAAATAAAACAAAAAACAAAAAATTATATAATATAAATAGTGTGAAAATTAATATTTTTTCGGATAATACAAATGATTTAAAGAAAAATATGGTAATTAAAAAATATCGTTAGATATTAAATTAATTAATAATTTAAAATAGAAATAAAATTAAATTTGAAATTAAATAAAAATAATTTATGTAGTGGACATTTATATGTTTAATTAATTGATGGATTGGTAAAATAATGACATTGCAAATTCTTTTGAATTAATTAATGATTAAATGGATGAGATTTTTGTGGTGCTAGACATGGCATTCCATACGAATTAGAAGTTGGGACATGAACATGGTGTTCCTCCACAATAGTTATCTATGATTGAAATTATGGGGGTTTGGGCATGATGACCTACACCGACTGAGAAAATATGTTCTAGTCATGAAGACATACACCCAACGAGATTTTAGGCGGTTTGGTATTTTATCCTACACAAATTTAATGAAAATAATGAATGATGATTAAAATGAGATTATGGGTATTTACAGAATGTTCAATCCCAAATGAAAGATAATAATGAATGAAGAGTCAAGTGGGAAACTTGAATTGAATTTTCTTAATGTGATAATTAATGATTAAATGATAATGTGATAGCTATTTACATTATTCATTGTATTTATTGATTAATAAAACTACATACACAATCATTTGAATGGAATCGTTTTATACATTGTTAGTGGTGGCCTACTGAGTTATAATCACACCCTATTTGGGCTACCAGATCAGAAGCTTAGTAGTCTTTTCTGTTACCACAAATGAAAAGGGAAAGGCACAGGGATTGGTTGTAGTTTGGGAATGGAGCATGGGAGAGGCAACCATACATGGTTCGGATCCTTCATGGGAGTCGTTATGTCTTTACCTTTAGTTTCATTATAGACACATTACCTTTTCATTATCATAGGATGATTTACCATTTAGTTGAGTATTTTATTTTCATGTTTTGGTAATCAAAATACATTTATTTTTTCTGGTTATTTATTCACTTTTTCATCTGGTTATTGTTTTTTCTTCTGTTGGTGATTTATTCTAATAAAAGAGGGTATAGTCTCCCCATGACTGATTTTCCAGACCGTCACTACTAGTATGAACACTCTAGTGTATGGGGATGCGTTCTTGATGTCATATGGTCAATAGGATAGAGGTACCATTCACTAGTACCCAGTTCGGGATGTCCAAAGTGGTATCATATGGGTTTTCTATTCATTCATCCTCTTTTGACATACTATTTTGAAAAAGGTAGACAAGAGACTTGGGGGAGTTGTGCCTTGGTAATGATCATGTGCATGACATTTTCAATGCCATCTATGGGGGGGAATATGAGTAATCAGTGTGGTATTTTTGTGATTTCAGTTTGTTATTGTATTTGAATATTATGTCACCTTGGGTGCCACACTTGTGATGTGACGTTATATTTGTTTTAAAATTATTTAATTTTTATTCATTCATAAAGTGTCAGTATAGTTGAGTCTGAATGAATCATTTTAGGAACCTAGGGTTGTTGTGACATGTATCATTCTAGGAACTCATGGGAAAACACTTTTTAGGTATGTTTTTGAACATTAACTATTATTCCTTGTATGGAGATCGATATAATGATGAAAAATGAGAATAAATGGGTTTCTAAGGAGAACCTTGATTGTTGAAATGAGCACGATTAAATAATTTAGTGATGAATTTATTATATTGAGATAATATTATTAATTAATGGTTCAAGTAATTATTGAGAATGTATGTGCCCATGTTAACCAAGACCTAGGAGTATAATTGTTATGGGTATTTTTAAGGCCACAGTTTTTACCGTGTGGTTTGGAAAAGTAGAAAGGAAATTTTTAAAAGTGTTTTATTAGTTTCTCATCTTACATAAATGTGTAAAGGTTCCATTATGAGTCTTATGTATTTTTTTGTATTGGTAGATATATTCATCCATGGCGCTTGTTATGGTAGAGACCGAGGGGTATGTCCTAAAATGAACATCCAGACATGGAGCTTGAGGCACCATTTGTGAAAGCTGAGGAGGAAGTAGAGCAGTTCTGAGGGAACATTCCTCATTTCATGCAATTCATGGAGAGAGACCCAGGATATGTTTGTAAAAACATTTCTATGTTGACAAGGGAGTTTCAGATACAACACCCTCTTAATTCTACTAAAGAGGGAGTCCTAAGAGAGATGAATTCTAGATTGAATACATAGAGATAATACTTGACAATCTAGAGACTCTGGCTGGTAGAAGGGTCATGTTGGGTTCTTATATACTGTAGGGTTCAATGAAGCGCTAGTGGTTCACCGACCCGGATAGACTGATGATATGATATGGAAGGTCTTTCTAGAGATTTTCAAGGAGGACATCTATCCAGATACATTGAGACAAGATATGGATTCATAGTTTTTTCATCTGACCCAAGGAAGCATGTCCATAATGGATTACACTGAATTATTTATATTTTTACAATGTCATTATTCACCTTTGTCCACATATGAGGATTATTTGGAGAAACAATTTCAGGATGGAAATATGTGTGAAATTATGTCCGAGGAGAATATCTTTGTGTTGAATAAATTCATAGAAGTGGTTAATAAGGTTCTAATTTCGCAGGGGAACCTGAAAGAATATTCTAGTACTAGACATATAGCTATCATTGGATGATCAGAGAGTGTGACTTCTAGGAGTAGATAGCATCATCATTAGAATATTAGTCAAGGATGTGGAAACCAATTTCTATAGTTAGGAGGAAAAGTTTCACAAGATCTTACAAATGTGCTTTATTACCAGTGTGGTAGGCAGTGGATGTGGTGTTTTGGTGTATGAATGAGAGTATCAACATAGTGGTGCTACTCAAGGGAGTTAGATGACATTAGATGGAAGAGGGAAAGGAATGTTATATGCACAAAATCCTACACTGTTGAAAATATAGTATAGTCTTTTGCAAGTGAGAGATATTATTTGTGTTTCATCTACTTTAGGTACTTCCTTGTTTGATATTGGTTCCTCTCATTCCTTTATATCTAAAAATATTTTTAATTGATTGATCCTGGAGGTGGATTCAGTATGTGTGGTGATGATTATCAATACACCATTGGGAACATGGTCTAGGGATATCTGTTTGTGCATGGGATGTTTTCTAGAGAGAAGAGTGTATCATTTTCTTCGGGATATCTGTGTCCTTGATAAAACAGTCTTCGAAGTGATTAGGGGTATAGAGTGGTTAGTTTCATATTTCACCCTCATAGGCTGTTACTTCAGGATAGTGGACTTTGTATCTCTATAGGTTGACCAATATATTAATATTGGTGAGTGAGATATCCATGCAAGCTGAGCTGGGCCAATTACTCAGCAACTAGGAGTGCTCAAAGACCATGTTTCTATACTTTTGTTAGAAAATGGGAGTGGTAGGAACGATGTCCTTAGAGTAGTAGTAGAACTTTTTCATGATGTTATTCTTGATGAAATTTTACGGTTTCCACTAGAGAGAGATGTGAAATTCACTATTGAGCTCATGCTAGGGGTGGAGTCGGTATCTATTCTACCTTACAGAATCACACTTATTGAGCATCAAGAGCAGAAAATGCAATTAGAGGAGTTGGAGGATAATGTTTTTTCCAAGTATGTCTCATTAGGGATCAACTTTCATGTTTGAAAATAAGGTCAATGGCAGTTTAATCTTGTTTTGTTATTACCATATTTTTAATAAAATGACCGTGAAGAACCGATATACCCTTCTGTGTATGAATGATCTATTTGACCAACTGAATGGTGATTATGTGTTCAAAAATATTGATATGAGTTCAGGGAATCATCATTTGAGAGTTTGGACAACTTATATAACAAGAAATACCTTCAAGAAACCTGTATGTACCTTACGAGTTTTTTATAATTCCGTTTGGGTTAAAAAATTCTATAGTAGTGTTTATGGCCTTGATGAACATGATCTTTCATATGTACCTTGATCAGTTTATGGTGGTGTTTGTGGACGACATCTTGGTGAACTCGAAGACTCATTATGGTAATTCCAAACATATTGACATCATCCTTGGTACATTGAGAGAGCATCATCTATATTCCAATCTATGTAAATGTCATTTTCGGATTGACAAGATACAATTTTAGTGGCATATCATCTCCAAAGAAAGTGTGGAGGTGGACAGAGAAAAAATGTAGGTATTGGTTTCTTGGGAGTATCCCAAGAGTTTTTTTTGATAACCAAATATTTTTTAGATTATGTTTTTATTAATGGAGGATCATCCATCAATTTTCTAGATTGGGATAACTACTCTTAGGATTGAAAAATCAAGGAATAATTTTTTACTGGAAAAATAATTTGATAATTATTTCCAAGAGTTGAAAAACAATTTGACATCGGCACTAATTTTGATATTGCCTGATTTGGGTGAGCAGTACACATTATATTGTGAGGCTTCTAGGATCAGACTTGTATTTGTGTTGATGTATTGGGGTCGAGTCATTTCTTATGAGTATCAGATGTTGAGTCTACTTGAATGGAATTAAACTACACATGAACTTGAGTTAAAAAAATTGGTTTATGAACTTAAGTGTCAGTGACACAATATTTTTGGTGAAAATTTTAGAGTTTTTATGGATTAGAAAATCTTGAGGTATATCTTTTAATAGTGAAAAATAAATCTTTAGCAATGAATATGTGTAGAATATATGAATTCCTCTGATTTTGAACTGACAAATATACTCGAAAATGGAAATTGTGTCATTGATTCCTTGAGTAGGAAAACAGAGAGGAATTTGCGAAATTTGTTGAATGAAGAGTGTAAGACGATGATTATTCTATTAAAAATGAATGTCGTAGTTTAGGATAGATTGTATAGGATGTCTATGGTCTCTATAGAAGTAGAGTCTACACTCATAAGATAGATCTGGGATATGAATTATGAGGATTCAAATTGTTTAACCTTGAGGTAAAGTCTTGATGTTGGGGAGACAACTTCAGACTCGATGATAGATGAGGATGAGATAATCTATGTGATAATTTGGGTTGTTGTGCCTGTTAGTATATGAGTGGAAATCTTGTGTGAATTTCATCCTTAAATGTGTGTGGTACATCCTAGGGTGAAAAAAATGAACTGTGACCTACAACGATAGTTTTGGTGACATGGAAAGAAACAGGAGATAGTAGGGATTGTAAAAGATGTTTCACCTATATACAGGTGAAAACCGTGAATCAAAGACTTGGATACCTATTGCAGCCGTTACCTATTCCATAATAGAAGTTGAATGATATGACTGTGGATTTCATGGTAGGACATCCAAATAAACTTAAGAAGAATGATTTTATTTGGGTCATTGTTGATAGACTAATGAAGGTACCACATTTATTTCATGTAAAGTAAACCGTTAAATTAGATTATTTGGGAGAATTGTATATACGAGAGATAGTTTATTTTTATGGTGTTCCATGAACTATAGTTTTAGATCATGGTTTGAAAATTATTTCACTCTTATAAAAGGTCTTACAGAAGGCGCTTGGATCCCATATTTTGATATGTATGACATTCCACCCATAGATAGATGCGTAGTCATAGAGTACCATACTGGTGTTAGAGGATATGTTATGAGCATGTGTGCATGAATTTGGTGGTTCTTATGAGAAGCAAATGGATTTAGTGTAGTTTTACTATAAAAATAGTTATAAGGAAAATATACAAATGGAACCATATGAGGCATATGGTAGACCTTGTAGATAACCTATTTGTTGGTTAGAGGCAGGTGAGTCAGAGTAGTTGGGACTGAGTCTCATTCAAGAGACATCGGAGCAGGTGCTGTTGTTTTTGAAATGAATAGATATCGATCAGAGTAGGTATAATTTGCATGATAATAGATGAATATGGCCCCTAGAGGTTGTAGAGGGTGATCATGTATTCCTTCACGTGTATACTAGATTGTCTCACCATAGGATATGGAGGCAGGGCATGTTGGCACCAAGTTTTGTAAGGGTTGTTTGAGGTTCTTGAGAGAATCGGGATGGTGGCTTTCCAAATAGAACTTCTACATAAATTTTGCGCTATTCATGTTATTTTCCATGTGTTAGAACTACGTCGGTATCACCCCAACCCTTTACATGAGATTTATGTTGAAGAGGGTTACCTTGCGATAGATACGTCCCTTGAGGAGAATCCAGTACGTGTGTTGGGTTGCATTGATAATGGTTTATGAGGAAAGATTGTTCCATTAGTTCATATGTTATGTAATCATGGAATTGTTCAAGAGGAAACTTGGGAATGGGAAGTATAAAATAGGTCTCAATAGAGAAATGTTTTTTTCTATTAACCTTACAGAAGTTCGGGAGTACATTTCGAGGATAAGTTGTAATGATGTTGTGAGATGGTAAGATCCCAAACATTTTTGGAGCAATATCGGGTGTGTTTTCAGGTACTTTTTTTTGTTATGTACCTTTGGTTTGGGTATGACATGGGTTGTGTTTAGGGGATTTTTTTAATGATCTTGGGATGATAGTGGGTTGTGAATGTTTTTTCATGGTTTTGGGAAAACCGTGAGCATGCTAATTGTAGGTCACTGGATGTCGGCATGGTTAGAACACAGTTTTCCTAACCTTGTGCCATAATTCCATTTCGGTAGTAGAACACCACATATTTGGAAAATGGTTGGCCTTACCATGTGGCCTCAAAAGTTTAAACTGTTCACTGGGAGTAATTTATTCCGAAAATTGGTTTTAAATCCCCCAAACCTCAGGACACCTAGTTTTTTAACCTTGACCTGGTTTTGAAAATTATAGGTGTTTCCAAATCTATCTTGATGGATTAAAAGGTGAATAAAACATTGTTTTTGGATATTATAATCTAGGATTGATGATCTTATCTCTTCCCAGAATGTGGGTTTCATCCTGCTACTTCTCTTGTTCAATCCACTGTCTTCAAATAATATTATCATGGAAGATATTCACTATTTTTGTGGGACATAACTTATGGTTAGAGATATAGACCTAGGATTTTGGATCAAGATCATTATTTTCACGATCTTTAAGCTTTTGATCGTAATTTTGGTTTAGGGATTGATATCTGAAGCATGATCTATTATGTCATGATGCTTGAATTTTGTTATTTCTTTTGGACGAACATTCTTCAATATACTGAGGTAGGTGGTCTAAATCGTACTCCCATAGTTGTGATTTTGATATGGGTAAGGTAGTTTATGATTTTCCATATTCTCTTGACAATTTAATTTACTAATTCGGTGTAATTATGAATGTGTAATTGAATTTTGTTTTCCTTTTTTATTAATTGATAATTGAATTAGGGAACAAATGAATAGGGCATCCAAAATAGATAATTTGGGTATTTTTTATTTGTTGAGATATTGTAATTGAGATATTTAATTGAATGTGTTAACATAAATAATTGGGGTAATTTATTATGAAATTATGTTGAATAAAGATAATTAATTGTGAGAATTCATTATGTTCCATGATATTGATAAAATATAATTTATTGTGAGAATTAATTGTGAAACATTAATATTTGATTCGGATAATTAATTGTGAAGAATTTATTATATAATTTGAACTGTGTTGATAGATTAATTAATATATGAATTATTTAATTGAATATGTTATTAGTTAATTGTTGAGAATACTAATGTCCATGGACATGTTTAACTAATCGATGGATTAGTAATGAAATAATGTCTAAAATACTTGTGAATTGATGAATGATTAAATGGATGATAATTTTTTTTTGCTTCTAGTCATGGAATTCTAGACTAATCAGATGTTAGTACATAGAAATGGTTTTCCTCCCCATTAGTTATCCATGCTTGAGATTATGGGGTCTTATGCATGAAGACCTACACCGAATGAGAAAAATAAGTGCATGTAATTACAACCTACACTCAATAAGATTTTATAATGTTATAAATAGTGATATACACCAATTGAATTATAATAATGAATGACGATTCAAATGAGGTTGTTGTGTTTAACATGACGTTCAAAACCAAATGCATGATAACAATGAATGGTGATTCAGATGGGAAACCTGAATTGAATAGGTCCTAATAAGATTATTAATGATTAAATAACAATGTGATAACAATTTCAATTATTAATTTTATATATTTCTTCATAAAATTGCATACACTATTTTTGAGTAGACTAGTTTTAGTCACCGTGGGTGGTGGACTATTGAGTTGTTATGGCAACCTATTCAGGCCGTCTGATCAACACCCAAGTAGACATTGTTGTTACTGGATAGGAAAGGGAAAGGCCATGGGTTATGTTTCAGTTTTGGATTGGGGGATGGAAGAGGGAACCAGACGTAGTTCGAAACCATCATGGGAGTCATTATGTACTTACCTTTAGTTGCATTATAAATCTTTGACATTTACGTATTCATAGCATGATTTACCTTTTAGTTTAGCGTTGTATTTTGGTGTTTTTTTATCATATGATATGGTTTTGTTTTGGTTATTTATATTCTTCTTCACTTGGTTACTGTTGTTTGCTTCCATTGGTGTTTTGTTCTAATAAAAGAGGGTATAGTCTCCCAAAGACTAATTTAAAAAACCCTCACTACTAGACAACACCCTCTGGCATAATGGGACGATTTCTTGAGGGTATGTGGCCATGTGGCTCGGGGCACCATTCAGTGGCACCCATGTCAGGACTTCATAATATTTTATTTAAAATGGTTTCAAAATGGTTTTACTATTACAAAATTTATTGTTTATGGTAATTATTACAATATTTTAGTATTCTTACCACATTTTAAAATGAACCACCTAATCATTTTCCAAACGTGGTAATTTTCACTTTTTTCTTAAAATAGAATTTAATTTTGGTTTTAACATACTCTATATAAATTACTTTCCCCATGATCATGAATTCTATTTTGTTATATTTTTAATTATAACAATGCATATAAAATTATGTGAAAATGTTTTCATTAAATATCTTAAATGAAATTAGATCCTAAATTTGTGATTTCAAATAAAAGGGTAATTTTCATTGAGAAGTTTTATAGTGATATTTTTAAAGTATTTTTAGCTATAAAAAATTTATTTGAAGTTTCTATTTATTTAATAGGTATTTGATAAAATGTAATCATCAATATTATTTCTATTTATTTTTATAATTTTGAATAATAAATGTTTAAAAATCTATATAATTTCATTGTATTTTTATTTGATGATATGCTAAATGTTTTATGGTCTTGTTGTACACATATGTATGGTTTCCATTATATGAAGGGTGGGACCATAATTACAAAGAACCCAAATGAAATTGTTAAATATGGATATATTCTGAAATAGTAATTATAGTAATGGGGACTGAACTCAATTCATTAATGGAATTTTCATAATAAGACATTATTGGAAGTAGAACATATCTAATGAAATGATAGAAAGAGGAATGATCCCAATCCACTATGATAGTCCTAGAAGTGATCCTTGTCAAAGGAAGTGGATTTATATAATTAGTTAAATTACAAAAATATATATATTATTCTTATGACTATTTTTCTTGTCTTATTATTTATTATTTATGATTTCTCACACTTATGTATAATTTTTTTGATTGATAATACATTATTTCATTTTTTATGATTATGATATTTGGAATTATGGGAATGGTTTTATATTGTTTATCACATGTTCTCATACCCTTATTTTTATCTTATTATCAGGCATGATTGTTCATATTTATCTATTATGTTTAACCTTACTAAATACATGATTTCATTGTTTCTTATGTTTCTCTTCATTAGTTTATGGTGAAAGGTTTTACATATGTTATGTATATGGAGGGTTGAATATGTGAAGAGCTAAATTGAAATGACGTAGATATTTTATTTTTCATTTTATTACATATCCAGGATTCAAAAGACACTTAATCACTACAATAATCTAGAATTTATTTTTATAAAATGTAATGATTATAAATCTAAATGAGTAATATTTTAATATGAAATTTTTTCATTATAGGTATATTTATAGTACCCATAGTTCCTGGTATATAACCTTGATTTGATGATTTTATTGGTTTTAAAGTTTATGGGTGATGAATAGGAGATTCGGGAAAAATCGGTATGAAGGTTGAGGAAAAGGAGAAGTTGCACGGTAGGAGCACAGTTTGTCCAAACCATGTGGCCAAACCGTACGTGGCTGACTTTGTAGGTAGTAGCTTATGCGTGGTTATATCATGGTTTGAGGAGACCATGGAGGGAGGTTGTGCGAGATGTCAGCTGAGGCAGTAGCTAACACATGGTTAGCACATGGTTTTTCAAACCATGCGACCTAACAATGTAGGCACGTAAATGAGATCCTTAATTTGTGGATCTCAGTCGTTTTTCCCTTAAGTGCGTCGTTTATCTTCTTAAGCAGCCACAACTTGGGTTTTTTGTTCTACTAATGTCAAGGTGGGTTCTCCCATCGTTCC
This sequence comes from Viscum album, assembly GCA_963277665.1. Lineage (NCBI taxonomy): Eukaryota > Viridiplantae > Streptophyta > Magnoliopsida > Santalales > Viscaceae > Viscum > Viscum album. The sequence goes on along the minus strand of OY728121.1, from coordinate 942,883,571 downwards.
AGAGGTGATTCGATAGATTCTCTTGGGAAATCAAAGACAAATTCATGAGGTATATGATCATTCTAGTTCGGTTTCATAGATCTACATAGATCTACCTCTCCTCTTCTCTCAGTTTCCTAGATCTACACCAGTTATGTGTAGATCTAAGTGTTTGATTCCAAATGTGATGAGATTTGGTATTGCTTGTGATAAGAGAAGATGTATAAGGAGGGTTCTTGGAGAATAGACCCAGTTTTCTTGTGTGTTCTTCGACCGTTGTGGTTTACGTCAAAACCATTAAGGTAGGAGTCTTATTTCTCGACTCCTCTTGATTGAATTGTTTGGCTTAGTTTCAAATTGTGTTATTTTAATGGAATTGATTGTGAAAATAATGGAATAAATCTTCTTTAGTAATGATTTATGGTTTAAGTGGAATTGTGAAATCTAGGTAATTTGTTGTGAAAAGTGATTTGGCTTCATGAATTTAAAATGCTTATTTTAAATTATAGAATTTATGGATTTTTAAATGGTTTGATGAAAGATTGGTTTTCAATAAAAAGGGTTTTTTATTGAAATGGGTTGATATTTAAATGGCTTTGATAAAATTGGATTATTCATTGGTTTTCAATAAAAGTACAGTTTTATTGAAATGTATTGAATAGGTGGACACACATTGTTTTGATGGAAATTGTTTTTAATAAAAGGTGTTTTATTGAAAGGATGGTTTTGGCATGATTTTTGGGATTGTGTGGTGTGTGTTCATGTTTCATATATGGTTCTTGGTTGAAATAGGTCCTTGTCCTCAGTGCCAAATGTTTAATGGAACATGTGACTTTTAAGTATGAGGCATGTATGAAATATGACCTTCTTCTTAGTGCCAAAGGTGTAATGGAACATGGGAAACAATTACCTTTTTACAAAATGGTAGATCAACGAGAAACCGCTCATGAGAACAGAACTGTCATATTGTAGAATGCATGGTTGATTTCACGAGTTGGTGAAATGGTAGGGCATGCAAAAAAGGAGAGATTTTGAAATGGTTTTAAAGTTTGTTTGGTTATTTTTTTTTGGAAAAACAAGTTTTTGGAAAAATTATTTTCAATTGTACTTGGATGCCTTTGGGTATGAATGGTTTTGGAATCTTGTTTACATCATGTTATTACCTGTTTTGAGTAAATGTTTTATATAAAATGATTTATATAAATGTTTCTAACTCTTCTATCCTAGTGGCATGATTAGGGAAGTCATTGGGGAAAATCTACTGAGTTTTATACTCACCCCTTCTTTGGAAATTTTGTTCTTTTTCAGATGTCGTATTTTGAGACACAGGTTAATGTAAGGCATCTCATCACTAGTGGTTCATAGTGATTATTGGAAGATGTGGTGGTGCTTGGAGCATGGAGCTCGGTGTCGAGCTGTGGAGTGTGTCTTGGCTTGTTTTGGGTCATTTGTTTAGCCTTCTTGTTGGTACTCTGATATTGTGTTGGTTGTATTGGTTTGTGGAATAGTGTAGTTCTCTTTTGGTAATACATGAGTTGGTTGTTTTATTGACATGCATCATATAGTGGTTGTTACTGGGTGTTTTGGTAGGTTTATTTCTCAAAGGGTAAATCATCCCCCACTTGCCTTGATACACATAGGCATTTAATTCTAGCCGTTGGAATCTTGGGGATGTCTCTTAAGGCTTATTAATGACTCGTTCTACTCTCAAGCCAATGATAATTAGAGGGTCATTACAAATGGTATCAGCTTTTTCAGTCCTTGCCGAATAAGTAGTCATCAGTGTTCTAGTATTGGGGTTGAAATTCCATCTTTTCTATTCCTTGGGTCGAAATCATAGACAGGATTAGGATTTTCGGAACATTAAATGTATAGCATAAAATGACAAAGCTAACCCCTTTATGTTAAACATCATGTTACCAGGGTTTTGGGTACGTAAGTGTTTTGGGATACACTTTTAAAATGTTGGAAATCTAAATGTCATGGGTTTAACCAATGAGAGTAGCATGACACACATTTTAGTGGAATGAATTCCCACTAGGATTGCATATCTAATTCTGAGGAATGAGTTATGATTTAGTGCAATGTGAGAATTTTGAAAAAAAAATTCCAGTGAATGATTTTGAAAACAGGGTATTTGGTTTAATTTGAAAATTAGTGTATTTTCAACAAATCATGTTGAATATTTTTAAATATTGTTTAACAAGGACAAAGATAGTTTATGAAATCCAATGTTTTGATAGTTAAAGTGATATAATTTGAAATGATAAATCCATCAGTTGCTAGAGAGTGAGTTTGACGAAGATTGTTGTTGGTTTAGAAAATGGAACCTGGTAGACGTCATCGAAACCAACCCGAAGAAGCAGCGAAGAATTTGGTTTCACTTGAACCACAGGTGAACCAAGAGCTGCTTCAGAGTATTGTCCATGATTTTCAATATGTGGATACGGGGAACTGGAGGAATGAGACACGACCTATGGATCAAACCATCCAATTCATGAAGTAGAATCCGCTAATTTCCTCGGTTATGTTGAACCCTGAGAAGGAGGAGGTGTGGCTAAGTAGGATGAATCGTATCTTCGATTTCATTAGCACAACAGTTTAACTAAATGTCAAACCGGAGATATATCTTCTCGAGGATATTTCACGTAAATGGTGGGATTTAGTGGGGTAGGCTAAATTGGATGAAGGTCTTACATGGGAGGATTTTGAGGAATTTTTCAACAAACAATTATATCCTCACTCATTCAAAATACCGAAATCGATAGACTTCTTCCGCCTGGAAGAAGAGAGTCTCTCTGTCACAGAGTAAATAGATATGGTCATGAACATAGTTTTATTTTCACCAGAGGTTGCGGAAAGTGAGTCTTTGAAGGCGCACATCTTCGAATTGGGGATAAGGAAGGAGATTCGATCGAAGATTGCAGTGCTCTGTATTACGGATGATACAGAAATGGTGAACAGAGTGACTGTGGATGAACGTGAAATCTCGTGATCAATATGAGGAGGAATGATGATGCCTATAGGAGATGGTGGCAACTCAACCTCTTGGAAAAAGCGGAAAAGGGGCTCCTATTTCAATAGTGCATGTTGAAATCCAAACCATACTGCTGGATCTGTAAACCTTCCTCCATAACCCTAGAGAAAAGCATATTGTTTTCAATGTGGATAGCTTGACCACATAAAGTGAGATTGTATGGCACAACCAATAGAATATTATAATTACAACAAGATGGGGCATCTTTAGAACTATTGTCACAGTGCTCCTAGGTCGGGTGCTCGGGAAACATCTCAAACATCGCAACCATCATATGATACAACAAGATGAGGACAGTAGAATCATTCGCTTCATCATTATAGATTTATTCATGGTAATTCTAGAAATACCATGACTCCTCAACTAGGGAAATATCAGTAAGGAAACAAGGAGAAAATTTCAGTGACAAAGAAAATGTGTGTAACTGAGCATTTGTATGTCGATGACCAGGCTGGACTATCTTTAGTGAGAGGTACGGTTCTTATGAAATCAACCTGTGTGCAAGTGTTTTTTGAAACTGGTGAATCACATTCCTTCATTGCTTCTTGTAATGTTGACTTTCTATGTTTAAAACTAGAAATGATGCCTTATATTTTGAAACTAAAAACTCTTATTGGGGAACGAGAATGTCAATACATTGTGTGTAGAGAATATTCTATAACTACTGATGGAGCTGAGTTAACGTGGTATTTCGCTATGTTGGATATGGATGTCTATGATGTAATCCCGTTTATGGATTGGCTGATAACATTCAAGGATCAAATCGACTGTTATAGGAGATTAGTTAGTTTCATGATTGGGAACAGTATTGAGCATATCTTTAGAGATGAGAGGATTGTAAGGAGAAGTGAAAAGATATAGTTGACACCAATGCTGGGAATGATATCTTACCATTTGGAAGAATTGACTTTGGAATCAATGGATTAGATTGAGGAAAATAGTTTTCCAAAATTGGTGGATCAATTTCCAGATGACTTTCCCATGAACTTTTCATGGTTACCACCTCTTAGAGAAGTGTATTATACAATTGATCTCCTCATGAGGAATAGTACTATTTTCCTTCCATCTTATAGGATGGCTCCATAAGAGTTAACGAAATTGAATGTGCAGTTAGAGGAGCTGGAAAGAAAGGGTTTCATTCGACCAAGTAAGTCTCCTTGGACAAAACCAGTTTTGTTCATCAAGAAAGCAGATGAAACTCTTCGACTGTGTGTTGATTATCTTAATCTTAACCAAAATAAGATAAAGAACAGATATCCACTTCCACACTTTGATGAATTTTTCGATCGTTTAAGGGATTCTTAGTGGTTCTCCGAGATTGACTTGCGATTAGGATATCATCAATTGAGAGTTCAGAAAGTGGATATTCCCAAGACAGCTTTCAGAAGTAGATATGGCCACTATTAATATGTAGTCATGCCTTTCGGTCTAACGAAGGAACTAGAAATATTCATTTCCT